>JAQPZY010001663.1:1702500-2355000 GCA_029931535.1 Margaritifera margaritifera
CACATAACTAAAATTACCTTTCATGGACAGTTCAACTTAGAGCAATCTATCTGTTAAGTGATGATATTTAATAGTGGCAAAGTTCATCAGTGAGAAAAAAATAAATATTTTGATATAATGTAGATCAAGGTTTCAATGCAAAAATTAACTAGAGTTTTTAGTGATTTGTGCATCACAAAACCCCCCACTCCCCTCAATAAACAATCACTATAATTTGCTTGGCAGGGCACTAAACAGAAGAACTTCTGTTAGAAAACCAAAGTTTAAGAAGATGAGCATTCAGGGGCAATAACTCTTACAAATGATAACATGGAATGCTAAAAATCAAACTGATTCAAGGTATCAGTGATATGTGCATAATGCATTAAACTTTGGCTGAAATGCAATATTCCTTTGCAAAGTTATGCTGCAGAAAGCAAAGTTAAGTGGAAAGGCAATCAGGGACATAATTTTTCCATATGATAATGTGAAACATTTGAAATTAAACTCATTCAAGGTTTTGTCAATATAAAGCTGCATGCCAAATTTAGCTGAGATGCAACAAAACTTAGCAAAGTTATGCTGCAGAAACCAAAGTCAGGTGGATGGCATACCTGCTAGATCACGATGAGTCACACGAAAAACATGACTTTTTACTCCCAAACCAACTGACAGTCATGTTTATAAAAACATGATTTCCAGTTCATCTTATGAAGAAATAAAATAGTGATAATAGAGAGAGAGAGACTTGATACTGTGATATATGCCCATGGAATACTATTATCCCTGGGCAGATTATATGGTTAATTGTGATTCAGGGAATTAAAAGGTATTGGAAGTCAGAGATAAACAACCACCACTCCACAGATTACTTACCTGTCTGACAATAGTTACAGTAATTCCTTTGAGCAATGCAGCAGAAGAGCCCATTAGGTTAATTTGCATAGGTAAAGTACATGAAGTGGAACAAACCAATTTGTTTGCATATCAAAAACTTAGAGATGCATGCTGAAGAAACAAAAGTTATTAAATTTCGTTGCCGAGAATGAAAATGTTTGAGCCATCTTTATAAAAGATTACTGGCTAGTTTGTGATCAGCAGGAACATTTCTTTAAAGTTGAATTTTACTCATACATAAAATGCAAAGTGTGATTATTTTGTTAGTTGGAATGGTAAAGTTAGTAGTGTGGAAGTGTGCTTAAGTTTTTAAGCCAATGCTGAAATGCAGCTGTGGTTCAGGGAAGGATAAACAAACTATGAAGCAAGAAAATCTCAGCAAAAACTAACTTTTATAATTCCTGGTTGATGGAGTTTTTCTTTATGAAGTTCAGCAGCAAGGAGGAGCACTTTATACTTGTCACATACTGCAAACACCAAATCAACATTAGTCATTCTGGCGTAACCTATACCACATCAATTGACATAGTAACACCACCCTGCCAGATACAGAAAAATTCAGCAAGTTCTAAGGGAAGTTTGAACAAAAGTAAGATCCAGCCTCTATTGAGTACAAAGATGAACAGCAATGACACTTGCAATGCATCACCTTCAAACACCAATGAACTACTGAGGGCAGCAAAGTCAGTAACTGTAAGTTAATACTGTATTCCACTATCCAATGGATTTTAAAGACAGAAACTTTGTGTACTTTTATTTAATGTCTGTGTGGTTGTGATTATGTAAGTGTGTGCACATATGTGCATGTGTGTGTGAGTGCATGTGTGGGTGAGTGCATGTGTGTGTGAGTGCATGTGTGTGTGAGTGCATGTGTTGATGATATATATAAATGCTTAGTATAAACTAGCCATTTTTTTTCTGCAAGTGTATGAAATGCTTAAAAAAAAACTTACATTTTATTTTCTTTTATTAAAATTTAAATTTCCAGTTATATTCTGATGGCATAACACAATTTATTTGTAGAAGACTCTTGAATTCTGATTGGCAAATTACACAGGCAGATCACTCCATGCACATCATCTCTGTTGGTAATATGAACAATATAATGTTCACGTTTTCAAGAACTCAATCAACAGGGCTGATCAAATTTTTTTTTCCTACCACTTGTCCAAGACAAGTGGTTTCAGAAACTTCACTTGTCCCAACTGCATTTTCACTTGTCCCAAAATTTCAATCCCTTGCCTAGGTTTGACGAGATGTATGTATTTGAATCAATATTAAAAACAAAAGAAACAATGTACAACATATTTATTTCTTCAAAGGGCTTGTTTAGTTTTTGTTACTCTCAAAGTATCTTATATACACTATTTCTTGCTCTGATATGGTAGCATCAGTACTTCCATCAGCAAGAATGGAAAGGAATTTACTGGAATTCAGACCTTCCTTAACTTCTTCTCTCAAGACTCGATCAATTGACAGAACAAAGTCTCTTGCCCCGAGTCTGTTCTTATAATTAGCACCAAGTTTAAGACCATTCTCTTGGAGTGCACACAGCATTTCCATATCAGAAAATTGTTTCCCGTATTGGGTTAGGGTGTAGGCTGTGTTAAAGAGAGCTGTCGTTTTATTTGTTTTTCATTTCATTATTATTTAGTTTATAAAATGGCCTTTCCTAGTGGAGTGTTAGCAACTTTAACTTCATGAATTTTCTGCACATACTGGCTAGTGTCATGCATATACTGTGCTGCAAAGGCTTTATTAGGTCCAAAACTGTCATGAGACTTGTTTGATTAAATCCTGAATTTGTCAGTTCCATTGACAAATACACTGGCTGAATTTCCAACCTGTGCCAGTTTAGGATACTGCTTGCAATAATTGCAAAACATCTTTCCTCCAGAGTTGATGAATTCAAGCCATGGATAATTATCAACCCAATGTGGCTGAAAATGTCTTTGTCTCTTAGATGTGTCATATTTGACATTATTTTCTGCCACAGAGTCTGGTTTATGTCACTTTGGAGGAATAGTTAACTCAGACTCAGTGGCAGCCTTACTTTTTATCCCTCCACTTTCATGTGAATTTTCCTTCTGAATCTTCCTTATGACCTTCCTTGCAAAATAATTTAGTAAACTCATTTTATGCAAATAGAAAATATCACCTCATTTGACAACTACTTCTACTAAAGGGATCATAACATATACTTTGTCGCTTAAATGCAAACACAGATTGCTCCTTTAGCATAATTGTTTTGCTTCTAACGCAATACCACACGTTGAAGTCAATCCTCTGTATAATCAATTAAAAAAATGAAGGACTCATTACTGTCTATTTTTCAGTTCATAAAAGAAATGGACACTTATGTTAATAAAGTGCCTTTCATTAATTTCATTGCAATGACTCGGTGGATTGAAATGAAAGGGTGATCTGCTCATAAGTATCTGTGTTGAGTAAACACAATATAACAAAGTTATTTAAGGCACTGCTAATTCATCATGCCAGATTTGTTTGTTTGAAGTGTTCTGATTTGCTGATAATTTGGATGCTTTCAGTCCAATATGCAGTCAAGCAGTAATAGAACTTGCGCACATGTGACCATTGTCAATGACCACTTACTGTAGTATCACAGGATATGAATGAATAAATGGAGGCAGATTCAAGCATTCAGTATGCCAAGAGGGGATGAATGGCCAGATAAAGGTAGAAAAAGTGATTAAAGTATGAAAATAAGTGCTTGCCCAACTTGTTTTAAAATAGGAAAAAAGCACTTGTCCTGGACTAGCACCTTGGAAAATTTTACTTGTCCAAGTTTGAAAATGTATAGCCCCAAACGTCGGGCTATGGGATATGATTAGATTTTTTACATAATCAGAAGTTTTATCCATATTTACAATCACACCTGCAACTTTATTTATTTTCTGGCTGTACAGCTGCAAGCCAAAGTTTGAAGGTCTAAATGCATGTCATCAAACTGTTTCAGAGTTCAACTTTTGATGATATTGGCTCCATATGCTACAAACATTTGAGGAAGAAACTCAAGTTCAAGGTCAAAAACCCAAATTTGGTTATAACACATGGACTAAATCTGCATCAATGAAATTGAGCTTGTAGATTGGTTATGACACATGGACTACATATACATCAATGAAATTAAGCTTGTAGATTGGTTATGACACCTGGACTATATCTACATCACTGAAATTGAGCTTGTACATTTGTCATGACACATGGACTATATCTACATCAATGAAATTGAGCTTGTAGATTGGTTATGACACACGGACTATATCTACATCAATAAAATTAGGCTTGTAGATTGGTTATGACACATGGACTGTATCTAAATGAATGAAATTGAGCTTGTAGATTGGTTATGACACATGGACTATATCTACATCAATGAAATTAAGCTTGTAGATTGGTTATGACACATGGACTATATCTACATCAATGAAATTAAGCTTGTAGATTGGTTATGACACATGGACTATATCTACATTAATGAAATTAAGCTTCTAAGTAGAGACTCTGAAGTTAAGAAAATTCTGAAAGTTCTATGACTCTAAATTTATTCTACTCAAAGCTACAGCTGGCCAAAATATTCTGACATTAAACTCGAGTTTTAGTTTCATGCTCAACAAATTCTGAGAATATGCATACATGCCATAACACGATTCGTCACGCGAAAAACACAATTTTGGACTCCTAAACCCCCCGACACAGTCGTGTTTCGAAAAACACGATTTTCAGCAATCTTAGTGAAAAAAAAATTTTCAACAAAAAAAACAAAACAAATGTACATTTCCTGACCACAGTGATATATGCCCGTAATCTGTGGTATGTATAAACAGTAAACAGTCTTGCTCGGAGCGTGTGTAAAACTATCCTCAGGATAGTTTATAGAGCTGTTTTAAAGACAATTATAATGTAAGGTGGTCAGAGAAAAACAGATACCGGTACCTTTCCGAGATTTACTGAATTGGCTCACATTAGCTTGTGTGATGTGTCGTGTCAAATCCTTTGAGCACTGCTGAGGTAGAGCCAATTAGGCTACTTTGCATAGGTAAAGTACAGTAAGTGGAACAACCCAATTTGATTGAAGTTAAGTACATCAAACAATTGTGTGTTGAAAAACAAATGTTATTACACATCACTGACTGCACTGAATGAGAATGTTGAAGCCATCTTTATTAAAGTTTGTGATCAGCGGCAGCGTTTCTTTGAAGTAGAATTTTTCTCCATATATAAAATTCAAAACGTGATTATTTTGGTAGGTTGAACGACAGCACCATTCAATCTCTAATACAGTGTTGCACCTATCATCCAAAGGTCAGGGAACACTGTGTCCCTCACACTCCAGATTTGGAAGACAAACATTTTAAAGGGACAAAGGAAAATTGTAGTACATAATGCACTAGAAGTGCTAAAAAAAACTTTCTCATATTTTCCTTGGACATTTATATGATTGCAATAAACGTTTTATCAGGTGATCAAATAAATCATGAAAACATTAACATGTTTGAATATCTGGTTTACCTGAAATGAACTGCACCATGGAGTTTTAATAATTTAAAAGTATTAAATCAATAATCAAATGACACATTGTGTATTTGCATAAATTAGTACCTTTTTCATTAATTCAGCCTGAGAATAAATTAAATCTTCACTGCTGCAGGTGTAACTTTAACCTCAAAAATACGTTACAATAGCGGCGGTCAAAGACTAGCAACTCGGCCGACTACCACAAACCTTGAATGTTTTCATTGCCAGATTCAATGTTTTGAAATGGATATTCATTGCCATCTTACAGGTTTTATCACTTTTAGCAACTTTGGCCATTGCTTGTGCCAACATAGACGTGGATGCACATTTGCGAAAGAAAAGTGTAGGCATATTTGTGAACATAAATGACACTTGCATTACCGTCAAACCAACAACTGATCTATTGGAAGCAGCAAAGACTGCATGTAGTTAAAACTACATTCCACTGTCCAATGGATTTTAAAGACAGTAACTTGGTGTAGTTTTGTATTTAATGTCTGTGAGGTTGTGACAATGTTTGTGGTGATGTTATTTGACGATGCTAAGTCTACCATTTTTTTTTTTTAAGTATATTAAATGCTTCAGAGAAAACAGATGGTATTTTCTTTTATTCAGATTTGAATTTCCAGTCATTTGCTATAGGCTGATTTGAAAAGATAACTTATTCTCATTTGGATGACGTCACTTTTGGGGGGTCATGTGCACTGACCCCCCATGGAACCTCGAAACACACTTTTTGAGTCTCAAAAAACCCCCAATACTGTCTGGGAATATGACAAGTATGAATATGGGTCCTGTTAGTCTGATATAAGGTTAATTCTAAGAAGACTTTCTACTAAAAAGGGACATTTTTGAAAAGATTTGATGAAACTGATATAAGTGGGAATATAATCTGCAATCTGGATACTAGGGCTGAAGCAATACATCGATACATATCAGATATCGCAATATTTTCTTGGCAATATGATATATCATATCATGACACTTGGATCATGATACTCCTGATAACATAATAAAATCAAATTATAAAAGCACTTTGTGAAGTATCTATTCCAGATGTATCTACACTTACCACAAAAGTGAATCTACACATCTGTTGAGTCAATCCTACTCATATGACATGAGTTAATATTTACATTTGACAAAGAACCACGACTATTTTAGTTTTCATTAAAATTTCAAGAGAAATGATATTATACTATCTGGATGAAACTGATCTTGAATAGATGAAAAAAATTATGATCTCTAATAACAGCATTGCACATAGTTTATGCTAGCCTGCAAGTGTACATTTCCTCTAATAATAGTATTCATTTTAACCCCTTAGGAGTACTGTTTTGCTAACATTTTTGTAAACTGTTCTACTAAAAGTTATGCACCTTGTATTCTAAATATTATATTTTTTTTTTTTTATCAGGGTTGCCTATTTTTGCAAGAAAAGAACTCTTTGTAACCCTAAACCTGTGATTCTCACTAGACAATTTCTTGGGTTACTTCCCTTGCTTTTCTTTAGACAGACGAAGAGAGGTATGTTAAAAGAAAAAACAAGAGTTTCTCAAAGAAACTGATGCTCTACAGGTGAAAAGAATTTTCAGGAATTCAAGATAAGATAATTTCTGCCTTTTAACTGTCCAGCATTGAAATCATCTCTGATATTCTTCTGTGATAAAATTTTCAAATTAGCTGCTGTAGTGCATATATTGGATGTCAGCTTGTCACCATTTTCATTTAGGACAAAGCAGACATCATTAGAAGTGTTTTGGTGAAAAACCCATGTCATAATAATCATCCATTCAGGGAGAGTAGTGACAACAAGACTTTTAAGACAGTCATTGTTGCAGTCGTATTGGATGTATGACTGTCACCATTTTCATTTAGGACCAACTAGGTATCATAAGAAGGCTACTGGTGAAAACCCCATGTTGATATTGCCATCCATTTGGGAGGAGTAGAGATAACAATATTTTCCAGGTATGACTTTCCATTTAGGGGTAGCAATAACAAGATTTTTAAGATGACTGCTGTGGTGGCCATATTGGACATCAAATTGGCACCATTTTATTTAAGACCAACTAGACATCATAAGAAGTCTTTTAGTGAAAACCTCATGTTGATATGAGCATCCATGCATGGGGGTAACATATTGGATGTCAGATCACCATTTTCATTTAGGACCAACTAGACATCTGACATTTTTTAGTGAAAGACCCATGTTGATATGACCATCCATTCAGGAGAAATAGCAATTATAACAGTTTCAAGATGGCTGCCATGGTAGCCATACTGGATGCCAGATCAGCATCATTTTTATATAGGGCCAACTAGACGTCATAAGAAGTCTTTTAGTGAAAACCCCATGTTGATAATATGACCATTCATTCACGAGGAGTGGCAACAACAAGATTTTCAAGATGGCTGCCATGGTGGCTATATTGGATGTCAGATTGGCACATTTTTCATTTAGGACCAAATCGATCTAACAAAGTCTTTCAGTTAAAACTCCATGTTGATATGACTACCCATGTAGGAGAAGTAGTGATAATTAGACTTTCAAGATGGATAACAAGATTTTCAAGATGCCTGCCATGGCGGTCTTATTGGACGTTAGATCGGCACCATTGTTATTTAAAACCAACTACACATCAGAATAAGTCTTTTAGTGAAAACCCCATAATGATATGACCATCCATTCAGGAGGAGTAGCGATAAGATTTTCACAATGGCTGCTGTGTGGTGGCCATATTGGATGTCAGATCAGAAATATATTCATCTAAGACCAACTAGACATCATCAGAAGTTTTTTAGTGAAAGTCCCATGTTGATATGTCCATCCATTCAAGAGGAGTAGCAATAACAAGAGTTTCAAGATGGCTGCCATGGTGGCCATATTGGACATCAGATCGGCATAATTTTTATTTCAGTCCATTTAGACATCATAAGAAGTCAGATGCAAGATTACATCGTCAATGTTCATTGATTCTGTTCATAACATTATCCATTTAAAATCTTGATTATTTAAATCTACCTACCAAGTTTACACAAAGTCAGATCAGAAACAGACTCTAGAATGGTAACATGTTCACATACCTGTGACAGAACCAGGATTTCAAACCAGTAGATTTACAAATTTTGATCAGTAGACTGGCTTCTAAAAAGGTAGATTTTTTTATCGGCATAAATTTTATGTGTTTTAAGGGGATTGAAAACAAAACAAGTTCATTTTGTCACATAATATGTGTTCTCTTCATATTATAATAAAACACAAATTTTGAACATGATTCAGATTCAGAATCTGATGGAAAATGTTACAATAATAGTTAGTTAATATGAGCCAGTATATTGTTAATTAAATGAAAAAGGAAGAGTTGTACATCTCACAGTTCACTGCAAAGATTTTTTATAAAATCCACAGGCATTTTTAGTTTCCTTCACAAGATCACTGTCTGGTGACCACTGGTGACATTCACTGTGATTGTTAACCTTCACATTTAGCAGGCTCTCAATAGTTTTCTGGTCCAGACTTCCCCTTGAATCACTCTGGATTTTCCGAAGAATGGAGAATGTCCTCTCTGTGTCAGCATTGGAATGTGGCAATAATAGGACAACTACACTCAGTCTGGAAAGAAGTTCTAACTTAAGTTTTCCTGTTGCTGGGTTTCTGAGGCTGCTGACTGATCTCCAATACTGCTCCAAGCTCATTTCACCCCGAGGAGGAAGTTCCTGGCTTGGACTTAATATGTATTCCTGAGCCTCATCCTCAAGGGCTTGTTTCTCTTCTAGGCTTATGTACAAAAATCTGTTGGCAAGTTTCACCACTATAATTAATTTTAAACAAATTAAACCAGTTTAGTAAAATGATCTGCTATAAGGAATGGTAAATTGTGCTCTGCCACAAAATTTGCAAACAAAGTCTCTGCAAGTGTCACTTTATCCACTTTATCCACTTTTGATCCAGTCTCAAATAATGCCTTCAATGTGGGTGTGGTTGTTACAGAAGAATCGTTACTCCTATGTGATGGTGTCTGCATATGCCTAATGATATCATTTCTTCCTCCATATGCTATCTTAAAATCCAATTTGCATGAAAGACACAATGCAAAGTCAGGACCTTTGCTACTCACCCGCACACACTTAAATTCTGGTATCCAAGCGTTGTTAAACTTGTTGTAGTATTTCTTAGCTGGTGGCTTCTTAGAATTGGGAGAAAGACGACGTTTTGGCATTTTGACATGAATTAAACAAAAAATATATAAGCTATATAAGCTGCCCTTAAATATTCATCTTAAATTATCGTGAACAATACAAGAACAATTAAAAGACATCAAATCAAAATATTTACTCAAGTGTTTCTGCCAAGATCATTTTTGGTCGGTCTCTCTGTTTCATCTTCCTTCCACGACAGATCAGCTGAGTTTTAATCAAAGACTCATGGATTACCTTTGATCCTTTTATTACTTGTAACACCTCAAACAGCATCCCGCATTTGGCCTTAAACTCTCCAAATTACAACAATAAGGTAATCAATTAGCTGCTTAATCCGACTACTCAACCACGCATCATCGCACCGGTCATATCCGGTTCCCAGAGACTGGTTCTGGCTAGTTTATCTAATGTGTTGATAAAACGCGGAAAAAAACGAGTTTTTAAAAAAAAAAAAAAATAATTTCCTTGAAATTGTAAAAACCAGTAGATTTCGACTACTAAACGGTATGTGCGGTAGACTGTCTTTAAAACGGTATTTTTTGCCTACCGCCGGTAGAATCACAGGTATGTGTTCAGCCAATCAGATGCAATATCACCTCTTTAATATGCGTGGATCTCACTCATTATCTAAATCATGAAAGTTCTAAATTATTTAAGACCATATATTCCAAGTTTGATCAATGTTATTTGTTTTTGTTGGTTTTATTGGCACTTTTAACATGTTATTGGCTATATCATGTGGAGGAAATGGGAGCAAAGAGCCTTTCCCAAGGACACACCGAGGAAGCCAATCCAGGTGGGTATGAAATCCACTACTCTTGGGTTACAAGTCAGATGCTCTACCAACTGAGCTACTATGACTTTCCCGAAATCTGATCAAAATTAGATCTGAAATATGGCCTCCAGATCGGTAACAAGCTCACCAATCAGATGCAAGATCACTTCATTAATATGCATGGATCTCACTCATTATCAAACTCATCCAAGAGCTTGATCTTGATTGTATAAGCATATACTCCAAGTCCAATCAAAATCAGATCAGAAATATGGACTCCAGAGTTGCAATAAGTTCAGGCAATCAGATAAAAGATCGTATCATTAATATGCATGGATCTTAATCTTTAGGCCAAAAAAAAAAAGGTGTTTCCAGCCAGCCGACCATCCCTATTTCATATTGCTGACCCTAGCACCTTTTTCCCCCATGGGTTAAAAAAAAAAAAAGCCTACCTGCTTACCCTAATTTTAAAACTAGTGCAATAGGAAACACACATATTTTGTTTTGGCTTTATTGAAATCATTCAAGATCCTGATGATATAAGCATAAATTCCAAGTTGATCAGAATCAGATCAGAAATATGACCTGCAATGTGGTAACAAGCTCAACCAATCAGATGCAATAAATTCTGAGTTCGGATGCAATAAACTCTGAGTTCTGTGAGTTCTGTGGAAACTGGTGTCTCATTTATGTCCATACCATATCTTGCTTGCAAAAACTTTAAAACAAAACTTAATGATAACAATGTCTCCATCAGAAAAGTGATACGTATGTCTCACTAAGCTTATGCAGGTGAGACAAACCAAATCACAGCATTGCATACCTTAGGAGGGGAATATAGTGATGATGTTTTAGAGGCAGGGGTTTTGATAAGAAATAAAGTAGCAGACTAAATTGGAAAAATCAACCAGAGGCGGGGGATATACCCCTGGTGGGGGTCATGGGAGGGCAAAGACCCTCCAAAGTTGAAATGGTGTCATTGCATGAACTCAGTTTAAACTAAATCTCCTTGATGGAGAAATGTGAAATTTATTTGAAATTAATATCTTAGCTACTTAGCTTATCAAAAAAAAATATGAAAAAAAGGAGGAAGAATTTTCTGGAAAAAAAATGTTTTTTTTCTTCACTTGAATATGATTACATGCTATGACTCTGAATGAGACTGACAAGTCACTGCATGTAATCATATTCATTATAGGCACTGCATGTAATCATATTCATCATCAAACATTAATGACAAGTCACTGCATGTAATCATATTCATCATCAAACATTAATGACAAGTCACTGCATGTAATCATATTCATTATAGGCACTGCATGTAATCATATTCCTCATAGTCACTGCATGTAATCATATTCATCATCAAACATTCATCATCTTGTATTCATCAAGATCAGACTCAGACCCCACACTTGAAGGCACACCCAAGGCCTTGGCCAAAATTTTGACTTTGTCTATTCCATTTTCTACATCTCCCATTAAATCACTGCAAACTGCATAGACCCAGATCTGCCATCACATAATGTGCCGGCAGATCTGGGTCTATGCTTGTTTGTAAGGACTAATCAGTAGAACAAACAACATAGACCCTGATCTGCTGGTGCATTATGCAACAGCAGATCAGGGTCTGTGTTGTTTGCATTTGGACTTGGCTTATACACGAGTATATACAGTATGTCCGACTGTTTGTGGTAATCACACCTGGTATTGGATCATCTATATTCATTGTGTGCATTTATCTGTTGTATTTCAGTCAAACTGTAATCATAGCGTTTGACATGTCGATCATCTTTTACCATATGTATATTGTACATGTAAGCATCCAACAGCCTATCTTATTTCATTTTTGTTTCATACTGTAACCCCAATTACCTCCATACTGCATAATTGATACAGCTATCATACTATAATTTGTTGTAAAATATTTTTTGGTTTTTTATTCATTCATTTGTCTAGTAGCATCTGCTGTCCTCACTTTACTGCTGGAACATGATTACCCCTCTTGATCATGATCAATTGGGCATGAAAGTATGGTGACTGAACATTTTATGGTTCTCTATCATGGAGATTGAATCATGTGTCAGACAGGCATTTTAATAATGCCAAATAGGAAAAAGCAAGTATCTTCTAGACTTAGACCTATCTCTATAAACTACAAGATGATAATCATAATTGGATCAACGGTCTGTGATGGAATACAGCAGTGAATTATTCAACTATTAAAATGAAAAACTTTATTGAAATTCTGGAATATTATTGTAGGTGGCAATTCCCGCACAAATAAACTTTGAAAAATTGCCAGCTACTGACTTCTACTGAAAGCCCTGTAGAGGTAACCCACCATGCACAACAACTTAAAATGACATGTATGAAATTATGTCTCTTTAAAGTCCTGTCTATATGGAGTTGCACTACATCAGAGCTATTTTCTATATAAAATCTGATATAGTGTAAAAAATCATAACGACAGGCATATTAATAACTGAGAAAAGCTTTAAATACAAAAATCTAGCACTACAACAAATTCTGAGCTTGATTACTTAAAAAAATTTGTCTCGTAACTGTTACAGAATACTTTTCACACTGATTTATTGCTGAAACAGAGGTCAACTTACATCTAGAAAAGCAGCAACGATTCTTATGTCCTTGACATTCATCTCCACAGCAATGGCCTCTACTGATATACCTTTTCCTGACAGCCAGGGCAGAGAACTATTGATCTTTGATACAATCTGGAACCAAAAGTATCTTTAAGTGAAAATTCTGCATCATAGGTTTTGCAAGTAGCTAGTAATTTTACAGATGGAATAGCCTTCATGTTTTTTGTCCTATCTCAGCTTTTGTAACTGTTTTCAAAAATCAAAAATGATAACAAAATATTTTTACTCTTTATAGTTATGCCTCACCCAGTGCAATTTACAACATGGACAGTCATAACATATCATTCCTCTTCCAAAAAAGAAACCCAAGCAAAGAAAAGAAAAGAAAAACTAGAGCAAACTCAGTGGTTTACTATCAAAAATTCCCTTTTTAATAAAAATAAAATGTTGATCATTTCAGAAGGGAATAATTTGTATAGATACTATTCCCTCCACTACTCCCATCCCTGGACAGTGATCCAGTGGTCATACTCACAACTCCGCTATTGTCTTCCAGTTTCTTTAAAGTTTTTTAAAAAAAAAAAGTTTTTCTTATTGAACATTTTGTACATTTCACCTTGGATCCCCTCATTTTGTACATCTCACCTTGGATCCCCTCTCATTTTGTACATCTCACCTTGGATCCCCTCTCATTTTGTACATCTCACCTTGGATCCCCTCTCATTTTGTACATCTCACCTTGGATCCCCTCTCATTAAATCTGGGCAGGAAGCCAGTAATATTTTCCCTCTTGCACATGGTTACCATATAGAAAACTATTGTACTAAGTTTGCTAACTTTCAACTCAGCTGTTTATTAGGAGTTAGAGACAGACAGATGGACAGGCAGATGGTATCATAGTATCACTAATGCTAAAGTTCCAAGCTACTAAATAAATTGTCCAATATTTCATGGTTGTTAAACCTTCCAATGTTTACTATTACTGGTGTACCTATTATGAGTACCATGGCATTCCCATTACCAGTACCATGGCATTCCTATTACTAGTGCCATGGCATTCCTATTACCAGTGCCATGGCATTCTTATTACCAGCACCATGGCATTTGTATTACCAGTTTGTAAAAACCTGAAAGCCGTTTATGCCAAAATGTTTCCTGCCAAGTTTGGTTGAAATTGGTCCAGTGATTTTTGAGAAGTTGACGGATGCACAATGGACAATGCATGATGGATGCAGAACCATACCATAAGCTCATTTAGCCTTATCTCAGCAGGTCCTTGAACAAATGAACTTTGTGGAAACCAAAAAGGGGTGTATCCAACAAAAAATTAACTAATGTACCTGTAGTCACAGACATGCATTTCCCCCCACACTTCAGGCATGTTTTTGTGAACATGTTTTACTTACCATATATACTCGCATATAATCTGGGTCCAAATGCAAAGAACATAGACCCTGATCTGCCGTTGCATAATGCGCCGGCAGATCAGGGTCTATGTTGTTTGTTCTACTGATTAGTCCTTACAAACTGCATAGACCCAGATCTGTCGGCGCATTATCTGATGGCTGATCTGGGTCTATGCAGTTTGCAGTTGGTATAAGCTTATGCACGAGTATATATGGTATATGGCAAAAAACATATATTACCCCTCTCTAAAGACCTTTGCAGCAATGAAAGATGAGAATGTTTCATACACATCTGTAAATGTCCAGCAGTAATACTGTATAGGGTTGCATGAATACTAAATCAATGAGCTGCATTCACAAAATTCCCCTTTTTTGACAAATTTTGAAATGTTCTCATAAAAGGACCAGAGGAAAAAAGTAAAACATTATTGCTCATGTACACCAACCACATATCTAGTCTACAAAGTTTCTATAAATCTTCCAAACAGTGTGGAAAAGAGCAATACTAAATAAATGAGCTGCATTCACAAAATTCCCCTTTTTTTGACAAATTTTGAAATGTTCTCATAAAAGGACCAGAAGAAAAAAGTAAAACATTATTGCTCATGTACACCAACCACATATCTAGTCTACAAAGTTTCTATAAATCTTCCAAACAGTGTGGAAAAGAGCAGTGAACTAAATCCCTCAAATACCCCCTTTTTAGGACAATTTTTTTATAAAATGTCCCCCAAAAGGGCTGGAGTAAAAAAAAGAACACCTATGTATGCATCTGTATCAACCACACAGATAGCCTAAAAACTTTCACTGAATCATCCAAGAAGTTGGAGGAGAAGCTATGATGAGCTGAATTCTCAAAATATCCCTATTTTTTGACAATTAAAAAAAAAAATTCCCTAACATTAGGCCAGGGGAAAAAAAAGTAAACCATTATTGCACATCTACACCAACAACATATCTTGTGTAGATTTCATTAAAATTCCCAATGTGGTGTGTGTTAAGAAGTGATGACAAGCTTTGTCATGGATTGAGAGAGGATTTCGTTAGTGTGGGATGAGAAGCAATGATGAACTCAATTCCCCAAATACACACTTTCTTTAATACTCTTTCAAGAATTTTAAAAAAATTGGCCACAGGAAAAAGTAAAATCTGGTACTGGTACTGCATTTTGGGTTGCAAAAGATGGTGTTTAGGGTTGCGATCAAAAAAGTTTGGGAACCACTGATCTACACAAACCACATACAGTACAGCTCACGTTTTTTTTTCTCTCCACCCATTGCAGTGTTGAAGTTTATACCCTCCACGCTTGTTCTGTGTTGAAACACTGTTGTGGAGTGGAAAGTACTTAGCAACTATCTTATCCAATATCCAGGACTGTTTTATGTAGATTTTATCCGAAGTTTTTGTGGAAATAAACACAGTCACACAGTATTCAGTCTTTGGCAATTCTGCATACACCTCTTTTCTCTCTCTTTCTTCTCTCTCATAAAGGAATTTGATAATTCAATAAAAGGTATATTCATCTGACTTTTAAGTGATAATGAAATCACTAGTTCTTTATGTTCTATTTTCATGATGCTGAGACTGTGCACACCCACCCATTTAGCCCCCGATTCTTAATCCTTTTTCGCTATTCATTACCTCTTTCTATCTGTTATTCTTGCAGTTTAATTTTACATCTTATCCCAATTGTGGTTAATTTAAAATAGAGAAATTCACTTTAAGTTGAAACTTGTACCCTACAGCTCTCTCTCTCTTCATGCTGTGAACTTAACTTGCAGTTTATTAAAAAAAGACATCAGTGTAAATATATTAATATACATGTAGTTAAGAACATCTTTATTAACAATGGACTTGAATGTAGATCCATCAGACAGGCATGTTTTACGAAGACATGCTTATGAAAAGAACCCCGTTTTACAAAGACAATTGATCATGCATTTTATTTTTTAAAGCACATGAAAATTCATCATCCCATATATGATATTGTGTTTATACAGTTTGGGGGGGGGGGAATATTACATGTATCACAAAAATACAAGTATGGATTTACATGTCTTCAGCAGTCATCAGCACAGTCTTATGTCATCTCTCCCTCTCACACAAAGGAATTTGATGATTTGGTATAATGTATTTTCATTTGATGTTCAGCTGACAATGAAATCGCTAATTCATCATATTCTATTGTCTTATGTAAAAACTTTGTGCACATTCTTGTTTAGACCCCATCTGTAATCCTTATCTATTGCTAATCGTTCTGTCATTATCTCAATTATTCTCATGGTTTAATTTAACTTTTTTTCCAGTTAACTGATGCATTCAATACCCAAGATACTTATTATGCAATTAACTACACTTTCATCAGACTTCTTTAGTTCTGCATTAAAGTTTTCCTATGACTAGCAAACATTGGTCTTTCCAGCTTTTGCATGTATAGATTTGAGTGACTTATTTTTTCTTAATATCTCACATTTTAATAATCAAAAATTGCATTTAAAATTCTGAATTGTTTTTACAATAAAGAAAGTGCATACAGGAGTGTGCATATACCAAAAAAAAAGACATCTATTGTTTATTTATGAATCATCAGATAAGTAAAAGTGACTGAAGCAGAATGTCTTCTCTTACAACACAGAAACTGCCAATATATGATAATATGTAATACAAGGGAAATGATTTGGTTATACTTCCCATTTTTGCAATATTTGTCCTTTTTTAGTGCAAGTGTAATGATTTACAACAGTTGGCCATGCCCCCTCTCCACCGCAACTCAGCGAGTTAGCAAGTGGCAACCTGGAGGGGTTTTCCTTAAAACTCTCCATGCTCTTTCGACTCCCTCCATGATTCATGGAGAAACAAAATATCACATGAGTTGTACTGTATCTAGCCTACAAAGTTTCAATAAAATCCCCCAACTAGTGCATTAGAAGCATTGATGAACTGAATTACCAAAATACTCCATTTTGATAATTTATTTAAGAAATCTCCCCAAGAATGGGATAGAGGAAAAAAGTTAAACCTTATTGTGCATCTGGACAAACCACATATCAAGCCTACAAAATTTTAATAAAATCCTCCAAGCAGTGTGGCATAGAAACAATGACAAACATTGTCATGCATGGATACACAGACAGCGATATGTACAGTCTGTCAAATTACCATATTCCCACCCTTCACAGATTCACAGCGATAATAATGGCACCTAACTTTACAAATTGACGATATAAAATTCTGGCAATCAAACTCAACAATATAATGCTGCACATGAAAATTCACTTGAAATCAATGATTTCTCATACTATTTGGGTTCAAAGACCAAAACTTGAAAAAAATGAGTCACCAATCCACTTGCCAGTAATTATTTTGAATCTTAAAATTACTCATTTCAAAAACAAGAAAAAAAAACCATCCATGGTATCATCAATATAAAGTGTTATGTATGATGTTATATAATATTATAAATATTTTAGGAAATTATAAATGTTTCTTCACTTTAATATTTGCTCAAACCTTAATGTTATCTATAAGGTTTACATGTTTAGCTATTGTCCTTGAATTAGGTTGTTTACATAGTATTTGAGTTCAAGGACGGTTTTGGCAAACAAGTTGTTTATTCAATTTGAGGTCAGGGTTGATTTTGTTTACAGATAAAACTAGAAGTTCCTTTACAGTTGTGTGTTAAAAGTCGCATACACCATATAATTTTCTAGAACATTCTGTCATGTGACCTATTTTTATATATTCCATGTTTAGGGGACAGTTTTTAGTTTTTGACCTTACAATCAGTCCATAAAGAGTCACTGCAGTTGTGAAAAATCATTCCAAATTCAGAGAGGAATTATTTAAAATTTTCACTGGATTATAAAAGTGCTCATAGACTTTTGGATTTTGGATTTTGAATTGATGATTTTGGGATTTATGTGAACTTATTCAAAGATATTCTGGAGTACTTCATTTTGGCACATCATGAGATTAAAGACTACTGGCATTTCAGCACATTCAAGGGTACTGAAATTCATTTGGAACATTGTATATTTAGGACTTATGATCAGGACACTTAGGATTATTGGATTATTTGGATTTTAATTCGCGTTACTGTAAGTGTCTTTTGATTTTCATTTTAATTATCTAGAAATAAATTGCTTGTTGATTTTTACTTGGTTTGTTGGTTTCACTTTCTTTCTGTTACATTATTTTAAGACCATAGAGTTGTAACAAAAGCTGCATGGAAAATTTGGTTGAGATCCAACAATCCTAGAACAAGTTATGCTGCAGAAACCAAACAGTAGAAGGATAGGAAATCAGGGGCCATAATAATAATAATAATAATAATAATAATAATAATAATAATAATAATAATAATAATAATAATTCTTTATTTAACGAGGGTAGCTCAATTAGATTACAGATGTATCTAGTCTCCCTTGAGGCCCTTAGCTATTCTAAAACCAAAAACACAGATTACCATGCACAGAGACAAGACAGTTGGAGTAGAGACAGGAGATGTTACAGGTATACTGACATGTAAAGGTCAATTAAAAATCAAGTTTCAAATATTTGAGATATTTTTTTTTAAAACTTTCAACAGAAGTGGCTGATCTAACAGATGTAGGCAAGGAGTTCCATATCTTTGCTCCAGAATATTTAAGACTATATCGAAATTGTTCAGTCTTGGGTTTGGGGAGTTTCACGTGACCATGTATGGTCGACCTTAAGGCATATGGTCCTTGGATTTCATCAAAAATTTCTCTCATGTATTCAGGCATTTTCCAATTTATAAATTTCTAGACAAGTACTGCCTTTTGAAAGTTAATTCTGTCATATATCTGAAGCCATTTTAGTTCATGGAAAAGGGTTTTAGATGGTGTGTCAAAAGGAGCATCCAGTATTGCTACTCTCTTTTGCATCTTGTTAATTCTTTATATTTGGCTTTTGGGGCAGTTTCCCCATATTGTCAAACAGTAATCAATAATTGGCAGAATGTAGGCATTATAGTACATTATTCTAGTTTGTATGGGTCGGTACTTCTTAATTTTACCTAGTAAAGATATTTTACTTGATAGAGACCTGCAGACATATTCAATATGCTTGTCCCACTATAAATCAGTTTCAACTATCACTCCTAGGAGTTTTTCTTCTTTAACATTTTCAATGAGTTGCCCATTTATTGTCAGATTTAGCAGATTGTCAGAAGTTGAATGTTTCATTGATGAGGCTATTACCGTAAATTTTGTTTTTGTTTCATTTATAACCATTTTATTTTGATTTGACCATTTCTCAATGTTTCTTAAATCAGTATCTAATAGTGCTTCAACAGTAGCTATATCATTTCCTGAAGCAGTTACAGTAGCATCGCTTGCAAACAAGTCTATATTTGAGTGCTTTGTCCACAGTGGAAGGTCATTAATGAAAATAAGAAAAAACAGTGGGCCTAAAGTAGACCCCTGGGGGACACTATGTTTAATTTCCATGGAGATGGACTGAACATTACCAATAGCGGTTCTTTGTGCTCTGTTGCATAGGTAGGATGAAAACCAGTTTAAGGCATTAGTATCAAATTAATAGTATTTTAGCTTAGATAAAAGAACATCATGATTGACTAAATCAAAAGCCTTCCTGAAGTCTAGGAATAATACACATGTTAGACTCCCCTTATTGATTTCCTGCAGCCAACAGTCTGTGAGTTTTGTTAAAGCTGTTTCACATGAATGATCCTTTTGAAAACCTGATTGTTCTTTGTGAAAGAGTGAGAATGTTCTGAAGTAATGGTATACTTACTTAGCAATCAGTTTTTCAAAGATTTTTGATAATGTAGGTAGAATGGAAATAGATCTGTAGTTTCCTGGGTCCAACTTAGAGCCTTTCTTATATGTTGGGGTTACTTTTGCTTCTTTAAATTTATCTGGGAAAACACCAGACTGGATACTCATGTTAATGAGGTTAGCTATAGATTGAGATATAACAGGTGCAGCCATAATGGATCTAAATTAAGTTGCATAAAGCTGGAAATTGAATTCATATGAGGTTTTGTAAATATAAATCTGCATACTAAATTTGTTTGAAATCAAACCATTCTTGTATTATGCTGTGGATACAAAAGTTTAGGAGGATGGGCAATCAGAGGAAATAGCTCCAATAAAGGATGTGATGGAGACTTCTAATGCCACATCACTTTAAAGAAGCATTCCAAATTTCGTTTAAATTTATGAATCTTTAATAAAGTTATTCTGTGGAAATCAAAGTCAAGGAGAATGAGCAGCCAGGGGCTGTAACTCATCTACATAATGATGCTGAATGCTAGAAATCAAATTAAATCAAGGTCTCATCAATAGAAAGGTGTGAAATTCATCAATCCTGGGTCAAGTCATGCTGTGTAATCCAAAGTTTATGATGACCAGAAATCAGGGGCCATAACCCCTGTAAATGATACTGTGGAAGGCTGGAAATTAAGTTCCTTCAAGGTCTCATCAATATAAAGGTGTCTACCAAATCTGGTTGAAATTCATCAATCCTTGGTCAAGTCATGCTGTGTAATCCGAACTTTATGAGGACCAGAAATCAGGGGCCATAACCCCTGTAAATGATACTGTGGAAGGCTGGAAATTAAGTTCCTTCAAGGTCTCATCAATATAAAGGTGTCTACCAAATCTGGTTGAAATTCATCAATCCTTGGTCGAGTCATGCTGTGTAATCCGAACTTTATGAGGACCAGAAATCAGGGGCCATAACCCATGTAAATTATACTGTGGAAGGCTGGAAATTAAGTTCCTTCAAGGTCTCATCAATATAAAGGTGTCTACCAAATCTGGTTGAAATTCATCAATCCTTGGTCAAGTCATGCTGTGTAATCCGAACTTTATGAGGACCAGAAATCAGGGGCCATAACCCCTGTAAATGATACTGTGGAAGGCTGGAAATTAAGTTCCTTCAAGGTCTCATCAATATGAAGCTGCATGCTAAATTGTGTTACCGTATATACTCGTGTATAAGCTGAGTCCAAATGCAAACAACATAGATCCTGATCTGCCGATAAGGGTCTATGTTTTTTGTTCTAATGATTAGTCCTTACAAACTGCATAGACCCAGATCTGCTGGCAATTTTATGTGATGGCAGATCTGGGTGTATGCAGTTTGCAGTTGCATTTTGGATTATACGCGAGTATATACTGTAAAGTCCTGCAATTCATAGTAAAGTTATGTAGGGAAACCAAGTTAGGGTAACGAGCAGTCTGAGCCATAAGTCATCTAAATTATGATGTGGAATATTAGAAATCAATATCATCTGTGGTCTAATCAATATAAAAGAGTATGCCAAATTTGGTTCAAATCCAACAATCCTTTGCGAAATTATGCTGAGTAAACTCAATTTTGGTGGATGGGCAATCAGGGGTCATAACTCCTGAGAATGATATTGTGGAATGCTGGAAATCAAACTCATATAAGGTCTCATCAACATAAAGCTGCATACCAAATTTGATTGAAATCCAACCATTTCCAGTAAAGTTATTTAGCAAAAACAAACTTTGTTGATAGATGGATGGATTTGATTACTATAGGGTTCCACTGACTACATTGAGTAGGGCCTTAATTAGAAAAAGAATGATTACTGTCTATACTCGAGTATAAGCCAACAGCAAACTCCAAAGACCCAGATCTGCCGTCGCATAATGCACTGGCAGATCTGGGTCTATGCAGTTTGTAAGGACTAATCAGTAGAACAAACAACATAGACCCTGATCTGCCGGCGCATTATGCGACGGCAGATCAGGGTCTATGTTGTTTGCATTTGGACCCGGATTGACGCGAGCGTAAAGCATCCAGTGAATGTCTTGATTCCTAATCCTCTCCCTTATAAGGTATAGATATCATCATGATGCCAATAATATGATTGATCTATTATATAATTTATGTTACAACATTCTTCTGTATAGATATGAATTATTTCTGTTATCCAAAAAGGTATGTGTTGGAATGTTTTGTTTTCATTGCTTTTTCAATGTACCTTCCTCTATGCTCACAGCCGAGTCTAGTAGAGCTGGGCATTGGCAGCCATTTTGTATCATGATATGTTTGATGATATTGCTCTCAATATGATATATACATGTATCATGATAGTACCATATACATAAACTGAAAAATATACAAGATAGCCCATGTTTGCAAACAAACATTTCTTGTATCATTGCATAAATCCACTGCAGAATATGCCAAATTCACACAAAAAAAAAAAAGAGACTCCCTTAAAGAGATTGATGCTCTACTGTCAGAATTTTTTTTTCTTCAGGAATTCCAGATATGACCATTTCTTCCTTTTAACTGCTGAATGTTGAAACCATCTCTGATAATGATATTCTTCAGCAATAAAAAGTGTTTCAAATTAGCTTGTCATTTACAACCAACTAAACTTCATAAGAAGTCTTTCCGTGAAAACCCCATGCTGATATCACCATTATCTCAGGTGTAGTGATAACAATATTTTCAAGATGGCCATTCTGGTGACCATAGTGGATATCTGAGCAGCACCATTTTCATTTAGGACTAACTAGACATCATAAGAAGTCTTTTCGTGAAAAACCCATGTTGATACTACCATCCATTCAGGAGGAGTAGCATTAACATGATTTTCAAGATGGCTACTGTGGTGGCCATATTGGATGTGGAAGTGGCATCATTTTCATTTAGGACCAACTAGATATCATAAGAAGTCTTTTAGTGAAAACCCCATGTTGATATGACCATCCATTCAGGAGGTGTAGCGATAACAAGATTCTGAAGACGGCTAATATGCCAGTCATATTGGGCATCAGATTAAGACCATTTTCATTTAAGACCAACGAAACATCATAAGAAATCTTCTAGTGAAAACCTCATATAAATATGACTTTCCATTCAGAAGGAGAAGCGATAATAAGATTTTCAAGATGGCTGCTGTGGTGTCCATATTGGCCATCAGATATTTTCATTTAGATCCAACTAGATGTAAAAGTATTTTAGAAAAAAACCCATGTTGATATGACCATCCATTCAGGAGGAGCAGCGATAACAAGATTTTCAAGATGGCCACTCTGGTGGCCATATTTGATGTTCAAGTGGCACAATTTTCATTGAGGACCAACTATACATCATAAGAAGTCTACTAGTGAAAACCCCATGTCAATGTGACTTTGCTCAGGAGGAGCAGTGATAACAAGATTTCCAAGATGGCTGCTCTGGTAGTCATATTGGACGTCAGATCTGCACGATTTTTATTTAGAACCAACTAGACAACATAAAAAGTCTTTTAGTGAAAACACGATGTTGATATGACCATACATTCAAGACAAGTAGCGATAAGATTTTCAGAATAACCGCTGTGGTGGCCATATTGGATGTCCAAATGGCACTATTATCATTTAGGACAAACTAGTAGTAATAACAAACTTGTGCTTACAAACAAACAGACAGATAAAGGTCACTGGACAATGGACAACAGACAATCCCATAAGCACTTCTGGTCAATGACCATCATAGCTAAACACCAAGTGTTTTATTATTAGTGACTTTCTTTTAAAAGTTCCCAAAACACTAATTAGATACACTAAACACTGATTAGATATAGTAAAATAATTTTATTATTGTATTCTGCCAATAACTGTACTCTGCACATGACAATAAACAAGGAGGGTGCCTCTCTTTAAGATCCCTAATGTATCTTGTCATGAGTGCACTTTTAGTTATCAGTTTGTTTATATAGTCCACTCAAGAAAAAAATAACAAATATGATTCAAAGTCTGGAAATAAACACAACATGTGCTCATGTCATTTTCCCACCAAAATATACATGTGTAATGAGCTTAACTGCAAAGGTTAAGCTGGCATAGTTTCTTAACCAGCAACACCTTTTACTCGTGGACAGAAGTGTCAAGTCTTTGAATTTAAAGTAACAACTATGCTTAGCCTGAGCAAAGATCAGAGCAAATGCTGCCTAACTACAGTAATTGTACATGTAATCACTGACAAAAGCTAATCTTCTTTGGTTAGAATGGAGACATCATTTTACTTGCAGAGAAAACAACATAGCATTTAAATGATCATTCTTGGGATTTAAACTAATTGTAGTTAATATGGATATAAATACTATAAATATTTAAATATAAATTGCCTTTTACATAAGTACATGGTAAAAGAGCCACTGAGAGGAAGTTTATTGTAGGAGAGTCTTCTGGATTGGAGAAGAATGACAGATGAAGACAAATAGCAACTTTTGGAGAGTGACGACGACTAAGAGAGATTTAACACAACAGACTGAACTCTATCAAGAGTGCACACCTTAAAAAAGTCCAAAAGATATACTTTCAATATTGCCACTTTTTTCATTCTATATCTTTTACCAAAAAATTATTTGTCATGATCGGGTGCCATTTACTGACAGGAAAGACCAGAGAAACAGTCAAGAACTGGTTTATTGCAATCAAATAAAATGTTGTGTAACAAATGATCAACAATGCACTATCTGAAATGGCCGACTATTGGCGCACTAGAAGGTGAAATTATCACAATTTTAAAATGCATTATATCACATGCGCATTATATGACAGAACTAAGTTTTTTTCCCCCTCATTCTGGGTTGAAAATTGGGGTGCACGTTATATATCAGTACATGTTACACACACCAAAATACCGTAGGTTAATAATCAATCTATAAGATGGGTAAGCGTACTAATGCCAGAAAATACTCAGAACAAATATGTACCAGAACTGATTAAAATATATACAGAGCATTATTTTTTTAAAATACTTTCAAGTATTAATAACTGCCATTTCATGAGACCAAATTATTTTAATATTTAGATGAGTGTGTATGATTGTAGATATAGTGGGTAGAAGGAAACAGTTTGTATGTTTGTTGTTAATTCCTGTTGGGATTTTGACTCACAGTTATTTTCATTAGATTTTTATTGTTTACCCTCAGTGAAATCTTTCTGCAGGTTCTAAAGAAAGTGTTTGAAAGAATTGTGTGTGTTTGACCTGGTAAACATCTGAACAAATTTCAACATTGGCATGAAAATCTACATCAGAAAAATGTTGGATGATACATTTTTTTCTCACAATTTGTTTCAATTTTCAAACTTGTTCTTACTTTTTTAGACACTAAATCCCAAACTGAAACAGCACTCTTAATGAAAACAGATATGTACCACTGATGTTTTGAACACAGGCTAAGACTGGTCATGTGATCATGTAAAACTAGATAATATGACTATAATAATGAGTGCTGTTGTATAAACTGCTGCAAACCCAAAACCAACAGAACTGTATTTCTGTTCACAAATATAACTTAAATCACAAATCAAAATGTTAAAAGAAGACTGTTGTATAATGATGCAAATCAGGAGAAAGTTTATAATGGACTATATCCAGTTTTATATGATCCTGTGACCATGTGACCAGTCTTTGTCTGTGACAAAATAATGGCAGCACAGGTTGATTTTTACAAGAGTGCTGTTTCAGTTTGGAATTTAACTGCTAGAAAAGTACAAATATAATTAAAATTGAAAGAAGTTCTGAGAAAAAATTATCACCAAACAACAACTCTCAGTTTCAGATGTAGACTTTCATACCAATGCTGAAATTAGTTCAAATGTTATACCAGGTCAAACAGACAAAATTTTCCTGAACACTTTCTTTAGAACCTGCAAAGGGAGTTCATAAGTGAACAATAAAAAATCCAGTAAAAAATAACTGTGAGAAGAAATCCATAAAGGGATTCATTTATTGTAAGGATCATTCTTATTGGATACAAAGTCGACAAGAAAATGTTTACTTATGGATGGTTCATATCATTTAGTTTATGTTTCATTCTAATATCATTCTGTATCAATAATTCGAGTCTGTATCACGATACACTATTGCCAGAGTAAATATCATTATACATCAATGATCTCAAACGAGTTCTACTGTCTAGCATTCCTCTATCACTTTATTTTTGTTGCTCTAGCTGTTTTCCTTTCCACTCTAGATTCAGGTTTCTACTGCTGAGTGTAAAAACCACAGCAGACAAGGTGACAAAAGCTAGTAGCTACAAGGGACTCCTCCAGCTTACCTGGGCCTCACTCTTTTTCCGTATGGCAGGTAAAATTTTTCCACCAAGCATAAGAAAATAGAAGTTGATAGTTAGGTTACCCCCACTGCTGGAGGCAGAGACACTCGGGGTATAGTCTACATGGGGCAGGGTGGAAGTCGTTGTGCTTCCCCTACTGATCCCAGTCAGGGATGTGTCAAAGCTGTCTCTGTAAGGAAAAAATTATAGCAATTAGCAATGAGCACATCACAAGGACCCTGCTCACAACAATTTGCTTGGTTAAAATCCAACAAATCCCAGTAAAGCTCTTTTTCAGAAACCAAACTGTTGCTGGATGGATGGATGGATGGAAGGATATGACTACTTTAGTGCTCAGCTGATGTTGATTGGGGCATTAAACCAGAGTGTAATCAATGATTACATAGCTCATCTCTACTTTCACTAGTCTCCAGTAGCACTGTAAACATTATCATGCAGAAAATAAATTCAGACTAAAGTGATCTTGGCCCTTTTCAAACTCAAGATTTTTTTGCAATTTTTGTTTCTTTACATCTGAAATTTTAATCATCTTAAAATTTGAAAATTGAACTTTTAATTGGCGATATACAGCCAGTATTCTGCTGACATAGTGAAACCACCTACCTACCTACCTACTCACCCACCTACCTACCTACATACTGTGACAGGGCATAAAATACATTAGGGAATAAAAAAGGACATTCTTTTCTATCACATCAAAGTTGAGGTAATAAGTAGATAATAGACAGATTGATGTTATTTTTGGATGAATTTTTGAAATCATTATTCTTAAAATCTGTTTAAAATATATTATCTGAGTCCACCAACAGAAGTCAGATATTACAGGGTGAAAGTCACAGGCTTTGAGTAAACCTTGGAGTGACAATCAGCATCACATAGGTCATGCATCAATAATTACCTTGATTAACCACAAGTGAGGCTGCACATGAAAAGCATGCAGAATGCAGTCCACTTGCCTAATTCCTATACTCATTCACACATACAATATACAGTTAACCTGATGTGGAAAATATATCACAGTACACAATGTATAACCATTAATATGGAAAGTTGACCATTGAATAAACATATTTATTCCTACTTCCAACTGCATTGGTCACAGAGGGCCTTCTGAGTAGGGTAGGATTTATATAGGTCTAGCATGGATGAATCAATGTGATCATAAACACAAACATTTAACTCACATTAGTAAACCATAAAATGCAGGTCACAGTGACCTTCTTAGGTTTTAAGGGTATTGTAGTAACAGAGATGCATCCAATTATCAAGTTTCATGATTGAAACATAAACAGCACCCAAGAAATGAACTTTTAACACAAAATTTGAACAAATTCACTGAGCATGAAATATAGGTCAGAGAGACTTCTTTTGGCAAAAAGGATATAGAACTTATCAAGATGCATCCACTCAGCAAGTTTCATGATTCTATGTAGGATAGTATGCATGTAACATGCCAAAACTTGTGTAGCCATGAGCTAAATGCAAAATCTTAACCAAAATCAGTCAAAGATGAAAGATGCATCATCAATTTCATTATTACAGCATGAACAATCCTCAAAAATGAACATTAAACACAAAATTTTACTCAAGTCAGCAAAGCAAAAACTATGGTCGATATTGACCTACTACTAAAATTAGTACTCATTAAAATGCATCCCCAAAGTTTCATCATTTTATATTGAATAGTATGCACAAAGCATGCCAAAAATCTATGCAGTCATAAGCTAAATGCAACAACTTCACCACAGCCACTAAACGTGAAATATATCTCACAGTGACCTTTTTGGTATGGGCGTGGTACTATGAGTGATTAATAAAATCACCTAGTTTAAGGAGTACAACAATAAAAATAAAAATGTCAAACTGAGCCAAAGTCAGAGAAATATGGCTCACAGTGACTTGCTTTAAAGATTAGGGTGTAGTACTTATTAAGATGCACCCTCTTGCCATGTTTCATGATTCCAGGTATAGCAGTATTATGCAGTAGATAAAACATCAATGTGGTCATTAGGTAAATGCAAAAACATCAGCCAGTAAAGTGTTCAATGTAGGTCACAATGATCTATAATTGTAAGGGTGTGGTACTAATAGGGATGCATACAATCACCTAGTTTGATAATTCTGGTATAAACAGTGCTTAGACTGAAACCCAAGGCAGTGAAGCATGACATATGGGTCACAGTGACCTACTTCCCCTCACCAAATTTCAGTATGTATACAGGGTGTTAAAAAAAAACTATTTGGTTTTGGGCTAAACCAAAAAACTTAACCTAAGCCAGTAAAATGTGAAATGTAGGTCACAGTGGCATTCTTTTGTGGTAAGGATGTGGTACTAATAGAGATGCATACAATCATCCAGTTTGATGATTCTAGCATAAACAGAACCTGAGAAATAAACTTAAAATACTCAATTTTACCAAACTCAGTGAAGCATGAAATATAGGTTACAGTGACATACTTCTGTGATGTGATGAGAGTGTAGTTCTCACCAAGATGCATCTCGTCATGAACTTTCATGACTCTAGGTATAACAGTATATATCTACAGGGTTCTAAAAGCCTATTTGCTCATGAGCTAAATGCAAAAATTAACCTAAGCCAGTAAAATGTGAAATGTAGGTCACAATGACTTTCTTTTGTGGTATGGGTGTGGTATTAATAGAGACAAAAACAATCATCCAGTTTGATGATTTTAGCTTGAACACACTTGAGAAATAAACTTAAAACACAACATTTAACCAATGTTATTGAAACATGAAATATAGGTGATCACAGTGACCAACCTTTGTGATGAGAGTGTAGTACATATACTGATCAAGATGCATTCCCTCAGCAACTTTCATGAATCTAGGTATAACAGTATACATCTACAGGATGCTAAAATCGTATTTGGTCATGTGCTAAGTGCAAAAACTTTACCTAAGCCAGTAAAATGTGAATGTAGTTCACAGTAACATTTTTTGGTGGTAAGAGTATGGTACTAACAGAGAAGCATACACTCATCTGGTTTGATGATTCTAGCACAAACAGAGCTTGAGAAATAGACTTAAAACAAAACATTTAACAAAAGTCAATGAAGCTTGAAATACAGGTCGCAGTGACCTACCTTTGTGATAAGAGGGTAATAATCATTAAATTACATTTTCTCACCAAGTTTCATGAAACAAGGTATAACAATATATATATATATATATATATATATATATATATATATATATATATATATACAGGGTGCTATAACCCATTTGGACGTGAACTAAATGCAAAACTAAATCAGTAAAATGTGAAATGTAGGTCACATTTACATTTTTTGTGGTATGGGTATGGTACTAACAGAGATGCATACACTCATCTAGTTTGGTGATTATATCATGAACAAAGCTTGAGAAGTAGACTAAAAACTCAAAATTTAACAAAAGTCAGTTCAGCATAAAATATAGGTCACAATGACCTACATTTATGATGAGGGTGTAGTACTCATCAAGATGTATCTGCTCACCAACTTTCATGGATGTAGGTATAACAGTATACATACAGGGAGCAAAAAATCTAGTTGGTCATGAGCTCAAATACTTAACCTAAACTAGTAAAATGTGAAATGTAGGTCACAGTGACCTCCTCTGTGGTAAGGGTGTAGTACTAATAGAGATACATGCAATCATATAACATGAACAGAGCTTGAGGAATAAATGTAAACTACAACATTTAATCAGAGTCAGTGAAGAATGAAAAATAGGTCACAGAAATCTACAATTGTGCTGAGGGTGAAGCACTCATCAAGATACATCTCCTCACATTATTTCATGATTCCAGGTATAACAGTATTTATACAGTGTGCACAAAACCTGCTAATTGCAAAAACTTAACCAAGAATGTACAACTTATGCACATGTTTATATCAATTTAGCCCCCTCAGTGCAATCCAGTGGTGGTAGGTGCCAAGAAACCTACACAAAACTGCTGCCTTATACCTAGGAAGAATGAATGGTTGACATTTAATAAGGGTGTACATATCTGTGCATAAGTTGATGCTGACACCGGGGATGCTGACATCAGGTCATCTACGTATGACCATTAAAAAGTCAGTGTTTCAGCCAGGTTTGAGAAAAATGGGGGCAACTGGTCCCCTTCATTTGAAAATGTGGGTCGATGATGTGATTATTATGAGTTAACCTCACAATAAAATGAGATATCATTAACATAGTCCTTCTACCTTTTATTTGCATGAAAAACCAAATAAATTACATTCTTTACATTAAGATCCTCCTCTTTGATGTCTCCAGCCATACTCTATCAGCATGGGAGAAGTCAATGTCTTCAATTTTTCTGCCATTCACACATTTCAGTCATCGGTCTTTGCAAAGTTTCAGCTTTTAAGCAATTTCTTGCAGGTATGTGAATGTTTTTTTGGCAGCTAAAGCCTGATTTAAAATCAGCTGACTGCAAAGGAGTCAGAAGGGCAAGCCTTGTTAACATTATCCAGTTAGGGAAAGTGTCAATGTGGTACTTGATAATTTTCCAAAGTTCTGTAAAGCTATCTCAAGGTACATTTTGTCTAAGACCATCTTCACATGTGACCATTCTCTTCTAAATGCTTCAGTGTCTACAAGGGATTTTTGTATGGTCACAATTTCTAAACGATTAGTTTCTCCCTCCAGAAGAAGTGACAGTGGATGCATTCCTAGAGATCTGAAAGCAAAGGTTACTTCAGTGGAATTCTTTGGGAACCTCATGTTCACATTTCCTGCAAGTATTTCAATAAATACTGTTCTGACTCTGGTACTTTCATCCAAAGCAAACTTCACATCATTGTTTGACAGCTTTGCATCATTGTAGATGAGGTCACTACTCTTTGTCATCAGTTTCAGTTTCTCCTGTAGTTCTGTCTGGTAGTGGGATTTACCACTTGTAGCTTTGTAGCCTTAAGTACACTTTCCAAAGCAGTAGGAACAACAGCTATAACCAAGTTCTGCTTTTGAAACAAAAGGTGTAATTGAGTAAATGCTGGTACAATGTCCATTAGCATGTGCATGGTGGAAATAAATCTAAAATCAGTTTGTGTTTTCTGAATTTTCTTTTCCTTCTTTTGTGTAGCTGCTGGAGGTATGCAACAATAGGTTTAAATGGCATGTAATGCCTAACAAAAAACAAACCAACAAATCTCATGGTTTAACCGATTCTTGTTTTAAAACTGTCTGAACTACCCTTAACTGTGCTACTCTTTCTGTGGATCTTCTGAAATGGTAGAACATATCGTTTAATGTCCCTTGGAAACTCTTTCCTATCTTTGATACATCATCAGCTGCTCTAGATGTGCACAATGCCAAACGACTGAAAAAACAGTGAACATTAATTGTAAAATAATTCAGTTCTTTGATTTTAGCAGAAACTCCATTTTTCCTGTGAACCATAACACAAGCTCCATCACTTCCAAATGAATAAACATTTTTAACATTTAGACCCCTTGAATTCATGTAGGCTTTCAATTTATAAAATATTACTTGTGCACTTCCATAATGCTCGTCAAACAGCAGATTTTCCAAGAAAAATATTTTCTGATCTAAAGTTTCTTCATCTTACATAAATAGCTTCTTTGTAACAATTATATCAGTCCTTTAATCTATTAGAATGGCTAACATATATCCCCTCTGATGCTACTGACTGATATCTGAAGTTATTATATTTACAACAACCTACTGAATTTTCTCAGCACTTTGCCAAGACATGTATGTTGCATTTTTACCCTGATTCAAATTCATGACAGAAATCAAAGACCCATACTTAATGGTTGCTATACTTTCCTTAGTTAACCAGTACACACAATGCATGGCATCTATCACTTCTTCAGTCTAATGTATGACTGCACTGTTGGCCACAATGGCAAAATTAGTGCACAAAAGATCATCTCTAACTGCTTGCTGATGGCCACTGCACTTAGTATGGTGAGATAAAGCTGATGTTCTAAAGTTCCGACATTCAGTTGTCACGGAGTTCTTTTTCTAGAAACTTGTGCATAAGTTACAATACATTTCATTTTCATCTGAATCAATTATAACCAAGTATACTCATGTTTCCTGCCTTCTTGGAACATGTGAATGCATTTATTCTTCTTTGCTTTCACCATTCTGTAACCCAATTTTTTATTGGAAGTTTTATTTTCTGTTTGACTTTGGCTTCAGTTTCCATGGGTTTCACTGACTTATTCAGTACAGTCATCATCTTTCTAGTGATTTTGATTGCTTTCACATTCTGAGCATGATATTGGGGTAAAGAAATAGGTTGTCCATCATTTCATATTTACCTCTTAGTGAAACCTGGCCACCTTTACAAATGCAAATGGTGCTATGTCAAGGTCAGATCATTTGGCTGGAAGCACATGGCTTGTGAAAATTACCAAAGTTACAAATTTGTCTTTAATCAAAAATGTTAATAAAATAGGGGTGGAAGTTACCTCAACACATTACTTGAACTTGTTTCATATTTTCATTGAGGCTATTACAATTCAGTAACATGCTGAGCTTATTCTCAGTCAGTCATATTATGGAATAAACTGAGTACATGATTATTTCTTGGATGATCCAGAGATTTGCCATGTATGGGATAAGGAGAAAAGGAAAAATAAGCAGGCGAAGCATAGATGATTGGATGATGGAATTTGTTCATTTTCATAAAAACAATAATTGAGAAAAGATTCTGATATTTAATTACTGGTTGACACAACTGTATCAAATTTCAAATGGAATTTCTTTATTGTGAGACTTTGGTGTCAATTTTGTGGAAATTTCACAATGGCACGTCCTAGCTGAAACACTATAAAGTGTACAAAATGCTATGGCTATAAGATTAATAGTTCATGTGCTATCATGCTAAAATGGATCCAGGTTGGACATATGGATGAACAGACATATGGATGGGAAGTTGCAAAACAATATGTCCCATTATGCTATCACAGGGGGCATACAAATTAAAATCAACTTTTTGTTATTTTACTCAAGATAATAAAAGTGGTAAAATAATCCATCAGACATTTATTTTTCCATAATATCTTTCTACCCACAGAGCTAACTGAGGAGCTTAGAATGAAAGAGGAACTGCTTACACTTTATTGGATGTCAATTTCTGTTTGAAGAAATCCACCAGACTCTTTTCCAAAGTTTGATCTTTTTCATTTGGTCGAATCAGTTTCTCTGTCACTCTCTCCTTCTCTATAGTCTTTACCATTAGCTACAAAAAATAGAAACAGATTCTTAAGAAGTTTTATTGAGATTAGGCAAAATTTCACAAGTAATTTCTTATATAATATTTACTGTAATTCTCCCATGAAAAGCCCAGACCCAGTAATAAAATATTCCCTAATGGGAACTGGGTCTAGGACTTCTCAAAATCATGAGTCCTACCCAAAAATCAAGAGTCCAAACAAATTAAAAAGGAGTCATTTCTTCATCAGATTACACAAGTTTATAATGTGTGTCCTTTAATTTAATGGAATTAAAATATTTGCTTATTCTTATTTATTTATTACCCAGATGCAATATTTTTCCCATAAATTGAAATGGAAAAATATTGTCAAACATTTTTGTTCACATATTTGTATGATTTGTTTTCATTCAGATATTTTTCTTCAATTTCAGCGGTCATAATTTTTTTCCTTACATCTTTATATGTGAAGTTATCTCCTATGACTTAATTCTTAACTTTTCAAATATAAGAATCATTAAAACATTTCAACAATATAATTTACTTAAACAATGCAACAATACATTAGCCCCTGTGACAGATATTCCTTGCAGAAAACTCTCCCCAACATTATCAAAATTATATAGTGACAGTGTATATGTGTGATGTTATGGAATTATGTATCATTTCATTTTTAAATAATGGTATAGGTTTCTGATCTCTGCATAATAGTCTAACAGCTGTCGTCTTGCAGAAAGTACATATATGGTATTTCAATGTGACTCAGTACATTGGTCTTGGGAAATATTGTCGGTTAAACATGAATCATATCACGTGACCTAGAGCGTGAGAATTTGTTGAACTTTTGACCTAGATTCTATGTTCAATTAAGATTCAATACTTTTTTGACTGGTAATAACATCAGTGCACAAGTACTTTAGCGGTGTCACACATAACCTAGTTTCTGATTGGTTCGGAGAAGGTTGTTTCATAGAAGGATTAAATTGTTTTTAAGTCGCAATACAGTTTAAATTGGTTTTCCTTATTCTGTACAGCGCAGTCAGAAGCTATATAATAAGATGTATTGCGGTGTTTAGGCATTCTAGCATAGTTTGTCAGCCTGAGAGGTCATAAATGAGATTGGTTCATTTTGTGTGGATATTCTACTTCAGTGATATTATTATTATTATTATTATACAGTACATTCTGGATTCAGTACTGTTCTTAAACTTTAAGAATTACAGCTCTGTGGAATTATCAGAAATATTTCTAGAACTTGTGTGATATTCCATTTTCACAAGGACTATTTGGAATTAATAACACTTGGATATAACTGATTCTTGTTAGTACATCAGTACAGTGAAGGTTTCATTAGGAACCTACTTCATTCGGAATATTTGGATTAACTTCCGGATCAGTGAACTTTAGAACAATTTAGGACTTTTAAGGATATTCTATACTGTAAGTTATTTTTAATTCTTTCACTTTGATTGTTTGTTGAAATATTTTAATATTTTAGGAAATTAAATATTTGTATTTTAAATCTTGAAAGCTTGTTTGAGTCTTTTCTTTTGTTACAATAACCAACAAAGAAAACAATGCCAGCAATGCTGACTTGCATGTAATTTCCTGCCTAGTCACCATTATCATGTCAACCTAGTGTGGACACTGATAAGGGTATCACAGAGTAAAAGGTGTTAGTAACTGATTCTGGCATATATCTTAAACATTACATTTATTTCCAATCAGCCTAATTAGTGCAAACTGCACTCAAAAGAACAAATGCCATGTGTACTGGACCTCATAGCTGAAAGTAGCAGTGTGACTGACACTGAGTGCCTGACAACTGAAGATATATATTTCACATCCTTTACCGAGAAGCAGACTTCAAAGGGAACACTAGTCACTTTCAGCTCACGTTGAGACTGGCACTGATCAGCCTGGCTGGATACAAAATGTTGGCAATTATTTACTAAGGATATCTTTGTGTGATAATAAGCCCACCACAAAATTTTGGAAAAATGTATTATGCTGGCACCCTAGGCTTAATGTGGAGAAATACTGTAATTGAAAAGCATCACCAATAATCAACTGTTTTCTCCATTTGAAAATGATATTCCCCACTCACAAAATAATTGATGAGCCCTTCTGCATATGTATTTTAATATTTTCACAGTGAAAATACTTCTCTTATGTCATGACAGGAAGGTAAGTATATTTATTTGTACTTAAATGCAATAGTAATGATATTCTTTTCACACACACACACACACACACACACACACACACACACACACACACACATATGGGAACTTCCAAAATGTAACTTTTTGCCAGACCATCTGATAAGCTGACAAACTGCTAACTCAGCATGCCAGACAGTTGACACAGTGTGCCCATAAGTATTCCACGCAATTATTCAGTAATTATTTTTTACAATTACTTATACACTCTTATAGTCAATACCAAAAGACAGTGCATGTGTGTAAGCCCATCTCCTGTGGTGTTTTTAGGCAAGCCAGTTCTTGACACATAAACAACATGAAAACAATTTTTTCATAGTTCTCAGATTAAAAACTCAACTAACTCTGAAGCAGGAAGAGCAAAGATGGAACAACATGCCAAGTGCTGACATGCCACATTTCCTGTTCCAAGATCAACTCTAATAGTCTGGGACAGCCATATAGGTGACAGAACTAGGATTTCAAACCAGTGGATTTACAAATTTTGATCAGTAGTTTGGCCTCTAAACCAGCATATTTTTTATTGGCATAAATTTTATGTTTCAAGGGAATGGAAAACAAAACAAGTGCTTTCTTGTGCCATAATATGTATTCTCTTCATACTATAATAAAACAGCAAGTTTGAACATGAATCAGATTTGGATTCTGATGGAAAATGTTACATTAATTACTTATTATAGGTCAATATATGGTCGAATAATTAAAAGGAAGAGTTGTTTATCTGATAGTTCACTACAAAGATTTTTCTTTTATAAAATCCAATAGCATTTTTAGTTTTCTTCACAAAAACACTGTCTAGTGACCACTGATGACATTCATTGTGATTATTAAGCTTCACACTCAACAGGGTCTCAATAGTTCTCTGGTCCAGATTTCCCCTTGAATCAATTTGTATTTTGTGAAGAATGGAGAATGTCCTCTCTCTATCAGCATTAGAATGTTGCAATGACAGGACAATCACGCTCAGCCTGCAAAGAAGTTCTAACTTCAGTTTTCCTGTTTCTGGGTTTGTAAGGTTGTTACTACTCTCCAATACTCCTCCAAGCTATGTTCACCCCAAGTAGGAAGTTGCAAACTTGGACTTGACATGTATTCCTGAGCCTCATCCTCAAGGGTTTCTTTCTCTTCATGGCTCAGATCCAAAAATCTGTTGGCAAGTTTCACCACTGTAAATTAAAAAAATAAAGATTGATTTAGATTTGAAAAAAAAAATGAAAAAATTTATGATGTATTTATGCTTTTATGAATAATTTAGTAAAACTTTAAAATTAATTATCTTGTAATATATTTTGAACTGATATATTTTATCTAGAGCTTGAACTAAATTTATGTGCATGAAAACTTTAAATAGTTTATGAAATACAAAAGATGCATACCTTTGAAACACAGAATGCAAACTCTGGACCTTTGCTGCTCACCTGCACACACTTAAATGCTGATATCCAAGCACTGTTGAACTTGTAATATTTCTTAGCCGGTGGTTTCTTAGCACTGGGAGAAAGCACACATTTAGAAATGAACACAAAACGTAAGAGCTTTCCTTTTAAAATCATCTGGAACAATACAATAACAATTAAACAGGACAAAAATCAAAATACTTACTCTAGTGTGTCTGCAAGAATAATTTTTTATGGTTGGTCTCTTCATTTTATCTCCCTTCCACCAAGGGTCGGCCAATTTTCATTAAAGGCTCAGAAGACATCATGGACCACCTTTCATCCCTTTATTACTTATAACACCTCAAAGAACATCCAGCATTTGGCCTTAATCTCCTCAAATTCCAACAATAAGGTAATGAATTAGCAGCTTGCTGTGTACACATGTCAGCTGTTCTTTAACAATTCTAATCCTATTACACTGCAACACATCATTGCGCCGGTCGTTGTTCTGGTGGAACATTTACGGTCCCCAGTACACTGGTTCTGGCTGGTTTCTCTAATGTGTTGGCAGAACGTGTAAAAATACCGTGTTTGGGTATTTTTATTAAAAAAAATGTAAAATTCTTTTAATTTTCAAAAGCAGTAGATTTTAACTACTAAATGATATGTGTGGTAGACAGCCTTTAAAATGGTATTGTTGGCCTACTGCCGGTAGAATCACATGTATGGCCAGCACACTTAGGAACATACAAGAATGTGTACTTGGCATTTGGGCAAGAATCCCAAAACATGTAACCCAAAGCTGACCATAATCTCTCGACTTCAACAAATCTTACAACTGAATATTGCCCCAGGCTATTTACTTTGGCAATGTTAGTCCTAACATCAGTCCCTCATACCAACTCTTGTTTAGCAAAGTGCAAGTATGTACAATACCTTAAAACAATGTGCATGTAATCTAGACCCTAATTAGAACCAAAGGTAAAGAGAGAAGCAACAAAACTAACCTTTATTATCATTACATAAAATACTTTTGGGAAGCTACCGTATATACTCACGTATAATCCGATACCAACTGCAAACTGCATAGACCCAGATCTGCCATCGCATAATACGCCGGCAGATCTGGGTCTATGCAGTTTGTAAGGACTAATCAGTAGAACAAACAACACAGACCATGATCTGCCAGTGCAGTATCTGACAGCAGATCAGGGTCTATGTTGTTTGCATTTTGACCCAGCTTATACACGAGTATATACGCTATTTCACCATCAGAATTGAACAAAAATATGACTGCTAAGTAAGTGTTAAGTATTTTCGATGCCTTAGGTCTGCTGACTGATTAAAAATTATTAGTTTTTTAGATCATAAAAAAAGCATAATAATAATGTTGTATGGTGAGATTCTATACAGAATTTTTATAAAAGAAAATATATTCTCTATCCCATTAGCATACTTTTTAATCATGTCATCTTTACAAATTTCATTCTGACAGAATTTTCTAAAAATGTTAGTTACCGTATATACTTGCGTATAATCCAATACCAACTAATACAAAGACAGTTTAATAATAATAATAATAATAATAATAAATCATTTACCAGTTCTTAGAAAGAAACTCTTTTAAAGATTATTAAGGGGGAGAGGGGCCGGACTTGATTTGTGATTTGGTAAGGTTAAAAGGTCTCAGCAAAGTATATTTAGCTTTCTAAGATTTACATTGTATCTTTTTATTTCCCAATGTTCTGCAAAGTGTGGTTTATTTCCCTCCCATCACTGTTTTAGGCTTGTCAAATTATGTAACAGATCTCTTACCAAAATTGTTTGCTCACCTTGTCATTGCAAATTCAGAACTTCTGCATATGGCCTAATTTGAAACCATGCTATTCTATACTCTCTACTCCCCATCCCCCCTGGATCATGATTCAGAATTCCAGCTCTTTTTTTGTGTCTTTATGTATGAATGTATGACTGTATATGAAGGTATTTTCCCTGTATGTTTTTTTTTTTTTAATTTGATCAGGGACAGTATGTAACACTGGGACTGGAACTCCAGACAGATGCCAGATATCACCCATTCCTTTTTGATATGCAAATAAGGTTCCCAGTTGTTGATTGACAAGTAAGATCAAAGGTACAGCAGGGGTGAATTTGCCACAAGGTCAGAAATCTAGCTGTGTTTACAAGATGACTACCTGAGTAGTTGTAACAGTGTTCTGTTGGAAGCAATTTATATTTTTTACCTTTCCTATTTTAAATTAAGATTTAATACCTTGCTAATATCTGTACTAAAAAAAACAGCAACCGTTCCCCTCCATTGTTGTATTTTTTGTAATTTTATGACAGACAGTGACAATGATAATGTCAATGAAAAGATCTACTCTTAAGTTAACTTGGATTTTCGATTTTAAAGTATAAAAAAAAGGTAAATGAAGCAAATTTTTGAGTTAAAATTTTTAGAAATGCATTATTCAATGTACTGAGAATACGTAAATGTAAATTTTATTAATTTATCTTCAATACCAATTTTGTAATTTAAAAGCGATTTACAAAAAACCATGCTGCAAATTTTATATGCAAATTCAAAATTCATTTTTTACCTTTAATTTTTCCAAATATTTGCCTAAATGTCCAAATAAATTACACCAATAAACTTTCACACTTTTTGCCAATAAAAAGATACCTTTATTTCTTATGTTAGTGATGAAATACAGCAGATATGTGATTTACAAAATATGTACTATGAATGAACTACTCTGGCCCCTTCAATAAATCCACCTTATGATCTTCACAGAACCACATCTACATAACAATGGGGAACAGGTGATATTTGCTGGGCTAAGTAGACAGTTTCCAATCCTCTGCCATATTAGTATCAGATTTAATAAAAATGATACACATATTCATTCTAGTGTGTTTGAAACAGAAACCCTGCAATGCCAAAAGTCTTGTATATTTTTCAGTGACTTTATCAATTTTGCACAGGACTGTTATTACATGTAATAAAACTGTATAAGCATTTATATTTTGTATTATTTAGTAAGAAACAGATGTTGCATGCAAGTCAAATCTCTCCCAGAGTTCATAGCACTGTAATAAACACAGGTAACAAGTGATGTGATATCAATGTTGTCATAATGTCATAATCATACACACAGGTAACAAGTGATGTCATATCAATGTTGTCATAATGTAATGATCCTGTTGTTTTGAACTGTGCAGTAAGCATCGATTTGACAGAAGTGGACATCCTTAAAATAAATTCATTTATCAGGCAGCTGGATTAATTTGGTATATCCAATATAAACAATTTGGATATGTTTAAGGCTGGATACCCAATAACTTGGACAAAATCAAATCAAGACAATAATTATGGTTACTGTTAACATTTTATTCTACCAAATTTCATTGAATAAAACATCTTCATTCAATAAATTCCAAAAAAAGCACAAGCAGACAGCAAAAAAGAATGTAACATATGACAGTACCTATGATACAGTTTACAATGATTTACATAATGAAGATGATGCACTTGCCTTTAATGTATTCCCCTCTGATTCCTTTAACAGGACTAAGTATGAGATCCCATGAGTTCTACAGAAGTCCTGAATCTCTTCTGGGCTCTGTAAGACATGAAAGCAGAGTGACCTTGAACAACTGTTAGATGCATAAAACACTACATTCATTGGAATGTATTTCAATAACTGATGCATGTAAAAAGTTTCAGCCAAATGAAAAGCTTTTCCAATTGTTTACAACCCAGTTGAAAATTTTCTAATTTTTATTATCAATTAAAAGTTTTTTCATGGTCTTATTCAAGAATTCCTTTCAACACAGTTGTAAATATTTTCTAATTTTTATTATCAATTAAAGGTTTTTTCCATGGTCTTATTCAAGAATTCCTTTCAACACAGTTGTAAATATTCCAATTTTTATTATCAATTAAATGTTTTTTCATGGTTTATTCAAGAATTCCTTTCAACACAGTTGTAAATATTTTCTAATTTTTATTATCAATTAAAGGTTTTTTCATGGTCTTATTCAAGAATTCCTTTCAACACAGTTGAAAATTTTCTAATTTTTATTATCAATTAAAGGTTTTTTCATGGTCTTATTCAAGAATTCCTTTCAACACAGTTGTAAATATTTTCTAATTTTTATTATCAATTAAAGGTTTTTTCATGGTCTTATTCAAGAATTCCTTTCAACACAGTTGTAAATATTCTAATTTTTATTATCAATTAAATGTTTTTTCCATGGTCTTATTCAAGAATTTCTTTCAACACAGTTGTAAATATTTTCTAATTTTTATTATCAATTAAATGTTTTTTCATGGTTTATTCAAGAATTCCTTTCAACACAGTTGTAAATATTCTAATTTTTTTTTTTTAACTAAAGGTTTTTTCCATTCTCTTATTAAAAAATTCCTTTCAACACAGTTGTAAATATTTTTTAATTTTTATTATCAATTTAAAGTTTTTTTCCATGGTCTTATTCAAGAATTCCTTTCAATTAAATGTTTTTTCCCATGGTCTTATTCAAGAATTCCTGTCAAGTAATGGTTGACTTCATTACCTTTATTCTTCAAAATTAAATATGTCAATGAAAATTAGATACGTGTTTGTCAAAACTGTATGCCCCCACTGCAGGTATGCATACAAAAAACTGCACAATTAAGAAAAATTAGGAAATATTGCTACAGTTGCTTGAAATTCTAATGTGACCATCCACATATGCATACAAAAATGCATACCAAATTTCATTTGTCTATCTGAAGTTTATAATTTTTCAGTCACACTTTATTTTCCAACTGGTACATGATAATTCATTATTTCTGAATACATGCCAAGCAAAGTTGATGTACAACTGAAACAAAGAACAAGTTTCACAGCATAAGACATATCAACTGTAATGTAAATCTTGGGACAGGAAAAAATTATTAGTTTTTGTGTCAGAAGATTTATATGCATGTAAAAATTATAACCTTTTCAGTTTCCTAAGTCTTACCGATGCATCAATTTTCAAGACATAATTGGCATGATCACCTCACATTACATTAATGGTGACCAGCTCTTGCTCAGATATCAAATCAATAAACTGTTATACACTACCGTAATTGCTTCAATATTGTTATTTGTGTGCATATTTTATTATCTCTCCAACATAACAATTAAAATAATGGAAGTTCAAGACATGCCATGTGGCTACGTGACTCGTGAGATTTAAAATAGTGCATATCGTGCTCAATTTCACCGATATTCTTGTTTATTCGGAATTATGAGTAGATTTTTAACTTATTAATATCTTTACCATACCTCATTCTTCCAGACTGCCCTTTTTCCATTCCTATTTTATTAACTTTAATTGTTTCATGTAGTCAAAAGGTACCCATTATTTTTATATTACTGATATAAATGATCTAATAATGGGGTGTAATCAATAAAAAAGTAATGAAAGCTCAATAAATATTTATAAATACATTAAGAACATAACGATCATATATTCACATACATATTGTATATTCATTAAAGAATTCATAAAAGCTATAATGTTGAATAAAAATCCAACTACTATTAGATTATTATCAATCTACTTTAGTTTTGCTTTACGACTTGACACAAATTATTTCAACATGTGATTTATTCAACTGGTAATTTTGGCAAGCTGGTTGTTTCAACACATTGTTTTAGTTATAATTTGTTGCATTTTGTAATGCAGTGATCCGTCTTTTGTTACAACAGCAATCAAAATCAATTAAGTGTTTTACACCCTGAAAATAACTCAAAGGAGAGTAAAGTATTTTGTCAGGTGGCAATACTACCTTTGCTCTGCAACATTAATACAACCAACTACAATGTAGCTGTTTTAAACTCTGAATATGATTTTGAGGGGCAAGATACGGTTCATTATTGTGGTGATTTCAAATATTTTCAAAGCATTAGTTTTCTGACTTCTTTATTGCTTTTTATAGGCATTAATTAAGTTCAATACAGTTCTGCCTATAATTGGAAACTTAAAGTTGTACTTAATTCAGCACAGGGTTAAAAAAATTCAAGTACATGTGGTGATGCCAGGACATAAACAAGGTCTCACAATGAGCGATGAACCAGTTTCGTTGTTGTATTGGTAGCACATTTTAATGAGATAAGTTTTTACATTTTGAAGGCAGAAAACATCGAGTCATGACTGGCAACAATATAAAGGTCAAGTGTAAAGCAACAACAGAAACCTAGTCTCATGCAAAAAAGAGAGAAGTTATTGTGTATTTGTTACAACATTGTGGTAATGCTCAATGCTTGTCAGTGTCCAGTGAAATTATACATATTTCAAATGGAAACAAGAACAACCGGTTAAAACTAATCATCTTTAGTGGTTTCTCAAATAATTTATATCAACCTAATTTATAACAATCCCAGTATTTGAGTAATGGGAGTAGTCCTTTAGCAACCATGAAGTCAGGAAATAAAACTTTATGACTGATAGAATATGCCAATCAGCAAGCTTGAAAAAAACCCCAAAACTTATAGTACATGAAAATATGAGTGATTTCATGTCACAACTTTTATACAGCATGAAAAATTATTTCTGAAAATAATTAAAGATGTCCCAACTTGTATAGTGTCCCAAGATTTGTATTCATTATGGTACTTAATGGTCATGGTCACAATGTATGTATTGACGATTATAATACATATAATGAACTTTTGATTCTTGTACAACAAAAGTCAAGAATGCAGCAACTTATTATATCTATGTTTTCAAAAACAAAAAAAAACTTTGTCATGCTAGTTAGATAAACTGTCACCTTGTTTGAAATATGTATAGACTGACAACCATTTTCCAAAGATTTCTTCTTTACTATGTACATGACTTTTAAAAATACTGAGAACACCCTTCAAATTTCATTGAACATGCTTTAGACTTACTGTAGCTTGATATATATAATAGTTTGTAATAGTAACAAAATGTTTATATTTTTGTTTTACTAAAAATTCTGAACAATATATTGTTTGCTTTAGTTCTTGAATTTTACTGAAGTTTGCAATTTTGGGCATTTTTTTTAAATTCACTGCAGGAGTAAAAACAATGTTTCATTGTTTCTTGTTTCTATTAAAAAAATTCAAAAAGATCATTGTACAAAAATTCCAATTTGTTTCAAGAAGGATTTTTATGTAAAATCTTGTAGTTAAATTCATTTAATTTTATATCATGAACTTCCTTTAATAGTGAATAAAATATTTTAATTTCTTCCTGTGATATATTATCCATATCATTACTCCAGTTTATAGTGTACATACATTCTGGGGTTTTTCACAGTTACGGTATCATAAAAGTTTGGCATCCCCTTTATCTTTAAGAAGATTTTGAACATATATGTTACAAACAGGGATCCTAAAATTCCAATGGCTCTTGCCAGACATTTTTCCCCACAATTTATGTGGCAGACAGATATTTGTGAATATAAAAACATTAAAAATATGTATAACAAGTTGTAATGAAAAAGAAAACATTGATATACTTAATTATTAAATGTACCAAATGTGCCATTTTTTGGTTCTGGATTTGCTGTTGCATCAGTTTTTTTGTAATTCCTCTACATTTCATTAGTTTTCTCTCAAACTATTTCTTTATAACTAAAGGAATGGTGAGCAATTTTCTCATATAAATATACCCCTGCCTCTCCCAAATCCCACACCTACCCCTTGATGGAAATTGATACATAGTAATAAAAAGTGCATATTTCTTCTGAAAATAATGTGAATACAATGATTTGTCAAATTGCATATCTTCTGATGATGACCATAATATGTATTTGAATCAGTTGTGAACATTATTGCTCCCAAAATTTTAAAATGCACTTTGTCTAATATTGAATTTGACAATGATCTAAACCATATACTGTAATTAATTTTTATTCTTTGTACCCTTCAATTTTTTTGTATACAGTCAAGTCATAAAAGTCATAATTATTTGTTTGTACTAATATTTTTTGCACACAAAAGTTGGTTTTATAACTGAAATTTTTAATTTTTTCATACAGATGGAGTCTAAAATCTAAAGATCGACATGCTTGATATATATATGAATATTAACAAACAAACAGCCAAAATAAAGCAGATCTATACTTAAAATTTGTTCTATGCATCACTGACAATTTTATGTATATTTTATTTTAAGATTTTCTCTTCAATACCAGTGTGTAAAAAAGGTACTAGCTGTTTTCAATAAAATGTACATTTAACTGAAATTACAACAATACCTTTGGCCTTTTTGTACATCTAAATCACCAGGTATCGATTTTACCAATCGTATCAAAATAATACATAACAGGTCCTTCACAGGGATCTAAATCTGGATGATGTGTTGACATATATTGACAGTACTTCATGTCTTCTGGTTTGCACATCTTTTTATAAATTATAATGAAATGGTCTCTGTTATTATAAGTGAGTTAGTGCCTTTTTTCACAATGACATGATGATTCTGTACACATGAGCTTTGTGTTATAGAAATCAGAAAACCTTGTAAGTGAAAACAATAAGGGAAACAATCAGGACCTAATGAACTAGCTTAATATGTGTTCCATTTGAGTGGTGATATTTGAGTATCAATATATAATGCTTTTGTGATGACGGTTTACATGTAAAGTCTCAAGATCTTTAACTACCATACATGTACCATGATTGATACATCTTCTCCACAGAGTACACATTATATCCCACCTTTATTCCTTAGGTCCAACTCATAAAGCAAAATAAACATTGTTTACTAATCAACATATTTATTCTGAATTAGTTTTTTGGACATGTGCTGCTGGGTATATATTTTCAATCTTTCTTTGTTTCATTTAATGATGTTTATTTATGCTAATGTACATGGTACCATGTAATGCCAGGTGCTTATTTCATGTAAGTTTCTTAACCAGTGACACCTTTATACTCGCCAACAGAAGTGTTAGAGCTTTGAATTCAAAGGAACAACTAGAATGAGCAAAGATCACACCAAATGCTGCCTAACTGCAGGAAGTATACACATACTTACTGATAAAGTGTAATCTTCTTTGGTGGGAATGGATACATCATTTTACTTGCAGAGAAAACAACACAGCATGCAAAATGACCATTCTCAGAACAGAAACTAAATGGAGTTTATATGGATGTAAATATTGTGAATATTTAAATATAAAGTATATATCTTTTAAACTGAAGGAGTGTGGTATGTATTTTGTATAATTTCCATTTACTATTTTATTACTGTTTTCACTTTGACAAAAACTTCAGCTAAACGATGGCAGTATGGTATGTTAGGCAAAATGGCATGAAGGCTGAAATCTCTCTCTCTCATATCTGTGCATATTTCATTTTGATCATGAGGTGTAAGAATAAAAATGAGTGATGGAATACATAATTATGTCCATGTGACAGTTATTTATTTTTGAACTTATCTATTCCAATACTCACATATATAAGTAAATTCAAACGACATATAGTACTAATGCATGCTTCTTTAGTACAAATATGTCTGATGCACATGAATTTAATATTAATGACCATGTAGATATTTTGGAGTCCTTCTCAATGTCTATGACAATTAAAAATGTTTACACAATATATTTCGTACATTTAAAAAAATATTATTTTTTCATGTATGAAAAATCACAAGAAATATGGTAGCTCAAGTTTTTTCAGTACTGAACTTTAACCCTGACATTGATAGAATTTATCCGAAGTATCTAATGGATTTTAAGAGATTCTTTGCTGCTTCAAGAAATATTTGCATTATTGTCTGTATACTGGCTCACCTTGTCTTCAATATTATTGACAGTAATACTTTAATGGAGTTGTAATTTCTAGTCATCTGTCCCAAAATTTCTACACAAAGAATTAAAATGTATGGCAAGAGTGGGTCTCCTTGCTGGCAACCTCTTTCTAAGTGTAAGAATTCAGACATGAAGCCATTTCATATAACACATGAATTAATTAGCACTGTTATAAAATAAGTGTATCCATTTAACAACTGATTCAACAAAATTAAAGTAATGAAGTAAAATTCCATGAAATACTATCAAAAGCCTTTTTAGAATCAATAGATAATATCAGCCTGAATTTTAATTTCAAAAAGGTAATAGATAATTCCTGCTTGTTCCACTGTGGCATAATCCTAAGACTGTACATAATGAATAGAGCAAGAAATGTAGGTCACTGACTTAATTGTAGGTCACTGAGGTGATTAATATTCCTAATATAAATACACACATCAAATTTCATGACTGTGCACACAACAGTGTCAAAGCAATTGAGCTGAATGCAAAAACTGAATGTAATTTCTGGAATGTAAAAAGTTAAGTCACTGTGACTTTTGCCCATGGTGAGTAGTAACCTCCAAGTTTTGTGACTGTACATACAACCATGTCAGAGAAACTAAGCTAAATGCAAAAATTTACTGTAACTGCTAGAGTATGAAAAATATGTCAGTGTGATCTACTTTTGTCCATGGTGAGTAGTACCCTCTAATATGAATAAACAAATAAAGTGTAATTACTGTACATACAATAGTGTCAGAGAAAGTAAGACAAATGCAATAACTTTATGTAATTGTTGCAGCATGAAAGGAAAGACACTGTGACCTGCTTTTGCCTGTGGTGAGTAGTACACTCCAAGATGAATACAACCATCAAGTTCCATAACTGTACATACAATGGTGTCAGAGACATTGTGTAAAATGCACACAATTAATAATGATGCCTTTGATGACAACAACCATCAGAAAAGTGATGCCAATGTCTTGCTTATGCTTTGCAAGCAAGACAAAAATGTAAAAAAAATTCCTGTAATGGCCGGAAAATCTAATCAGATTATCTACATGTACACACAAATATGCTGGCTGAATTTCATTTGTTACTGTTTAGTGGTTTTTGTGCAATGTTACTAGCAAACTTCTTGGGACAGACACACAGGTGGATGGATGGACTGAACCAAATCAAGATGTCCCTGCTGAAAGCAGAAAGGGCATAAAAGGGAAATCTTTGCCAAATTTTATTTCAAAAGACAGTATGTAACTGTGCAATTGAATTATTTTTTGTATATGGCCAAAGCTGAAATGGTGCAAACGATCAATGCCCAATGCAGTCATAATATTAAAAACCAGGCAGACAAATGACATCCATTCAACTGGTGTTCATATGCTAAAGTTCAAAAATGATACCAGCCCAACACTGTGAATACATGGTGAATGGATGTCAATTGCCTACTTCCGCTTCAATATTTTTGACTGTTAGGCGCTGAGTGATCACACCATTCTGACTTATCTGTATACTGCATGTAAAAAGCATATTGTAATTTTATAATTCATGTATTACTCTTTACTTGAGCAAAGAAACAAATTTTCAAAAATTATATTCTATAAATGGGTTTGCTTACTTCTAAAGTTTCCAGGAGAAGCTCTGCTCTAAAACCAGCATTCCACAACTCCTTCACAAGGCTCATCCTGTCTTTAAGCAGAGGCTTGCGGCCTATGGTGCACACAAGTATGTCATAGGGACTAGGTGTGGAAAACTAGGGAAGAAACAGATAAATAATCTCAAAATTAATAGTGGCATATGCCCATATTTAATACTATTAATCAATCAAATGCACAGAATCCATAACAAGTGTTAAAGAAGCAGTTGGTACATCTTCATTATAAATATAAGGAAACCCCATTATAACATGCTTCAGTATAACATGAATTTGGATATAACACAATGGTGTCAAGGTTCCTTATTTTTTGTCTTAGATATTTTTTATTCCCTGACACTACTCAAAACATCAGCCAAGCTGGCAAACAGATACAAATAATTCAGTTAAGTTTCAGAAACTTATGACTTACAGATCAAAATTAATATTCTTACACAGCAATAATTAATTTTCACTGAGCATGGGGCTAGCGTAATTCCTGATTATGATATAAATTGGTAGGTAGTAGAAGCTTTACTGTACATCTGAATGGCATTCTGTTTATTCTCCACCCCCACCCCACCCACATTCATCAAATTTTCAATCATTCTCGCTATACCGTGACTTGGTACATAATGCGGTCTGCAGGTATGGACCCCAACTTCCACATTATAGCAGGGTTCCCCTGTACATTGATTTTAGCAAACAAGAAATACAAAACTGTTGAGTTGCATGTTTCATGGAAACAAGTTAGGACAAATGTTGACAATAAGGTGGATTATCATGTTCTCACATCACAATGACGGACAGACAAATGAAAACTAGGACAGTTTAGTATCAACAGTTCTACTATTCAGATAAAAAAGAAAAAAAAAAGTTAAATATTGACTTGGCAAAGAATCATAATAAAAGTATACATGTTATTAAACATTGCTGGAAGGTCTCTTTAACAAGACCTATATGTAATACTAATTTTCACCATCTCTGTTGCTGCATGATCCACAAAAACTAGTTATTAAAGCAATAAAAGTAGGTCACCAAGATCCATTTTTACTACACTACTTACAAAATCTAAAAATGATCATGTTTCTTTACTGTACAAGCCCTTACACTGATGTCAATGGGAATAAGAAAAACAACAAAACCACCAACAACATGAAACCTATTTCTCACCTATGCTTTGCAGGTGAGACAAATCTAAAATGCAGAAAATGCTTACATCTTCTTCCTCAAGCATGGCAGAGACAATTTTTTCAAAGGCAAAACTGACACCCACACCATAGTGAGTTGTCACTGGTTTGCTGGAGGAGAAAACGGGGGAGTAAAACCCACTGATCTGAAAAAAATTGAGATTGTCTTGTGTCAAAATGTTTCTCATTCACAGTGAGGTATACAGTTAGTGTTTAGTGTCTAATTGTTTCTCATTCACAGTGAGGTATACAGTTAGTGGCCACAAACAATTTTCTGAAATGTATATAATTTGAAATTTATCAATGAACATCCAATACATTTATCTTATTTGAGCAAAAATTGAGACTTTATGCAAAAAATAACTGTCCATTTGATATTTTTGATAGACCATTCGGCAAAGGTCATAAAAAAATATATAGACCGAGGAATTTTGAATAATCATATAGTTATAAGTCTTCATTTTAAGAAGTTATTTATTACTTTGTTATTCCTTGTTACTGCTATACATCCTCATGTTTTCGTCAGAGAATAACCCAAGAATAAACTGCTACAAATGTCAAGTGACTGGGCATTGATTGAACTGAATCTAATAACATTTATAATTTTTCATAAAATGTTTATCACTGGGACAAGACAGAAAAATATCTTCAGTTTTGAATAATGTATCTATCATACCAGGTTGTTATATCGCCCTCCAGCTGCAAAGACATCAGGAAAAGTTATGTTCTTTTTTCTCACATCCACTGCCACTTGGTAATACACACCTGAATACTGCTGTGTATTGTACACCCATCCCACACTTACTATCACCTGAAATATACCATATATACTCACACACATCACAAGAATTTTATTCAGCAGCATAATTATTTTGTTCTGCTGCATAATTATTTTTTCTGCTATGATTTTCAAAGAGCTGAGGGCTGTTCTAGAAACAACAGTAACATCAAGGGTGAAAGGTACATAAATTGATTTTTGTGGATTGTTTCTAGCTTAATTGCATTTTCTCTTACAAGTATATAGTATTCTCAATTAGACTTTGACAGATGGGTGTATGTAAAATGTGCCTTCCAAACCTGCATATCTTTATTTCAACAAGAGTACCATAAAACAACCCATTATAAGAATGCCCCATGTTTGATATTCTTTTGTGTAGACACTAGTAAGGGTATGGTTGACTCTGGAGATTAATGACCAACAGGTGTCAATGACCTGGACCTTTGGTGAGGTATGCAGTCTTGAACTAAACTTAATGTGCAGAAGCCATTATTTTCATATCAGACTTACCATTACTAATACCTCTAACCTTTAGACCCCAAAATGTAAACGTTTCTTTATTATCCTAAGTGCAAGCCATCCACAAAGTTTGGTTAAGGAACTAACTCTAGAATGAAAGCTATTTTGCAAAACCAATTTTTCTTTGAGCAACAATGGCCTTGTCCTTTGACCTTCTGACCCCATAATAAATAGGTCTCTTCCATAACCCAAGTACAAGCACCCCACAAACTCTGGTCAAAGGTATGTGGTCTAGAACTAAAGTTATTATGCAAAAAACATTTTTCTTCTTTCAGTCACAGTGACCTCAAAATCAATAGGTTTCTTTCTTACCCAAAATGTAAGTCATACACAAACTTTGGTGAAGGTACATGGTTGATAGATAAACATTTTATGCTGAAATAATTTTTCTTCTTTCAGTTACAGTGACCATGACCCTTTTGAACCCAAAATCAATAGGTTTCTTCCTTACCCCGAGTGCAAGTTATCCACAAAGTTTGGTTTATGTCTGTGATGTAAGCAGTAGTAGGGCACAATTGACTCTGGAAATTATTGATGAATGGGTCTCAATGACATTGACCACTGGTCAAGGTATGCAATCTTGAACTAAACTTACTGTGCAGAAACCATTTTCTTATTAGACTTACCATGACCATGAAATCTGACCTTTAGACCCCTGAATCTTTAGGTTTCTTTATTGCCCTAAGTGCAAGTCATCCACAAAGTTGGGTCAAGAACTAACTCAAGAACAAAATTTACTTTGCAAAACCAATTTTCTTTGAGTGACAATAACCTTGACCTTTGACCTTCTGATCCCAAAATCAATAGGCCTCTTCCATACCTTAAGTGCAAACACACCACAAACTCTGGTTAAGGTATGTGGTCAAGAACTCAAAGTATGATGCAGACACCATTTTTATTCATGCAATTAGTGATCCTGACCATTGACCTTTGAACCCCAAATAAACAGTCTTTTCATTCCCCCAAGTACAAGCCATTCACAAAGTTTGGTCTAAGTCTGTGATGTAAGCACTAGAAGGGCATGGTTGACTCTGGAAGTATTGATCAACAGGTCTTAATGATCCTGACCATTGGTTGAGGTATGCAGTCTTGAACTAAACCTAGTGTGCAGAAACCATTAAATCTGACCTTAGGACCCAGAATCTGTAGGTTTCTTTATTACCCTAAGTGCAAGCCATCCACAATATTTGGTCAAGGACTAGAACAAGAGCTATTCTGCAAAACCATTTTTCTTTGAATCATAATGACTTTGACCTTTGAGCTTTTAACCCCATAATCAATAGGCCTCTTCCATACCTTAAGAGCAAGCCCTCCACAAACACTGCTCAAATATAAAGTCTAGAACCAAAGTTGTTACACAAAACCCATTTTCCTTTCAGTCACAGTTACAATGACCTTTGCCCTTTTGACTCCAAAATCAACAGACTTCTCTCTTACCCAAAGTGTTAGTCATTCACAAATTTTGATGAAGGTACATGGTCGAGAACTGAAAGTTTTGTACAGAAACCATTTTTCTTCTGTCAGTCAGTAACCTTGACCTTTGTCATTCTGACACTAACATTTCTGATCCACTTTTTCCTTACCCCAAATGCAAGCTATCCACCAAGTTGCGTCCAGATCTTCAATGTGCAACTTTTGCTATTGTGCTGAATCCAATTATCTTCTTTCAGTCACAGTAACAATTACATTTGATCTTTTGACCCCAAAATTGATAGGTTTCTTTCTTATCTCAAGTGCAAGTCAACCAAACTGTTTGTTCTTGGTCTGTGATGTAGAGCTAATGCTACTGTGTGGAGACCATTTTTCTTCTCTTGTTCACAGTGACCTTGACCATTTGTCCCCAAATTCGATAGGCTTCTTCCTTACCCCAAGAGCGAGCCATCCATACAGTTTGATCCAGGTCTGTGATGTACAACTAATGTTATTGTGCAGAAACCATTTTTCTACTTTTAGTCACAGTGACCTACCACTGAACTTTTGAGTCAAATATTGATAGACTTCTTCCTTACCACAAGTGCAAAACATCTACAAAGTTTGGTAACTGTAGATAGATGGTGAAGAACATGAGTTATTGTGTGGAAACAAAATAAGGAACAGACAGAAGGGCAGATAGATGGACATAAAAAAAATATAATTTGTTATGATTTATGGCAGGCATATAAAAAACTAGACATTTTTCATGGAACTTGGATGTCCCCCAGTGCCTGAAAACCGACCTAAAGGCAAAGCATAACCAACGTATGACAGATATGTGGATGGATGAACGTGACAAATCTAATACAGTATGCTCCTACTACTGTCAGTAAGGGGCATACAAATGTAGAAATTAGCAACATTTTAAAGTTCCCATAAAAAGGTATCCAGACACATTAGACAGCAAAGTAAAATATGGCATCAAAATTAACTGAAAATTTTAACAATCCTTTAATATCGGAGAAATAATTTTAACAACTCCTTGCTTCTCTAGGATTTATTTGACTTTGGGTAAGTCTATAAAAGCAATATTATCCTCTACAAAATATCAATGAGGAACATCTTAGTGACATTTTAAATAAACAAAATGTATGGAAAATCTAACCAAGTTCACAAGCCAGGACTCGCAAGAAACAAAATGTATGGAAAAACTAACCAAGTACACAAGCTAGGACTAACAAGAAACAAAATGTATGCAAAAACAAACCAAGTTCACAAGCTAGGACTAACAAAAACAAGAGACCACCTTTTGACAAGCCTGCATTTTATTTAGCTAAAAAGGAAATGCATAAAAAAAAGTAAATAATTTTAAAATTGAGTTTAATCGAAAATAAATTGAAACACTGAGCTTAGTCTAGGGTATGAACACACATACAGACAGACATGTATGAACATATATACACACAGGCATCAAAGTGATCACTCTGTTGAGCTTCTGCCAAGGCAACCTTGACCAAAAAGAAAATAAATGTGACAGGACACAAAAACATAAACAATTTTGTATTTTACATTATGTGAAAAGCTTAATCATGACCCTAGTTGTACTTGCACTTCAATAGTCATTTCTCATCCTAAAAGTTTATATGAGAAGATGATCGATTTATCTTGCTTCAAACGGAACATTTTGATGAAAAACATGCATATACAATAACTAAGTTCTCTGGTAGATCAGGTGGAATAAGTGATGTAAGCCTGCACTGTTCTTGAGAATTTTGTGGAGCAAATATCTTGATTCCATCCAATTTGATGAAAACCTTGATATTCTGTAAAACTTACTGGTAACTTGAGTCCAAGAGATCCAGCGTTGGATATCACAGTTTCTATTTCATGTAGAGCTTGCTTGGCTAGTGTTCCTGCCTGCAAAATCAAAAGCGATAGATAACATAGTTTCTATTTCATGTAGAACTTACTTGGTTAGTGTTCCTGCCTGCAAAAATCATAAGAAATGGATATCACAGTTTCTATTTCATTTAGAGCTTGCTTGGCTAGTGTTCCTGACTGCAAAATAAAAAGCATTGGATATCACAGTTTCTATTTCATATAGAGCTTGCTTGGTTAGTGTTCCTGTAAGCAAAATAAAAAGCAATGTATATCACAGTTTCTATTTCATGTAGAGGTTGCTTGGCTAGTGTTCCTGTCAGCAAAATAAAAAGCAATGGATATCACCATTTCTATTTCATGTAGAGCTTGCTAGGCTAGTGTTCCTGCCTGCACAATCAAAAGCAATGGATATCACAGTTTCTATTTCATTTAGAGCTTGTTTGGCTAATGTTCCCGATTGCAAAATAAAAAACGTTGTATATCACACTTTCTATTTCATGTAGAGCTTGCTTCACTAGTGTTCCTGCCTGCAAAATAAAAAGCAAAAATAAAAAGCATTGGATATCACATATTCTATTTAATGTAGATCTTGTTTGGCTAGTATTCCTGTCAGCAAAATAAAAAGCATAGGATATAACAGTTTCTATTTCATGTAGAGTTTGTTTGGCTAGTGTTCCTGCCTGCAAAATAAAAAGCGATGGCTATCACAGTGTCCTTTTCATGCAGAGCTTGCTTGGCTAGTGTTCCTGCCTTTGAAAAAAAATAAAAAGCAGTATTGTACTCTTTAGGATCATCTTGATTTCAATATATACTTTGACAAGAAGCAATTTTCCATTTCATCTTTCTATGGAATATTCAGGACAGCCTTGTCCACTTGCAAATAAGGTAATGTGTTCATACATCTTGCTTGCAGAGTCTAGACAAATTATCTTCTATGCATCAGATTGGTACCATTTTCATTAAAAAGCTACATATTGCTATAATAGTGTTTTAGTGAAAACCCTATGTCAATAAGACCATCCATTCAGAAGAAGTAGCCATATAAAGATTTTAAGGATGGCCATCAAGGCATCCATTTTGGAGGTTAAATTAACAGAGAGGAGAATCATCAGTAGTGGTTTCATGAACAAGTGGCCCATGATGAGAAGATCTGATGCCATATTGTGATGCAAGAGGCAATGATATTTCTGGACTGAAATTTGATTCTATGAGCAAATGGTAGACAGTATTGAGATCATTTTTAATGCATGTTACTGAGGGAAGCCAAACACAATTAAAGAGAGTTTTGAACTTCATACGAAAATGAATGAAATGTTGTTCTTGTTTACAAGGAATCCAAGGTGAAACAGAAGAGAAACAAAGGATTTAATGTCTTGTTACAATAACTCAGCAGGTGCTTCTAGAATTTTGTCCTGGTAGTTGGATGTCACAGGCATGAAGTGGTTCAGAAGTGTGACACAACTGTCCATTACTCTTGTGTAGACCCTGAGACTGATTTTCCGACCAAAAGAGAGGGTCCTGAATTAGTACAAAGTCCCTGTATGTTAAGTTAAGAACTTCCAGTAAGACCTGTGAATGAAAATGTGAAGGTACACATTTGGAGGTCAAGGCTGACTGCGAAGTCTCCCTTTCCAATAGTGTTGAGAACCAATCTCAGTGTCTCCATTTTGAAAAATGGTGTGCAAATGAATTGGTTGAGAGCTTTGATCTATGACTGGATAAAGTTTGTAACTGGCTTTGGGGACATGGAAAAGCATGAAGTAAAATCCCAGTGAGTCTGCACTGTGAACAATCTCTACTACCCTTATTGTAAGAATAGGGTTTATTTCTGTCTGAAGAACATCTGCTTTGCATGGGTTTCTTGAGACATCTGTAGTGAAGGGAGCCCTTGACAACAGGAGAGGGGCGCTGAACATGACCTGGAGGCCCCTTGAGATGATTCACAAGACCCACAGTTATTGGGGAAGAGTCTCTTCCATTGTTGGAGTCTTCCTACTACAGGGATTTTGGAAAAGAGAGGTATGAGTTTTTTTCTGGGGTAAAGTTGGTATGAAGAGAAGCTGACTTGAAACCAATCCTTCTCTTTCCATGTCTTGTCATTGGTGGCTCTTGGAAGCTGAGTTCTCATTGAAAGAAAGGGGTTAGGGGAAAGTTTCTGCATTTGGTGTGCCTTGGGAGGTCCTTCCAGTTCCTCTGATCTCTCCTTGGAAATGAAGGCTGAACTCTGGGTTGTTGGGCTCGCAAAGGTTTGCCTATTTGGCAGCAAGTTTTCCTGACCTTATCAATCTGGCCTTCGAAAAGAAATTTTGAAGAAAGTGGTTGTTATCTAAGAATGGCTTTGTGGTGATCTTTCTGGAGGGTGAATGTTAATGAAATACGTCTCTTTCTACAAGCCATAGATTAACAGATACAGCTATGGCATTGGAGAGTGCTGATCTGCTCTTTTAAACACAGAAGCCAAATGATGGTAGGGTAACTTTAGGCTGTGTTTAGACAGCTGAAAAATAGCCCTCAAAACCAAGTCAAGCATAGAACCAGTTGTTGCATCTCAAAGAAGGACTTCTGATCCATTCACACAAAGGAAGGTTTTGACATTCTCTCAGCATTGTCTCTGTCAATGACTGAGACTTCAGTGTAACAAAAGTAATGTATATGGCACATTATATGCCCAACCGAAGTTTAATAGTGCTCTATGTTGATACTAGAAGAATATGGTTGACTCTGGGGATTATTATCCAATGGGTCTCAATGACCTAGACCTTTGGTCAAGGTATGTAGTCTGAAACAAAACTTAATGTGAAGACACCAATTTTTTTCTTATTAGACTTACCATGACCATGACCTCTGACCCTTAGACCCCAGAATCTAAAGGTTTCTTTATAACCCTAAGTGCAAGCCCTCCACAAAGTGATGAGCCTTCTTGCTCAAGCAATTATGTCCACCACTTGTTCTAAAAACCTATTTTTTTTTTCAGCCACAATATCATTGGCCTTCAACTTTTCAACCCCAAAATCTTAGGTTTCTTTCATACCTTAGAAAGAAAAATATCAAATATTGGTCAAGGTATGGGGTCTAGAACTACCATTATAAAAAAGAATTTTTTAAAAAACTTTTGTCACAGTGATCTTAACTTTTGACCCAAAAATCAATAGGCTTCTTGCGAACCAATGTGTAAGTCATCCACAAACTCTGGTGAAGGTACATAACTGATAACTTAAGTTTTTGAGCATAATTTTTTTTCAGATACAATAACCTTGACCTTTTATCTACTGACCCAAAAATTGATAGGCTTCTTCCTTTCCCCAAGTGTAAGCCATCCACAAAGTTTGATTCAGGTCAGTGATTTTGAACTAATGTTATTGTGTGGGAACGATTTTTCTTCTTTCAGTCACTGACTTTGGCCTTTCTACCCAAAATCAATAGGCTTCTTTCTTAACCAATGTACAAGTCAGCCACAAGAATTGGTGATGGTACATGGTCAATAACTTAATTTGTTGTCCACAATCCAGTTTTTATCTTTCAATCAAAGTGACCTTAACCTCTGAAATTTTGAAAACAAAACCAGTAGGTTTCTTCCTTATCACAAGTGCGAGACATCCACAAAGTCTGGTTCTGGTCTGTGATTTAGAACTAATGTAATTGTGCAAAAACCATTTTTCTTCTTTCAGTCATAGAGACCTTGACCTATAACCTTTTCAAACCAAAATTGATACGGTTATGCCTTAACTCAAGTGTAAGCCATCCACAAAGTCTGGTAACTGTAGATTGTGAAGGACTCAAGTTATTGTCTGGAAAATATTTTTCTTCTTTCCATCACAGTGACTTGGATATTTTGACCATGAAATCAATAGACCTTTTCCTTACCCAAGTGCAAGCCAGCCACAAATTTTAGATGATCAACAAACTCGTGCTATTGTGAAAATTTTTTTTCTACTTTCAATCGCAGTTGCCATGACCTTTGACCTCAAAATTTATAGGGTTCTTCCTTAATCCATATGGAAGCCATCCATAGAAGTTGGTAACTGTATATCGTGGACAACTCAAGTTATTGTGCTGAAACAAAACTGACAACATCATCACATAATACACTTCCCTTTTTAGTGGACATATAAAAACAATGCTGGGGTTTGCATGTTGAACCCACAATCAAAACACAGCTGTGAAACATGTGACCTTGACCCAAATGCCAAAATGCTCAGAGAGCATGTCACAGAATGAATCATCCTAGCTTCACAATGATTCATCCAAAGTATGAATAAATCCATCAAGGGCTTTAAGAAATATAAGCAAATTAAAAAAAATTGAATACTTTAACACAAAGTTTATATGACTGGCCTTAACTACAAGGTCAAAGAGGGCAAGCAAGTGTGTTGCAGAATAAATTGTCTTAGCTTTATAATAGTTCATTCTAAGTATGAAGATTATACATCAATGGATTTAAGAAATATAATCAAATGAAAAAACTTTAACCAAAACCTTAATGCATAGTTTCTATGACTGTGACCTTCATTCTAAGGCTATAAGGGCAATCAAGCATGTTGTAGAATGAATTCTCTCAGTTTCATAATGATTCAGACAAAGTAAGATGAGAATCTATTAAGTAGTTTAGGAAATATAAGTAAATGAAAATTTTGTATCCAAAACCCTAATGTAAATTTTTCAATGACTGTAACCTTGACCGAATGGTCAAAGGGGCTAGCACATGAATCATAGAATGAAAATTGTCTTAGCTTCATAATGATTCATGCCAAGTATGATGAGATTCTATGAAGGGGTTTTGGGAATATATGCAAACGAAAAACTTTAACCAAAACCCTAAATGTTGTCAATGCAGCTGCTGCCACTGGCAGGAACATGGCTGCTATGTCTTGCTTCCCATTAACATGGGCTCCACAAAAACTGGCACATGTGTCCTGTACAAAGCCTGGTTGAAATCGGATGAGAGTTGTTATGTAAAAAGGCCTGTTGACACCTGAGTTTTTCCAAGCAATCTAGGATATCAGCAACTTGACCAGAAAGTGGTATTTGTTTGAAAGATGGTGTCTTTCTTGACTAAGAGATTGGCAGATGTGAGAACTTTATAAAAAATCATAGAGGCAGAACTCTGAAGGCAGAATCTGGAAAACCTCTTTGCACAACATGAAGAAAGCTGAGTTTTCCAGAAAAGAAGATGGTGCTCATGAGCATGAATCCTGAAATATGGAAGAGAGGGGTGATAGAGAAGCCGCCAGTAATGGGTGTAATGACTAAGTTGATGAAGTAGGTTGCATGAGAATGTTAAAAATGTTGAAGGCCTGTCCATGCTGGGACACAATTATCTCTAGGCGAACACTGCATACATCATCGACAGTCTAGGACTGGCACTAGGCATCTGGGAATGGGGCGTCGCTGTAGCTGGTACCAGGTTGCAATGGAACCAGGAATAGTGATAGTCTGCGATACTTCCATGGGTCCATTACTCAGTAGCATGAGACAGTTCACCAATTCTGATACTGGTCATAAGGCATCCAGGTCAGAGATGGGGATGGAACTTGCATGGCTGGGTGCCAGGTGTTATCTGTGTCTTTAATCTGAAACTGGGTATGCTGGAAAAATAGATCACCATACCTAATTCTGGGAGTTGAAGGAATAGGTCAAGACTGTGCCAAAGCTGTGTGATCTGCAGCCGCTTGGTGTCTAGTGCTGAAGTCCAGTACTGGACATTCCAGGAAAGATAACTGTTAGCCAGTACTGGGGTATGTCTGTGTTGACAGCACATCTACTACTGGTCTAAATGGGGCACTGTACCATGTCAGTACCGGTCCAATAGGTAGTGCCGTGAAGATCCATTCTGTTTGCAGTGGTGAGGGTATGATGGGGCTGGTGCTGTGTGAGAAGCTTGTGATGGCAGATATTGATGAATTTTCTTCTGAATGGGCAAGCTTTCTGCCTTCAGAGATTCAGTCAAAAGGAAATTATCAATGGAGGCAGCATTGGTGGCAAGACTGATGGTGTCCACATCCTTGATCATGTACTTCCTAGCTCTTTCATTTACCTACTTCAGCTGTTTGGCAGCGATGGTCACCTATACATCCTCAGACCAGCATAAACACACATCACATGTATCAACCAAAGTGAACCTCATACAATTTATACAGACAGAGTGACTATCTTTAGCCAGCTTGAACTGCTTGCACTCCATGCACTTAATCCTACCCACTGTTTACACCTCTAAATAGACTGAGCAGAATAATGGCATGTACAGGTAAAATAAATTCAAAAGTCATGCTGAACTTACCGTGAAGGGATGCTATGAATATTGAAAAATGTCAAAGGAAATTACAGGAATAATCTTATATAATAAATACTTGATAGAACTCACAAATATGGTCAAGTACTGAGCTGAATAGGGCAGTCAATTAGGATGATACTGATAAGCTTGTTGTATGTATTGTAGACCATAGGGCAGGCAATTTGGATGTCACTGATAAGCTTACTGTATGTATTGTAGACTACAGGCAATTAGGATGGTACTGATAATTTTATTGTATGTACTATAGACCATTGGGCAGGCATTTAGGATGGTGCTGATAGGCTCATTGTATGTACTATAGATTAGGGTTCTCCACAGGATTTTGAAAGATGCAGTCCAGGATTGCTTCCTTGAATACTGTGGCAGTCCCAGCACTAAAACTTGCAGTCCCAATAACAATACTTGTCTTTTCCCTTGCAATGAATATGACACCAGATTGCTAATGCGCATTCATTGTGAAATATTTAGCATCATAATAAATAAAAATAATAAATTAAGGCAGTTGATAATCACGATTGTTTGTAATGTTACAACTATAACAATTCTCAATACCTTTACCTTGCCATTTGTTTTAATTTTGTGTGCAGCTAGAAGGAATCAAGGAAGAGATTACACTGTCTTTTCTATATTAATTTATTCAATTAGCTTAATTCCATTTCAAATCAATCAATTTTCCAAGACACTGGAAAAAGAAAGAAATGACCATATTCCATTCACCTTTTTTCATTTCATCATCTTTAAGCACCATTACATACTAGATTCACTTTTTTTCTTGAACAAACTTAAACAAACTTCTCCACAGAGGGTTTTGATCTAAATCCTTAAGTTGTGGACCTTCCTCCATCACCCTTATCAATTTTGTTACAGTTTCTTGTGTTAAAAGTCCACTGCCCTTTGTCCTGATGTGATTATTTTGAACTTTGCAAGTTCAGTGTTCCTTGGGTTGCCATTGCATTATTCCTTCCACAGTTGTGACACCATGTGCACAAAACTAATAATGTTCCATTGTTTTCTTGTTTTTCGGCCATGGGAATGTCCTATTCCATGATTCATTCCACATATCTCTCAGTCTCTTTGGTGTTCTGTTTTCTTTAATAAAACCAGATGCATCTATTAATTTCTGTCGGCTAGTCTTGCGAGTGTTACGTATAATGTTTACATATTTAACTTTTGTCCTACATAGTTAACTTTGTCCTTGGTTACAGGATGTAAACAAATTGTTTACTTAGAATTCGAGGTCAGGGTTGCTTTTGTTTACAATTATACTGGTTTTTCCACTAGAATTACTGATATTTGTCAGGTAAGCCATATGATTTTCTAGAAAATTCTGTCAGGTGACATGTGTTTTATATATAGATGGTTTGGTAAGCAGTATTTCATTCCTATGCTAACTATCAGTTTTTAAGGAATTTGGTTTAATAATCATATATCTATAGCTGTGTTGTGAAAGCAGAGCAAATTCAGAGAGAGGAACTATTTATTTAAAATATTCATTGGAAATACTAAAGTGCTCATAGACTTTATGACTTTTTGGGATTAATACATGACTTTAGGATTTTTGTGAAATCACTCCAAGACATTTTGGGTTACATGATTGTGGTACATCAGTACATTCGAGACTCCTGGTACATCAGGACATCAAAGACTACTGGCACATCAGGACATCCAAGACCACTGGCATATCAATACCTTCAAGGCTACTGGAATTAATTTGGAACATTCTATATTTTGGACTTGTGTTTAGTACACTTAGGATTATTGAATTTTTTGGACTTCAATTCACATTATTTTAAGTGTCTTTTGAATTTTGACTTAAATTGTCTAGAAATAAATTGGTTGTTGAATTTACTTACATTGGTGGTTTCACTTTCTTTCTGTTACATATTTTTAGGCCATAGCATCGTAACATGAGAATCATGCTCATTTACAGCCTTGCACTTGGCACCAATCAAATTATGTAAAGTTAGTTGCCATCGGAATAGTACACATATGATAAACCTTGAAAACAAAGGTACCGTATTTACCATATATCTTGGGACAAGATAAAATAAATGATTTTTTTCCTGTCCCATAACTTATGGTTAAACTTTTTTTCAACTAGATCATATGTCCCAAAACTTAAGAACCGAAACAAATTGTGTTGAATTCGCCCCCCCCCCGCCGCCCCCTCCCCCCCCCAGCACTTCATGTTACAATAAGGTAGGGACATTAAACGTTTATTTGATAATAAAGTGAAATAAACTAACCTTGAACTGTTCTCATTCATTCCTCTTTTTTGTTTTTCATAAGCAATTTATGTATAAAAGACACAACGTATTCACTATCACTAACGTATCCATTAACACCACATGGTCCGGTAATGAAGAGTACCGGTCGTGTGTATCGCTTATGTCAGGTAACAACATTGACACATTGTTTTATTGACGTGAATATAGATAAACAAATCATGTTTGGTTGTCCTCAGAAGTTTGAATATATTATCAAACTGAAAATTGGATCCAGCAAAATCACAAACAATAGAAAGAGAGAGACAGAGAAATAACATCAGATTGCTTGAAGGCACCAGCAATTCATGCATGATCCGGTGTATGGTGCAAAATAACCAAGAGTGTATTATATCCAGGTTAACAATGTAACAATATTTCGCAAATAAAAATTATTATCAGGAAATACATTCACCATGAGAGCAAATGACAATATTTTCCCTAGCATGGGATACAGAACGTATTCTTAAAGACAATTAATGCCGTGTATACTATTTACCCTGCAGACATCAATGCCTGTTTGTATCGGTTATGATTACAGATGGCAAACAATAGAAGACCGGGTGGTGAACAAACACAGCTGATAGCGAGCAATAAACTCATTGTTTCAACTTACCAGTAGGATATCAAATACAAAGTTTATTTTATTACAAAGCAAGCAGATCCTGGAAGCCGACTTTGGATTCTTTTAAGTGTGCAGATTTTTTTATATACAAAGTCGGCTGACTAAGGGAAGCCGGCTTTGGTTTCTTGTTAGCAGTATTCACAGGAATTTTGGAAATAAATTGAAACAGTGGAACAGTCGGGGTCTGTAAGTGACACTTTGCGCATACATAGTGAAATGTATTAAAGGATTTGCCACAACTGAACAGGTGTCAATTGTGCGGCATGATCACAGGAAGTTAAAATAAATTCTGTCAGCTGAATATAGGACTCTACTTGGCACTGAACAAGTATCAACTTTGCGGCTTGATCAAAGGATTGGGAAAACAAAGTGAGGCTGCCTTTACAAACTTAGGGATTTGCACTGGCGGATAACTGAGGAAATATTACTTGGGAATTAGATCTGGCTTATGAAAAAGGCAAATATAAATCAACTCAAAACTTTTATTGCATCAAACAGTGTTTATACAGCAAAACAAAATATAATACAAGTACGGGTTGCTCCGACTTGCACATATTTTCTACCTAGTGCAAACATCTAGTCTCCTATATTGCCCATAGATTTATCAAATTTTGTTCTTCAAAAGTTTGCAGTTGAGAAGAAAAGTGTAAACAAACAACACTGACAGCGGTTTTTATTTTATTTATTTAATAAAATATAAGTTTGAGTACATTCTTTTTTACCAGCTAAGCATCGATATTATGATTCAAAAGGTGTCCCAAAACTTACGACTCGAAAAAAACGATCTGTCCCAGAATTTACAGTGCACAAAAAAATTACTTAAAAAATTAATTTATGGTGTCCCAAGATATACGGTAAATATGGTACACCAAAATCAAATGACACCAAAAAACAGCTGATTTTATGATATATAATGATTAACATGTGAGTTCGTATTCCTCTGACATACACTATAAATCCCAAAATCTTGGCACTATCAAAAAGGTGTCAAAGCACACATGCGTGTAATTATTCTTTTGATCAAAATGATCATTAGGCACTGACAATCACGTTACAGATGCCTTGATTTCCTTTTCTGCTAAGATCTCACCAATGCGGCTCATCCTAATCCTACTAAAATCACTTGAACTTTGTTTGATAGTTGGCATACTACATGATTGATACTCACTTTGTAGAAATGGATCGAATAAAAGAGAATTTCGCTGATAAGAAAAGCTTGCGTACCGAGAACTGAGCTGTTGGAATTTCATGCATCCAAAACTGAAAAGTATGCACACTTTTATGCAAATTTTGGTGTTCATAGAGCCCTGTAGACCATAGGGCTGGCAATTAGGATGGGACTGATAAGCTTATTGTATGTACTATTGACCATAGGGCAGACAATTAGAATGGCACTGATAAGCTTATTGTATGTACTACTGACCATAGGGCAGATAATTAGAATGGCACTGATAAGCTTATTGTATGTACTATTGACCATAGGGCAGGATATTAGGATGGCACTGATAAGCTTATTGTATGTACTACTGACCATAGGGCAGGCAATTAAGTTTGGTTTTATGGGTTTAATGCCATTTTTCAGCACGTGACAGGCGATACATGGCGGCCAGTATATCTGGTGGAGGAAGAACCTGGGAAAATCCTGGAAGAACCACCGCCCCACGGGAAGCTACTGGCAAGCTTTCTCACATAATCATATTAGCCGAGCCCAAGACTCGAACCCATGTGAACAGAGGTGAGATGGCAGTGATTGTTAAAGGCGAGTGCCTTAGACAACTCAGCCACCTGGGGTCCCGGCAGGCAATTAGGATGGTACTGATAAGCTTATTGTATGTACTATTGACCATACGGCAGGCAATTAGGATGGCACTGATAAGCTAATCATATAATGAAGTTTGATAACTTAAGCGTAAGTATTTGTCTATGAAGATAGATAGAGAAAGTAGGCAGAAAATAGCTGCAGCATACTATTCTGAGATGACAAAACTCCCAATAATCATTCAGCTGATAAAAAGGAACAAATTAATTTGATATTTACAAGGTTTGAGAATGAGTGTGCTGATGTTTGACAGGGTTTGGTACTAATCCTGCTAACCAAGTGGAGACCATTCTAGTCTGACTTTCACCTTTGCAAGCAGAAGACTTTTTAGCACTTCTGGTTGCAAAACAAGCCCCAAAAAGTGTTTAACATCTATTTTAGCTTGCAAGGGTTCGATTTGTGAGGTACTTGATGTATTCCTAATGTATCATGACTGGGTAATGTATTTGATGAAGAAAATGGAGAGTTTGGGATCATACAATATTCCAGATTTACAGTGAATTGGGTAAGAAGTTCATTAAAACACATTACAGACAAAATCAAAACTAACCAAAACTAACCCATGGACCCTACCCAAAGACTGAACACTGCGGTAAGATATAAAAAATCCATAAGATTCGTGTGTGACAATGTTATATTTTAACATGAAGTGAATTGGTTAAGTAAAGAAATAAAAAATAAAAAAATATACCAATCATGTTTCCCAAATGTATTTCTTGCACTCATGGCTCCACCCAAGGGCAGAACCCAGAGCAGGAATGTCACTGAAAGAAGGGGTTATGAAAGTACAATCGCTGGGAAAAATTTGAAATTGAACCAACGTGTATCCCCAATATAATTATTGACCCTATGGACCCACCCGGTGGCAGAACACAGGGGCAGGAAAGATACTGAGAGAATATGATGATGTTATAAACCAAATAGTAAGAGAATTTGGTGCAGGGTTATGCAAATATAAGTGATGAAACAATCTTTAATAAACAAAAACTTTAACCAAACTTTAATCATGATATGTCTCCAATATAATTTTTGACCCATGGCCCCACCATGGGGCAGAATCCATGGGCAGTTGTAGAGGTACTCTGAGAAGGGGAGCATGTGATGATATAATTCTCCAAATATGAAATGAATCAAGTATCAGGTAAAGAGTTACTGAGTTACAAGTGCTGGAAAAAACTGTAAGTAAGATGTGTCCCGAATATAATTCTTAACCCCATGGCCCCACCAAGGGGCAGAACCCATGTGCATTTGCAGAACTACTCTGAGAAGGGACGATTGTGATGATATTGTACTCCAAATACAAAGTGAAGGGATTACTGAGCTACAAGTGCTGAAAAAAACTTTAACCAAAATGTATCCCCAATTCTTGACCCCATGGCTCCACAAAAGGGCAGAGCTTATGGGCAGTAGTTGAGGTACTCTGAGAAGGGGAGTATGTTATGTTATTATACTCTAAATATGACATGAATCAGGTATCAGGTCAGGGCTTACTGAGCTACACATGCTGAAAAAAACTTTAGGCCAAAATGTATCCCCAATATAATTCTTCAACCCAAGACCCCACCCAAGAACAGGAGTGGCATTGACAGAAGGGGTGTATGTGACGATGTTATATTCCAAACATGGTAACTGGGATATAGAAAGATAAGCGATGACAAAACTTTAATACAAATTTAACTAAAATGTTTCCCCATTATAATTGTTGACCTCAGGCTCCAATCAAGGGCAAAACCTGGGGACAGGAGTGGTATTTACAGAAAGGGGTATGTAATGATATTATATTCCAAATATGAAGTACATTGGTAAGGGGTTACTGAGCTACATATGCTGGAAAAAACTTCAACAAAACATTTAACCAAAATTTGTCCTCAATGTAAGAGTGGTACTGACAGATGGGGTGTAGTGATGGTATAATATTTCAAACATTAAGTGAAATGGTAAAGGAGATATGGATCGACAAGTGATGAAAAAAACTGCAACTAAAAGCTTAACACAAAAATGTGTACCCATTATAATTCCTGACTCCTGGCCCTACACAAGGGTAGGCATGGTACTGACAGAAGGGGAGTGTGTGATGACAGTGTATTTCAAATATGAAGTGAATTAGGTATGGTGAGCAACAAGTGCTGAAAAAAACGTAATCAAGGTTGTCCACAGACACACCACCCACCAACCCACCAATACCCATACACAAACAGACAACCCAAATGCTTATTAGCCCACATCTTGGGGGCATAATAAATAGCAGTTTTTTTTACAACACAGCTTGTTACAGACTGGTTTCTATCCTTTTGTCAACCAGGTACTTAAATTACAACAGACCCATTTTTTTATCTGTCGTGTATTCTCTTAGAATTCACAGGAGGATCACATCAGCAAAATTAAAAACATGTGAATACATACATTTTAGGTAATGAGACAGAAGAACAGTGACAGATCTTCAAAATTAAATCACTGCAGAATTGTTACTAAATGTTTGGCAACTGTAAAAATTACAATCTGAATGAAGATGTAGGTTTACTGTAATAATTTAAAACCAACCTGTTCCTTGGTCTTTGTTATAGACCTGAGTATACTGGACACCTTGCCTAAAGAACCCTCTATTTCAAGCAACTGTAGAAGGCTGGTTACAGCTTGGTCATTCAGTGAGCACTCAGACATAATTTTCATTTTGGTTTTTTCCTTCCCTTCATTCTGAAAAGTACATGAAAATCTAACATATCACTCAGTCATTAAAAACCAAAACATCATAAAGAAAAATGACCACATATTTGTAAGCAGGATCTCAAAAACACTGGATAAGACACAAGTAATTTAATTTATAATGACAACAATGGGCAAAAATATATTTACTGAAAATATTATTAATTTCAGTGTAAAACAGATTGATAAGGTAAATGGTAAAGTTTTGCACAAGTGTTTGTAGTTGCAAGATATGCAGGCAAAATCCTAAAAACACTAAGAGTCTAACCCTTCAAAAAATACCACAGCATTCCTGCCAAGCTGACTAAAAGACAATACTTAAAGTGAATGAAGCATGAAAAATAGGTCACAGTGACCAAGATTAGAGTATTGTATTCACCATTACACATCCACATGGAAATCTACAGAACAATGAAGCCAAAAGTACCCATGAAATGCCTAGTGAAATTGATGATGACAATAATGATGATGTTGATAACAATTATGATGACTATAGAGCTGTTCCTAATAACATGTATGCCCCACCACAGTGCCTGAAAACTGACCCAAATGCAACACTTAACCAAGGTGTGATATATGGACAAAGAAATGAGCACTATATGCCCTACTGTGGGGCATTCAAAATGTCAGAAGGAAATCAGGGAGAAATATCAGATGGAGGAGAAGAAGAACTCACCTTGACAGCAGTCAGAGCACCAAGAACAGTGAGGTGCTGATGTTCATTTACACCTGCATGCAGCAAAGCGGCTTTCAATAATGATGTATGATTGATCCGCACATAATAATGTCTTCTCTGAAACATTACATCACGAGTATTTTTTTTACTCATTCAGTACTGTACAAAGCATTATAGTTGAAATTTCATACATATAGTATTAATTATCAAATATTTCCCTCATAAAGAATATTTTGAATCATGCAATTTACACTACTTGTGCAATTACAAAAACCCCACCTATACAGGAAATGTGGCTTACACTGTTAAACAAATCACACTTTTAAATAAAAACTGGATAACTAATTATAAAAATAAACAAGGATGATATAACAAACTGTCTGAAGACACACCATCAATATCATTGACTGAATGTCCAGATAGTAACTTGAGCAATTAATGATTAGCACATTACAAATGGACCCTATTGCTACATATATTCAATAGGATCATACACTTGGGAGGGGGGGGGGTGCATCCAAATTTAATGAACCATAGCTTTACAAAACGATGTTTGTAAAATGTAAATTGCTGTGAACAAAACTAGTGCAAAGATCAACTTAATAAAATTGCACACAAAATTTGCTTGAAATCCAATGATTGCCGTTATTTTTGGGATGCAAAGGCAAAGCTTGAAAAAAAAAGGGCTATCACTCGATTAATTAATGTTATTCTATCATTATAATTAATGACATTGGAAATACTTGCCTAAAAATCAAAGTATTCAAGATGTCATAAATATAAAGCTGCAGGCCAAATTTTTGGTCAAATTCCAATAATTCAAGAAACTGGAGGTCATGGAAACAGAGACCCTTACTATTGAGAATTCTCTGTCCCATGATAAACATATGTCTAAATGGTTAAAATGTCCAACTATGGAACTTTTTGAGAAGTTAGTTATACTTATCCTGATCAAACATTGTCACTGACATTTTTTATCATATTAAATTACACAAGATTTTGATCCCCAAAATGTTCAAAAGATGTATTTGGACAGAGTTTATATGTCATACTGACACCAAAATAAATAAAGATACTTATTTCTAACTATCTGGTAGCAAAAAGCAACAAAAAGAATGTCAGCTGACCTGCAATGGTGGGAACTCCCTTATCACCTCCTCCATTAGTGCAAGGACTTCTCCATCAGGAATCAAACTGGAGATTGACAAGGAATCAATTACATAAAATGTTGATTATCCACACTCGTAGGGAGAAATGGATTTGCTCAGGTCAATAAGCCATCCAGATTATGATAGTGTTGTTATAACAGTGTGAGGACATTTCATTAATCTGGATAATTGTTTATTCCAAGGTATTATGATGGTGCTTAAATGATCTAACATCTGGTGTAGTAGTAGTTGTAAGGTTTTAATCGCATGTCAGCACAATGTTGGCTATATGGTGCCAATTAAATGCACGGTTCTAGAAATGTAAATATAAAGAATTGCAAAAAAATATATAGGAAGATGAATCCATAAACATTAAGTACTAAATGACTAAAGTTCAAAGGTAAATAGGTTCCAATAAAGGTATATAAAATAAAAGATCAAGTTAAAACATGTAAAATCCTTAAGACATATGGTCAAAATTTTGCATATAAACCACATTCCCTCAAAAACTCATTTTCTCTGGTGGTACATCATCATTAAGTTGCTTCTGAGAGTTCACATCAAAATACTTTTGTCTCACAGGGTGGAAGTTGACACACTCAACAAGAATGAATTTCACTGTCATTGGACACTGGCAGGGTAATGGTATGACCTCTGGTCGAAGTTCTCCCTTCAGGAGGCATGCATGAGTCAGGTATCATGAGTGCCAATTTACAATTAGCACCATACCACCTCATCTCTCTGATGTGTTCTATATGAGAGAAGACACTCTACTATGGTGGGTTTGATGTTCTGAAGCTTGTTTGTGGAGTTTTCATTCCACATATTTTGCAAAGTATGAAGAACATGCTGATTTATATACTATTTGAAGTCAGCACATCGAATCTTCCATTCAGAAACAGGTGACTGCAGGGCAGCTCTGACTGCTTTATTTCCCCTTTCATAACCTTTAATACCAATGTGACTAGGCAGCCAACAGTACAGAATACTTTTCCCACATTGTATGAGGATAGCATGTTTCTGTAAGATTTCAGATATTAACAGGTTCTGAAATTTCAGATTTTGCAATGCTTTCAGGGCAGTAAGGGAATCTAAAATGATGACAAAATTTGTTTCATGGGAGGTTTCAATGTAGTTCAAAAATCTGAGTATGCTGTAATTTCAGCAGCAAAAATGGATACTTTATGCAATATCTGCTTGAGATGGTACCACAAGGTGTTGCAATGGGAGCACCAACCTTGTCTCCATCTTTTGAACCATTTGTATACAAGGATGTATCGCCATGATGGGAGGCTTGGATTTCATTCAATTGACTCTCAAAAACAAGAGGATCTGCTGAGGAGTTTTGAATTCACAAGGTCAAATATTATTTTGTGAGGTTTTAATAGTCACAGTGGTGATATGGGAAAACAGAATTTTGCAATATTTGTAACACTGATATTTTCTGCTTCTAGGTAAGGATGAATTCATATGCCAAAAGGTGGATGAAATTTGGTTTCTGAGTGTATAAGGTTTGGTATTTGGGCCTAAAGATGATATATGCGGGATCAGATAGAGTAGACGATAGTTTGCTAGTATAATGAGGAGCCAATTTCATTTAAGATAAAGTGATGGTTCATTTGCTTCAATATAAAGTCTATCTGAAGGGAAAGTTCTCAATGTTCCCAGACAAAGTCAAAGTTCCTGAATGTGTATCAAATCAAGCACCTGCAGTAAGTTTTGCAAACTGATCTGTTCACAATAGAGACATAGTTAAGTTCAGATCTTACTAAAGTCCTATATAGTTGGAGTAGGACCTTCAGATCTGCTCCCTAATCTGTGTTTCCCATGACATATAGTAAATGCACTGCTTTCTGACATTTTTCCCTGAGGTATCTAATATGAGGAAGAAAAGTTAAGATGGTCATCATAAATTCTTTGTAGTCAGCAAAAGTGCATACAAATTGATTTAGATTAAAAAAATTTAAACCCATTTCTTCTGCCCATTTCTGAACTCTCTTTAAGGATACATGTAGCTGATGCTCAGTAGTATACTCTTTAATCTACAGCAGACAATATGCTGCCCTGAGATACACCTATACTAACATCTGGAATATTAATATAGATATGCCCACCTGAGCCTACAAAAGTTTTGACCTTTGCCAGACTTTTTTCCCCCCAATATTAACATATGAACTGTATACTGGTACAATTTCTGATAAAAACATGGAGACGATTTAAATAATTGTAAATATTAAGAAAATACTGCTAGATTTCATTATTTGATGTATTGAAAACTGTGTAGTTTTCTATTCTGGAATTGCTGTTGCTTCAGCTTTAGTATTATCCATTCATTAATTACTTTTTTCCTCTCCAATTATTTTTTTTTTAATGAAATAAATTTTCTTTCATAAAAATGAAGTACAGCTTTCCCTCATTATAATACGGTAGTTGGGGTCGATTAACACCGACTGCATTATGTACCAAACTACGTAATACAGAGAACCGCTATATCTACAAAGTGCAATATATTAAGAATAACGTAATATACAGTACCGTGGTATAGTGGACACTATCAAATTTTTTTAAATAATGGTGTTTTGAAAAGGAAATGAAGATATAAGATGAAGTTTCACCTTGTTTTCTTTCAACCTTATTGGTATACACTGGTATGATTTTGCTCATGGGGTCCATTGTAGTATCGCATTATATCTGGAATCACGTTATAATGAGGCATATTATTATAACATGGGAGAGCTGTAATTATTCTTTAGCCTACAACATTAAAAAGTGTAAAGAGGTATGGGAAATAATTGATTTGTAAGAATTTGAGATATCTATAGACTAGGTGACAGGCTTTCACACAAGCATTGGCATTATGCTTTGGGACTGAAAAGCATTTGAATAATTAGGAAAGCATAATTAACAGAATAATATTGCATGGAATAATTATGGGCATCCTATGTCAAAATGTCTCATATGCATACCTGTGATTCTACCGGCGGTAGGTCAAAAATACCGTTGTAAAGACCGTCTAACGCACATACCGTTTAGTAGTCGAAATCTACCGGTTTTGAAAATTTCAAGGAAAAGTTTTTTGTTTTTTTTTTAAACCGTTTTTTTTACGCGTTCTATCAACACATTAGATAAACCTGCCAGAACCAGTCTACTGGGAACCGGAAATCGGTGCGACGAAGCGTGGTTGAGTAGTCGGATTACAATTGTTAGCATGTGTACAAAGAAGCGGCTAATTGATTACCTTATTGTTGTACTTTGGAGAGTTTAAGGCCAAATGCGGGATGTTGTTTGAGGTGTTATAAGTAATAAAAGGATCAAAGGTAATCCATGAGTCTTTGATTAAAACTCGGCCGATCTGACGTGGAAGGAAGATAAAACGGAGAGACCGACCAAAAATGATCTTGGCAGAAACACTTGAGTAAGTATTTTGATTTGATATCTTTTAATTGTTCTTGTATTGTTTATGATGGTTTAAGATGAATATTTAAGGGGAGCTTGTATATTTTTTTTCAATTCATGTCAAAATGCCGAAACGTCCGCTTTCTCCCAACGCTAAAAAGCCACCAGCTAAGAAATACGACAAGTTTAACAACGCTTGGATACCAGAATTTAAGTGTGTGCAGGCGAGTAGCAAAGGTCCTGACTTTGCATTGTGTCTTTTTAGGCTGGTGAATCAATGATTGGACATCTACATGTAGAGATGACCAGGCTGCTAAGAAAGCTTCTGGGAAAGTTTGTTTCAACTAAGGTCATCACCAGTGAACCAGATATTACTAATGTGAAGTTGAGACTTCTAGAAAATCAGCATAAAAGCACAAAAATTATGTTCAAGTCCTAGATAAAATATATCCGCGAGTTAAAAATGTATTACTTAATATTTAATTTTAAAGTTGGGATAAATTATTAAAATCATGTGTTTTTTAACTGTTTATTTCAAGTCTAAATCTAATTTGTTTAAAATTAATTACAGTGGTGAAACTTGCCAACAGATTTTTGGACATAAGCCTAGAAGAGAAACAAGCCCTTGAGGATGAGGCTCAGGAATACATATCAAGTCCAAGCCAGGAACTTCCTCCTCGGGGTGAAATGAGCTTGGAGCAGTATTGGAGATCAGTCAGCAGCCTCAGAAACCCAGCAACAGGAAAACTTAAGTTAGAACTTCTTTCCAGACTGAGTGTAGTTGTCCTATCATTGCCACATTCCAATGCTGACACAGAGAGGACATTCTCCATTCTTCGGAAAATCCAGAGTGATTCAAGGGGAAGTCTGGACCAGAAAACTATTGAGAGCCTGCTAAGTGTGAAGGTTGACAATCACAGTGAATGTCACCAGTGGTCACCAGACAGTGATCTTGTGAAGGAAACTAAAAATGCCTGTGGATTTTATAAAAAATCTTTGCAGTGAACTGTGAGATGTACAACTCTTCCTTTTTCATTTAATTAACAATATACTGGCTCATATTAACTAACTATTATTGTAACATTTTCCATCAGATTCTGAATTTGAATCATGTTCAAAATTTGTGTTTTATTATAATATGAAGAGAATACATATTATGTGACAAAATGAACTTGTTTTGTTTTCAATCCCCTTAAAACACGTAAAATTTATGCCGATAAAAAATCTACCTTGTTAGAAGCCAATCTACTGATCAAAATTTGTAAATCTACTGGTTTGAAATCCTGGTTCTGTCACAGGTATGCATATGCAGAGTTAGCAGTGCAGAGTTAGCAACTGGTCATATTAGCTCATCGAATAGACAAGTCGGGTAAAATGAGGTGTTTTGAAAGCCTTGGTGCACATAAATTCATAAGACCTAACACACAATCCTCAATATATCTTGTAAATTCTAAACAAAGTGAGTGAGACATGTGCTGTATGCATCCATATTCTTGTATATTCTGTATAACAGTGTACAGCATCATGACAAAAATGCTGCAACAGTGTGATGTAACGTCATGTTGTGCATCAAATGGATGTCAGAAATTATATGCAAACAAATGAAATTAAATAAAGGAATTTACTTACTTGCACATTAGTACTTTGTTATATGTCCCTTAGAATAAATAACTCAACATATTCTCCCTGGAATAGACTGGAATAAACTTTGTATGTGTCAAAGAGGTAATGACTGCCAAGTTACAATGAGAACTCTCATGAGATCATCAGTGGATCATATCAAACAGTATTTCTCTTAAGTTGGAACTTGATGGTCCTTAAGATATTTTTTATAATATTAATATGTGGGTTCCATGAGGACAATGTCAAACAGTTAATGTCATTATCAGTGTTGCACTAAGGGATCTTCAAATTCTCATGGGAGAAGCAAGTAACTCTGGTTGGAAGTGTGTTTTGTGAGAACAGGCCACAAATGACCATACAGAAACTATATATATTTATCACTGTTCAAATTGCTACCAATTTTCACCAATGTTCCCATTCCATAGTACATCAAGCAGCCCCCACACACACACAGAAATTTCCCTTTTTGTGGTCATTGTCACTACATGTTTCGAGACAATGGGGTATGTAACATTAATCACGCTTTCTCCAGATACTATAGTATCAAAAATTTTCATGGGGTACCAATTTTTGTGGATTTCATTGTTGAATAGTTTATAGCTTTTGAGATGCTCCCTCAACCGAGCCAAGTAGTGTTAAGCTGCAGGCGAAGTGGCTTGCGTGTTGCATTAGCATGTGTTCATATCAATTGTGCTGACAAAACAAACTCTTGCACATTCACAGGCATGTGTTTTAATAGCTGACTGACCAATTAACTCTTTCGCCCTGCAAGATATCGCTGCCCAATTTCCGCAAGTTATCATTTGATTATAAAAACTTAATAAGGTGTGTTTCGAAACTAAATCATCTATACATAAATAACAATTTGTGTTTTAAGGATAGAATCGGTGAAAGCACTTTCTAAATGTATGGTTTGAAGATTTTAACTGCCGTGCTTGCATTATTTTACTCACAAAATCAGTTTGAAATCGTAAGTGAACCTGCTGAGGGGTAATAATGGCGGACATCGCTGTGTCTTGGAAGTACGTCTTTATTAGACTGCCTGTTTTAGTAATTCATTGGGCACAAACATTAAGGAAACTATACAATTCCTAGAAAGCAAAGTGTAGCTATTATGTGATAAAAGATTTAGCCTAGAAATAAAAATGTATTGGTCAGAAACGAATGGGACAATTGTATGTTGTGGAATTGATAAGTGCTGTGACTTAAGGTCAAGGTTGTTAGCTTGTGCAAATGCGAGAAAATGTAGCAAAGAAAAAAATATCCAACCAGTACACAATGTTATTACGCACAGGCAGACAAATATTAAAACCATACATTTTCAATCATATATAGGGATTGTTGCAACGAAGCTAGAAAGTGATTGGTCACGTGAAGAAAGTCCCTGTTTCGAAAAATAGATGCATCTGCTTTTAAAAACAATAACAAAAATGACAGTCAAAATATTCACATTTAATTTAGAATCAACTCCCTCAAAATGCACTTGTAAAGTTGAGATTACTCATCAGTGATCACTGTGGTTTGAATGGACGAACACTATGATGTAGAAGATACATGTACATGTGCTCTCATGTGCGTGTTATGGCCTAATATAGGGGTTGTTTCAAACTTATTTGAAAATATTTTCGACTGCCATTTTCTAGTGAACTAACAAAAGATTAAATTTGTTCTTGAAGAGGCAGTTGCTTAACTATTTTTACCTATCTGTAACTACAATACTGTAATCTAGGTACCCCTGTCAGTTAAAATTAATTACAATGTATAGTTTCTGCTATGCTTTTTTGAAGTCATATGGCCAAAATACATTGCATATTTCTCTCCATCTAAACATACACACTTTTAAGTATGAATACACTATATATGAATATGATACATTCATACACTGACAAAATGTGTTTATAATATACATACAACAGAGCAACACAGAAAATTTTCTACTTGAAGATAATATTGCTTAAAACTAATGTTAAATGCAAATATGCATAATGAGAAATACAGGACACAGTTCAAATAAGAAAATAAGAGAACCATAGCACATAACACACACACACACACACACATATATATATATATATATATATATATATATATATATATATATTGCGTTTCTTGCATCGCTACCACTTCTCCCTGTTTTGCTCTCACTTCTCCCTATTCTGTCAGAAAGGAGAAGTCACTTCTCCCTAAAATTCAAGTCTAGCTTGACTCCTGTATAAAGCATTTTATATAGTTACAATGCACATATATCTATCTAGTATCCTGTAGCTTTCATTTCCTTTGCCTTAAACCAATATTTTGTGATATAAGTAAGGATAGAGAGAAACAAGAAAAAGCATAAGATATTCAAACACTAGTATTACTGAAAATGAAAGAAAGGATAATAAATGATACTAGTATATGAAAATTTGATTTAATACTTATTCTAATTTCTCTTTCATTCAAGTGCAACTGTTGCTGACAAATTGAAATCCTCCTGAAACCATATCTCATTTTATCCATGCATGTTTAATCCAAATGAACAACAAGACTGTAAAATACTAGAACTATTGCTTGAAGCACAATTACTAATGAAACACTAGGTATATACACTAATTACAGCAAAGTAATGAAGTGCACATTTCACTGATTTTTGGACAAAACCACTGCATCATCATTGTGTCAATCAAGTCTCATGGAACACACAAATGCTTGTCAGGTAAATAATCCTGAAATTGCATAATTAAAAAAGTCCAGATTTCTCAAAGTATTGGATAATTAGGTCTGATCTTTCACTAATTGTTGCATGAGCTGCAGTTATCCATTCTGCATGAATCGGTTTGATTAATGAGGTTGCAAGGTCCACTAATACAGTACACTGATCATTATCAGTGATTTCTTCCTTTTCCTTGATGGCCTCCATGACCTGTTGAGCATACCAGTTGTGGAAGTGTGATTTTATTTCTTCTTTGCAGTCTTTATTTTATTGTCAAGTCCAGTGGTTGAAGTTGGTCTGTACATAAGGCAGGCACAAACAAAGGAGTGATTCCATTGCCTTTCAATTTGGTTAGCATCTTCGCACTTTGATGGGCTTTAAACACATCAAATATTGCCACTGCCTGATGATCGCACTGAGCAAGGAGCAGATGGTCGTGTGTTTGATTCACATATGAAATGATGACATTATCCACATGATCATAGATTCATCATTATTCCAGTGTGAATCTGTTTGAGTTGCATCCCAAAAGTCAGGGAAACTACACCCTTAGGCAGGCATCTATAAGTCTTCGCTGCGTAAATGATTGGGTTGGGGGGGGGGGGGGGCAGGAGAATACTGGATTTCATTATAGTGAGTAAAATTGTTATCTGCCTCTTTTCATCAAGTACAGAAATCAACACTTGTTTAGATCCACAGACTGTTGTTTAAGTAAGCGATCATACAGGTGTACTTTAATAATGGATTGGTTTAGTGTTGTTGGCTGCGTCGGCTTCCATTGATACTGAGCACTCAGATGAAAACAAAATGTAAGTGATTGATCTTGACAGGTGTTTGATTTGTGGTCATACAGGTGGTAGTATTGTTTTAGTGTCCAATGTTATGCACTTGGATGAAAACATGGTGTAAGTGACTGATCTTCACAGGTGTTTGATTTGTGCTCATACATGTCGTAGTATTGTTTTACACATCCCAGTGACCATTGTTTGCTGTCGACATAGTTTTATTCTTTTGTATTCTTTATTGTGGGTATTTGTAGAGGTTAATCCATGAAACTAAATACCTACAAACTTTGACAGGCAAAGCCATGAATTTAAGTAACCCACAGAAGTGTCTTTATTTACAAAACCATAAAAATTGAGATCCACGAAAATAAATGATACTACAGTACTTATTCTGTTATCTACACCAACCATCAGCAGACACTTATCACAACCATCACCTGACACTTATCACCAAGCATCACCTGACACTTATCACAACCATCACCTGACACTTATCACCAACCATCACCTGACACTTAATACAACCATCACCTGACACTTATCACTGACCATCACCTGACACTTATCACAACCATCACCTGACACTCATCACTAAGTATCACTCTACCCCATCCATTGTTATCATCACCAACCATCACCTAACACTCATTACTAATGTCACCCCACCCCATCCATTCTGTTATCATCACCAACTACCACCTGACACTCATCACTAAATATCACTCTACCCCATCCATTGTTATCATCACCAACCATCACCTAACACTCATTACTAATGTCACCCCACCCCATCCATTCTGTTATCATCACCAACTACCACCTGACACTCATCACTAAAATATCACTCTACCCCATCCATTGTTATCATCACCAACCATCACCTAACACTCATTACTAATGTCACCCCACCCCATCCATTCTGTTATCATCACCAACTACCACCTGACACTCATCACTAAATATCACTCTACCCCATCCATTGTTATCATCACCAACCATCACCTAACACTCATTACTAATGTCACCCCACCCCATCCATTCTGTTATCATCACCAACTACCACCTGACACTCATCACTAAATATCACTCTACCCCATCCATTGTTATCATCACCAACCATCACCTAACACTCATTACTAATGTCACCCCACCACATCCATTCTGTTATCATCACCAACCACCACCTGACACTCATCACTAAATATCACTCTACCTTATCCATTCTGCAAGGTCCATCCTAATTTTCCTCTACACCAATTAATTTGCCTAATTGGTCCACTTTAGTGATAGTGAGCTTCTTCCATACAACATGCTTAAATTATTTCTGAAATGTGAATGCCTCTGGAGGGTTTGCACTCCTCTTTCGTTTAATGAGCCAAAATAGAACCTGATCACCATGAACACCAAGCTTTCATGGTCAGCCACTTCTATGGAGATTTTCTGCAGACCCTGTTGCACTGAATTTTGTCAAAAATCTCACCACTGTAGACTGAACTCTTCCCACAATTTTAGCAATACTTCAAACACTCATGCCTTCCTTGTTACAGTGCATTATGATGCTCTTTTCATCAGGTGTCACTTATTTATGTTTTTTTAGCCATTTTCTTCCTTCAATATCAGTTTACTTACAGTACTTAGCAAGAGACCTATTGACTTCTGGATAACATTACCATGTTAGTACTACATGTATTTACTTACCTACTGAATTCTGCTAAACTAATTCATGATGCTACATGGTAGGATTAAATCATATAACCTACAGCCAAATGCAACATAAATGTTAACAGTATGCAACACTTTTGTCATGATGCTGTATATTCTACATAGAGAATCTGATCCTAGTTTTCGGTGGATTTCCTTAGCAATTATAGTATTTATTTCTTGAGAATGGGATTGGCCCATACTCTGCAGATTTGGCAGTGTGATTTCACAAACACATTTTGTACATTGCATATTCTGAATCTATTGCTGTAACACAATTAACCTTCTTATAAATTTCCAGATATATGTATAAAGAGATTTCAAAACAATAAGTCATTATGACTTGGTTTCCCCACATTATCTGAACAATAACTGTGATAAGTTAAATTTAAAAAAGAGATGATGCCATCAAAACTCAAATCAAGGGTAAAGATAACACAACAAAGGACAGTCATGAACGATACAATCAACATTTAGGAAGAGATATCATGCTGTATTGAGGATATATAGAGATATCATGCTGTATGGAGGATATATAGAGATATCATGCTGTATTGAGGATATATAGAGATATCATGCTGTATGGAGGATATATACCAAGAGGTTTTTATACAAAAGACTGTGCTAAAAGTAAATGAAAATGCATAGACTCTCTTTACTCTAATAAGTTCTTTTGTTACATTTTAATTTTTTGCTCTATTAATTTATGTCATTATACTTATGTAAATACCTACCTACAGTTTGTACTGGTGCCTAATCATATGACATCTATTTTTGGTAAATGATACAATAATTCACTCTTTAAATTTACATTTTCTCTTAAATAATGTGCACTACTGATAATTTTGTACCAACATCAATTACTTTAGTTTTTTACTTGTATGCCAAAAGGCCAGTTGAGCTAATGGCAAGCAAAATGTCACTCCAGTTTGTGAATTAACATGCGATGCAGAGGCATGATCAAACATTTCCTACCCAGCATATCCCATCTAGCAAAGATAAATTTTCCCTTTCTTTCTGTAAGGAAATATTAGTATAAATCTATAAAGTTAATAATTTGCATAAAGTACAGCAGTACCTTCCTGCAGTGTTGGTGATAATGTCAAAAGCGCACTCTGTCAATTCCCTGGGATGGAATCCTAAATTCTTTTTCCGAAAGACCTTCTCTATGGAGTAACGCTTCATGTGATGGATGTTGTATCTTGCAACATAGCGAGCAAAGGGCACCTACAATAAATGATGACATTCTTAAGTAACAAGATGTTCACATGGAATATTGAAGCTCAATTTGTAAAAAAAAGAAGAGTTATTGCACGTAACAAAGATAATATAGGCAATTTGACAAGAGCTTTAATACCATACAATTTTCTCATGTCAAGATGAATTACTGAATATACATGTGATGAAAGATGACATTCTGAAAAAAGGTGGTTTGCACAGCATGTTGAAGCTCATTTTAAAAAAAAGGAGGAATGCATGTAACAAGAGGCCAAAGTGGGCCTGATACTGCTCACCTGGCTGATGCCTATTAGCCAAATACAAGAGCTGTAGGTCAAGAAATCTGAGTTAGTAGGCTGCTATCTGTCTGAAAATTTATTAAAGTTCTGTTGACTGGTTATGAGTGGGTCTTTTATTGTTTGATGGCAGATCAGCATCATTCATTGAGAGACCTTAAAATCAGAACGTTTTCTGTCAAATGTGGTAAAATTCTGTTGAACAGTTTTTTCTTTTAAAGAAGTCCTGTAAAGGTTTTTCTAATTTTAGCAGAAGCAACTATATCAGATAGTAGATCTACATCCATTTTTAGAGACTTTAATGACCTTCACAAAAAGGGTGCTTTCAGTAAAATTTAGTCTAGTTTAGTTATGTGGTTTTTTAAAACAAGTTCTTGGAAGATTTTCCTATTTTTAGCACCTGCAGCCACATTGGATAGCTGATGAGATCTTTTGGAAGGCTTTCATGCCAAGATGATTTCTTTCAAACTTAGTCCATTTTTTTTAAAAGCAGGGTTTAGAAGTCATTTAAAGTTTCATTCTAAAGTTTAGATGTAGCAGCCATATTGGATGGCAGATTGGCATAATTTGTAAAAACTTGAAAGGCCTTCATGCCAGGATGATTTCTGTCAAATCTGATCACATTCTGTTAGGCTGCTGTTGAGAAGTTGTTGTTTTGAAACTTCTCTACATTTTAGTGACAGCAGTCATATTGTTTGGTGGATTGATATTATTGTATATACTTGAAAAGCCTTTACACCAAGAGGCTTCCTGGCAAATCTGATAAAATTCTGATAAGCAGTTTTTTAGAGGAAGTTTATAGAGTTTATCATTTTAGTAATGGCGATCAGATTGGATGGGAGACCATCATCATTGGTACAAATATGAAATGCTTTTACACTAAGATGCTTTCTGCCTAATTGGGTTTAATTCTGAAAAGCAATTTGTCAGAAAAAGTTGTTTCAAGGTTTTTCTATTGTAATTAACATCGGCAATATCCAATGTCAGATTGGCATTATATGTATAATGGTTTTCAGCAATTCTGCATGGGAAGCCATTCCTGATACAATTTTTATCGATGATGTCCTAAAGAACATTTCTGCCAAGTTTGATTCCAATTGGCTCACCTGTTCAGGAAATTAAGTCAAAAACAGGTTTTCCACATGGTTGTTACAGAAGCCAGACTTTTGCTAGGAAAACTAACAGAGACAAAATTGCAATAGGGGCTGTCCAAAGGAACACAAGTTTGAATGAAATTGTTTCAGCCATTATGGAGAAGTCAAAAATAGGCTTTCCACCTCACTGTTATGGAATTTTGATAAAGGATATCCTAAGGAACATTCCTTCTAATTCTGATCCTAACTGGCTCAGCCAATTCTTGAAAAGAAGACAAAATAGGTTTTTCACCTGGCTGCTATGGAAACCACAGCACTGTTAGGGAAGTAACCCCATAAAATATCTGACTTTCACTTCTCCCTTTTCTGCTTGGAGGGAGAAGTGACTTCTCCCAGTGTTGGGAGCCTATAGGCTGGTCTCTAAAACTTACCAAAATTTCAACTCATTTACACAAATATTTTTTGATGTTATACCATACATGGGGAAAGTTTCATGTAGTTTTATTTTCATGCCTGTCAAAGTAAATTTTCAAATTTTTTAAAATTTAACATCAGTTAAATTTATAAAGTACAAGAGTCCCACTAATGCGACCAATGTACCATGGGCAAAACAAAATGCCCAGGAATCCAAAACAAGTCCATTTCGACTGTCTTTTTATTCCTTTTAACTGGTAAGTATTGAAACCATCTCAGGTATTCTTGAGAAATTCCAACAAACCAAATTTGTTAGCAAAAATATTTTCTTAGATGTCTGAGTTAACATGTTCACAATTGCAGTACAAAATTCTTTGTTACGGCCAGTGACCTTGAACTTGATATCATGGACAGAAGACCACTGAACTTGTTTTGAACAATGTCAAGATATACCCACATGTTAAGTTTGGTTAAAACCATAATTCAAATTGTTTGAAAAAAAAAATGAAGTTACTAAAGTGGCATTATTCAAGTTATTCTTCGGATATATCCACATACTGGGTTTAATAAAAATCCATTCATACTTGTTTGTGTTATCATGCTAAAATCGTCTGACCTTAAACCTCAAATTAATATCAGACTGCAACTATCAACTTGTTCACTGGAATGCAATAAATACAAAGTCTGGTCAAAATTCACTTCTATATGTACAGGTTACTGTGTTCTTCAGCTTAATAAGTACAAAAAAACAAACAATGACCTTTGATTTGACCCCATGGCCAATTAGGCCTGGATTTTCAAACTCCTTCAAAAAAGTGGAGAGTTTTATTGAAAATCCTATGTCAATGCCATTATTCATGCAAAAGAAGTCAAGATTTTTTAGATGGCCACTATATAACCATGTTGAAGGTCAGATGAGGACCATTTTATATCAGAACGAGCTACATATTGCACATGTTTTAGTGAAAACCCTAAGTCTATAAGACCATCCATTTAGGACCAGTGGCTATATAAAAGTTTTCAAGATGGCCATCAAAGAAGCCATTTTGTCCGCTTGATCAGCATCATTTTAATATAGGAACAAACACATATTGCAAGAAAGAATTTTTTTTCATTTTTGTTTTTTTTAAAATATTGGTATCAGATTTTTCACATGGGTAGGGTGGGTGGTGGATGGGTCACATTGGCATCGTTTTCATTTAGGACCAACTGCATACAGGGAGAAGTGTCAATATAACCATCCCTTGAATAAGAGTAGCAATAACATGATTTATAAGATATCTACCATTGCGGCCATAGTGGCAGTCTGAATGACACCATTTTCATTGATGTCTTTCAGTAAAAACCCCATATCGATATGCTCATCTGTTCAGAAGTACCCATAACAAGATTTTTAAGATGGCCAAAACAGTGGACATACTGGATGTCGGATTGGTACGATTTTAATTCAGAACCAACAAAACATCATAAGAAGTCTTTTAGCACATACCCTGTGTCTATATGACCATCTTTTCTGGAGTTGAGACAAGAGTGTCAATTGGCTACAATGGCAGCCATATTAGAGGTTTGATCAGCAACATTTTCATTCAGGACTAACTACATATTGTAAGAAGTCTTTTAGTGAAAACCCCATGTCAAAAGGACCATTCATTCTGAATCAGGCCAACAAGATTTTCAGCCATATTGGATGTCAGGCACCATTTTTATTTACGACTAACCAGATATCATAAAAAAATCTTAAAGTGAAAACACCATGTCAATAGGGCCATTAATTCAGAAAGAGTAGCAATAACAAAATCTTCAACATGGCTGCCATGGTGGCCATACTGGATGCAAGATCAGCACCATCATCATTTTGGACTAACTAGATATTATAAGAAGCCTTTTAGTGAAAACCCCATGTCAATATGACCATCCTTTCTGGAGGAATAGCAATAAGAATTTCAAACTTGGCTGTACTAGGGGTACCATTTTCCTTTCAGAACAACCTTGGGATAAATGTGTGATTAAAATTTAATGAAGTTTAGGAGGAATAGTGTTAACAAACTTGTGCTAAGGGACAGATGACATATGATTGATGACAGGCATTTGCATATGCTCTTTAGGTCTATGAACAGTAGAGCTAAAAACAATTTGTACCACCAAATGCAATAAGAGACCCAAGTAGGCCTGAATTTGCTCACCTGTGATCTGCCTCAAAGTCAAATGCATGGGCAGTGTGCCAAGAAATCAATCAGCATTATTTGTATAAACTTGAATGGCCTCCATTCACAGATGCTTTTTGTGAAGAAGTCATTTGATGGATTTTCTATTTTTAGTTACAGTGACCATATTTGATGACAGGTCTGCATTATTTGTATAAATTTGAAAAGCTTTCAAGCCAGGATGCTTTCTGTTAAATTTGGTTTAATTCTGTTCAGCAGTTTTTGAGATGTCTTTTTAATATTTTTTCATCATTAGTAACAGAAGCCATATCTAACAGTGGATTAGCATCATTTTTATAAATCTTAAAGATTTCTATGCTAGGTTGCTTTCTCTCAAATTTGGGTTAAATTATTTTCAGCAGTTTTTAAGAAGTCATTTTTTTGTTTTTCATTGTTTAGTATCAGCAGCCAAAATCTGATGCCAGATCAGCATCATTATTAAAAACTTGTAAGGCCTTCATGCCAGGATGCTTTTTGACAAATTTGGTCAATTCTGTTCAGGTTTTAATTATAAAAAAGTCATTTAACAGTTTATGTATCATAGTGGCCATATTTGATGGCAGATTGGCATTATTTGTACAATCTTGAAAGACCTCCATTCAAGGATGTTTTCTGTCAAACTTGGTCAAATTCTGTTCAGTGATTTTTCAGAACAAGTCATTTAAATGTTTTTCTACTTTTGGCAACTGTGGCATATTTGATGGTGGATCAGTATCATTTGCATAAAACAGAGGATGCCAGGTCGCTTTCTTTTAAATTGGTAAAATTCTGTGAAGCAGTTTTTGAGAAGCTGTTTTAAGGTTAAGAAATAGATGGTTAAGAAATGAAGCAGTAGCAGTTCAAATTTTGGGCATTACAAATCTTATCATACATAACAACAATTTTAATTCCTGCCCACCCAATCCACCCCGCCTGACTGTCAACAGTAAAATGTAAGTCTACCTTGCAAACTTGTGACCCCACTTATGTTGCAGTCAATGTTTTGGACCCCATCACTCGCAAAGGTGTGGTGTACATTATGTATGATGCAAGTCACAGACAATGGTAACACTAAATATAGAATATGGCAGGGTCATGAAAAGAATAATGTCATAAGAGTCAAATGAATTAACATTTAAAGTACAATACTGTTAATAGTGAAGACTGCACCTGCTTTTAACCTTGGCTAATTCACTTGCTATTAACTTCTTACCCTCAGATCATGTGGCAGTCCCATTAGTTGACCACTGTCATCCATCATACAAACATATTGCTCTGTATCCATGTACAAGGCAGGTTTGGGCATCAAAATGGGTGTGATCACTTTCAGAGCTCCATGGCGCTGGAAGATTCTCTCCAAACTGTCATGCACCAGTCTATTCACTAGGTTTGTTTTAATGGAGAATGTGCCCTGGAAAGAATGTATTTTAGTGTCATTACTATATTCACCAGTCCAATTTATATACTTTTTCACATAAATTTGTTTCTTGGGGGTGTGTGCAAATTATACAGGAATAGAAATACAAGAAATTATTTTTTTCATTGTCCAGTCATGCTGGCATCCATGCTAAAGAGCCCCAATCAAGAGTAGATTAGTCATACAAGACCTTGCTGGCGATTGATGTAACAAACCAATAATATCACATCTATTAACATTTTCATAAAGAAAAACTCATGAACTAAGCTACTATAACATCATAGCTGTCTTGTTACTTGTTTGTTGTCAATCAAAAATGTCCTATTCACATGTTGTCACCTGGTTAATTTAACCATGTGTTATATATTACAAATGTAAGAGAAGCAACCAAATATGACCAAATTATTATTACAATGCAGTAATAAGACTTGCAGTACACCCAAAAAGGAACAGAAGGGAAATAACCGCCAAAACTTGTTGGTTCAATTTTTCAAAATGTATTTCACCTGTTCTCACTTTGCACTCTAGGAAATTTCAAGATATGAGCCATAGTCACTAAATTTATATTGACACTAAATACTACTGATGCAGGATTGCTACCATAGCAACTCTGTACTCATTGATTTATATCCATTGTGCTCTATAATCAATAGTGAACAAGAAAATTGCAACCAGCACATGATACGCCCATGTTGCGTCCTTTTCCCTACCAACGTCCTTGACCTAAGCTAGTGACTTGACAAATGTATGATAAAATGTGGACCAGGTAAAGATTCATCAAAAGAACTATAGGACTTAAGGTGGCACTCTGCAGTTTCATACTTTGCATAGGGTTAGATTTTTAAAGAAAAAGAATTTCCCTGGTTTTCCTCTGGTTATCCTGGCTATTTAAAAAAGACCTTGTATATCTTAGGTATTGTTAAAAGAACTTTTAATTCCCTTTATTTTGGTGTATGATTGATGGGTGCAATTTGGGTTATAGAGTATACAGCTTGGTCTTACTTAAGATGTGGACCTATAAAAAAAAACTGCTAGCTTCACTTGGTCATTTTCACTTCCTGGACTTCAATGGTAAATTTTAAAAAAAGAGTCGATAACTTTTTTTTACTTTTTATATATTTTGTAGTTCATTCATTGTACTTTCAGAGGCTGGTGTTGCCTATTCTGGCAAAATTCATTTTGCTATTTTAATAACTGCTGAATATAGTGTACTTTTGACTAATTCAGGCTGATTTTTCGAGTACTCTGGAGTGGTCATTTCTGTCTGCTGTGTGCTTAGATCATGTACAATTTCCACAAGTACAATATGTAAAGAAATTTCAGCCACAGTACATGAAAGTAGCATAGAGGTATGCCAACATTCTCTTCATTGTGCATGTTGCAAATGCAAACAACTTCACCATACAACTATCACTCTCTCAGAAGTACATAATATCTCTAGAAAAGTGACAGCCTGGATAGGACCAACCATCAGAGATTTACATTATCCCTTGTAGTGAACTTGACCTTGAGGGTTGTGGGTATGACCATGATTACGCAAGGAAGGAAATTGTTTTAGTATATTATGTTTCTTTGAGAATAGTTACCCAATCACATTAACATTAGGAAATACACTCGGCTTCTTCCTGAATCCAGCCCTACTTCATCTTTCAGTCTGTATCATATAAAGGGAAGTAACTCTTACATATTACCTCCCTTTGCCCCAGCTAGGTGATCACCCAGATACCAGATGTTTACTAGTTTAAGCTTATGCAAAACTAACAACAGGATGCTCACATTTGCAATGATGGGTGGTAAGGCTTAAGAGTAATGTGATCTGGTAAGTATCCTTGGGGAAACATACTTTACTAAAAAATTTTTGTTTATCGAATACATTACCCAATTACATTAACATTAGGAAAATGTGTAAGAGGTGGAGGAAATGCAAGAGCATCCAACCTCAACTGCTTTCACACACCCTCAGAAAAGGTCAAGCTTTTCTACTACATTGGAGGCAGCACAACCAGATTAGTATGAACTTAATTATCCTGAATGCCAACCTCTGTGGGGTTCTGCACATGGGTGTTGCCTTACTGACAAAGTGAAAGCCATAAACTCCATGCCTGGAATGAAGATTGTGCTGTGAAGAATGGGCCTGGTGATTGTCTGGGCAGCAATAAGAGGCCCGTCTTTGTGACGTGACATCAAGTAGACAGAAGCTGGAGAAAGCAGACAGTGCATGTCATCCAACTGACTTCACAATATCTTGAAAGGAAACATTATGTTTGAATCTGACACTCGTTAATATTGCTTGAATTTCATGAGCCGAGATCTTCACGAGTCATACCTGATTCTGAAAGAGATCAGATTATGCCAACTGAATAATCCACTTAAACCATGAGACCAGTGGTTTAGAAGCAGAAAGAGCTTTTATCAGATCCTGCAACTCTGAATCTCTCAATGGACCGATCAAAAAGTGAAGGGGAATTATTTTCATAGACGGTAACCTGTTCTTGGAGACAAAACCAGGTTGCATCATCAGGACAACTGAGCCATTGGATTGAGCTGGAGGTAATTTGGGTCCAGTGACAGGGCATGCAGTTCATTCATCCTGCATGAAGAAGCTAGAGCTATCAGGCAGCAAGTCTTATAAGATAACAGCTTCAGCAAAGTCAAAGACAAGGGCTAAAACTGGGGCAAATGGTGCCAGGTCAAGATCCAGGAGATGTTCCATTTTGGAAATGAGTTGGGCCTAGACAAGTTGAAATTAAACAATCAGTTGGAAAGAACCTTGTCGTGTCCAATATTTTCTCTCTGATAATATCAGAATTATGTCAGAAATCATGGAACAATACTCTTTTATTGTGATGGGGTCTAACTTGTTCTCCTCAAAGAGGAAAAGGAAGTCATCCAACTAATGAATCAAAGCCAGGAGGGGGATGATGTATTTGTCCTGACAGCAGTTAATGAAAATGTGCCGCTTTCCCTTGCATGCCTTCAAAATTGGAGGGCTTTGTAGCTTTAAGTGTTGAACTCTCTTTCATGCAAGGCTCCCCTGACAAGAGTCAGGCATGCAGAAGGAACTTGTCTGGACATGGATGGAACATCAAGAACCTCAGCTGCTTGTTGGGGTCACCATAATCTTCCTCAGAATGTCTATCATTTGATCAAGTAGGTTGATGACCCAGGATTTGTCCCATCAAAGAGGAACAATAAAAACTAGACTGTAAGTCTGGCGCCTCATCTTCTGAACTACCTTTGGGTCAGGACTTCTGGGGGAAAGGCATAAACCCACATCCCCCCAGCAGGGTGCAAGCACGATGAAAGACAGATGGCTGGAGACTACTCTGTATGAAGCAGTTGGCCTCTCTTGGATAATGAATTTGCAAGAACATTAAGTCTACATGGTATGTGCCAGACTTGCAAAGAGATATGGTATTAAGCACACCAGTGGAGGAACTCTCATACCATAACACAAAGTTCCAGTGATTTTGCCACCACAGAGTTGTCAAACATGATCAGGACTGTCTTCCTGTGTATACAATCTTTCCTAAGACAGAATGCATAGAAAACAGCCTTCATTTCCAAGAGGTTGATATTACATGCCTTCTCCTGTAAGGTCCATTTGCTGCTCACTGTCATGATGCAGAGCAATAAGCAAGCCCCCCAACCTGACAAACTGGTATCTGTGCAGATTCTGACTTCAGGTTTGGGGCTTCCTGGGGTATCCTCACCCATAACCACTCCTTGTCTTACCACCGGAACAGCAAGTGTCAGATTTCAGTTAAGATCATGATCTGATGATCTAAATGGCATGAGATAGGGCACCACTGTGCCAGGAGTGCCATCTGCAAGGGGCATATATATAGACAGCAGAGACAGAGCAAGTCCACCGCTGCATTGACATGGCCGAGAAGTTGAAGAAGCTCCCTCACCAAAATAGAAGACTTGGCAGACATTAATTCCAACATATCAACATTCACACTGATGTGCTTGGGCAGAAGTCAAACAAGGTTGATATGATTTAGGAACTCCATATCAAGATGGACAAAATGCTGTAATGGGACAAAACTCAACTTGTCCCTGTTTACTATCCATCCTAAACTGGATAGAAGGGACAGGAGGAGATTCATGTCCTGAACTGAAACAAAACTTACCAAATGTTCTTGCAGAATGTTGTCCAGGTATGCCACTGTTGCTGTGGCAAAGGACATTATGAAATTGGAGATCACACATTCTAATGTCTTGGTGAAGGACCATGGGCTGTGGCTCAAACCGGTATAAAGGTAATGGAAATGGTACACTGACCCATGGTAGCCGTAGCTAAGAAGCTTTCAAGATACTGGGTGTGTGGAATATGAATATATGTGTCAGTCAGATTGAGGCTGATTATGTATTTATTTCACCATGCTGAGTTGTATCGACCTTGCTGTCTCCATTTTTTACTTTGGAATGGCAATAAAGTGATTGAACTGGCTCAAGTCTATAACCTGTCTCTACTTCCCATTGGCTTTTGGGACCAGAATGAGTCTGGAGTAAAAGCCTGGGAGTCTAGTTTCCAAAATATATCCACTGCCACTCTGTAAAACATCTGCCTTCACAGGATTGTTCAGGACATCCATCATGAAAGGGAACAACAAAAGGGGTGGTGGCTAGAAAAAATGAAATCTGCAGCCTCTCTGAAACAACATTGTTTAGGAATAGGTTGATCCAAGTCTGCTGAAACAGAAGCAGTCTGGCTTCCACAGCAAGGTCACCTGTGAGTTGGAGGGACAGGGAGTCATTGTTGAGTACTGAGATTGGTGGTGGTGAATCTAGCTTTCTCCCCCCACCCTTCAGGCCTGGCTGAAAAATTGAAGGGGCCTATGTTCACATGAAATTCACTTGGCAGTGAAGAGACTGCTGTTAAGGCAAGCTTCTTTTGTCTTCTTGCCAATGACTGTCCTTTCTCTGGTACTGCCCCTGCTGAAAAGAGAAAGGGGCAGGGAAGGAGAGCGAGCAGTAACTGTGCCACCTGCTTCCTTATCTCCTCAATGCACCGACCAAAAGGCACAGAGTGCAGAGCTGCCACGTGATTCAGTTTAAGTAAAGAAGAATCCAAACTGCAGGAAGCCATAAGGGCATTATCCAATGTATGGTGTGCATAATTAACAATTCTGGCCATAGAGAATGCTGACTCCCATGCATGATTGCTGCCTGCTTTTTCCACCAGAAAAAAAAATGGCTAAGGAAACCAAGTAGAGCAGTGAGAAGGTCACTACAACATTCCTCATCATCTAAGATGTGACATTAAACACTTGTCTCTCAATTTTTTAAAACAGAGGGACAGACATATTTACAGCAGTGATATCCTTATCCCGAGTATGAATGGGATCGGTACACATTCTGTGAAAATGTCAGCAGTTGGCTTGCCAAAATAAGGCTTTGGCATTACTGTGGTTTGAGATTTTATGAGAAAGGCACTAAGTAATTTCTGTGATCTCTGAGGACTGTGGAAGAATTTTGAATGATGGGTGTTTGTCTTCCTCATTGGCAATGACAGAAGCCTTAACTTTATATTTCCAATTCAATGCAGGTGGGGAAGGGCACATGGAAGGCAGCAAGATGTGGTAAATTTCTTTGACTGCAGTCTTGAAGCTAAACTTTGTCTGTTCCATAGTCAGGTCAGAAAGCAGCAGCAATTTGATGTTGCCCCTTTCATCAACAGAGGGGTTATCCTCATCCTGTATGTCTTTCATATTTGAATACAGCATGCCACAAGGAAGTGACAACGCTGTATCATCACCATGAGTGGTATGGAACCTGGCAATTGGATAGGCCAACTAAGCCAGCCCCACCATATCCAAAACAGAATGAGGAGCTGATGATTAGTGTTGAGCCAGGATGGATGGCCAGTCCAGGGTGGATGGCTGAATGGCCAGCATGGTATGTACAGTCTGTACAGTATGGAAAGTTGACAAGTTGTGTCATGCTAGGGCAGCTGGCTCAATGGCCGGATGGAGAGAATGGGCAGCTAGAAAAGTGAGCTCACTATCATGGATGGAACTGTCAACTGCTAGGTGGTTTGATGACCTGATAACATAAATCTCTTATCAATATACTGATACAGGTCTTGCAATGTCTGGCAAAGACAGATTGTAACCCCTTACTGGTACTAAGGCCATGAGCAGGGCAGGGTGGGTGTAGTTATGTCCATTGTACTGCCAAAAGGGACGAAAAACTTTACCCTGTAATCTCCAATTCACCTGTAGATAGCTTAGATGATAACCAGGAAGCAAAATTCCCATAAGCTAACATTTCACATGTAGATTGCTGGATAAGGTTTTGCATTTATAATATTGTGTGGGCTTGTATGGGGAATCTTTGTGGGGGATGGGATGGGTTGTGCCATCACAGGATCCCCTACCATGCATGCCACTGATTCAGAATGAAGGTAAAGGCTCAAAATGTCTTTGTCCCAATGCTGAAATTGTTTATGCAAGATGTTAGACCCCACTCCTTCAGCCCATGTACTGCAAACACTGCATGGATTAGAAGACAAACATTTAGTGCATGCCAGGTATGTCACATAATTGTCTTCAGCAACCTTAAAGTTGTTACACTTTTTGCATTAGAAAAAGAAATTCCTCTGAAAAGATAGAGAGATGAACAAAATGCAATAAATATACACAAATTAGGTGAAACTCACAAAGAGAAAACACATATAAAACAAATGAATGAATGAACTGCAGTGTCTGCTATGCAATTCAATTAATACACAAGTGATATAGCCAACATGCGTGACCAGTTGGTTAAAGTACATGTCCACAATAACTGGAAATAATATGAATAAATTTACGCAAAATTATACAAATGACCCATACACACAGTTTAATGAAACTACAATTGACTGAATCACAAAAATCTGTTGATGGATGGCTCGAAAAACTGAATAAATGGCAATGGATTCAGGATGCTCACTGAACTGTAGTTGCAGTCTAAAGCAAAAGCTTAAACTGGTAAACATCAAGTAATCTAGTATACATGTGACCACCTAGCAGAGGCAAAGGTGAGGTAACTTATTCTTACATCCCTTTCTTTATAAAAAAAAAAAACAAAAACAAATTTGTCACCTATTCAGGAGTTAGCTGAGTTTATTTCCTAATGTTAATGTGATCATGTAATGTATTCGATGGAGAAACCAATTTCTTGAGTCAAATATATTTCTCTCATAATACTTACCCGATCATAATATATTAGTAGTACATCCACTACCCACAAATCCAGCATTCTCAAGCTTGTTTTTAGCAACAAAATTGCTAAAAGTTCTATGCCCACCTAGGTGCAACATGTAGTAAATACTCTGTACACAATACTATACTGACTTTGTCTATCGATGGTTGAAAATCACAATGATATTCCTGGGTAACAGGAAGCTGAGTGTTACAATGTGGATCAACTAAGTGAAAGCTTAAACTGGTAAACATCTGGTTGATGGGTAGCCACACAGTGGTGGCAAGGGAAGGTAATGAGTAAGATTTTTTTCCCCTTTGTCTGTATGTTATATAGATGTGAACAGTGGAATTATCCTCTTTCTGGGATCATTGGATTCAGGATGAATTGGAGTTTATTTCTTAACATTAATGTGATCAGGGAACATATTAGATACAAAATTACATTTTCCCTTGCCACAACCTTGACCTTGCAGAAGGGGACCTGGCTATGGCAACATGCTGTCCAGTCATGACATACACTTGAGCAAAGTTTCATGAAAATCTCTTAACCATGACAAAGTTAAGATGCAGACAAGCCAATGTTAACAGTCGGACAATGCTATAAACATTAATCATCTGATTAAAGATGGGTCTTAATACAATCAATACACCATGCTGTATATGTGACCTTACAGTTTTTACAATCAGTGGATGAATACTTTGGAGAAAACAAAGGGGACAAAAAGGATTAGGTAATTAAATTGCTAATCAGTTGAAACCACCAAGTTTATTCTGCTCAAATATAGTTTCTCACACACTTAACAGTCTTCATACTGGATAGCCATATATACTAGTGTATAAGCCGATACCAACTGCAAACTGCATAGATCCTGATCTGCTGGCACATTATGCGATGGCAGATCAGGATCTATGTTGTTTGTATTTGGACTCAGCTTTTACCCAAGTATATACGGTAGATTTTTCTTGAAAACAATGTACAAATAAATACCATTCCTCATCTTCCCTGAAGCAGGGAAGGCATAAAATATAAAGCAGCCTTTCCAGTAACCCTTTGTGAAAAAGTAGGGATAAAGCAGGGCTATTTTTTAAAATAAAAAGTAGGGAAAAAGTAGGGGGAAATATGGATATTTAAAAAAAAAAAAGGATGAAATTTATGTAAATTACTGCAAAAATAAAACCTTTACTTGACTCACCTCCCTAAACTTGAACAATAGCATGTTCTTACTGACATATTAGTTGTCTCTTTAGTTCAGGTTACCTCTATCTTATAAAGTTTATGTGTCCTTTTTGGTCATTACACCACATACTTTGGCCACTTGATATCGAATGAGCACACCAGAAACTATAAATTGTAATTAACTGCAACTGACAGGGGTACCTAGATTACATTATTGTGATTACAAATAGGTAACAATATTTAATGAACTGCAACTAAAACAAGCAATTTAATTGTTTTGAGTCCCTAAAATATAACCAAAAATTGACAAAGTCAAAAAGATTTACATTCGTTTTTTTAACTGTCACCTTAAACATGTAGTTTTAAAGTTGAGGTTACTCACCTGTAACATTAGTGACCACTATGATTTGAGTATATGACCACTATGGTTTACAGACATCTGTATATGTGCTCTCATGTCCATTTATAGGGGTTGTTTAAAAATATCATTATAATATTTTGGACTTTGTCATTTTTTAGTGGTGTTTTAGAACTAAAAAAAAATTAAAATGCTTGTTCTAGTGGGTGTTTATTAAATATTTGTACCTATTTGTAATTACAATAATATAATCTGGGTATTCCTTTCAGTGGTAATTAATTACAATGTAAAGTTTTGCTGTGCTTACCTGAAGTCATATTGCTCAAATATATGGCAAAATGACCAGAAAAAGCACATAAACCTTAAACACCCAGTTCCACATGACAGAGACCACACTGAAATTCACTTTGCTATGGCCATTCACACAGTGTGTAATTGATTTTCAACATAAAATTGAAAAAAAGGTAGGGATAGTAGGGACATTTTTAAAAAAGGAGGGAAAAATAGGGAGTCTGATAACAAAAGTAGGAAAAAGTAGGAAAAGAAGGAAAAACCAGGGCTGCTGGAAAGACTATAAATAGGTAACAAAGAAATTTCAAGGATTTTTGGGGCCAAGAGTGGGAGGTGGTGTGGGGTGTGCACATTACACAAGAGTGCAAATTACTCGAGTGAATATGGTATTTGAAGACAAAGGATTTCACTTTATGTGATGATATATCAACCAAATTTGATGCAAAATTGTATGTGAAATGAGGAGGTATCATAAGACACTTCATGAACAAACCCACCAACGATAACATTTTCCGTATGAATGCAATCTACCTGTAGCAAAAATGAAATTTTAAAAAATTTCTACCTGCAAAAATTAAATAAACTTTAATATATCTTCCAACCAACTCCATCTGTCATTTTGGTGTAATCCAAAGAATTGGTAATGAAAACAGACATAACAGATATAGTAAATATAAATCAATCAACTTCCTGAAACACCTGGATACCTATTAGATCATATGAGGCAAGGCAACTGTTACCTTGTAGATATCACTGTCATACAGATGGTCATCAGCAAGACTGATACTCTGTGAGAAGAGAGCATTGATCATGCGGCGATATGGCTTGCTGTGCGGGTCAGATATCGTTGACCTCAATATCTCATTAAGCTCTGCCTCCTCCATCTGTGGTGGGGGAAGATACTCTGACTGCAAGAGCTCTATAGTAGTAGGGCGCTGTGATGGGTCATGGTTCAGAAGCCATCTGATTATTTTACTCTGTTAAATACAAAGATAGGTTACCTGAGACGAGAAGAAAAAAATGCTGAAATTTACCATAACAAAATGTACTTAATTATCATCTGTGACAGCCCCATTTTTTTCCCACAAAAGCAACTAGATACATTTTGATGGTTGTCACAGCAAAATCCCCATGCTTCTTACATGTGCCTACTTTGAAAGAGTTATCATTTTAGACCCTCTACCTCGTCCTCTCCGACTCCAACCCAACCCCCCACCCCCATGGACCATGACCACATACATATATTTTGTGTCTTCCAGCTATGACTGTATATAAAGCTTTGTCAAAATGTTTTTCAAAAATGTCACTGTAACAGAAATTTTGGTACATCTGACCTCATGACCTTTTCCAAGGAGTACCTAAGCATACATGTGAACCTCGGCCAGGAGGGTTTTCCTCCCAAGATGAGGGGTATCTCCTGTCCCTCCCATCACTCACTGTAATTTCCTGTGTAAAATTTTAATTTTTTCCATTTTTTTTCACACCTTTCTTCCAATGTAGTATAGTTACAGTAACACTGTCTGTGTTCATGTGACTATGAACTGGCTTAAGTAGAGCAAGACAATTTAGTTACTAATTTCAAGCAGCATAAAATAATTAACATCCCCTTTGATCATGTCGGCAGGTTCAGTTGGCTTCAGTGTTTGAAGCTTGTCAACATGGATTATACTATATGTGATCACAAGTAATTCCGAAAGGATTAAAGACATTAACTAATTATGGTTGGATTACTAAAGAGCTCAATTAGCATAAAACGATTAACTTTACTTTGATTCTCTCCACAGGGTAGGTTCTGCTTCAGTGCTTAAGTTGTTGAGGATTAGAGTTTATACTGTGTGTGATGAAAGTAATTTGGACAGTGTTATAGATGTTAACTGATTACGGCTGGATTACTAGATAGCTCAAGTGGCATGAAACAGGGTCAAAGCAACTGAAATATCACATGAAATTCAATGATGAATGAAAACAGGAATTTCTGATGTTGGAATCAAGTTCAACAGACATTAATATGCAATTCCTGTAAAGTTGATAAACTGCTACAGTGGCAAGAATGACATTATGTGAAATCGAGAAACCCTATCTCATGAAAGCATATTAAATGTAACAAGAAATACACCATCACTGAAATTGCATAATCTGCATCAAATGTGGATAAAGATATATGTGCCAAGACACTGTTTGCCAACTTTTTAGGTGAACATAATCTCTTGTTTATGGTAGCAGATAATTTTTCAGATCTAGTCAAGATAATATTTCCTGACTTGGGAATCGCACAAAAGTTTTCATACAAATGGACGAAAACAGACGAAAACTACTCACATAGTGACCCAAGCTTTGGGTCCTCATTGAGATAACAAAAGTCAAAGACATGTGCTGCAATGAAAAATTCGCCATTCTCATTAAACATCCTCCGTAGTTTGAAGTAAAAACTCCAGACCAAATTTTGCAAATCTTCCGATTTGTCCTAAGCTGACTTCCATGTTCTGTCACATGTATGCCTAAAGAGGTAGTCAAAGTCTGTGAGGCCCTTGACCTTTAAGCATGAGAACTAAATAAGTTTCTCATTGACTGGTCAAGTCATATATCTGGGTAAAGTTTATCTCCAGTAGTTAAAAAGTTACAGACACAGAAAAAACTCACAGTGATACATTTTACCTTCTAATTACCTTGACTATGAGTTGCGAGGCTGACTATCCAAGACTGTTTAGTCATGATGTATACCTGGGTTAAGGCTATCCAAAATATCTCCATTAATTCAAAAGTTAAAGACTAGATACAGAAATAAGTCACACAATATCTGGTGACAAAATTCCATCTTCCCTTGCTATGACCTTTACTTAATGACCTGACTATGGTGTGTGACACATTGTCTATTGCTAATATACATGGGTAAAGCTTCATCAATCTACTGGACCAGTATATCAACATTACAGCCAAAACAATGAAGCATTTCAAAAAGTTACACTAGGGATCTGAAACAAAGGGCAGAACTTGAAAAACATAAAACCAAATTATTGTTACGTTGATGATGACATTTAAGATGCCTGCAATGAAGTCTTAATAATCCCCATGCTTTATCTATGCCCATTTTGACAGGTTTTGTTATACCATAGTGTTGTTGTCAGTTTGTCTATTCATCTGTTAACATATACTTGCTTGGCCTGTAACAGTGTAAGCCTAAGGGAGTTCGCAATGAAACTTTACCCATATATATATTATGACTAGGTGGTATGTAGTGTACAAAATTTTATACTCGCAATTTCTAAGAAGATAAATCATCTTCCTGTCGATTTCATGCAAGCAGGGCTCAATGTAATGTCGTTTAAGTTTGCTAGACCCAGCAGTTAGCAGCTACTCTATGCTGACACTGCGTGGTTTTGGTGAATTCCAACTTTTCAATAGGCAATGTGTTCCGAATCCCCCCACCTCAACATAAATGTCAAAATATCTAAAATGGGGTAGGAAAGATCAGAGGAAACTCAGATTAACAGTCTTTGACACACAACTTTACCTAATAAATCTAACAAAACCAGTAAAGATTTATACAGCCTTATTTTAAAATACGATTTGTAAAATCCTCATTTGTTCTAACCCTCTAGGGGAGCAGCTGAATCTCAGGCACTGATGCGATTGGCTCTGAAAGGACTTGGACATTGTCTGATCATTCAGTTTTTTTGAAAATTACATATGATGGCATAAATAAACGCTGACTGGTGACAACTGAAACTTTACTAGCCATCTGACTATTAAAATTATGAAAACTACTAGTCAGACAGGAAATTTACTAGCCTTGGGCTAGTGGACTACCACTAATTTCGAGCCCTCTTGGCCCTGATTCATAACTTAGAAACTATTCATAGCCCACCCTTAAAGTACAAGGGAAATTAATCTGTGCAGTCAGTATGGATTCATGGGTCTGTTCTTGCATCAATGGGGTCCCACCCCAGGAATCATAACTTGGAAATCACTGAGACCCCAACCCACGAGAGAGAGCTAAGGTGGCTCGGTGGTTAAGGCATTGGACTCATGACCAGAAGGTTGCAGGTTTGACTCCCACTATTTTATCAGCCTGGGTCCTTATTAACATGTACTGATTTCACTCACAATCAAACTCATCTCAGATCCTGACAGAAGCTTGCATACCAAATCTGATCAGAAATATCACAAGTTCAGCCAATCAAATGCAGTGAATACCTCATTAATATGCATGGATGTCTCTCATAATTAAACTCATCCTGATATAAGCTTACAACCCAGTATGATCAAAATCTGATCAGAAATATGGCCTCTAGAGTGTGCACAAGCTCAACCAATCTGATAAATGATAACCTCATTAATATGTGTGGATGTCGCTCATAATTGAACTTATCTGAGATCTTGATTATACAAGGTTACATACCAAATCATACAAATCTGATCAGAAATATCGTCTCAAGAGTGTTACAAGCTCGGCCAATCAAATGCAAGATCACGTCATTGTTATGCTTCGATGTCGCTCACAATCAAACTTTATTGAGATCATGATAATACAAGCTTACATACCAAATCTGATTAGAAATATAGTCTTTAGAGTGTGCACAAGTTCAGCCAATTAGATGCAAGATCACCCCATTTATATGCATGGCTATTGATCAGAATCAAACTCATCTGAGGTAGTGATGATATAAGCTTACATATAAAATCTTATCAGAAATATGGCCATTAGTGTTCACAAGCTCAGCCAATCAAATGCAAATCACCTCATTAATATGCACGGATGTTGCTCATAATCAAACTCCTCCAAGATCTCAATGATATAAGCATACATACCAAATCTGATAAAACCCTTATTAGAAATATGGTTTCTTGAGTGTGCACAAACTCAGCCAATCAGATACAATATGACTTCATTTAATATATGTGGATGTCACTCATAATCGAACTTAACAGAGATCTTGATGATACAAGCTTACATACCAATTCTGGTCAAAATAGCTTCTAGAGTGTTCACAAGCTTAGACAATCAGATGCAGGATTGCTTCATTAACATACATGAATGTTACCCATAACTGAATTTATCTGAGGTTTGATGCTATAATGTTACCAAATATGACTGAAATCTGATCAGAAATGAAGCCTCTCGAATGTTCATTAAGCAAGTGCTGATGGATGGATGACAGACAATGTGATAGACGATGGACAAAAGACCACACCATAAGCTCATTTGGCCTTTGGCCAGGTGAGCTAATAAAACTGTAAGTATTTTGAATCAAGATAGATATTGTTGGCATTTAATTGTGATTGAGAAAAAAAAAAACTTTTACATGATAAAGATTTCCATTTCTTGGGTTCAAAATCTGCAAGCAAAAACAATTTTATGTATCATTTCTGCCCCCCCCCCCAAAAAAAAAAAAATCTGAGCTCAAGAGCTACAATTTCTCTCAGGAATTTTTATATTAGGTGTTAGGATACTGGGCCAAAACTCATAATGATACGAGAAATTTTAATTGCTTGAGAATAAAATTTTCATGAGTATGTAATAAAGATTAGGAATTCAGCCAAATTTTAAAAAAAATATGTGGCCAACATTTGGCACTCGAGGACCTGTGAAAAGCCCTGTCTCTATCAAACATCCTTGGATGTGTTTGTTGTATTTGTTGCATTACCTGCTTCTCAAGTTCTACATGATCAAAGTCATCAGGAAAGATCATGTCTGAAGTACGAAGAAGGTTAAGGACTTTTACTCTTTCCATCCCTGTTGACAGCGGCTTGTAACACATCTCAAAGAATATGATTCCTAGACTGTAGATATCCACTTTCTATGGAGAAAAAAAAGAACTTTGCAACCATCTGATCTTACGATGGTAATAGCTGTGTTGATAAAAAGAGTTGCAAATGCATGCACTATGCCTTGTAATATAGATGGTCTTAATTCTGAACTTTGACAATACTTGTTCATGGTTTTGATGACTTGGTTACCAAATGTACATTTTGGTGTTTCTTATGGATGCATCTTGGCATAATGAATTCAAAAGTACTCAAACAGCAAGTTTATTCAATATAGTAGAGATGAAAATGGCATGTGTACATAGTTTTGTGTTGTGTCCTCGAGTACTGACCTGTCAGAATATAAAAAATGTTTAACATTAACATGCATTGTTGTATTTATCATCAAGTAATATCATTTTGAATTCACAATTAAATCAAAGGCAATAACAACAGCTGCACAACTTTCATGATATAATTTTTTCATGTCAGGTTATCTACTCTATTCTTTTCAAGTTTTTCACTGATGCTGACATATTGATTATAGTTTTATCCTAAGATAAACCAAAGCAACTTCATTGACTGCCATTACAAATCCCCCTGCTTTTAATTACATGTCACCCCTCTTTACCTGCCCCACCCCAGACAGTGACCCATGAGGTCAAAACCAAAAATTATGTTACATGTATGATGTGTCTGATTGCATGTAAAGAAAAGTTTGGTCAACAAATATTTGAAAGTGTCACTGTAATTTCAGATTTGTGTACATTTGATCTTTGACTCCACCTGAGAGATCCCAGAAAAGGGAGAGACGAATGATACTTGTCTTGCAGATGGTTACATATGGGAAAGATAACTCATGTTTCATGTCATTAACTGAGTAGTTTAGAAGATGTGGTAATGGACAGAGAAACAGATGGATGGATGGCCAGACGAAGTCTATCACAATATTCCCAAAACTGATGCTAAAGCCTTGGGAAAATATTAGTTACATGTTAGTTTGCTGGGATATACAGAATGTAATGATTGTCTTGAACCCCATACACACTGAGCTGGAGGCAAAGAGTGTATGAAGTTCATGATGGTCATAATATTCTGTACATCATGGTAAATAAACATGTAATGAATTTATTACATCATAAACCTTTTCAGGCACCACACTAATTCTTGTGGCCAATTGTTAATGTGAGTTGCAAATCTCTTGGCAGCATCTGTTGGCATGCAGACGATCATTTACAGTGTGCTAGCTGTAGCAGTTACTTCTCTTAAGCATCCCCCTGCTGCCAAATGACTGACAAATCAGTATTATCTAATTAAAATCTAGCCTTCTTTTGGGGAATAATTGCCACTGATAAAAAGCTACACAATAACTCATTTCTATAATGATAAAATCATTTAATATGTTTGGATCATAAATTAGGTATTTGCATTAAAACTTTTGAAGTGGAGGCTGTCTGCCATTTTGTTTCACCCAGTTGTGTATTGCCAGTCATCATGTGACTTTCTTACACCTCTGCTTGAAAGTCACATGTTCAAGTTATTACCTTACTGCAGTTCTTACACACTGCTAGAATAACATTTTAACAAAAATACTGAATGTTATATCTTGATAATTGATCCATCATATTCCTAGAATTTTGTTTAACCCATATCAGATGGGATACGATTCCAATCGTACTTTACCTTTTTAGACGGGATATGATTCCAGTCGTAGGTTCATTACATTCTGTCTACCACTTAGCAGAAGTGTGCATTTAACTGTGTAATACATCATTAGTTTATGTGTACCCTTTTGAAAAGAAGGAAATAGAGGTAGGAGGTAAAAAATGCCAAAAACTGGTAAAAATTCAATTTAAAAATTTAGTTTTAATGTGTAGAGATCAAAACGGCAATCAGTAATGAAGAGACATTTGATGGCAGTGACGTGCTTGTGGAATTACTTAAAAATATAGACAATTTCATGTGGAAAAAATTTGATTTGAAACATGAGTTTTAATGTATGGAGATCAACATGGCAAAAAGCACTGAAGCGGCAAGTGATGGCAGTGATGTGGATGCTGAATTTTATGAAAATATAGACAATTTTGTGGGGAAAATTGATGTTTTAGGCAGTACAGATTGTGATCTTGACTTCGACGCAATGAACAGAGATGATGGTAACTGGTTTTTAGTAGAAAAATTGATTTCAAAACTGAATTTTAATGTGCAGAGATCAAAAATGGCGGACAGTACTGAACCAACAATTGATAGTAGTGATGTGGATGCTGATTTTCATGACAGTTTACACAATTTTGTGGGGGAAATTTATATTTTAGTCAGTGGGGATCATTATCTTGTTTACATCTAATGAACTGAGTGGATGATAACTAGTTAATTGGTATTTTTGATGATGATGAAGACTTGGATGCTTTTGAAGCTATCTGGACATTTTGAGAACTTCACTTCTCATAAAGTTTGCCTTATACGGATATTAGATGCATGCATAATATTATTAAATTTTACTGCATTCCTGGAAATGGACCAAAATAAACCCAACAAAACTCTGATATTTTTACATTAGAATTTATTATGGAATAAAAATACTGAACCAAACTGAAAAGCTTTGTTGACTTACCAGTAAGGATCAATCTGTTTGCTCTCCAATCCTCATGTGAGTAAATTTAATAAAATTTTAATAACCTTTGACATTCTTTGATAGATTTTGTAATTATTTTCTCACCTTCTTAAATGGCATAAAATTCCCCACATTTCATACACTTACATAGGACGTAAAATGAATATTGCAGATAGAAAAACTGCATTGAAAGTAAGTTATACAAAAAAAAAAATGTCAAGCATGTTTTTTAGTTTACTTAACCTTACTTTCAACTGAATTTTTTACATCTGAAAATTTTCAGTGAAAAAATATATGACTTTAAAGAAAATGTTATGCTTTTTAAAATGGTATTATTTGAAAAACTTGTCCTGTAAAGCCAGATTGACCAATGTTACTGCATTCTCTCATGCTGATAAACCAATGACTGATCAAATTTCCATTTCTAAACAACTGCTGGCAGATTGGGCTTCAGTATGAAAAAGGTTATTGAGGTAATAATAAGCTTTATTCATGTATTTATTCTTTTATCTCAAGAATGTATGTGAAAAATCTTGTCTCACCTGGCACCAAGATTACAGAACATGCTCCCATTAATTCAGCATCAGATTCAACTTAAAGTTCTTACATCTCTTGGCCAGTGATCTGACATTAGCCAATTAAACCAATTTTTGGAGTAAAATGTTTCTTTGATAATGCTTACCCGATCATAATACATCAGAAGCACATCCACTACCTCACAAATCCAGCCTTCCAAGGTTAATTTTTGCAACAAAGTTCTAAAAAGTCAGTTCTTGAAGTCTGACGAAAGTGATTTCCTCTTGGATAGCAGAACTAGTGGCAAATCCAACCAATCAGTAACTACTGTAGTGAATGTGCACACTCTTCCTGGGATGTAACTGTGGGAAGGACTTGGGGGTGTGTGAGAGTATTATGATTGAGTAAATATTATCTAAGAAACATTTTTCACTCCAAAAAATGTTTTCTTCTTCAAAGATGTTACTGATCAAAATACATTAGGAAAATAAGTAAGACGAGTTGTGAGTTGCATCCTCTTACCATGGAGATGCCCGTCTCTGGTCTCCTAATCTATGTGAAGCAGCTTTGAGTTATATGTGAGATACAGTCTAGAGTTAGCACATGGTTATGCATGGATGTAGATTGGAGAACAAATTTCACCCCTACAAATCCAGTGGAAGTAGAGTAATCCACATCATTACAAACCTGCTTAATTATCTTGGAAGGTAGCCCATACATGTGACAGAATAGAGAAGTCAGCTTAGGACATACTGAGAGATTTGCAAATTTTAGTCAAGAGTTTTTACTTCAAAAGAAGGAGGACTTTCAATAAGAATGGTGAATTTTTCATTGTGGCACATGTCTTCAACTTTCTAATCCTGTGGAGGACCCAAAGCTTGAGTCGCTATGTGGGCAGATTTTGTCCATTTGTATGAGAACTTTTGTGTGATTTCTGAGTCAGGGAACATTATTTTGACTAGATCTGAAAAATGATCTGCTACTGTAAATGGGAGATTATGTTCGGCTGTAAAGTTGGCAACTAGTGTCTCGGCAAGTATATCTGTATCCACATTTGATGCAGATCTGCGAATATGGATTTCAGTGATGGCGTATTTGTTGTCACGTTTAATATACTTTATATGCTGCATGACATTACAAAGATGCATAATGTCATTCATGCCACCGTAGCAGATTTTAAAATCAGTTTTATGTGAAGGGCAGAATGCATATTCATGTCCTTTGAACTTGATTCCAACATCTGAAATTCCCATTTCCATCCATCATTGAATTTCGTGTGATATTTTGGTTGCTTAGATTTTGTGGTTTTAGCATTGGGAGATAAGACACACTTAGACATCTTGACAAACTTTCAACACTGAAGCCAAACTGACCATGTTTTATGATGACTGAGCTCTTTTGTAATCCAGCCATAATCAATTAATCTCTTTAATTCTTTCGGAATTACTTCTGACCACACATAGTATAATCCATGTCGACAAACTTCAAAGTTAATTGTTTTATGCTGCTTGAAATTAGCAACAAAATCATCTTGCTCTGCTTAAGTCAGTCCACAGTCATGGGATCACAGGCAGTGTTACCATAAATATACTACACTGGAAGAAAGGTGTGAAAAAATGGAAAAAATAAAAAATTTCAATAATAATTTTGTGTACGCAGGAAATTTCAGTGAGTGATGGGTGGGATGGAGACACACCTCATCTCGGGAGGAAAACCCTCCCATCTGGGAGGTTCACATGTGTGGCAGCCTGTTGTACTGCTGATAAAGTTCCAACCAGGTTAAACTGAGCCCTCTGGGATGAAAGGACCCTGAGGTAAATGTTAGAGAATGTCATCTCTAACCTCCATCCCACGATCTGGATTATATTAGTTAGGGACCAGTTGATTTGCTGGCGGTGACTGCCTTAGCCTCGTGAGACGATATACACAATAAATTTATTTGGTCCTGAGTTGATTCGTTATAAGCAGAGCAGATATCCAGGACAATAGAGACTGAGCTGAAATACTGTCCTTTCATTTCAGTGGTAAAAACAAGAGAGATCTCCCAATTCTGATTGCCTCAGTTTGCTTTAGGTACCACTTCAGAGCCCTTATGGGGTAATGTTGATGTCCTTGGGGTTAAGAGTCCAAGATAGAGATTTCAAGACAAAAGTCTGATTTTCCATAAGTGGAAGCCTGTTCTTGACAAGGAAAGCAGGGGCCGTGATGAGTGAAACTGAACCACTGTGACAGAACAGCAGATAGTTTGGATCGACTGACAAGGCATGTATATCACTGATCCTGCCAGCTGTAGTAAAATGACTAGAAAGTAGGTTTCTATGAGATGAGTCAAGGAGACTCAGTACATTGGTTCGAAAAGTGCTTTATTAAATCACATCAAAACCCACAGCTACTTTTATTTCAGACAAAGGGCCCAAGCCTCCTGCTGAGACAGGGCAAAGTTCGCAACAAGATCAGATAGGTTTTTGTTCTGGCCTATATCTACCCTTCCATGAGACTGAAATGTATCTAAAAGTGTCGAATGATAGCACTTGATAGTGATTGTAGCTAACTTCTCCACAAAGTGCAAAATTAGGAAGTTAACTATTTGTGGTATCGATGCTTTTAAATGAGAAATGTCTTTCTGCATGTACTACTGGGAGTGAAACCTCCACTTCTACTCATATTCTTCCAAAATGGCAGGCCTACTTGGCCAAGCAATTCTGACTACCACTTGTTCTGAGAAACATTTTGTTCTGAGGACTTGCTTGATATGAACCTGGCATGCAGGTTTCAGTAACTCTGGGTTCAGGTGGAAGACCTGCATTCATGGCTGTTAGAGCAGGTGGGATGAAGGCAGAATTTTTTCTGGGAATCTCCACTGCTAAGTTCAATAGATCATTGATTCATGATTTTTTCCCATTCCAAGGGAGTAATCAGAAGTAGATGACACTCTGATTCCCTCATTTTTTGCAAGATTTTGAGAATCAGAGAGGTTGGGGGAAAAGAATATGCAAGGAGACCATTCCAGTTCAGTGAAAGTGTGTCAACTGCCCAGGCTTTTTGGTCTGGGAATAGAGAGACAAATGTTGGGAGCTTTGCATTCCACTTCATCATAAATAGGCCCATAAGAGGTCAACCCAATTGGTCATAGGTTCAACTGAAGACCAAGGGAAGAATGGATCATTTGCTGACCTTATGTAGCTAAATGAACAAAATGCTGGGATGAGATGATGTCAAATTAGTCCTTGTTGACATGGAAGACTAAGCAGCAGTGAAACAAGCAATTTCATGTCTTGGTACAAAAATGACTGACCTGGTTTTGTGGAATGTCAACCAGGTAGTTTGATGTCACAGATGTGGAGGTGATTAAGCAGTGTGACGTGACTGTCTATGATTCTTGAACAGTCACCGGGACTGATATTCAGACCAAAAGAGAGTGCCCTGAACTGGTAGAAAGTGTCCCTGTCCATGAACCTAATGTATTTTGGGAAGACCTGTGAATGAGTATGTGAAAGTACACATATCAAAGGTCTAGGCTGATTGCGAAAACACCCTCCTGAATGAAGAGGATGAGAGAGTTTAGATCCATGATGGGACAAAGCTTGTCATTGGCTTTGGGACCTAGAAAGAGGTCTAGAGTAAAGTCCAGTGAGTTTGCATTATGGACAGTCTAAACTGCCCTTTTTGTAAGGATAGTGTTGATTATTGCTGCAGAATGTCCATTTGATAATAGGGAAGGGGCTCTGAATGTGGTCTGAAGGCCCCCAGAACAACTTGCAACACCCATGGGTTTAAGCAGTGAAGTCCAAAAAGTGTTGAATTTTACCTCGCACCAGGGTGTTAGAAAAGGGCAGCATAAGCAAGGTATGCTTTCTGCTGAAGGTTAACAAAGAGAGCATCTGAGTCAAAACTGGTCCTTGTCTCCCCATTTTTTTGTCATTGGTGGCATGTGGAAACTGGATCCTCACTGACAGAAAAGGACCAGAGGGGGTGTTTTCTATTTTGTGTGCTTTAAGTGTTCTTCCTGTTTCACTGATTTCTCCTCAGAAATGAATGCTGGACTCTGGGTCACTGGGCCACTGGGTCACTGGGCCAGTGTGAGGTTTGCCTCTTTAGTGGCCTGTTGTAATCTAAGACTGGCTTTGTGATGGTTTTCAGGACAGTGGATGTTGAAAGAAATACATCTTTTTCCACAAACCAAAGATTAATGGACAACACAACTCTGTAATTGGGAAGTATTTGCTAAGCTGCTCTGTTAGCGTATAAGCTAGATGAGAGACTGACTCGCATGACTGTCAGCAAGGTTCTTTATGAAATTGTTTAGGTAGATTGCTGAAAAACATGACATTTTGAATCAGCTGTTGCATGTTGATGAAGGACTTCTGGTTAATACATGCAGAGAAAGGTTAGACAGTCCTTTTGAGGCTGAAGCTGAACCTCATTAACTGATGCACAGAAGGTTGAGTCTTCTCTGGACTTTCTCAGATTGAAAAAAGGGAATATGGCATTTGTGAATGTGTATCTTTGCAAATAGAAGAATGGGGTGATGGTACAGACTCCTGTGAGGAGTGCAATGACTGAGGAGATAAAATAGCTGTGTGGCAACAAAGCTGTGAGGCCATCCATGCTGGGGCATGTTTATCTCCTGGCATTCAATGAATCACATACAATATTGCACAGGTATTGGGAATCCAGGTATAGAATCAGTGGTACCAGATCGTAACAGAGCTGGGATTGGTGATGATACTTCCATGGGTCTGGAACTGAGTAGTGTGAGATCGTTTACTAATTCCACTGCCAGATATACTTAATTTACTTGGCATCTGGGACAGAGACAGTGTGGAACTGTCATGACTGAGTGCCAGGTACCATGTGTTGAAGTCGTGACTGGGTATATTGGGAAAATCAAACCCATGCTGAATATGCTTGATATACATGGCATCTGGATCAGAGCCAGGACTGGAATGGTCATTGCTGGATGCCAGGCACTATATGTCTTGAAGCCAGGACTGGGAATGCTAGGAAATTTGATCATTGTTCATAGACCCAGATAATGAAGATGTAGGCTGAGGCAGTGGTGGAGCTGTTGTTGTTGGCAACTGGGTGGCATCTGATGTTGACTTCCAGTACTGGCTGTCTCAGGCAAGATTACTGTAGCCAATACTGGGGTTAAGTCTGTGTTGATTACATATCTACTACTGGTCTGGATGGACTGCAATATCATGTCAGTACTGGCCCAATTAGTATTGCTATGGAAAACTGAACTGCCCGTGGCAGAAATGTCCACATAGTTGGCATCGGCAGCATGACTGATGGCATCTGCATCCTTGATCATGCATATTTTTGAACTCTTTATTACCTGATGGCATGTTGTTTGGTTGTGATGGATGCCAATTCATCATCAGGCCAGTGTGAACACTGATGACATGTGTGGCCTGAATTGCATCCCATAAAATGGACATACAGGTAGAATGCTGACCTGTCACCCTAGAAGGATCTTCTCAGTAAGGCAGTCAGCATTTTTCCTTAAGTTAGATCAGTTTTCAGTAAGATGCAATGCAATATCATTTACTGCTACTAATGAGCTGAAAAACATGCATTTGAAAAGTTTAAAAGTGTAGTCTGATTCATTGAAGGCAACATTATGTTCAACTAAATGGTTCAAAAAGTACACTTTTGCCTTAAAGACATCTAGTTCAATTTGAGAAACTGCAAGTCGATGATTTCACATTAGATATTAACTTGACGTAATCTTTATGTTTTTCTTTAATTCTTTGGTGGAGGCAATCATCTCTCCTGCCACAGTCAATACTCAATTTTAGACACATGATGTCCAATAAATGTAACTGTCACCTTTCCTGCATTTTCTTTAAAGCACAGCCAAGCATGTGAACATTCTTTAAATTCTTCTGTGCCATTTTATTTGAACTTTTTAAGAGGCTGATTGGCCCCTTCATCTTCAATGTGTTTTTGTTTGTTGGACATTTCCAGGTGATGTAAAAGCAACAATTTGATCACAAGGACATTTTGCATGAACAACATGAGTAGATTAAAGCTTTTGAGGTACCCTTTGTAAACTTAAGTGAATCTAATTTGAAAATCCAGATTCAACAGAACCAGGAAAAGCCAATATCCAGTTTTGACTGCAACAACTGTATTTTCGTATGTTTTGCTATTGTTCCAGAAGTCCATAATGTAAGGGTCATTTCAGTAAGCCTCTGACAATGGTCAGTCATTAGTCAGCTCCCCCACTTAATCTTGCCCATTGCATTGACACCTGTAATTATAACAAGAAGAACAATGGCATACACAGGTGAAATCATTCAACAGGTATGTTTAACTTACCATGATGAGGATGCTAATGATAACAATGTCTATGGAAATTACATGCATAACCTTACGACATGTAATAACATAACTTCTTGATAGAATTCATTAACAAAGTGGAGTACTAAATTGAACTGAAGTACTAAATTGACCCTAGGGCAGGCAATCAGAATTGTGCTGACATGCTTATCATATGAGGAAGTTAGATAAGTGTGAAATATTCATCTACAAAGATAGAGTTTGAAACAGACAAATATAGCTGGAGTATACTTCCCTGATGTGTGAAAACTCCACACAATCACTCAATTGATGAAAAGGCACAGGTGGATTTGGTATTTGTGAGGCCTCAAGAAAGAGCTTGCTCCTTAGCACAAGTGGGAGTAGTAACTTTTGAATTTATGGGATTTGGCACCAAGCCCTTAATCCAAGGGGAGACCACTCTTGTCTGACTTCCACCTTGGCAAGCAGACAACTTTTTAGCACTTTCCTTGCCAAAACTAGCTGGGGAAGGAGGGGGCTGGATTTGCAAGGTAGTGGATGTACTCCTAATGTATTATGACTGGGAAACATATCTGAAGAAGAAACATCAAGAATTATTTTGTATTCAGTTTAAGTTAGAGTGTGAGTATGTTTTATAATCTTGGGAGTCTGGTCATGGAGTTTTCAAGATCCCTGACTATTAGGAACAAAGATTTTAGTCCATCTTAGCCTCCCTATATTCTGGCTCAATAACTAATCCATTCAATTTTTGATCCCCTTTATGGCTGAATTATACAGGCTCCATTGTACAAACTTACTTGATGATAGATAATCTTCCCACCCTTAGACATCTCTGGGCTGACGTAAAGAGCTGTTCCCACCATCCCTGTCATGCTTCCATCTCCAACACTTCCTGACCTTGAGGAACTGCCATGGATATCAACTGTACCACTAACATCCAGCATTGTTTTCTATGTCAACATAGAAATCATCCAAATTTTTAAAGCCATATCTCCTTATACTCAAGAAAAATATAAAAAAGAACAAGACATATAACTAAGGTATTGTAATTATTTCAGCATTAACAACTTTCCACAAATTCTGTCAATAAAGCATGTTTGGGATATACAATATTTGCAATCTGCTCTTTGGAAATAAGAGGTCACCTTGTTATTATCTAAAGTAGTACAATTTCAGTATTTGTCCCCCTCAAGAGAGGACATCCATCTTAAGAGCCTCTCTTTCAGCTGCTAAGAGAGTAGTCTTATAAGAAGGGGACCACTTATGGATGATTGCTTCTAAAATCTTAGAGTATTTAACTGTTTAAAAAAGGAAATTGTATTGTAAATTATGTTTCTCCAAGAACACCTACCTGATCAGAGGTGAAACTACCCTGATATAATTGTGCACTACATTTTATTTCATCATGACACTCTAAGCCCACATTTTCACTTAGAAGTCATGTAAAAGCTTGTGTCTTCCCAGGATGCTCTCTCTAAACAAAAATGGCAGCATCTATACCAACACAAAAGTTCCTGGTCTACCACACAGTACCTAAGCTTCCTGGTAATATTAATCAGAAATGACATTGCTTTAAACCATGACCACAAAAAAGAAATTACAAATTTCCTTGTACAGCATGCTATAAACCAGTTAAAGCAAACCAGCAAGGTATTCAATGTGATTTGTGCAACTTGTTGACACACCATATGTAGGCAGTGTTTCTCCAGATGAATACCAAAAACTAGGCAGCTCAGACGATACTTGGTTGTCCCCCAAATGCAAGGAGTGCCTGCCTAAATTCTCAGATTCATTTTTCTATACTTCTGAAGCAACTGATGAACCCTCACATCCACCCCATGCAGAATCAAACAACAGACCTGATGTCAATCCTTACCAACCTATCAATGAAACTGGACAAAAACATCCCAAAAGTTTTCTACTATCTCATCTCAATAAAAACAATATTCATAATAAATTTGGTTAAGTTTCAGAACTCCTGATCAACAAAATGGTACATATCTTGGCACAAACTGAAACCAAAATAGATTCCCCCTTCCCTGATGCTGAGTTTTCTGCTTCAACTCCTGGCTACCATACAAGGTAGTGGTGTCCTTATTTTTGTACAATCAGACATACCATCCAGAAGAATGATGGACCGGAGCATATTGAGTGCATATGTACAGAAATAATCCTTCAGAAACATTTATGGCTCTTAGCCATTGGCTACAAACCTCCAAAACATGCTAGACAGAACTTTCACTAAGGACTGTACTTCATTCTGAGATAAAATTACTATATATTATGATATTTTCATGCTGCTAGAAGACCTAAATTCTTACCTTCTAGATCAAAACAAATGTCAGCCCCTTATCAATATTTTAGATATTTGTAACATGATAAATATAATTTCTGGATGAACCTGTTTAAAAAATTAGGACAAACCCTCACATGTAGATGTTGTTTTAGTAAATAAAACGCAGTATCTATGTAACTCTGGAAATTTTAACACTGGTATTAGTGACTTCTATAATATGATATTCACAATGATCAAAGGAAGAGTACAAACAATAACCTGCAGTAAATTTACTTACCACAGTTTTAAGGATTTTAATCAGGAAAACTTCAATGCGGTCCATGGTCTACACCTTTATGTGTAGCTTATATATTTGATAATCCTGATAATGTCTACTGGACATTCGAGCAATTACTCACTAATGTGATTGAGAAACATCCTCCTCTTGAACAAAAAAGACAAAGAAAGCTCCTTTATCAATTGCAACCTAAGAAAAGCTATACACTGGAAAACTCAACTACTTCAAAATTACTAGATTCTAAAAGTCTAAAAATTGGAACAACTACATAAAAACCATGAAGAAATCTGGCAACAAAACTCAGATGTGAAGTTTACTTTTTTTGAATGCTGCAATGAAGCAAAATGTAAGGATTTCTGGCCAACTATCTGACCCTTCCTGGTAAATGTGTTTTATCACAGAACTCAGTTCCTACAATGAAATGATTAGATTATTTCTGATCAGGCCCGAGTAGCAGATGCCTTCAATGATTTCTTCATTAATATCAATAAACACATGGACAATAACCACCTAACTCACAATGAACACCCTAGCATACAGGCTATCAAATAGAATTGAGATAGATCTTATTTCACCCAAACTATTAAAACTCAATCATTGACTGGTTCTATAACCAAACTCATAAACTACAGCCTTGACCAGAACATTTTCCAAATAAGATTCAGAGAAGCCCAAGTTGTCCCATATATGTAAGAAAAATGATCCATTTGATAAAAAAAACCATCGTCCTCCCAGCTATGTACAAACTCTCTGAATGAGCCATCTGCAACCAGATCACTAATTACTTTGACAATATCTTACACCCATAGCTTTCTGCCTTCAGAAAGGGTTTCGTCCGTCAAACCACACTAATTCAACTACTAGAAGACTTGCGCTTAGCCTTAGATCAAAACTAATATGCTGCAGCTATTTTGATGGATTTATCAAAAGCATTTGACTGTTAACCACACAAACTCCTCCTCCAGAAATTGGCAGCATATGGACTTCCAGATTCAGCAGTAAACACTATAATAGATTACCTCTCAAACAGAAGACAATGTGTCAAAATAGGAAACTCAACTAATTCATGGACATATATCTATAATGGGGTACTACAGGGATCAATTCTTGAGCCCATACTTTTTAATATCTTTATTAATGCAGGGATGATTTCAACAATAAGATTTTGGGGCCCCCATGCATAGAATTGGGAGTTTTTCGTTGTAAAATGAATATCTTTGGGAATTTTTAACACATAGGCTGATGTCTTACATGTAACCTCCTAAACATCATCACTCATAATTTTTGCTGAATATATTTTCATATGTCCCTTTATAGCAGATAAAAAAAAAATATTATAAACCAAAATTATCAGTAATTATATAATTTTGTTGTTGTTTTGTAGAGAAGTTGCCTTTTAAATAGTAGTGGTAGTAGAAGTTGCTGTTGTTGTGTTCTTGGTAAAAAAAAAAAAAAAAAAAAGTTTTTTTTATAACAAATTTACTAATTATGGAAGGAATACATATTCTTCATTATGAAAATGGGGAACTGTTTGCTCTCATCAGATTTTTGAAAATGCATGTGTGCTGGATACACCCAATACTTACAGGGTCTATGCTAGGGGGTGAATCAGGTGAAATAGTCACCAGAGTCTGTCATTTCACACACACAGGCCCAAAAGGCAAAGTTCACTTTGCCAGGCATTGATTTCATAACATTACCGCCACCCCATTTTGTTTGAATACAATGCACTAATAATCAAAATAAAACATCGACTTTGGTGTCAGTTTTACCTTCAAAGAGGGGGGCAGAAAGTAAGAAAAAGAAGTCTTTTGCTCTGTAGTCAATTTTGGTGCTAATTTTATGATCATAAATACCAGAAATTACATTGCCATCTACGGAATTCCCACCAAACTATGCTGATGACAACACAATTGCCTATGCCTCCCGTGACTTTATTATTATGAAATCTACTTTGGAAATGGTGTCCACAATTTTGATTAGGTGGTTTACAAACAATGAAATGAAAGCAAACCCTGATAAGTTCCAAGCTATTGCACTTGGAAAGAAAACAAACAAACAGCTTGAGACTTTCTCCTACAGCAAGACTAATATATCTTGTGAAGACTCTGTAAAACTACTGGACGTCACTTTGGACTTTATGCTAAACTTTATTTGGCAAATCATTGAAATTTGTCAAAAAGCAATAAAACATTTATGTGTGCTCAAATGAATTAAAAAATACCTTACAAGTGAAGGTTGTGTACCACTCTTTCATCATGGCAAACTTCAACTACCGTCTCCTAACCTGTCATTTCAACAGTCTCACTAATAAGAAAAACTCAAATGAAATAGCTCTGAGATTTGTATTTAATGATTGCAAGAAACCTTACTCTGAACTCTTGGACTTGGCAAATGTATAAACTCTCCACATCTGAAGGATGAAGACCATGGCACTTTACATATTAAAAATTTTAAACATGAACTGTCCAACATACTTAAACTTGTTACTCCTTTTGGTATGTAAACACCATGGAGATTAAAACGTATGAACATCCAGGTTTGGTCTAAAATATTTAAGATATGCAGCAGCTAAACTCTGGAATTCTCTCCCTAATAATTTTCGAACCTCTGATTTTTACTATTTTAAATCCCTCTTGAAGACATGCTTTGGGAGCATCTTGTGTAAATGCTCCATATGCAGACACAAGTAATGAAGTTGCTGCTGCTACCTTAATTGGTTGCATGTTTAGTGTTTTATTTTTTGTCTTGTACCCTAAATGTTAGGTTATATTGCTTACACATAGTTTTAGATGGATTTTCCTCCCTTTTAGATCATACATTAGTTTTTTTTAAAAGCTCTGCTAAACATGTAATGTGTTTAGGTCTTAGTTCTTTTTTATTGCTGTTAATTTTTATATTTGCTTTAAGTTTTGTAGTTTACTTGCAGCTTTCTGTTACTTTTGATTCCTACACTCTGTTATCGTATGTATTTTGCTGTATATGCTAACAGTTGCTCTTAACTGATCTTTTTTGTGATATATATGCTTCCAATGTATTAACACTTATCATACATGTGTGCATTCTGTACAATTTGCATAGTCTTGTCCAACTCCTTGTCCTTGCATATTTAAAATCTGTATGCATGTAAAATGGTAGATTACGTGTGTATTGGCCAGCCATTATGCGTGTTTATTTAAACACTGCATGTAACTGTAGTCATATAATCTATTAAATGTAAATTGATTTTTCTGTATCAAATTTTTAAATAGAAATTATAAATTGGGAGAGGGGAAGGGGGTTATCTTAAGTGTGTATTGGTAAGCCATTATCCATGTATATTTTGACAATGCATGTAATTGTAGAGTAGAATCTATTCATATAAACTGATTTCTCTGCATTTAATTTTTTAAACAGAAATTATAAATTGGGTGTGGGTGGGTGTGGGGTATGTATTTTTAACTTAGAAACATGATTTTTAAACCTAGCTACTAAAATAAATATGTATGTATGAATGCATGCATGTATGTATGTATGTATGTATGTATGTATGTATGTATGTATGTATGTATGTATGTATGTATGTATGTATGTATGTATGTTTGAGTTAATTGTTATATTAAATGCAGAGAAATCGATTTACATGAATAGATTCTACTCTACATAATGTGATTATGTCTTACTGATTCTGCATCAATTAGGCGGATGGTTGATTCAAAATTGCCAGGTATCAAGGCTATTATTGTTTTTGTCTACAAATGCCTTCCCCTACGTACCATGTGTGTGTGTATATGACACAGCCCTTACCTAATCATGCATGCATGTACCTTTGCAATTATATCTGTAGTAGCCAGTCCAAAGTCTCCTATTTTAACATGGTCATTGAAATCTAAGAAAATATTTACTGGCTTGAGGTCCCTGTGTATTACTCCCTGGAAGAAAAAAAGAATTCTAATTAGACCCTCATATGGTGCATTACAAAAATATAAGACAGTGTATTAACATAAATTAGTATAAGTGTATTAACATACACATAAAATTGGTATAAGTGTATTAACATACACATAAAATTAGTATAAGTGTATTAACATACACATACAATTAGTATAAATGTAACATACACATAAAATTAGTATAAGTGTATTAACATACACATAAAATTAGCATAAGTGTATTAACATAAACATAAAATTAGTATAAGTATTAACATACACATAAAATTAGTATAAGTGTATTAACATACACATAAAATTAGTATAAATGTATTTACATACACATACAATTTGTATAAGTGTATTAACATAAACATAAAATTAGTATAAGTGTTTTAACATACACATAAAGTTAGTATAAGTGTAGTAACATACAATAACATTAGTATAATGATTGTACTGACATGAAATTCCATAAAATGCTACTTATCATGTACTCAACAGGTATAATCCAAAACCATAGCAAAGTCAGTGAAGTGAGATGTGACCTACTTCTCACCAGTGTAAATATCAGTTCATAAAAAAAGTGTTCTGCAGAACCCAGTGTCTCACCTGCATTCGTACGCTTGTTGGTATAAACCCTATATCTGACCATCATAAACTTTCATGCATAGTGCTTAAGTGAGACAGGCAAGTTTTGGAAGTCCTCACATATCAGTGTATAAACTTTGGATCTATAGTAATATTATCCTAAATCTTCCATTGAATACAGCAAAAGTTGCTGAAGATATATGATTTGCAAAAATTTAAACAAAACTTCAATGATGAAATCAGTTTTTAGAGTAAAATATATTTCTTCGATAATACCTACCTGATCATAACACATTAGAAGTAATTCCACTACCTAGCAAAACCAGTCTTCTCAAGCTGAAAGAGACATTTGCCATGACTTTGGGCTTGTTTTAGCAACAGAACTGCTAAAATGCTTGCCAAGATGGAAGCTGGTCTAGAGTGGTCTCCTCTCTTGGAGTGAGGGACTGACACCAAATCCTGTCATTGTCAGTTATTACTGGAGTCAATGTGCATGCTCTTCCAGGAATGTAACTGCATGGAGGAATTGGGAGGATGTGCCTATATTATGATCAGGTAAATATTATCAAAAAAAAGATATTTTACTCCAAAAATGTGTTTCTTCTTCAAATACATTAATGGATCAGAATATGTTACAAGAACTGGTAAGAGAAGAAGCTAGTTACCACAGCCCCTTACCCCAGAGTTGGCCCTGTTTCCAGTCTTCTAACGAGTTTCATGTGACATTTAAAGGTTAGCACATGGTTTAGGCATGGATGCGCATTTGAGAATAAACAAAATGTCACTCCCACAAGTTCAGTGGAAGTAGAGTATTAAGCTGCTGAATGACCTAGGAAGGTATTAAGCTGCTGAATGACCTAGGAAGGTAGCCTGTTGTTTTGCTGGTTAAGGTCTCACTTGGTCAAATCGAGTCCTTTAGGATGAAGGAGCTTGAGATAAAGACTTTAGGATGCCATCTCTGACCTGAATTTGTTGATGAGGATACCACCTGAGAAAATCCCAAACCAGAAGGCAAATGTCTGGGGACTGGGTTCTTTCTTGCCTTATGAATTAATAGATGACAGTTGAGATGACAGAAAGAATGACAGCGCCCCTTCCAAATAACATCTCCTGACACAGTCAAAAGGCATTTGCTAAGGCCTTTATTTTGGGGGGGGTTGGGGGGTTGATATGTATGAAGCACACCTCATGGTGCCAAATTCAGCTCAAATGGAAGGAGGGAAGAGTTAAGCACCACAGCCAGTCATGATGGCATCCATGCAGATCATGATGTCCAGTGGATGATCATACAGTGAGATACCCACCATGAACTGAGGCAGGTCCCCCATATAATCTGAAAATATGATTATTGGGTCTGATAGGCAAAGTTTCAGCCAGCACTGAGGACAGAAGGGTGATCTGTGGGAGTCTCGTGGACCAGCAGTGCAGGGTGGGAGGGTTCTTGCCTGCAGTGAGAAGACCCAGGAGGTGAAGAGATTCCCAGGCTAAGATATGACTCTTCAGGTGGAGTGAGAAACCAACAAGGTGATCCCCAAGGGATATTCTAGTGGGAGACAAACCAAATGGGGTTTTGGACACCATACCCACATGAATGAAGAATGGGGACTAAATGAAATAGGATTTGTCCTTGTTGGTTTTGTAATGCGGGGTCAGGCATGGATCCTATCTTTTTAAACTAGAAAATATTTTAAAAAATTGACCACAATTTGTTCAACGTGAAGAAAAATGCAATCAAAACCGGCAAATGAAACCTTGATATATCGCTCGTTTTATTGTCGAAAACAGTGGTCAGTACTGAGAAATTTCAATCAGCATCATGAAATTCTCAATTTTTAATAAGAAGTCATATATTTTGTTAAATTTTCTTTCCAAACAACATTCTCAGTACAATGTAAAACACAATATTCGACAATGTAAAACACAATATTCTACAAAATTTTGATCTATGAAAATGTCACTAATGCCTGGCAATTTAATAAATAAATAAAAATTAAATAAGTTTTGTCAAGTGAAATTCATGTTTTAGTTCTATCTTTCAATTCAGTTTCAATGTAATCATCATAAATGCAATATGCCCTCTTGTAATCCAAATGTGAAAAATGTCATTCTATCATCATAGCTATGTCCACAAGTGTTTGTTAGAACCTAATTAAGTACTAAACGTGTTTTGATCTACAACTTTCAGAAGTATTTGTTGTATTGTTACACTCAATTAAAGGCAGACCTGCTTCGTATCTAATGTTAATTACATCTTTTGTATAAACTCAAGTAAAGGGGGTGGAATAAAAGAAAAGTTAAAAGGCATGCAAAACCTACCTGTGTAAGAGCTAGCAGTCACGGTCATGTGTCAGGTCAACTCCTTTCAATTTCAATTGATCAATCAAACACCGTTATAAATATTATTATGCAAGTAATATAATTAAACTACCTTAAATGAGCCTACTCATTCGCAAATGTGATCAAAGACAGCAAGGGAAAAATGAGCACTTGGTGAATGAAAAGCTTTGTTTCACAGATATGGTTCATTATGGAGATGCGAGTTCCAAAGTTTGTAGTGAATTTAAAATTCCTGAATTGGCACTCAGAGATTTCCTCAAGGATGAGAAGAAGTGTCACTATTACTTGCAATGAATCACAGGATCAATATTTTACTAATAGAACAATACAAGAAATATAAAGTTTCAATGCTGATGGTTGTTTCATGAAATAAATGTCCCTAGTTTTTGAAAAAAAAAGAAATCTTGTTTTCTTGTGAATCAACAACAAAAAGCAGTGACATAATACACAATGTTTTTGTGTACATGTGATGGTTGTTGAAACCTCTTGGAGTAATGTTGTTAAAGATCTTTCAGAGGTTGAGTATCTTGAAAATAAAGGTAATTTATACAAAAAAGTCAACAACTTCATTAGAAAAAGCTATTTATTCACAATTTTTCAGAATGCGATTATAAAATGAGTATTCTGCCATTAAACAGCCCTGTTACCCCCACCTCCGGTTTTCTTGATGTCCAGCGTGGATTGCATCCCCTTCTAAATTTTTTGTAGGTCCCTTGGTAACTCACGCCCTTGCTTATAGTGCAGTCTATGTTTTTGGACCCCGATGTGTGCAAGTTATCAAGGGAGAGGTGTATTTTATATTTCTTTGCAACTATACAAGGATCAATATTTCATTGATTCAATGTGGTCTGTTCAAGGTAATTACATTGCTTTATCTAGGTAAATATGCAATTTATTTACTTTTGTTTAGAAAATAAACTTGGTTCTTTCTTTTATTTCTCATCTAAAATCACAGTATTTGATACTTCTTTGTTACAATACAGTGATCAATGTTTAATTGACTCAGTGTGGTGTTTCTAAAGGTAATCAGTGCCGGCTAAAGCTTTGATGTGCCAAGCATAATTATGATGCATTGCCTTGGTAAATTTTAGCTTGGACACTGAGATATATTTCAGAGATGTTCTTATCTATGCTCATAATGTCCACATTGTATGTGTCGGAGTGCATGTGGTACCAGTGTGATAAAAAGAAACTGATAATAGGCTTTCTGAGAAGAATGCCTTAGAATTCCCAGAATTCTGGAGTTAGTCCAAAAGATAATCTGAGATTTCATTTATTTTTGACAGAACAAGGAGTGTTCATCCTCATTCTCAGCGATTACAGAGGCCTTGACCTTATAGGCTTGGCTCACAGAGAGCGGCAGTGGGCACCCAGATGGTGACAAGATCTGGTACATTTCCTCAACTGCAGCTTTAAAGCTGAAGTCCATCCGCTCAATTGTTGGATTGGAGTGAAGCAACATATCGAAGTTTTCCTCGCACTAACTATGGAGGTTGTCCTCGTCAGACAGACATCACTTCTATGTCCACATATAACATACCCAGCAACATGAAAGAAGTAGTTCCATTGTCCATATATGTAACAGAGTGTAACTGTATTTCTCCACCAGATATGAAAACAACTTTTGGGCTCACCATCTGTATTGGCAGTTGGGCAACAGACAAGATATGTGTCACTGGGACAGATGACTGGGTGGACAGTTGGAGTGCCAGTTCAATAGTCAGCTGGTCAGCAAAATGGACGGACCAGTTATACTGCTCTTCATATGGTTCCATATATATAACGGAATGGTCAACAGGTATGTGACATGTCCCTTCGATACAACTGAATTTTGGTCACTATTCGGTATGAATGGCTGACTGAACTGGCTACTCAGTAACTGGAATGATGGCAGGTGGCGATGGTGGCCAATAGAACATATCTGTGAGGTCAGTATCATACACCAGGTGCCCAGACTTACAAACACTAAGTCCATGCTTGGTGGGGGATTTAACCCCACTGGACTGCCAAAAACTGGAAAACTCCTTGATAAATTTCAAGCCTGTATTGCAAAGAGGCAATGAACAGACAGATAGAAATTATCCCAAGTGAACAACTACAAAGTTGTCTCCTGAACAAGTCTCTCCATCTGTGATTCCAGCAACACTTGTGATGGGTGTAGCATGGATGCATCCGAAGCCACCAGATGTTGTCTCTAGCTGGCCAGGGACATGACAGTCACTGACAGCAATGCTAAGAGAAAAAAGAAAAAGGGAGGTTCCATTGTAGTATCCTGCACTACACTAGCCATAGATGAGAGTTTTGGATGTCACTATCCAATGACTTTGACTTGGCCCATCTCTCTCTCTCTCTCTCTCCCTTTTAAACTCTTCCAAAGCACCCCAGACCATGTTCAATCTGAACACAAAGTGCAAAGACTGCAAGGTAATGCTGACATACATTTTGTACTGCTGAGGCAAGTGCCATGATTGTCATTTGTGACTTTAAATTTCTTGCCTTCAGTACATTTTGTTGCAACTGTATACTTAAAATGACAATAAACCACAAACGTTTGGAAATAACAAGCCAAAAGTGTCAACAAAACATCAATAACAGCACTCATTCAAAATACAAGTGAAAAATTCAACCAGTGTTGACAAGTAAAATGTACAACTCACAATTATCATGTGCATCATACCAGGTCAGAAAACTTAAGTCCACAAACTGTGAAAAATATGTATAAATATGACTGAAAAACACAAATAAAAAATGTCTTGTGTAGCAAATTCTTCGTCAATGAAGCAAATTTGTATAATCAGCTCATCATTATCTACCTCTCTTTTGTCCCAATCACCATCACCATCTAATAGTAAAAACATGCAGCTACAAATCTATCCCATGATGCTTTACTTATTGAATGCAATTTACATCCTACAAGTCCAGTACCTGCTCATGGATGTGTACAAGACCTTCAATGATCTCCCTAAAAAGACGCCACACCCTGTCATGATCCTGGTATAGACCTGCATCAATACAATTCCTCAGTGTGCTCTTCTCGCAATATTCCATCTGAAGAAAATGAATGAAAAAAGGGATGAATTAATCAGCAAATTTTCTCTCAATGGAACTCACCTATATATTAATTCTGGCTGATGGCATGTGTACTGTTGGTCATCTATTTTCTCATTTCAGAAGTTTTACTCTTTAGCAAAGCCTTCTAAAAAGAAAAACAGTCTAGAAATTATATAGTACACTTGCACCAGCTTGCAACAGACAAGAGTGATGGTTGAGTTCCATTACTACTCTAAGAATAGAACATCAGAATGTAATGATAAGATTTTGCAAGTCAGAATTCTCTCCATACATTTCTTGTGTGATTAAAAATAGGAATATTACATACCTATCACTATACAGACTTGTACACACACACACTCATACACATCTGCAAACACACGCAGTTATTAATGGACCACTGGATACATTTTCTGCATGAATGTCATCAACCAAAATTTTTAAAAAACATTTATTACTATAATGCACTCAGCAGACATTCATGTACACTTTTCACTTAAAGAATTTCTATTTCAAAGGGTAAACTGCTTCAGTTGTTTAACTATGTAATTTTAATATATATAGATTAGAACACAAGTTCTACAGTAAACATATATTGTATATAATTAGAATACATAATTATGCAGAAAATTCCAGAATAAGGCATCACAATATAATCAGTATTTCAGAGTTTCTTCATGAATCAAGAATTTAATCTTCATCTTACTGATCAAGTAATAAGAGCCAAAATCCATACCTCTTACCAAATCTGCATAATTAACTCTCTTATTTCTGTACACTATCTTAAATAGCTTGACAACCTACCTGGATGTAGAGATACTGTAATTTAGGGACTGTATCACTGCTTCCCTCCCCTGTGTCATCTAATGTGTCTAGCTGAGCATAGGCATTGTTCTGCATAAAACAATAAGAAGAGCATCTGAGATGCAAAAGCCAGCTTGTAATAGGACCTTTTTTGTATGATTATGGTTCAGAGGAGCAATATCTTGTTTGAAGATTCTAGGTGATACATGTGTTACAATTCATGGTCTCATGCACGATCGTTAACTTCAAAATGTGGTCAAATGACTTGGATTAGAATTTGAAGTAATGAAAATACAACATGATTCATTAAACAAAATTGGGATTTTCTTTATTACTAAAGATTAAACCGAAGTAACTGTCTCTGGCGTGTTTTGTTTACTATGTTTCAGGATTATATTTGCTGCATTTTCAACACTCAAATTTCTCTCTCTTTTGATACCTCACTTTTAAGTTAGTTGTGCATTACTAATCTCACATTGGGCCATTATATGTATTTTGAAGTGTACAAAAAGAACCCATCTCTCTTGAATTTTACACTCAGGATTGATGTAAAATCATCCATGAAAGGAATGTTGCATGGATTTGATAAATTAATCAGGGTTGATCAAATCCCATAGCCTGACATCCCAGACTATTCATTTTCAAAGTAGGACAAGTACAATTTTCCAGCGCACTAGTCTGGAACAAGTGCTTTTTCTCCTATTTTAAAACAAATCAGGTAAGCACTTTTTCTACCTTTATCTGGCCATTCATGCCCTCTGGGCATACTGAATACTTGAATCTGTCTCCATTTATTCATTTACATCCTGTGATATATCACACCTGCAAGTAAGTGGTCATTGATAACTGTTGCATGTGCATGTGTTCTTGTACCACTTAACTGCATATTGGGTTAAGCACCAGAATTATCAACAAATGAAACACTTGAAACAAACCAAATCCAGTATGATTAATTAGCAGTGTTTCAAACAGACTTGTTATATTGTGTTTACTCAACCCAGATACTCATGAGTGGATTACCATTCAATTTCAATCCAGAGAGTCATTGCAATTAAATTAATGAAAGGCACTATACCGACATTAGTGTCAGTTTATTTTATGAATTGATTAAATAACAGTAATGATTCCTTAATTTTTAATTAATTATACTGAAGATCAACTTCCACATGTGATATTGCATTTGAAGCAAAGTGATTATGCTAATTAAGAAGCTGTCTGTGTTTGTATTTAAACAACAATATCTATGTTATAACCACTTTAGAAATAGTTGTCAAGCAAGGTGATCTTTACTACGTGGATAAAATGAGTTTAATAAATTATCTTTGCAAGGAAGGTAATAAGGAAGATTCAGAGAAAGAAAATTCATGTGAAAGTGCAGGTATAAAATGTAAGGCTGCCACTGAATCTGAGATAACTATTTCTCCAAAGAGACATTAGCCAGACTCGGTGGCTGCAAAAAATGTCAAATATGATTAAATTAAGAAACAGAAATTTTCTGCCATATTGGGTTGATAATTATCCATAGCTTGAATTTATTAACTCTGAAGGAAAGAAGTTTTGCAGTTATAGCAAACAATATCCCAATATAGCACAGTTTGGAAATTCAACTAGTGTAATTGTCAATGGAACTGACAAATTCAGGATTGAACTAATTAAGTCTCATGACAGTTGTGGACCTCATAAGGCTTGTGCAGCACAGTATATGCATGACACTAGCCAGCATGTGCAGAAAAATCCCTGAAGTTAGAGTTGCACTTCACTAGAATAGGACATTTTAAAACTAAATGAATGCATTGAAACAAGAGTCCCTCGAAGGGACTGATGCTCTACTGGACAAAAAAGCATTCCAGGAATAGACCATTTCCTCCTTTTAACTGCAGAGTGTTGAAACCATCTCTGATATTCTTCAGCAATGGTTGGACTCTACAAATATTATGTACTTCTGACAGAGTGACAGGAGTATGGTGAAGTTGTCTGCATTTGCAACATGCACAGTGGAGAGAATGTTGGCATACCTCTATGCTTCTTTCATGTACTGTGGCTGAAATTGCCTAACATGCTGTAGCTGTGGAAATTGTGTAAGATCTAAGCACACAGCTGATCAAAATGGCTGCTCCCATGTGCTCAAAAAATCAACCTGAACTAGTGCAAAGTACACTAACTTTAGCAGTTATTAAAATAGGGAAAACAAATTTTGCCAGAGTAGGCAATAACATCTTCTGAAAGTGCAATGAATGAATTACAAAATATATAAAAAATGAACAAAGTTATCAGCTCATTTGTTACTATTTATCGTTGAAGTCCAGGAAATGAAAATGACTAAGTGGAGCTAGCAGTTTTTTTTATAGGTGCACATCTGAAGTAAGGAATAAATGTGTGTGTAAAGTTTCATGGCAATCCTCCAAGAAGTTTAGGAGGAGTAGCGATAACAAACTTGTGCTAACGGATGGACGGACAATGGTCAATGGACAACAGACCATTCCATAAGCTTTTCTGATCTATGACCAGTTAAGCTAAAAAAAATAAGGAGAGAGTTGTCTTTAATGCAGCCTACACCCTAGCCCATTATGGAAAACGGTTTTCTGGTTTGGAAATGCTGTGTGCACTCCAGAAGAAAAACTGTGTTGAACTTGGTGTTAATTACAAGAACAGACTCAGGAAATGAGACTTTGTTCTGTCAATTGACTAAGTCTTGAGAAAGAAGTTAGGGAAACTCTGAATTCCAGTAAATTCCTTTCCAGTCTAGCTGACACTACTATACTGGAGCAAGAAATAGTGTCTATAAGATAGCTTGACAATGGAAAACTGAAAAACTAAGCCCTTTGAAGAAATAAATATGTTCCACATTATTTCATTTGTTCTTTCTATGGATTGAAGTGCATAAATCTCATCGAATCTAGGCAAGTGAGTAAACTTTCAGGACAAGTGAAAAGGTAGGTGGGACAATTGAATTTTCTGAAACTACATGTCCAGGTCAAGTAGATGCAAAAAATCTGAGCAGCCCTCACTAATGTCTGATGACTGAATCCAATCTAGTAGCCATGAGGGGGAAAAACTACATATGCCAAACAAGATTTGCAGTATGTAGAGATTCTGTAAAAAGTACAGTACATTGACTGCTTCTGGTGCTAATGCTGTAAGAATTCATTACTTGGAAGAAAATACTTGCATACCTAAGGAAAAATATTGTGAATCTTTTATACATTTATAGTGGTTATGTGAAGTCAATTACCTCATTCTTGTTTGTTTCTATGCTCTCATCAAAAACTACACTATCTGATCCCTCATCATCATCATCATAATCCAATCTGGTTCTAAAATAAGAATAGCAGCCTTTAAGAATCACAAAGTCATAGGAGCTGTTGCTTCCAGAGTAAATAACAAATTTACACTTGTATAGAACAAGAGGGTATTCTAAGATTTAAGCACATTTCAAAGGCTGAAAATCTTTTGTCTATGAAATTCAGAATTAATGACATGACTGTTATTTAACATTGTTTCTCAGATTGACTATTTTTATGATATACTGTCTGCCTCTTTCATGCTGATAATACCTTAAATGCATAATGACACATTCACGAGTGTATAATTGTTTTACAATTTTCAGTTGCAGATATAAATTAATTATATACAGAGAACATAAAAAAGATTTCATTAAAGTGGTTGAGAAAAAAATAATTTGAAAATAGCATGCAACCCTGTTAATTTTTATCCAATGAACAACATGGTTTATCTAAATATATTGGCAGCATTTTACTTGTTACAGGTTTGTCCACTTAATTTGGAAGACCCTTCAAATTTAGAGGGTTATTTCCATATGAGTATACTTAAATTTTATCTGTACAGCAAGTCTCCAAGACATTTGTTTGACATGCTAAAGTCCACAAGAATGCAAAAGTGCATTTAAAGACCTGGAGAAATATTGTATTATGCTGCTGTTATTGGAAAATTTATTGGCATAATCCTTTGATTGTCAAATGATAAACTAAAACTATCTCTTGGTAGTTCTATCACTTCTTTCTATTATCTTAGGAATATTTCATAATTTTTATTCAGACTGCATTGTGATAATTAGCTCTAGTGATTAAATCTTAGAGATTGTGACTTTCATACATAGTTGCAATTACAATGCCCCCCCCCCCAGCCGAAAAAGAAAAAAAAAATCCACGAAGGTGGAGGACAAGAGACCAGGGATAACATAAGCAAGTAACCAAATGAAAATAGTCGGTGGTACTTTGTTAGAGATACATACATTTTGCCTTGATATAAAACATTTCCAACAGGAGAATGTACTTTCTCATTAAATAAATTCAAGTAAAGAGGTTTCCAAAAGAAAGGAAAACTACTGGCCATATATTGTTACCCCATCATTTTATTGGATCTGTTCATCACATCTAGAAAGTGGGCAAGACAACAGCTGGCAATGGTAAAAGATACACTAAAGTAACCTGGTGATAATAAGAAGTCCATCATTCAGAACTGATGTTATACTGATAAAGGATTCCTAAAATTTGTTTCTTAAGTACACCAAACCAAGTCAAACATCTATATCTCAGATCAGGTTAAGGGAGAAAATATGACAATTTTATGACAAACCATATTATGTCAAAGTATCACACTAAGATTTGTGTTAATTAAAGTGGTCTTTTAAATCAATATACTTAAGCTAATATATTTGATGCATAACAAATTTTAGCTGATTTCAAATGAAACCTCGAAATCAAGTGGATGGACCTGTAGATATTTTTACCAGAAAGTAAAAAATAATTACATAACTTGTTTTTAGTAGTCTGCAGCAGCCATTCTAAACAATAATTATCATGCAGAAAATAAATTCAGATTAAAGTGATCCTGACAACAAAATGTTGTCTCCTTTTCTACACAAAGTACTGCAATCAGCACTATATAGCTAGTATTGTGCAGACGTGCTGTGAAACCATATACCTACCTACCTACATATATATACATACATACATGCATACATACATACATACTGTCACAGGGCATCAAGGCCTAAACAATAACAAGATCATTTATTCCTATGATATCAAAATAGAGGTACTAGAGTTTATAAAAACAAGAGATTATTATTATTTTTTTTAAATAATTGTTCTCAAAAACTTCTTCAGTAGCTATTATCATTGTACCTAGAAGCAAGATTTTTTTTACTGGGTAAAAGTCGCAACATCTGATTACTCTTGGAGTGACAGCCAGTGTTAAAAGCATAGTTCACAGCTTTGACCTCGCATAAAAAACATGCAGTCCACTCATCTAATTCATATAATCATTAAAATGTACAATACATGGATGACCTGTTGATGGTAAACTGTCAAAATGTATAGTCATTATATGAAATGTTTACCATTAATATACATATTTATCTCTACTTCCAACTGCACTGGTCAGAAAGAGCCTTCCATGTAGGCTAGGATGTGTATAGCATGGACAAATCTATGTGGTCATGAGCCAAACACAAATAATGAACCGATGTTGTTTGGTTGTAAGGATGTAGTACTAACAGAAATACATCCAATTATCAAGCTGAATGATTCTAACAAACAGCACCCAATAAATGAACTTTAGACACAAAATTTCAACAAAGTCACTGAAGCATGAAATACAGATTTCAGAGACCTCATTTTGCAATAAGGTTGTAGTACTTATCAAGATGCATCCCTTCGCATAGTTTAATGATTCTAGATAGTGCATACAGCATGACAAAAACTTGTGTGATCATGAGCTAAATGCAAAAATTTAACCCAAGCCAGTAAAAGATGAAATATAATGGGTTTCTTGAAAGGCTGTGGTACTAACACAGATGCATATCATCATCAATTTCATGATTCCACCATGAACAGTGCCTAAGAAATGAACAACAAATACACAATTTAACCGAAGTCAGTTAGGTGTAAGCCAATATAGATCATAATGACCTATTTTTGAATTGAAGAGTAGTGCTCATCAAGATGCATCCCCTCACCTAGTTTCATGATTCAAGATATAATAATACGTAAATAGCATGCAAAATTATGTGGTCATGAGCTAAATGCAACATTTTAACCTTAGCCAGTGATCTGTGAAATGTAGGTCAGTGGCCTATTTTGCATTGGTGTATTATATATAGATGTATACAATCATCTAGTTTAATTATTCTAGCATTAACAGTTACAACACAAATTTAACCACAGTCTGTGATGTGTAGAATATGGGTCACAGTGACCTACTTTTGTGATGGAGTATAGTACTTTTCAAGATGCATCTCATTACCAAGTTTCATTATTCCAGGTATCCCCTCACCCAGTTTCATGATTCAAGGTATAACAGTATATATACAGGATACAAACCACCCATGTGGTCATGAGCTAAAATGCAAAAACTTAATCTAAGCCAGTAAAATGTGACATGTAGATCACAGTGACCTTTTTTTGTTGTAAGGGGTGGTACTAACAGAGATGCATATAATCATCTTGTTTGATGATACTAACATCAACAGAGCTTAAGAAATAAACTTGAAACACAAACTTTAACTAAAGTCTGCGAAGCATGAAATATGGGCCACATTGACCTCAACCATGATGAGGGTGTAGTACTCATCAAGATGCATCTCCTGACCAAGTTTCATGCTTCCAGTTATAACAGTATGTATACAGGGTGCAAACAATCTGAGCTAAATGCAGAAACTTATTAAATACCAAGAATGTACAAATAATGTAAATGTATGTACAAAGTTAGTCCCTTTAGCCTCCCTCCCCAGGGGATAGGTGCATTGAAATCCAATCCAAACTGTTGCCTAAAATTCATAAAGATAGAATGGTTGAGATGCAGTAAGGCTGTACATATATATAAGCTTTCATATGTGTGGACTCCAACTTTGTAAAGGTGAGCTAAAAATTTTAAAAATCTAAATTTATTAAACACTCTCCTCACTGAAAACAAGAATTCTGCAGAATGCTGTCATCTGCTCTGCAGAGGCATATTGCAAATACCCAGAAAGGTCACTGGGGTGTGAAAAATATTTTACTCTGACCTCATCCAAAAGAAGAAAGTATTAAATTATAGTCACTTTATCATCTCCCTAGACTGGCAAGATGAGTGGCAATTTAAAAATTGTACGTGCCTGATGAATAATAAAAATGTGTGCAAACATAAATACATAAACTCTTACAGCTTACTAGATAGTCTACTCTAGAGAGAGAAAAACACTGAAAAACTTATACTACACACAGAAAGGAGTGACAAAAGAATTGCAGATCATCATCTTCTTCCTCTTCTGATTCTGTCTCCACATGCGACACTGATGGTTCATATGATATGCTGAAGTCCTGAGAAGCTCCAACAGTCTGTGGCGCACATTGCTCAATGTCATCAAGCAAATCCAGGCTGTTTTTCCTTTGCCGTGCATGTGATAGTTTGAGTTTGGATGGGTTCGAGATTTTAGGGGTTCCACTCAGTCCTGAGGATGAACTGTCACTTTGAGCAGGTTCTTCACTAGTCTCTATCCAAGAGTTGTAATACCTGAAAGATTTTAAACAGTTATTTTCAATTTCACCTGAATGGCAGCTGATATGTTTAGAGTTTACAAGCAGTTCTAACAAATTGTAATAACACCTCTTGACATTCTACATGCCAGCATGAGGTGATCTTTGATTTGGTGGCAACCCAAGAACCTGGACAAATATTAACCTTGGATGATGTACAACAACCCTAGCATATGCCAGCTCCAAGATGTGAACCCTTGGCTACAGAGGTGCACAGTGAGCATTCTACCACTGCACTATGCAGGCCATTATGTGAAAGATTTTGCTTGGCTATCTGCCCAACTCTTAGCATTATTATCAACATGGCAGATCAATAATAATAATAATAATAATAATAATAATAATAATAATAATAATAATAATGATAATGATAATAATAATAACAAGAGTCCCTCAAAGGGACTGATGCTCTAATGGGCAAAAAGAATTTCCAGGAATTCAAGATAAGACCATTTTCAGCAATAACAAGACATTAAAATTAGATGCTGTTATGGACATATTGGATGTCCAATTGGCACCATTTTCATTTAGGACTAAGTAGACATCATTAGAAGTCTTTTGGTGAAAACCCCATATCAATATGACAATCCATTCAGGGGATTAGTGACAGCAAGATTTTCAAGACTGTCATTGTGACAGCCATATTTGATGTACGATTGGCACCTTTTTCATTTAGGACCAACTAGGTATCATAAGAAGTCTAATGGTAAAAACTCCATGTTGATATAGTCATCCATTTGGGAGGAGTAGAGATAACAATACTTTTAATATGGCCACCATGGGACCATAATGAGCATCAGTTTGTATCATTTTCATTAGGACCAACTCGACACCAGAAGAACTCTTCTGACAAATACCCCATGTTAAAATGACTTTCCATTTAAGAGTAGCGAACAAGATTTTACAGATGGCCATTGTGGAAGCCATATTGGAGGTCTGATTGGTACCATTTTCATCTACCACCAATTAGACATTATTAGACAACTTTAGTAAAATCCTTATGTTGATGCAACCATCTTTTCAGGAGAAGTAGCAATAACAAGATTCTCAAAATGACCGCTGTAGCAACCATACTGGATGTGTGAACCGCACCATTTTCATTATGGACCAACAAGACATCACAAGTCTTCTGGTGAAAACCCCATGTTAATATGACTTTTCATTCTGGAGGAGTAGCAATAACAAGATTTTCATGATGGCAGCCATATTGGACATCAAATCAGCACCATTTTTTTAGGACAACTAGACATCATAAGAAGTCTTTTAGTGAAAACCCCATGTAGATATGACCAGCTATGTAGGAGGAGGAGTAGCAATAAAATTTTTAAGATAGACACGGTGGCAGCCATATTGGACATTAGATCGGCACCATTTTCATTTAGGGTCAACTAGACATCATAAGAAGTCTTTTAGTGAAAACCCCATGTAGATATGACCATCCATTCAGGAGGAGTAGCAATAACAAGAGTTTCAAGATGGTTGCCATGGTGACCATACTGGACATCAGATCGGCACCATTTTCATTCAGGACCAACTAGACGTCATTAAAAGTCTTTTAGTGACAACCACATGTTGATATGACCATCCATTCAGGCATAGTAGTGATAATAAAATGTTCAAGAAGGCCACTGTGGTAGCCATATTGGATGTCTGAGCAGCACCATTTTCATTTGAGACTTACCAGACCTTGGGATGAATGTGTGTGTAAAGTTTCATGGCAATCCTCCATTTAGTTTAGGAGGAGTAGTGATAACAAATTTGTGCTAATGGACAGACAGACAATAGATGAAAGACCATCCCATAAGCTCTTCCGACCTATGACCAGTAGAGCTAATAATAATAATAATAATAATAACAATAATAATCTTTATTTAACGTTTCATTTTTACGAATTAATATTGACTGCTATCAGCTTTTTTTGCAACAAACAACATTTCTAATAATCTAAGCCGAGGCAAAGTACCTTGCTGAAATGTACTTGAAACGGCCCATCAGCAATGAGGTTCAAACTCATGACCCACTGGCTATGAGTCAGATGCTCTATCAACTGAGCTATCCTGTTCCTCACAGAAAGATCAGTCACTCTATCTAAATGCACACTTACTCTGCTTCTACTACAGGTTTCCCAACCTATCCATTGTTTCATTTTTCAGGCAGATGCCTCTGCCACTATGTAATTCTATTTATTTACAGATCTACCTTTTTTAATAATGACAGTAACCCAAAATCTAAAAATTCATACTATTAGGTTAAGGTCATCAAAAACCTACCAGTGTCTAAGACAGTTAGGGCTTTTCCTGTGTTGCATTTTAATGAAGATAGAATTATGTGGTGCTAGGTAAAGCATCCTACTGTTCTGACTGTTAGTGTGTGGCATAAAGTGACAAAAGCTAGTGTGTGGCATAAAGTGACAAAATCTAGTGTGTGGCATTAAGTGACAAAATCCAGTGTGTGGCATTAAGTGAAACAAGCTAACAGTCAAGAGAGTTAGTTTCCCATGAGCAATGCATGCACATTTTCTTATTCATGAAATATTCTACTGTTACTTTAGTAGCAACTTTTCTCCCTGGTATCTTCACATCACAAAGAATATCCGACACTTTTACAGCTGCAGATACCCTAATTACTATGAGGAAGTAACTCTTTACAGAACCTGCTCATCATTTTTTAACAATATTCTAATCTGAAATAATTAAATAAAATTAGAATGAGTATTTACTAGGCTTTTTATAGCAATTCCTTGACTTGTTTGGTTCCTAAGTGTAAAAGTGTGCTGGTCACATTGATGTTAGTTTCCTAATTTGACAACTATTTGATAAATTGGTATTCATATGCATGGAAAAATCAATATTATAATATCAACTTGTTCAGTTCTTATGAATGTTGCTGGAGTATAAATTTGCCAGTCACAATGATGTTTGTGTGAACTACATGCCCTGAATTAGTTTCTTAATTCGACAAATATCTGATAAATTGGTATTCACAGGCATTCAATAATCGATATTACGTATCATCAAACAATTTAAGCAATAGTATGACATAAAAAGAGGAATAAAGACAGGTTGCACGAATCAAGTGCTGCACTTTACATCCCAAAATGCAGGCCTGCATGATGTAATTGTCACACTTTTGACAAGTCATAGACATCAAACTAGTGTCCAACATACTATCAGTCAGACAACATTGAGAGAATTCAACTCTTTATGAAAGGACCAAAATCTGCTAATTGTAATCTGATTACATAAAAGACTGAGTTGTATTATTCATGATGTCCAGATTTGGGGTACCAATACATTAATTACTTGCATTTGAATTGTCACAAATGTATCATCACCTGACTACATTTTCATGGTTTAGCCTGGAAAGCAGCTTGACTTCCCTTGTAATTTTCTTGTTGAACACTTGACTTTTAGGATTCAGTGTGATTCGCTTAATAGCATATAGTCGACCATCCAATTTGTTCTTCACCTGAAAGCATCAAAGTATCCTATAAGTGTGGGTAATTATAGCATAACATGCTGTACAAATTCAACAAATTTACAAAATCTGGAGTTGAAGGGAATAAAAAACATTCATTTGATGCCCTTTTTAACTTTTATAGAGAGGATGCAATCTTTTTTTCATTCATGTTATTAAAAATACCAAATGTAATATGTATGTTTTCCTTCAACTCTAAAAAAGATTTATTTTATGTAATTCATTTATCATCAGTTAGCTTATAAAAACATATGGTGGCTGAAATGAACTTTACTTTATGTCAGTACAGTATTCAATATACTGTTTTGTAACTAGAGTTCAACTATTTTTTTTTTTGTGGTCAATACTTGACTTTTACTGCAAGGGCATTTGAAATTTTAAAAGTAATAAAAACTGGAAATAAAAATATTTTCATATCACAGAAATACACACTGTATACACTCATGTATAAGTCGAGTCCAACCGCAAACAACATAGACCCTGATCTGCCATTGCATAATGTGCTGGAAGATCAAGGTCTATGTTGTTTGTTTTACTGATTACTCCTGACAAATTGCATAGATCCAGATCTGCTGGCACATTACATGATGACAGATCTGGGTCTATGCAGTTTGCAGTTGGATCCAACTTAGAAGTGAGTATATATAGTAATTACCATCAGTATTAAACTAAGATGGAAGGTTATATTTATGCAGCCTCAAGGTAAGAACACTTTATAACAGTATACTAATTTTATTCTCAAGTAGTTTTACATACAGTAGAACACTTTAGAATGGTATACTAGTTTTATTCTCAAGTCGTCTTACATACAGTAGAACACTTTAGAAAGCTATACTAATTTTATTCTCAGGTAGTCTTACATCCAGTTGAACACCAACATTTTGGATGCCGATTATCTCCACAGTTTGCTCTTACAGGCTCACAACATGTAACCCCAAAATTGTAATTTCCAATTTACTAAAATTGATTATCTGGATGACCTATTTTCTGGACAAAATCATTGCCTCCCATGGGTCAGAATAATCTGCATTTTACTGTACTAGAATATTAAATCACTTAACTTTAATACAATCTTGTCTTGTTCATGCTGCTGCCAATATTTCCATATATATAAATAACCAAATACAGCACCTGGTACAAGATTCAAGTCATCAATATGTTATAATTTCAATAAACAACAATTACTTTGTAATATTATAATTTCAATAAACAACAATTAATTTAATCTATCAAACAATGAATTTGTAACAATTTTGATCAATTTAAGCTGCACCTTTAGAACCTCTCCAAAGCCACCCTTTCCCAGTGACTTGAGGACATAAAATTCACCAGTCAGTCGTGACTGACCGCTAGCTTCCCAAGCCGTGATAAAGGGTAATGCCTCATCTTCTTCATCAGCCTCATCTTTCCTGGCTATGTGTTTATCTATAGAAATAAATACAATGAATATAATGGCTACAGCCAGTGCAGTTACCATATTTGCCTGCCTATAAGTCGATACTTTGTGACCTGTAAGTCTGGACTTCGTCTTATACTCCGAATCGACTAATATATGGATTATGTCATTGAAATTGCGTTACCGTATTTCATGTAATTTTGTGTACGTGAAAAAATAAATATTTCTTTCACAAGTATGAAAAATAATGTGTACAAAATATCATTGGGGAAGAGATCCTGTATGAAAAAATATAGGACCCAACATTGAGAAGGATTCCAAAATATTTATATGATTGTCATTATTAAATTCATGTGAATCAGACATAATTGTGCACTACTAATATATTTTGTTTAAATTTGCTTACATATGTGTGTATTAAAATAGAAAAGTTAGAAAACATATAACCATGACATGGACATAGGTATTCCATCGCACATTTTTCTTCTTGCACCTCATGATCGAAATAAAATATGTCCCAATATGAGAGAGAGAGAGATTTCAGCCCTTCTTCATGCTATTTTGCTTAATGTACCTTACTGCCCCCATTCTCCCAAAGCTTTTGTCAAAGAGAGAAAACAGTAATAAAATAGTAAATGGAAATTATAAAAATACATACCATAATCCTTCAGTTTCAGAGATATATAATTTATATTTAAATATTCACAATATTTATATCCATATAGACTCCATTTAGATTAAATCACAAGAATGACCATTTAACATGCTGTGTTGTTTTCTTCGCAAGTACAATGACCTCTCCATTCCCACCAAATAAGATTACCCTTTATAAGTAAGTGCATGTAGACTTCCTGCAGTTAGCTGACATTTGGTTTGACCTCTGCTCATGCTAGTTGATACTTTGAATTCAAAGTTCTGACACTTCTGTCAGCGAGAACAAAAGGTGTCACTGGTTGAGAAACTTACATGAGTAAGCACCTGGCATTACCTGTCATTAGACAGTACCATATACATTAACTTGTTTTACAGGATCGATTATAATACCCTAAGGGTAGCCTCATTTCCATATTGGTAGCCTCACTAATTTGATCTCGTCTGCTGAATCTTGCCTTCAAACAAGTGTCAACTGGAATGACCTGGCCAAAGCTGTAGGCATATTTAATTAGCATGTAAATAACACTGCAAAGCCATGTGGTTCATGTGACAATGGATATTGTAATTAAAACAAGAATGAACTGTTTATTTTAAGGTATTAATTGATAATGGAATATAGTAGTGTCCTTTTACATGAGCAAGATCAAAATTGTCAGGTAACTGAACAATACAGATTACAATTGGCCTGTAACCTTTCTCTCTCTCTATAAGCTACAAATAAACTGCTCTGAATGCATATGTTCGTACACAAATGACGCAGCATTGTTTCATCTCTCTCTCTCTCTCTCTCTCACACACACATACATACACACATTCACTAAAAACAACAAGTCTTTATCGAGTTCTTTTATTTTTTGTTGTACATGTAATTTGATAATGAGGTTACTGTTGCTTTAAGAATACCAGTTGCACTTAACTTTTTGACAATAGGGGTTCATATCATTGTGTACAATGTACCAATAAATAATACCTATAAATAATACATGTATAGATGATCTTAATCATTTTTTCAATTAATCTGGAATAGCACACAATGATGCCATTAATATTCATGAAACCGAAGTTACTAGCGAAAAAGATGAAGCCAAGGTGTTGATCTGGCTTTGTCTTATACTCCACATCAACTTATATATGGATTAAGAATGGAAAATTTACAAAATCAGTGAGTTCGACTTATACTAAACGTCGACTTATAGGCTGGTAAATATGCTAATTATACAATTAATGTGCCAAATTATATAAAAACATATAATCAAAGGAGGATATTTTAACCACCATTGTAATTACTTTTATATGGAACTTGGTCGAATGGTCTGCCTAATCTTAACAGGAAACTGTAATATGTCTGCTACTAAAATGTAAACACAAATAGAATCTAGATCAATGTTGTTATGCATTTATAATGTATTTCGTTTAATTTCGGCTAATTAGAATAACACATCACTACAACCAACAACCTATGTTAGGTGTCATGCACTTGATTAGCAATGTATTGTCCACCAATATCTACATTCATTGATTTAGCAATGTATAGTCCACCAATATCTAGATTCACACTATTAAGAGTCTTTAATGCACTGGGTGTTTATTATAATATTATTCTTTATTGATCAAAGGAGACAAATTATGGATTACAGATTCTAGATTGAATAGGCAGTTCTGATAAGGACTCATCACTAACTTTGCCATATTTGTATTCTAACTTATGCTGTGTTCATGATACAGCTGCATAATCTAAATCTGAAAACATTAACAATCACAGTAAATCTAATTATAAAAACAGCTTGTTATTTACCTGAAAGTCCCGATTACCCTAACCTGATTCAATAAATGAACAATATATCAAATTAAATAATATTTCCAATCATTATCAAAAAAAGGGCAGATATAATGTACTCCATGTTTATCTTTTATATATTATGCTATATATCAACTTGTGCCTTGTGTTATCTGCTTACCAGTACTAAATCTGTTTCAGATTTAATGGGAGTGGGTGGTGGAATCAAAAGGCACCCATTTTAATTATCTCTTTCAAGCAGTAAATAATGTGGTCAAATAAATGCTCATTTAGAGCTTTCTCAAGATGGCATAATAACACACACTTAATGTGGCCAAGAGAGATATTCAACTAAAGCTATCAAAACCAAAAAAGTTTCCAAATTCTCTAGTGGATAAAAATATTTACTAACACCTTTTAATTTGACATTATGATAATAGAAATAAGACTGCTTTAAAGTATTTTATGTCAGTGGTGGTTTATGGACCAATGATTTGACATATTCTTTATTAATGGTGTGTTAAGTTAACAATAATACAAACCTAAATTTCTGAATACAAATCATCAGCAGTTTGCCATTTTCTTGAACTAATTTGAATACTACTGTGAATCCATTATTGTTCATAGGGTACAAATTTTAATGGATTCTGATGCTGTTATAATCCATTACTTTTCATAGGGTACCAATTTTCATGGATTCTAATGCTGTTATAATCCATTATTTTTCATAGGGTACCAATTTTCATAGATTCTGATGCTGCTGTAATCCATAAATTTAAAGATCCAATGAACTATTATCTGTGTTTGCAAACAACAGGACACCTTCCCAATCCATGAATTTAAAGATCCAATGAACTATTATCTGTGTTTGCAAACAACAGGACACCTTCCCAATCCATGAATTTAAAGATCCAATGAACTATTATCTGTGTTTGCAAACAACAGGACACCTTTCCAATCCATGAATTTAAATATCCAATGAACTATTATCTGTGTTTGCAAACAACAGGACACCTTCCCAATCCATGAATTTAAAGATCCAATGAACTATTATCTGTGTTTGCAAACAACAGGACACCTTTCCAATCCATGAATTTAAATATCCAATGAACTATTATCTGTGTTTGCAAACAACAGGACACCTTTCCAATCCATGAATTTAAATAAAGGAATGAAGTAGAGGTATGTGGTCTTGGACTAATCTTACTGTGTAGAAACCATTATTTTCTTATTAGACTTACCATCACCATGACCTCTGATCTTATACCCAAAAATCTACAGATTTTTTTATTACCCTTAGTGCAAGCCATCCACAAAGTTTGGTCAAGGAACTTACTCTAGAACAAAAGTTATTCTGCAAAACCCATTTTCTTTGAGCCACAATGATACTGACCTTTAAAATTGTAACCACAAAATCAATAGGCTTCTTCCTTATTCCAAATGCAAGCCATCCACAAAGTTTGGTAACTATAGATGGTGAAAACTATAGTCAATGTGTGGTATCCTTGTTTCTTCTTCCAATCAAAGTGACGTTGATCTTTGACCTTTTAACCACAAAATTAATAGAGTTCTTCCATCCCCAAGTGCAGGTTATCCAAAAAGTTTAGTAACTGTAGATGGTGGACACCCCAAATTACTGAACAAATTTTTGTGTCTTTTTTCAGTCCAATGACCTTGACCTTTGACCTTTTGACACCAAAATTGATAGGATTCTTCCTTACTCCAAGTGCAAGCCATCCACAAAGTTTGATAACTGTAGATGGTGGAAAACTTTAGTTAATGTGCACAAATCAAATCGGTAATGGATTGATGGACAGATGGCTGATGGATATCATAACAATATGCTCAAAAAAAATGAACATAATCACTGAAGCATGAAAGTAGGTCACTGTGAAACTTTGCTCATGGTAAGTAGTACCCTCCATGATAAACCAAAACCATCAAATTTCATAACTGTGTATACAACAGTGTCAGAGAAACACCTAAATGTGAAAACTTAACAAAATAAGCAGAGTGCAAAATACATGTCACTGACCTAATTTGACCTTCAAAGATGAATACACCCATCACAACAGTATCAGAGAAACAAAGCTAAATGTGAAAACCTAATGTAATCACTAGAGTGTGCAAAGTAGGTCACTGTTGCAAAATTAAATTTGTTCCATTTGTTTCCATTTTTTTTCACACTTTGGTAGTATATTTACGGTCACGCTGGCTGTGACTGTGAACTGGCTTAAGCATGGCAAGACAATTTAGCTGCTAATTTCAAGCAGCATAAAACAATTAAGATCCCTTTGATTCTGTCAGCAGGGTCATTTGGCTTCAGTGTTTGAAGTTTGTTGAGATGGATTGTACTATGCATGAACAGAAGTAACTCTGAAAGGATTAAAAATGTTAATTGATTATGGTTGGATTACTAAAGAGCTCAATCAGCATAAAACAATTAACATTACTCTGATTCAATCCAGAGGGTATGTTCTGCTTCAGTGCTTAAAGTTGTTGAGATGGATTAGAGTCTATACTATGAATGGTCAAAAGTAATTTGGACAGGATTAAAGCTGTTAATTGATTTTGGTCAGATTACTCAAGAATTCAAGTGGCATAAAATAGGATCGGTGCGACTTTGGTGTTTAAAGTTTGTCGAAATGTTGAAGCATGCGTTATCTCCCAATGCCAAAACACCACATCTAAGCAACAGAAGTATCACATGAAATTCAATGATGGATGGAAATGGGAATTTTTGTATTGGTGGCAAGAATGACATCATGCAGCATGCAGAAATCCCATCTCATCAAAGCATATTAACCGCAACAACAGATATGTCATCACTGAAATCCATGTTCATGGAATCTGCATCAAATGTGGATAAAGTTATACGTGCCAAGACACTATTTATCAACATTATAGCCAAACATAATCTCCTGTTTCTGGTAGCAGATTATTTTTCAGATCTAGTCAAAATAATGTTCCCTGACTCAGAAATTGCACACAAGTTCTCATGCAAATGGACAAAAACTACTCACATAGTGACTACTATTTTATTGTTCATACAAAACCATAATCTTAATTGTATAATAATAATAATAATAATAATATTAATAATATGAATATAATTTATTATGAACTCAATGTCATGAGCGACCATCATTTTTATGCAAAATATGTGTTCAACACTACTATGAACAACTGCATCGCAAAAACTGATATAAACACCATTGGCCTTGATTTAATCCTTTGTAAACATGAATGTAAACCAGACTAAAGTATATGTCACTAACTGCCATTGTAATCTATAATGCCTAGGATGAATGGATTTTTTGTCTTTGTCTGTAATATTAGCAAGTGATAATCATTTTCCGGATTTGACTGTTATTATTAAAGAGTGGTGATAGCGATGATAATGATGACAACAAAAGAGTATGCAAATTAGGCTTCAAGTTACAAAAGGTGTGATGGTAAAATGTATCCATTTGCGTTTCATGTGGAGAATCTTACTGACATTAAAACAACATCAGACCCAGACAGTACCAATCTTGAGCAGTTCTGGCAGGCAGTTAGCAATCTGAATCTGCCCAAAGGCAGGAAACAATTTAAACTTCTTGGTGGACTCAGTAGAGTTGTTCTACATTGGCACATTCCAATGCATACACTGAAAGGACATTTTCCATTCTAAGAAATTTCAGGCAAAATCCAGAGGAAACCTGGATCCAGTAATAGTACATCATCTCCTAAGTGTTAAGATCAACAATGATGAGGACTGCCACCAATATAATCCAGCAATGATCTCCTAGGAGATGCTAAAAGTGCTTGTGGTACATATAAAAAGAGTATGAATGGAAACAAGTTACTGTGAAAGGACTCATTTGATGAGATGATGTGCATATTGTTTTTAATATTAAAAAAATGTAAATTTGTTCACTAGTTGTAATTTTTGTCCATTTGCATGCTAAAAATCAGGTCGATGAAAATCCTCCCTCTTTTGAGGTCAAAACTTCTGACAAAAGTTTAGAAATCTGCTGATTTTATTGACCTGACCTATCTTTTCTGTCACATGTATGACCAGATATCAACTGAATTCACTAACTGGAACACCATTTATAATATTATATCTCCCTACATGGTAATGCTAGACAATACACAACTTGCATTCAATCATTTCTGAAAACAAAAGAATATCCGATGTTATAAGCATGAATGTTCTACAAGGAATGAATAAATTAATTAACAAAGGTTTTGCAAAATTCATCTCACCTAAAAAAAATTAAACCATGATGTGCACCTCCACTGCCAATGACATTCTTGAAGTCAAAGTGATACCTAAGTCTGGCTATCTGCTGGGGCATTCAAGGTGACACATCCACTGCCGATGCCATCCTTGAAGATAAAGTGATACCGATGTCTGGCTATGTGCACGGGCATGCAAGGTGACACCTCCACTGTCGATGCCATCACACCTCCATTGTCGATGTCATCACACCTCCACTGTCGATGCCACCACTGAAGTCAAGATAATACCTAAGTCTCACTATCTACTGTGACATACAAGGTGGCACCTCCACTGTTAATGACATCACTACAGGCAAATTGATACCTATATATGGTTATATGCTGGGGCATACATGGTGACACCTCCACTGCTGATGCCATCACTGCAATCAAAGTGATACCTACATCTGGCTATATGCAAAGGCATACAAGAAGACACCTCCACTGTTGATTTATCACACCTCCATTGTCGATGTCTTCACACCTCCACTGTCGATGCCATCACTGAAGTCAAAGTGATACCTATGTCTCACTATCTACTGTGACATACAAGGTGACAACTCCACTGTTAATGACATCACTGCAGGCAAATTGATACCTATATATGGTTATATGCTGGGGCATACATGATGACACATCCACTGCTGATGCCATCACTGCAATCAAAGTGATATCTACATCTGGCTATCTGCAAAGGCATACAAGAAGACACCTCCACTGTTGATGTCATCACACCTCCATTGTCGATGTCATCACACCTCCACTGTCGATGCCATCACACCTCCACTGTTGATGCAATCACTGAAGGCAAAGTGATACCTATCACTTGCGATGTACTAAAGCATACAAGGTGACACTAATGCCAATGCCATCACTGCAGGCAAAGTGATACCTATGACTTGCTATGTGCTAGGGCATACAAGGTGACACCACCACTGTCCATGCCATGGCTGCAGGCAAAGTGATGCCTATGTCTCACTATCTACTAGGGCAGTGGTTTCCAAACTTTATTTGATTGTGACCCTATATACCATCTTTTTCTACCCAAAATGCAGTACCGGTATAGGGTAGTGAGGGTCCTCACGACCCTCATTTGGGTTGCGGCCTGGGGTTTGGGAACCACTGTACTAGGGCATACAAAGCAACAAGTAATGTACCTCTGTTTATATTGGGTTGTCCCTCAATCCCACCAGGAGGTTGTAGGATGACTGGTATGGTCTCTTTCAGAAAACTATGATCCATCAACTGAGTTGTTGAACATCGCTCACGTTCATCCTTGTGAAGACAGCTATGCAAAACAAGAGAATCAAGTAGGCCTGAGATCACTCACCAGGCTCATATCTGCCTAAGAGTTAAATGCAAGAGCAGTTAGCCAAAACAAATCTGGGTCAGTAGCATGCTTTCTGTTGAAATTTCTTCCAATGCTGTTGATTGCCTATGTTAAGGAAACAATTGTTTCAAGGTGTCTCCAGCTTTTACACCTTCAACTATATTTGATGGCACATCAACATCATTTCTTAAATATTGAAATACCTCGATGCCAGGATGCTTTCTGTCAGAGATGGTCAAATTCTATTAAGTGTTTCTTTTAGATAAAGTTGTGTACATGCTGTTCAATATTTGCTAAAAATATTACCATCATATTTGACAGTGGATTGGCATCATTTCTATAATGTAAAGGGCTTTCAAGCTAGGACACTTTCTGTAAAATTTGGTCATATTCTGTTCAGCAGCTTTTTAGAAGAAGTTATGAAAAGTTTCGCTATTTTTAGTAGCAGCAGCCATATTTTTTGGCAGATTGGCATTTTCTGTACCAACTTAAATGCTCTTCATGAAAAACTAAAGACCATAAAAGCCAGAATGTTTTCTGTCAAATTAGGTCAAATTCTGTTGATTGTATTTTTATAAGTATTCTGAAGGTTTTCTATTTTCAAAAACTGAGGCCATATTTGATGGTGGATTGGCATAATTTTAACAAATCTCAAAGACCTTCATGACAAGATGCTTTCTTTCAAATATGGTCCAATTCTGTTTAGTCGTTTTTGTAAAGGTTAAAAGGTTTTGTAAAGGTTAAAAGGTTTTGTAAAGGTTAAAAGGTTTTTCTATTTTTATTAATGGCAGCCATATTTAACAGCAGATCAGTATTATCTGAACAAACTTCAAAGCCCTTCATGACATGATGCTTCCTGTCAAATTTGGTCAAATTCAATTGAGCAATTTGTGATAAGTTATTTTTAAGTTTTTTCTATTTTTGCTAACGGTGGCCATATTTGATGGCATATGGGATCATTTGTAAAACATGCCAGAATGCTGTCTGTCAAATTTGGTCAAATTCTGTTGAGTCATTTTTGAGAAAAAAATAATTTCAAACTTTTTCTATTTTCAGTAATAGTGGCGATATTTGTTAGTGGATCAGCATGATTTAAATGAATTTGAAAGTACTTCAAGCCAGGATACTTTCTTTCCTATATGAGCCTGTTCTGTTTAGCAGTCTTTTTTACAAGGAATAGTTTAAAGGTATATTTTGTAATGGTGGCCATATTTGATGGTGGAATGGCTTCATTAGAGGTTCATGCCAGGATACTTTCTGTCAAATTTGGTCAATTTCTGTTGAATGGTTTTTGAGAAGAAGTTGAAATTTGCAACTGTGAGTCATTTACACACTATAGACACACGATGGACAAATGACCATACCATAAGCTCACTTGGCATTATGGCCAGGTGAGATTACAAGAAAATTATAAAAATGTTAAAGCTTACATATGCATTCCTACCAAAACACAATTTTAAGCTAATATAACATGTTTTTTTCTAGGTCATAACTATGTAAAACAACTGTCTTACCAACAAAATGAAGTTCCGCTTGTTTAGTTTTTGGTAAAACCCTGTGTTGTGGACTAAAAAAAGTATTGATTATGTACACTGACATGAAGGTTTCAAAAATGAGACTGACTTCACCCAGGTCTGGTGGCTGTCTGGGCTGCAGCCACTGGACCCACCAAACTCAAATCATGACTCTGTGACTTCACCCAGGTTGTCTACATGAATTGCTTTCAGATGATTTCTTTTTGTTTTCGATTGACTTAAATGCAACTTTTGAGATAGGGCACACTTTGTCTGATAGTGACATTGGGACAGTGGGAGCATGTGCTCACTTGGGTTTGCCAACCCTGATATTCACTGCATACTGGAAATCACCGTAACTGATTTATATGTACATAATATCTTGCCTGTCTGATGGATACATGGTCCCCCTCAATTCCTCCCCTTTTCTGGTGTAAATTTTTGTAAAATAATTGTCATTATTCTTCATTATGAGAGACAAAGAATAATGACATACCTTTATCTCAATGTTCACATATATTTTCTTACAAAATGTTGGAATATATTATTTTGTTCTAATAATCTAATCAAATACCATATTTGCCGGCCTATAAGTCGATGCGGAGTATAAGTCGAATTCGCTAATTTCGTCAATTTTCAATCCTTCATCCATATATAAGTCGATGCGGAGTATAAGACGAAGCCAGATCAACACCTTGGCTTTGTCACTTTCGCTAGTAACTTCAGGTTTCATGAATATTAATGGTATCACTATGCTATTCCAGATTAATTATGAAAATGATTAAGATGGACTGTAAATGTATTATTTATAGGTATTATTTATTGGTACATTGTATGCAACGATTTTCACGTACGAAAAATTACATTAACATACGGTAAAGCAATTTCAATGACATAATCCATATATAAGTCGATTCGGAGTATAAGACGAAGCCCAGACTTCCAGGTAAAAAAGTATCGACTTATAGGCCGGCAAATACGGTATTCAGTAAAAGGTCTTTGCTTTGAAAAGCAAAATATTGAGACATTTTTTGGTGAGGTTTTAATGGCACTTTGAACACATTCAAATTTTGCCTTTTATGTCTCTATAGCATAAAGGCAATGAGAAGAAACTCCTATCCATTAACTCACCTTACCCCAACTAGGTGGCACCAGTAGTAGGCTAGTTTAAGCTGAATGAGGATGTTCACATTTGTTGGAAGGTGTGGAAGGTTTACTAGTAATGTGATAAGTATTCTCAGAGAAACATCGTCATTAGTAATCCACCGGAGGCAGCACTGCTGTCGATGCGAGTATGCACCAGTGGATGCCACCTTTGCAGTCAAAGTGATACATATGCAAACATCAAAGCCAGGTGCATGTCAGTCTTCCCACTGGACTCTTCCATCCCCCATGCTGGTTTTCCAATTGCAGCTTTAAGTGCCCATTTGTGATCCATATCAGTAACTGCTCTAACAATGTGGCCAAAACAGCGACAAGTGTCTAGATCTGATGGTATCTGTGACTGGCAGTTGCTTTGTTCTGTCTCTGATCTCTACATTCATGATGTGTTCGGTGCACGTGACACGGAGAATGCTGTGAAGGCACCATTGGTCAAAGGCATTAATCTTTTTAGCATTTGCTGCTGTAAGTGTTTATGTGTCAGCACTGTACAGAGAAACATACTTTACTAAAAAATTAACTTTTTATTCCAATACATTCCCCGATCGCATTAACATTAGGAGAATGAGAGGAGGTTGAAATGCATGAACTTCCAACCTCTATCATTAACCACCTTTGAGGGAAGAATGTCTGAACTCCCAATAAAAAGAATAATCCACTCTCCGAATATGACGGTAGCACAACCGAAGTTCATGTGACCTGTGACCACAACAATCAGATAATAATAAAAGAGGATTTTCCCTCATTGAGCAAAACACACTTGGTGAATCCAGTGAAAGCACTAAAACTATGACTGTGAGGAGGTTATGCTGACCTCAAATGGGTCTGGTGGCTGTCTGGGCTGCAGCCACTGGACCCACCAAACTCAAATCATGACTCTGTGATGCTAGATCTTGGATATAAAAACTTCCAAAGGATGACTCTGCATGCCATCCAAGGGTGCCAATATTGCTTTGATCTCATGAGCAGAACTTCACAAGGCATATCTGGTTCTGTAACAATTCAGAATATGCCAAGCATATTACCCACTTCAGCCACAAGGCCAGGGCTTGAGGAGTTATATCCTCTATTCCTGGCTTAATGGAAAGAAAAAGACATTATTGGGACTAGCGGCTCTTCTCCGTGCATTTCAAATATATTTTGAGCATGGACCAGGTCTTATTAAGCTGCCTCTCTCGATGTGTCAATAGGAGAGAGCTTGGATGAGCACCTTTTGATTGCCCACAGATGGCAACCGTTCTTAATTATGAAACCTGGTTGCATCATTAAAACCATGGTCCGAGCTGGAGATAGTTCAGGTCCATAGCAAAGAATTGCAACTCACTGATCCTGCATGCCATAGCTGACTGTCGAAGACGACTAAATGCCTGACTTTCTTCCTCATCCTCAATGTTTAGCAAAGTCCTGACTTTGTAGTTGTGGCTTGTAGATGGAGGAGGTGGGCAATCTGATGGAGTTAAGATTTTTATAGAATCTTATTTCTTCCACCACAGCCTTGAAACTAAATTCCATCCTTTCAAAGGTGGAATTAAAATGAATCATCAGACTGAGGTTTTCCCTGCCATCACTGGGAGTGGGATTGTCCTCGTCTGGCAAAGCTTCCATATCTGTGTACAACATACCAAGCAGCATGGAAGTAGTCATAGCATTTTCCTTAAAAGTAGGATGGTATTTCTGTAGCAGATAAGCCAACAATGTTGGGCCTGCCATCTGTAATGGAGGTTGCATTACTGATAATGCATGTTCTGCTGGAAGGCAGGAAAAGAAGGCTATAAGGAAGGCCTTAAGGGAGATCTGGCAGACAGCTGGAAGGCCAGTTGGCCGGTGAAACATATAGACCTGTTATCCTGATCCTCATATAGTTCTACATACAATTGAATGGGCAACCAGTATACAGCATATTCCATCAGAAAAACTGACTTTCTATCACCATGCTGGATGTAAGGCACAGCAGGACAGGATGTATGGCAATATGCAGCAATGACAGCTGGAAATACACATCAGTCAAATCAGAATAAAACCCAATGCATCCTACCTTACAGGCCCAAAAGCTATGCTTGGACATGCATGGGGACTTGTGCCCACTGGGCAATGTAACTAAGGGAGGACACTCTCCCATGAACTCCAAACCACTATTGGAAGTTTGCCAAACATCGAGAGGACACTCCCCCAGCAAAACAAAAGCAGTATTAGACAAATGTGATGAATGAAGGGGCAACAATTCTCCCTTATGAAAGCAAGTGCACTGTCAACTCCTTGATCAATCTCCTCATCTGTGACTTTATGAAGATATTGGCCAGGTGTCATTCAGATCCATAAGGAGACACTTCAATATCTATTTCTATCTAACTAGATGTGTAATTTGCTGACTGCACTTTCCTGGGTATCTTTGGCTTGGGGGTGCATATGTGTGTTAACAAGCATCCTCCACAACACTGATGACGGAAGATGATATCAGGTTAAGATTCAACACATTGCACTCTGAAAAATGTATATCATGCTTCAATTTCATTTTCCTCTCTTTCACCTTGATATTTTTCTGAGTATGGAAGAACATGTCCCCTCTGACCAAGACATGCAAATGTTACATCGTGCTGTAGAAGTACATTTTGTACAGGTGAGGCAAGAATCATGATTATCTTCACTAACCTTGTATCTCTGACATTTATTACATTTCATTGATACTGCTTCTGATAAGACAAGAACGATGAAGAAACAATTGGAAATAACAATCCAAAAATATAAAAATTTAACAACAACACATGTAATATCACAAATATCAAATTCAATCATGTTTGCAATTCAAAATAACAGCAAGCGTGTATGTGACATTATCACATGCAACTTACCAGATCTGAAGAAAAAATGCCAGAAGTCCACAGACTTTAAAAAAAATAAGAAAATATATTCACAAAAAATAACAACAAAGGTTACCAATCCTTTATGGGCACCTGAACACATAATTATTCACCACACTTATAAATGGATGGCTTGAAATCACAAAGATCCTGAAGAATTTGACGAGGCAATGCAGGACGATGTTACTCATACTACAGCGAAAGCTTCAACTAGTTTACTACTGGTGCCATCTAGTGTGGGTAAGGGGAGGCAATGGTTGAGTTTATCTCCTTTGTCTACATGGTATATATACATGAAAGACAACATTTGTTCATCTTTCTGGAATTTCTGGATTTGAGAAGTAGTGAATCTTATATTCCTAACTTTAACGTGATGAGGGAAAGATGAAAACTGTCAGTGAATCATTCTATGCACACATCTAAAATGGTATTATATAGATAATTTTGCAAAAAAAAGAAAAAGAATTATGTACATTTACTGATGCAATACCCATATTTTGCAAGATAAAAAAAAGCAGAGAATATGCAGATTGTTGAGTTCCCAAATACTTTTAATAAAGACTTAGAGTAAAATAAAAAAATACCAACCAACTCTTAATTTCTTACATACATTTGTCATTGCCCATTACTGATATGCAAATTATGAAAATACTGAAGCTGTTAAATGGTCATGTATATGTCAACTGACATGTACATGGGGTCAATAAAACTCAGTACACACTCTGTTGGAAAAAGTCTGAATATAAAATAAATAAAAGTTATAATCTTATGTTAATTAGACTATTCAATTCAAGCTCTAAATGACTTGTTTTTATTTAATTAGTTACAAAATCTTGTCATTTTTATACTAATGCAAACTACTCCTTGAGCTTATATATACATCCTACACTGATGTTCTATATGGGGTACTGAAAAGAACTCTGTGTATGCATGTGAGAAAAACAGACAAATTGAGTGAATGAGTGAGAACTGAAATAAGAAATTCAAAGGTCAAGGGGAGCAATTTAATTATTTTCGATCAATGAATTTAAATCATTAGATTCAATTTGTGACCTTTACATTTTAGTAAAACATAGCCATATCTTATATCAACACACGATGGTGTTGAGTAATCCAATATAAGGAACAAATACTTGGTATCAGTAAAGAAATATCATTGTTCATCTTCTAAATAAACATTCTTATTAATTAAATTTTATATTTTTTAAATAAACATTCTTATTAATTAAATTTTATATTTTAAGTCAAGTTCAACTGACTGTAGTTTGTGCAGCACACAACAACAGAAATACATTCTACATATTTTCAGTGCAGCCACATGTTCCTCTGTTATAATTAACATATTGAAGAGTTGGGCTAATTATTTATTTAAGGGCAAGACTACCGTATATACTCGCATATAAGCTTGGTCCAAATGCAAACAACATAGACCCTGATCTGCTGTCGCATAATGCGCCAGCAGATCAGGGTCTATGTTGTTTGTTCTACTGATTAGTCCTTACAAACTGCATGGACCCAGATCTGCCGGCGCATTATGCGACAGCATATCTGGGTCTGTGCAGTTGGTATTGGCTTATACGTGAGTATATACAGTAATTACATATTCATGGACAGTCATATGACACTGTCAGCCATAGTCAGCTCTCAAGAATAGACAGCCTTTGTTGATATTCAGAGTCAGTGAACTATTATGTCAAAAACAAGCCATTAGCGGCCGCAGTTATTGTGCCAAAATCCTACAAGTTGTTTTGTTTCATTCAACGTAATCACTATGTTATGAGTGTTTGTTTACTTTTCACTATGAGTACACAATGTGTATGTCTTTCAAAGTGGGCTCAACATGAAAATTGCAATCTCTGCCACCCTGACTCTGTTGAGATTGATACACAATCTGATTTTGATGCTAACATTGTGGGCTCAACATGAAAATTGCAATCTCTGCCACCCTGACTCTGTTGTGATTGATACACAATCTGATTTTGATGCTAACGTTGTTTCTATTCAAGCTGCCTTGCCACAACCATGGTTCCATAGACCTGAAAACTGGACAATTGGTGCCTTGCCATAATGATGGTTCCACAGACCCAAAAACTGGACAATTGGTGCCTTGCCACAACGATGGTTCCCACAGACCCAAAAACTGGACAATTGGTGAACTGTTACATTAGTTCATTTCAAATGGAATTAAGGCATCTGTTTCATGGAAGAAGTCAGTTTTGATTCAGTTGTACAAAGATAACTCTCCAAGTTGATTGTGCAACCCTCCAATGGCCACATATATGCATGTGCACTGGACATAGCTGATTCATTGGCTACATATATGTGTGTGCCCTGGATGTAGCTGATCCACTGGCTACATATATGTGTGCCTTGGACATAGCTGATCCATTGGCTACATATATGTGTGCCTTGGACATAGCTGATCCATTGGCTACATATATGTGTGCCCTGGACATAGCTGATCCATTGGGTACATATATGTGTGCCCTGGACATAGCTGATCCAATGGCTACATATATGTGTGCCCTGGATGTAGCTGATCCACTAGCTACATATATGTGTGTGCTTTGGATGTAGTTGATCCATTGGCTACATATATGTGTGCCCTGGACATAGCTGATCCATTGGCTACATATATGTGTGCCCTGGAAGTAGCTGATCCATTGGCTACATATATGTATACCCTGGATGTAGCTGATCCATTGGTTACATATATGTGTGTGCCCTGGACATAGCTGATCCATTAGTTACATATATGTGTGTGCTCTGGACGTAGCCGATTCTGATGCCCTAGATACTAATATAGCAGCATCAACAGCTAACAACCACAACAATGGGCGATTAACAGCAACTATAACAGGAATTTGTCGAATTGAAAGAATGCTATATACTCCCGAGTAGATTCAAGGTTCCAGGATTTGCCGCAACTAGTCACCACTCCTAATCAACAAATTGGCCCTGGGATTTTCACACTTTCCATGGCAATGTTGGACAGTACTTGAGGTTTGCCTAGGAACCAAAGCCCGCAAGTGTCAACAGTCTTCCAATCATTAAACAACAGATCATCTCAGGTAAATATGTAAAATTTGCGATACTTCTAAATTCTAACAGAGTTACAAGGTCCCAAAACAATTAAACTAACTGACAGTATTATAATTAAGAGATTCCAATATGATGCTATGCTGAATCAGCCTCTGAATTTTGATAAATTCATCGAGGCTTTTCAGAATTAGTGAGAAATTAAAGTGTAAAGCATACCCAGAATACAGAACAGAACCAGATACCTATAAACAGATGATCACCCAAATGTACTTGATTCTGTTCAGATAGATGCTACATTACCAGATGTTAAATTGCAGAGAATTCAAGAAGTTCTGGTTACTTTATCAGAACATAAGAAATTCACCAAAACAAGAGCTTTGAAGTTTGCTAAGTCATTTAAACTTTGCTTTCCGAGTTATTGGACCAGGTCGAACCTTTGTTAGTTATCTCAACCACTGCTAAGAAACTGCACCATCATGTTACTTTCACTGAAGAGTGTCATCTGGATCTGCGAATGCGGCATAAATTTCTGTACTCATGGATGGAGTTTCTTTCTTCTATGGACACCATGACACAGTGACAGGTGATCTTGAATTATTTACTGGCACAGCTTCTACAACTGGTTATGGCAGTTATTTTCAAGGATAGTGGTTTCAAAGCAAATGGGGCTCTGAGATTTTATATCTTAAGCTCTGAGAAATTTCTATGTCATTTATGGCATTCTACCCAACTGGTGTGGCTACAATGCCATGGAGAACTGACTTTTATTTTTCTTTCTTCATGTGTGGCAAGGTATAGTTCCTTCTCTGCAGATATGTTATTGCTGTGCAAACTTGTATTTCATCTTGTTCATGTACATATGATTCTGGTCTTCATCATTTTATGATGCATTTTTCTTGTCATATTTCAATCAACCATATGTAAAAAGCATTGTCATATCCATTTATTCTCAAATTTCTCCTTCAGGGGGACTCTGCAGTATCCTTCAGTAAGATTCTGCATAGTTTTGGGGATTAACTCCATACCTAGGCCATTTACAACAGCCAAAGACTTGAGTTAGACCCCCAATTTGGGAAACAGTTCTTGCGCAAATTCAGTATTAACAATCCACAATGTACCATATATACTCGCATATAAGCTGATACCAACTGCAAACTCCATCGACCCAGATCTGCTGTTGCATAATGTGCTGGCAGGTCCGGGTCGATGCAGTTTGTAAGGACCAATCAGTAGAACAAACAACATAGACCCTGATCTGCCAGCACATTATGTGATGGCAGATCAGGGTCTATGTTGTTTGCATTTGGACCCAGATTATACACGAGTATATATGGTATGCTGTTGCTCATAATTCAAATTCACATGATGCTGAGTTGCCCTCATAAGGCCACATTTTATTGCAGTTTTTGTATATGATTTTAATGTAATAAATAGTTACATGAATCTCTCTCTCATGTTAAGCATTGTGTAAAACATGTTATAAGCACTAATCACATGAACTTCAATTTATATACAGATCATCAGTATAATTTAAAGTCTTGAAAATAAGCACACAGAATTCTTCCCTTCAAGTTTAAGTTAATAGTGTGATAATATATAACTTACCTTCAGATGTAAACTATATCTTTATTCACTGCTGATAGATTCTACAAGGCACACTGTAACCACAATTATACCCTGTACACAGGCAAGGCATACTGTAATCCCCACTGTAACCCACAGACAGGCATACTGTAATCCCAACTGTACCATGTACACAGGCATACTGTAACCCCAAATGTACAACATACACAGGCAAACTGTAACCCCAATTATATCCCATACACATACTGTAATCCCAACTGTACCCCATACACAGGCATACTGTAACCCCAAATGTACCACATACACAGGCATACTCTAACCCCAGTTGTACCCCATACACAGGCATACTGTAACCCCAATTATATCCCATACACATACTGTAATCCCAACTGTACCCCATACACAGGCAAACTGTAACCTCAATTATATCCCATACACATACTGTAATCCCAACTGTACCCCATACACAGGCAAACTGTAACCCCAATTATATCCCATACACATACTGTAATCCCAACTGTACCCCATACACAGGCAAACTGTAACCCCAATTATATCCCATACACATACTGTAATCCCAACTGTACCCAATAAATAGGCATATTGTAACCCCAACTGTATTACATACACAAGCATATTGTAACCCCAACTGTATTACATACACAAGCATACTGTAACCCCAACTGTATTACATACACAAGCATACTGTAACCCCAACTGTATTACATACAAAACATGCATACTGTAACCCTAACTGGGCCCCTTACATATGCATACTGTAACCCCAATTGTACCACATACACAGGCATACTGTAACCCCAGTTGTACCCCATACACAGGCAAACTGTAACCCAATTATATCCCATACACATGCATATTGTAACCCTAACTGTGCCCCATACATTGGCATACTGTAACCCCAATTGTACCACATACACATGCATACTGTAACCCCACTTTTACTACATACACAGGCATACTGTAACCCCAATTGTACACAGGTGCAATGCATCTGTTATTTTTTTAGAAGCACAATCATTCATAGCAAAAAGACAATATGAAAAACAATCTGATTAGCAAATCAATCTCTTGTATAAAGTTACACTTTGTTTTCATAAGGTCATTTGAAAAGTCTACAGCTGCAATATACTATGAATTAATTTATTTTTGTAGGTATCAATTTTCATGGTTGTGGGAAAAATGGAAATTTTTTAAGTACAGTAAAACCTGACTTGACCAACTTCTGATGTGAGTGACAGCCTATCATTTATGACCAAAATCGTCATACATGGATCAATTTTATTACATAATGCAGTGTCGTGAACGACAACCTGCTGAACATGACCTGTAGCCACAATCTGTAGGCAAAAATATGTGTTTCAATACTGCTATGAACGACTGCATTGCAAAACCAGAATAAACACTAAAGTCGATTATTTAATCCTTTAAAACCACATGCGTTGAGGAAACCCTGCAGACAAAGTGCATGTTGTTCTGAACCCAAATGAAAGAAAAAAAAAGACTTTGTTCTGAACCCAAATTAAAGAAAAAAAAAAAGGAGTCAAGTCTGGCAACTGGTTTTCTTATTCCTACAGGTAGTGTCATATGCTACTGACCATAAACTTGACTAGAGTACATGTCACTAACTGCCATTATCGTACACTGAAGTAAAATTAATCCCCATTACAATTAACTATTCCTTCTTTAAAGGATGTGATCATGGATATACATAGTTCAGAGGTTTATACTGTTTCTTTATGTGAGTGAGATCTTTGTCTCTTAGTAAGTTACTGGTGTTTTCTAGATGAGTTAATTCTATAGTCATTGTAAAAGTTCCTACTGTTTGCTGATTTATTGATGTTACAGTTATTAAAACCCAAACAACAGGCCAAAACTGGGACTCTCAGAAATCTTGTAATCTTATAGCCACAGCATATTAGTTATGTCCTTTGTTTATGGAGTTAATCCATTTGTGTCAAGGGTGAATTAAGTCTTTGGATTTTGTCTCTAAATAATGTTTATTTTCTTCAGTTTCTTGACAAGTTAATTGTCTTTTGATTTAATTAGTATGGTACATATATATTCCATATTTACCCAAGGCCTGATCAGAACCATTGCAGTCATTATTACAACATCATGGATATGTTAAAATCTTCATAAATATAAATGTGAATATTTTATGATAGGTTTATATCTTTATTGCTATGAAAAATTATTTTGAGATGAATGAATGTAGTACTTTAACAAGAACTATGAATAAAGAATAAAATACATGAACAGTGATTGTGGGTATTTTTCCTTCTTAAACCCATTAAATTTCAACACTGAAAACTGGCCCTCCTGCTATGAGACCACCTGTCTTGAAAGACACTGAAAACTGGCCCTCCTGCTATGAAAGACCACCTGTCTTGAAAGACACTGAAAACTGTCCCTCCTGCTATGAAAGACCACATGTCTTGAAAGGCATTGAAAACTGGCCCTCCTGCAATGAAAGACCACCTGTCTTGAAGACAGCTTTTTGTTGGCAGAAGAGGTGGTTTTCATGAAATGTTTTACTGTAATAAAATTTGTGGATTGGGGAAGATGTCCTTTGGTTTCAATATAAATCATTGGTTATTGGGTCTTGAAATTCATGGTTTAAAGCAACCACAAAATCCATGAAAACTGATACCTCATGAAAATAGGTTATTTCATTTAAAGGTATCTAGGATATGGGAAATATACTTTTATTTTTGGGGGGATTGGGGTAGGATCTTTACTCATTTTATCTGCTTTTTCTACCAATATGATTTTAGTTTGTCTTTCTAACCAGTGGTATCCCAAAAAGAGTGGTATTTGCCCACCCCCACCCCTGTAAATTAAATTTGGATAACCCTAAGCTTACTTTGGACATTCTGCTTTTTCCTAATTCAATTTTTTTCTTCTCTGATGCTGAAGGTTCAATAGGCCTACCTTTCTTTTACCTTGTAGGAGCAGTCATGTGTACCAGGTAGCAGAAAGTGCAATGCATGTACACCATCAAAAGTCAGCAATAACATGGATGGAGAAACAAATACTTTTGTTCTGACCAAATAAAAGCATTCAAATATTTTTATGCTGTAATTTCATTAGCCTGCTTAGTTTTATTTTTTAACAGTGCCCAAAGTTCATAATTTTTTTCTTTCCAAAAACTGGAAAAACTCATAATCCAGAGGTTTCTTTTCTGTAGGCCCAAAAATAACGGGTAGTGCATCTTGAAAAGTTTATCACTTAACTCAAAATCCTTACCTTTTGAGAAAGTCGAAGAATGCTGGTGGAAAGGTCATGGGAATGACAGGTATAACTTCCTCTGTTTGATAACCCTGGGCTAGTGACAGAAGCAGCAACCCCTGAAAAAAAAAAAACCAGCACATGAAGCTGCAGTTTATGTGCAAGGAGGTATCCCTCTGAATATATGCAATATTGGAACTGGCCATGCAACATGAAAGCTGCAGTTTATGTGCAAGGAGGTATCCCTCTACATATATGCAATATTGGAATTGCAACATGCAACATGGCCTGAAGCTGTCCAATTTTAAAGTGAACTATATAATTTTCATGTTTTCTAATGCAAAACAAGTGTTCTGCAGAATGAAGTCGCATGCCAATGAACAGTGTTATTATGCTATATAGTTCTGCTATTATGCTATTTCTTTCTGCTTATGCATGCAAGACAGATCTCCTAGTATATCTGGGTACAAACTTGAGACATACATTAATATTTTACCTAAGTTTCAGTTGAACATAGTAGCTGATATGTGACTTTCATAAATTGTTTAAGGTGAACTCAACAACAAAAAATCATGAGGGGGGGGGGCCATATTTCAGTAACTATATCACAATGACAGACAGAATAGTGAATTTTGAGATAGACAAGTAAGTTTTGTATATGGATGGCCCACCTGGCTAGCTGAATTTCACAAATTATTTCTAACACTGGACCTGTACATAGCCATTTAATTGTATCAAAGCTAAATTCCACAAAGTCTTTTGCATTCTAAAAGAAATTCATGTTTACAATATTTATTTTGACATTCCTGTCCTGTCAGAGGCTTGAGAAATTCATTTGAAACTGTTCACAACCCTGTGATACATCTTGATATTCCTGTCCTGTCCGAGGCTTTAGAAAATCATTTGAAACTGTTCACAACCTTGTGATTCATTTTGATATTCCTGTCCTGTTTGAGGCTTGAGAAATACACTTAAAACTGTTCACAATCCTATGATACATTATTTTTATATTCCTGTCCTGTCAGAGGTTTGAGAAATTCATTTCAAAACTGTTCACAACCCTGTGGTACATTATTTTAAAAACTGTTGACAACTATTAGGTAAATAAAGCACACAAAAGTTGTATTAGTGGTCTCATAATGAATTAACAAAACCTACTTCACAAGTTCAATCTGTTGTGACAGACAATCAACTTGATATAATAATAAAAGAAAAGCAAATAGCCCTCTTCCTTTATTCTGCCTTCTTCTTGTTAAGACTAAGTTTGATAGGTTAGAGACTTTGAATACTGTTAATGTATATTTTTTTTAGCATTCTCTTATTTTCTTAGCAATCTGAAGATGGAAATAATTAATTTAAAGTACAGTCAAACCTGTCCTAACGGTCACCTTTACTCAGCCGTCACCTGTCCACAACAGCCATTCTAATTTATCCCCAGCAAATTTCCGATATAACTGTCCTGTATGTAATGGTTACCTGCCTTCCGCAGTCAGCAGCCAGGTGTTTCCTAACCAAACAATGATTTCTCCCTGCTTTAAGCAGTCATTGGTGCGTATCTACAGTGTACACAAACTAAATTGCGTATTTTATGATTTTGTTGAATAGTGGACATAAAATAATCATGATAATGTAATAATAATAATAATAATAATAATAATAATAATAATAATAATGATAATGATATTCAGGGCATGGTATTTGTTCAAAAACCAATTTTAAAAGGTGACCCTGTGTACAGAAGTCACCTGTGTACAAAGGCCAATTTTGCCTTTTCCTGTGGGTGGCCACTATTGACAGGTTTGACTATATATGATTTATGTACAACTGATTCATTGTTAGTTTCAAAGTGAAGCTAATTGATCTGCCCAAAGATACAAACAGAATAATTATACAAAATGATTTCATAATTAAGCAACATGCATCCATACAACAGTAGTGATGATATTACACGTCTCCCTCGATAACTTGTGCACAATGGGGTCCAAAAACATAGACTGCACTATAAGAAAGGGCACAAGTTACTGAAGGCCCTAAAACAAAAAAAAGGGGATGCCATCCCCATCCCCACTGGACATAGAGAAAATCAGGGGAGTGGGGTGGTGGTGGTGGTGGTGGTGGTGGTGGTGGTGGTGTTAATGGGGCTGTTTAATGGCTGAATACTTGTTTTATACTCACTTTGGGAATAATTGTCAATAAAAAGATTTTTCTAATGAAGTTGTTCACTTTTTTGTATAAATTACCTTTATTTTCAAGATACCCAACCTCTGAGAGATCGCTAATAACATTATTCCAAGAGGTTTTAACAACCATCACGTGTATGCAAAAACAATGTATTACATCACTGATTTTGTTGTTGTTGATTAAAAAACAAGATTCATTTTTTATCAAAAACTTGGGATATTTATTTTGTAAAACAACCGGCAACATCAAAACTCAATTTTTAAAAATTGTTCTATTAGTAAAATACTGATGCCATGATTTCATTGCAAGTAATAGTGAAACTTCTTCTCATCCTTGAGAAAATCTCTGAGTGCCAATTCAGGAATTTTAAATTCACTACAAACTCTGAAACTCACTTCTCCATAACGAGCCGTATCTGTGCAACAAAGCTTTTTATTCATAAAGTACTCATTTCGCTTGGTTGCCTTGCTATCTTTGATCACATTTGTAAATGAGTAGGCTAGCTAGCTCTTATGCAGGTAGGATTTGCATGCCTTTTAACTTTTGTTTTATTCCACCCTCCTTTATTTGATTTGATACAAAAGACGTAATTAACCAGATAATACAAAGCAGCCCTGCTTTTAATTGAGTGTAACAATACAACAAATACTTCTGCAAGTTGGAGATCAAAACATGGTTGGCACTTAATTAGGTTCTCACAGAAATGCTTGTGGACATAGCTGTGACAGTAAAATGAAATTTTTCACGTTTGCATTTATGATGATTACACTGAAACCGAATTAAAAGATAGAACTAAACCACGAATTTCACTTGACAAAACCTTTTGAATTGGTGTTTACTTATTAAAGTGTTGCCACCAGTAGGCATTAGTGACATTTTCATTGATCGAAATTTCGTTGAATATTGTTATTTACAGTGTACTGAGAATGTTGTTTGGAAAGAAAATTTAACAAATTATATGACTTCTTATTAAAGGTTCAGAATTTCACGATGTTGATTCAAATTTTATGGTACATACCACTGTTTTCAATGATGTAACGAGCGATATATCAAGGTTTCATTTACCAATTTTGATCGCGATTTTCTTCATGTTCAACAAATAGGGGCCAATTTTTCTGGTATTTTCGAGGTAAAAAAATGGGATCTACGCAGGTTCATGAGTTATTGAGGGAGTCGTGAATTATTATTACAGTACCCCCTCATTATAATGCTGTCCATGGAAACCATAAAGTATACCATTTTATAATGAGAGTATGTTAAAATCAAGTACATGATAAACATAATTTCACTACACGTTAATGAAATGGGATTCCATGACCATACTCATCTCATAACAGGACCTGTGTTATAATGAAGTTCTTTGTAGTGAGGGAGAACTGTATATTATTATTATTATTATTATTATTATTACTATTATTATTATTATTAACTGGCACTTTGCTGAAAGAACAGTCAGACACCCAGTCCTGGCCAAATTAACTGCCCTGACCACATTAAAAACTAATCATGTTAAGTCTTTTGGTGAAAACCCCATGTCAATATGACTCTGTTAAGGAGGAGTAGTTATAACAAGATTTTCATGAAGGCTGCCATGGCAAGAGTATTAGATGACAGGTCAGCACCATTTTCATTTAGAACCAACTAGACATAACTAGAAGTCTTCTAGTGAAAACTCCATGTTGATATGACCATCCTTTCATTAGGAGAAGAACTAACAAGATTTTCAACATGTCCCCTGACTACTAGTATACAAATTCTACGTGCTCTCCCAGTAGTACAAATTTGTAGATGTGTACACAGTTGTTATTCATCCTTTAAATTTGAAGATTACAATAACATCACTAACTGGTTTGGTTTCTGTGAGCACAAGAGTGGCCAATCAGGCCAATTTGTGGCCTGAACAGTCTGTGGCACACTAGACAGGAGATGCCACATGGGGAATATTTGATCAACAGAGGTCGTGCTGCAGTTTCCGAGATTGACACTGCTCACACTTCTGCAATTCTCCTCAGCTCATAGTCTGTAGCTCAGCATGAAATAGACTGAACCAGGTGGTAGAATCCTGTGTGAGATATTCCCAAGACTCAGGGTAAAGTATTTAAAGATGACTTATGGAACTCTTTGAAGTGTTTCTTCTGACCTCTCTGAGATCACTTTCCCTTCTTCAGCTCACTGTAGAAGATCTTTGGCAGTAGCTCGCCTGACATCTTGGTGACGTGGCCTGCCCATCTCAGCTGTGATTTCATCAGCTGGGTGTGGATGCTTGGAATGCCTGCCCATGTGAGAACCTCAGTGTCTGGGATCTGGTCCTGCTATCTTATCTTCATCAGTTTCCTCATGCAGCCCATGTAAAAATGGTTCTGCATTTTGGCAAGGCATATGTAAACTGTCCAGATTTCACATGCATACAGAAGGGTCGGCAATAGTGGCTTTGTAGACCTTCAGTTTTGTTTGCAGACTGATACCTCTGTGCTCCCACACATTTGTGCATAGTCTGCTGAAGGTCACACTTGCTTTGGCAATTCTGGTGTTGGTTTCATCACTGATGAGGACTGCACGTGACAGTGTACTGCCAAGGTAAGTCAACTTGTGCACTGTCTAGAGGGTTTGGCCATTCACTATGATGGTAGGTTCTACATAAGGCTTTCATGGTGCAGGTTGGTGTATCACCTCTGTCTTCTTGATACTGATTGTGAGACCAAAATTGTCACAAGCTGAAGAGAAATGGTCCATACTCTGTTGCATGTCCGACTCAGATTTAGCATTCAGGGAACAGTCATCAGCAGAAGGAAATCACAAACAGACACTTCCTGTAACTTCCTCTTTGCTTGTAGTCTCCTCAGATTGAAAAGCTTGCTATCAGTGTGGCATCTAATGTCAATCCTAGTGTCACAGTCATGGAAGGTAACTGTAAGCATGGCAGAGAACATGATACAGAAGAGGGCTGGGGCCAACACGCAGCTGTGCTTGACTCCACTGATGACTGGGAATGATTCTATGTTTTTTTGTGATACTGATTAGTCCTTACAGACTGCATAGACCCAGATCTGCTGGCGCATTATGCGATGGCAGATCTGGGTCTATGCAGTTTGCAGTCGGTATTTGCTTATATGCGAGTATATACAGTATATATCTTTATAGCTATGTGTGATGTACTCAGCACTTACCTGTTTTATGTACTGATTTGTCAGTTTGTTGTTAAACACCAAAGAACACGATGAGTAAAAGAAGCCCTAATTGATTAGGTAAAAAAAATGCATATGTAAAGATTCATTTAAGAACATGTCTCTCAGCTGTTTTGAATGCATTATTCATACATACAAACAGATGCTAATTTCCATTGACTACTTTGATGAAGAGCTGATCACTGGGCCAGCCACAAGCTTTGAGCCACATCAGGTATTTCGGCAAACTTCGAAAAGGTACTGGGAATGGAATAAAGTTCACACTGCCAACAAGCTGGTCTGAGTATCTACTGTCTGACTTACAAAGGCCCCAGACACATGCTTTTACCATGGTCACAAGTTGAATATGGTTTATCACATGATTTACATTTAACTAGACAAATTCCTCACTGTTAATGTAGCATATTTTGCTGTGTATAATTTGCACTTTTTTCATGCTAATTTTCTTACTTTCAGGAGGGGTGCGCATTTGATAGCACAACTAAAGAAATTTGTTGACAGGTCGATCTGACAAAAGGATGAAGGCACTATAGCTGCATACATGTGTCACATTCACTCCTTGTGAAATATTAAATCCGTTGCACATTGCATTCTAACTAATTTGTTTACCGATACTAGCCTTATTAAAGAAAAAAATAATGCTTTCAAACCTTGATAGTTTTGTTCTTTGATTGTTGATGTTAGTAAACTCGTTTCACTTCACATCATTGTGTAATGTTTTGTTCTGTGACTTGACCGGAAATACATGTACATAACGACTGGTAACTTGTTGTTCTAAAGCTGTGCAAAGTATCGCACTGCAGCAGAACAAATATAATGATTACCGTATATGTACCATAAATGTTCAGTAATTGATAACTGTGGATCTAATACATTTTTTTCTTTATTTATTCTTGGTTAAATTGAAAATAATATTTAGAATTCAAGCAGTGTTAATGTTCTCATCAGAGGCACATTTAGGGGACATCTTTTTTTGCAACTACGGTTTGTTTGTTACGGTAACACTGACACATATCGTGAAACAAAATAATAAATTCATGTATGAAATCGACAATTTTGTTTCCTTTGGAAACTAAACTTGGTTCTTAATTTAATTTCACATCTTAAATCACAGTATTTGATATTTCTTTGTGACTATACAGTGATCAATGCTTCATTGACTCAGTGTAGTCTTTCCACGGTAACCAATGCTGGCTAAAGCTTTGCTGTGCTAAATGTAGTTGAATTGCTTTGTCCAGGAAAATTTGCAATTTATTTACTTTTCTTCATAAAATAAGCTTGGATCTTTGTTTTATTTCTCATCTTAAAACACATTAACTAATACTTCTTTGTTACAATACAGTGAGCAATGTTTAATTGACTTGGCATGGTTTTTTAATGGTAATCTGCGCTGGCTAAAGCTTTGATGTGCCAAACATAATTACAATGCATTGGTTGTCTTGGTAAATTCTATCTTAGACACTGAGAGATATTTTAAAGGTGTCATGATAGTCCAAATAAGTATAAATTCTGGACCTGAACTTTCACATAGCATCTTGTGTTCAATCTTGAATCTGAATGAATACAGTCAAAGTATCAACATAGACCTTGTAAGAAACTCATACACTGCGAAAGACAAGCTAACCATCATTGCCTATTCGAAAGTGATGACGATGAAGAGGAATTTGAGGGAATAGACTGAACTCCATCAAACAAATTAAACCTTAAAACAGCCCTTTTAAGGGCTAACCATAAAATCGGAACGATATACTTTCAATATTGCCAGCTTTTTTCATTCTTTCTTTTATGATATCTGTAAAAAAAAATATAAAAAATATATGGGTCATGATCAGGTCTCACATAATGACAGGAAAGACAAGAGAAACAGTCAAGCACTGGTTTATTGTAAACAATTCAAATGTCGTGTAACAAATGATGAATTGTGCACTATCCAAAATGGACGACTGTTGTCGCTCTATGAAAATAGAGCAAAATTATCAAGATTTTCAAATATATTATATTACATGCATGTTATATGTCAGAACTAAGTTTTTTCCCCTCATTCTGTGTATAAAATTGGGGCGTGCATTATACACACCAAAATATGGTATTTTGTTACTAATAGCTTGTCAGAGTAAGAGAGCAAATGGCAAAGTGGCTGGAGGTGTATCACTGTGATTGGTCAAGCACATTAGCATGAGTGGCAGTTTATTGCTGGTCAATTACCAAACCATTACAATGAATTTCTCTGGACAACCAAATTTGGCCATGATCTTCCAAAGCCCCCCATATCTGTATCAAAGGCTTTTGTCAGGTCAATGAAAATCATGTATAGTATGGAGTTCTGTTGTTGGCATTTCTCGTGGAGTTGGCGAACTGCAAACACCACATCTATCGTCCCTTGTCCTTTCCTGAAGCCGCACTGACTCTCAGGAAGGCGCCTTTGATCAATGTGATGCACAAGGTGATTCAGCAGTATTCTGGTAAGGATTCTGCTGGCTGTTGACAGCAAGGAGATGTTCCAATTGTTGTTGCAGGATTGTCTATTACCTTTCAGCTTTTCCAGGTGGACAATATGGACCTTCCTACAGTACATGTAGAACCACAATCAGCTATGATGACCAGTAAGATGCTCCATTTACAGTAATGATGCCTCTACCTAATTAACACAATGTTTTTGCCACTGCATAAAAACAACTAGTGTAGCGGGATTAAAAGTCTCAGTGCTACAAGATTGTCAAACATTAATGAAATTTTCCAATGAGGTAATCTGAGGAAGATCCCTGTTACATCATCCAGACTTAATGAGAAATAAATGTGACTCTTGTTTGTGTCCTCCACAATTTAGTGTGATTCTGAAGCTCAGAAACTGATGGAAATAGCAACATTTTTTGGGAGTGAATTTTGATAGAAATGGGTTTTCACAGACCCAGGTCAGAAGTAGATTAGAAATGAACACTGAATGAGGTATTTACGAAAACAAGGTACTCCATTTTTTAACAATTATCTTCTAAATGCATGATTATTTATGGATTTAAGAAAACCACTTAAAGCTTCAATATAATATCTTTATTTTTATATAAACAACCATATAATCCGTTTAAGTGCTTAATTACCATTATGATACAATTAAATATTTTATGCAAATAAAATTATTATGTTGGCTTGGCATGTATGCCTGCATGTATCTCCCCCTCCAAAAACACACATACACTTCATATAGCTTTTTATCTTTGACATTATACAGCAGTACAGTACATAGTGAGGTTGGCAGTTGTGGACCCCAATTACTGTGTTATAGCCAGAGGAGCTGTGCATGAATCAAAAGTTCTCACAATTTTCATCACAACAAATATTCACCAAATTTTCACAAATATACCTTATGCGTGTGAACAGGACTTTAAAAAACTGAGTTTTGAATCTGATGCTGAGATTTTTTACTTGCAAATGTTTCAGGTTAGAAGACTAAGTGCATACAAACCAGCTGATATATGTCTGCCTTTTTCCCTCCTCGCCCTATTGTAAGGGGTTTTCTGTTGGAAAACTTTACTCCAGGCTTGGTTTCTTCAATGGACATATGCAAGTCAAATATGCTGAAAAAAAAAGAAACATTAGCAGCTATATCAAACATATGTGACTTTAAAAAACTTTTACATAGAAATCTTAGCATTATTGACAATAAAAATTCCATTGTCACCAGAAAATTACGTTTTACCTTGTACAAGACAATTATTCAATCAGAATGAACAAGCTTGTCAATTTAATCACTTCAAAAAGCTATTTTTTTGGGGGGGGTTTTATGCTAGAACTTCCTATAAAATCTAAGAGAAATAATGTTTAATTTGATGCAAATCAATCTTCTTAACTAGACATGTGCAACCTATGGCCCACGACCTGGTTTTATCTGCTTATTTACATCATAGGGTGTGGCTTAAAAAAATCACTTATCTGGCCGTGCCCTGGAGGAAGTTACACATGACTGCCCTTAACTTTCCAAAGACTGGCTAAGGTTAGTCCTATTTGGTATCTTGGTGTCATTGCATATACAGTCAAACTTTATTTCAGTGACCTCAGCTATGAGCAACCACCTGAAATTTATGACCACAGTCATTGTGCATTAATCAATTTTACTATATAAATGTACTGTTATGAATGACCACCTGCTTACTAAGACTAACAACTATGATTTTGGGGCAAAATATGTGTTTCAATACTGCTATGGCTATGAATGAGCATAACATAAAACCAGATATAAACACAACAGATCTTTATTTTATCCTTTGTAACCACAACTGCTGTGCAAAGTCTGCAGGTGGAGTGCAGATTGTTCCAAACCGAGATTCACAAAAAAAGAGGGAAAAAGTTGAGTTTGGTTACCAATTTCATTAGATTTATATGGTAAAGTTGTATGCCAAGAACAACTAAACCAGATTATGTACATGTCAAACCACCACAGTAGTGCCATAGTCATCAAAATCTCTCTCTATAACGATTAACCATTCCATCTTTAAAGGACTAGTGATCATGGATGCACATAATCATTTCAAAGGTTTGCATTGTTTATCTATTGTGAAAACCCACACAATGCCAATAATGTTATACTGAGAGTTCTTACCTTCCATTCACCGTAGTGTGACAGATACTGCCTTAAATCATTTGTCTGTGGAGTTACAATACATAATGACATGAATGAATGAGGTCTTTGTCCTTTTCTCTTATCAAGTTATTTGCTTTTTCCAGATGAGTTAATTCTTAAGTTATTGTAAAGGTTTGTATTTTTTGTTGCTTTATCGATACAACTGATACTAAAACCTGCACCTGAGGCTGAACATGCCACGGTCATAGATCTCGTCATCTGTTCACCTTAGTACATCTGTTAATCCTTTTGTTTTCTTAGTTGATCCATTTATTATGTCATGGGTTACTTAGGTTTTGCCCTTTGGCTGTTAATTAATTTATTGAGAAAGTGTTATCATAGCTAACTTCACAATATATGGACAGGATAAGTGTTACTCTACAGTTAACACTGCAATTCATATGCCATAATGCCAATAGATTACATGTGAACTTCAAATAAAAATGATAATATTTATGATTGATTTATTTTTAGTGCTTATACATGTTTTTTATATATGAATGCATGTAATATTTTAACAAGAACTATGAATAAAGAACAAAATATATATACAGTAGTTATGGGTATTTTTCTTTCTTAAGTCCAGTTGAATTTTGACCTTGAAAACTGGCCATTCTGTACAGACCTGTTATGAGATACCACCCATCTTGAGCAACCACTTTTTGTTGGCATAAGGAGTGGTCATTAAGATGCAAACTTTTTAAACTTATAAGTGCTTCCTGCAAATACTCACAGTTGATACTTACCGTTTGTCAATGCTGTAGTCCCCAATCCTAATCCTTCCTTTGGCATCAACATGGACACTTGAGGCCTACACCATAAGTAAAAAAAAAATATTCATGAATGGGTTTTAGTCAACATGGACACTGGAGGCCTACACCATAAGTAAAAGATAAATATTCATGAATGGGTCTTAGTCAACATAGACACTTGAGGCCTACACTGTAAGTAAAAAATAAATATTCATGAATGAGTTTTAGTCAGTAACGACCTTCCATTATGTCAGCACCTACTGGATGCTATCAAGGACATGTGGCTACATAATGCGTAAGCAAATCAGGGCTTACGCTGGCAGTTATATTTATGATTTCAGTCCAACATTATGTGATAATTTATCTAGATCAACACAGTTTGCAGTTGGGTGTGACTTACATACATATATATCGAAAGTATCGAGCCAAAAAGTTTAAACTGAAGAATATCCAGTTTTTGGGTAGAGTCACATAGTAGTGATAAGGGAAGGTAATTAAAATAGTATATTGGAAGAATTCCGTTCCATACATACTATTTTTATAGTTTAAATTGTATACAGATGAGAAATACAAATTCTTTTATCTTTTTCTGGAAAGTCTAGATTCTGGAGGTAGTGGCAGTTCATTCCTAACATTAATGTGATTGGGTAATGTATTTTTCTCTACACAGTGTATAGGGTGATGAATGGGTTAATGTTAGAATTAAAGAAAAAAATTCACATTTTCCTTGGAGAAGTGAAATGTTAGAGAGACCTTTCCCATTAAGGTTTGGCTAAGGTGACGAATGACACCAAAAAAATGTACACATCTTTTTGAACTAAAGGCACATAGAAAGCAGGGGGAAGTAAAAGAAAAAAATGGTTTCCTGAAGTTGAAATGATTAAAGTTTAAATGATGTGTACTCCTTCTCCTAGTAATTTTTAATAATAACTGATCATCATGGTTTAATCTACTTACAGTACTTTCAAAATAGACAAAAAGAACAAAATAAAAACAAGGGCAAACAAGGAATGTGTTTTTCATGAAATACAAATCCCCCACCACAGTGCCTGAAAAAAAATGATTTAAAAGCAAAAGTTAACCTGATGGATGTATGTAAGAAAGGTTGTATGGATGTACAGGCAAGGTTAACAAAATATGTCCAAACTAAATTTATGGAGTGGCATGAAAAAACATAAAAACCATTCAACAAGGTAAAATATAATGATAACTAGTTTCTATGTGGCAATTGCATTTTAATAAATACTGGATAACAACGGCTTGATAACTAGTTTATATATGGAAATTCCATTTTAATAAAGACTGGATAACAATGGCTTGGTAACTAGTTTATATATGGAAACTGAATTATGATAAAGATTGAATGACAATGGCTTGGTAACTAGTTTATATATGGAAATTGAATTATAATAAAGACTGAATGACAATGGCTTGATAACTAGTTTATTTATGGAAATTGAATTATGATAAAGACTGGATAACAATGGCTTGGTAACTTGTTTATATATGGAAATTGAATTATAATAAAGACTGAATGACAATGGCTTGATAAATAGTTTATATATGGAAATTGAATTATAATAAAGACTGAATGACAATGGCTTGATAACTAGTTTATATATGGAAATTGAATTATAATAAAGACTGAATGACAATGGCTTGGTAACTAGTTTATATATGGAAATTCCATTTTAATAAAGACTGAATGACAATGGCTTGATAACTAGTTTATATATGGAAATTGCATTTTAATAAAGACTGGATAACATTGGCTTGATAACTAGTTTATATATGGAAATTCCATTTTAATAAAGACTGAATGACAATGGCTTGATAACTAGTTTATATATGGAAATTGCATTTTAATAAAAACTGGATAACATTGGCTTGATAACTAGTTTATATATGGAAATTGCATTATAATAAAGACTGAATGACAATGGCTTGATAACTAGTTTATATATGGAAATTGCATTTTAATAAAGACTGGATAACATTGGCTTGATAACTAGTTTATATATGGAAATTGCATTTAATAAAGACTGAATGACAATGGCTTGATAACTAGTTTCTACATAGAAATTGCATTTTAATAAAGACTGGATAACAATGGCTTGATAACTAGTTTATATATGGAAAATGCATTTTAATAAAGACTGGATAACAATGGCTTGATAACTAGTTTATATATGGAAATTGCATTTTAATAAAGACTGAATGACAATGGCTTGATAACTAGTTTCTACATAGAAAGTACATTTCAATAAAGTCTGGATGGCAATGGCTTGAATACTCTGTGGTAAAACATTACTATCCCCATGCTTTAAAAAAAAAAAAAAAAAAAAAAGACAAATGCCCCTTAAAAGGATTGGCATTTTACTGACCAAAACAAATTGTAACAATCAACAAGAAATTGTTTCTGACATCCTTTCCTTCTTTTATTACATTTGCTAAAGATACAGGATTCACAATCCATTACAGAATTATTTGGACAAAGTGCATTTTAAAACAAAAGTCCTTTCATGAAAATTATATGTCAATATGACAATCCGATCAGGATGAGTAAGAATAAAAAGATTATCAAGGCGACCACTTAACAGTTATGCTGAAAATAAGATTATCATTTTCATTACAGATCAACAACATAGTGTCATAAGCATTGAAGTGAAAATCTCATATCAATAAAACTATCAAGTCCAACTTTTATTTAGCTAAAACTTTAACATTGTGGTTAATGTAGGATCCGCATGGATGTATGTATGGACAGATAGATGTGTGTGCACTATGGTGAACTTCTGTGAAGGTGGGCTAGACAAAAACTGAAAACCTTATTTATTTCAAGAACATAAAAAGGCTGACCTTTCTGTGATGTATAGGCATAAGAAGAAGGCATGAATGATGAAGGCATTGTTTGAGAAGTAGATCATAATACAAGACAGGAAAATGGGTCAACAGAAGAAAAAGATATTACTTGTTCTTAGATAATGCCCTATCACACCCCAACCTACAGTTGTAGGACATTTCAATTTCGTACCCCCGGTACAATAAGCAAACTGCAACCCATGGAGCAAGGAATTATTTGTTAAGTTTAGTTTAAAGAGATTTTATTGCCATAAAAATAATATATTTACAAAAGGATGGGACACAACTTCACAAGAACTTACAAGTTCTTCTCCATTACACCAAAGGAATTATTCAGACACTGAAACTCACAGCTCCCCCATATATTGAGACAATTGGCAAAGGAAAGATCTGTTTTTTGGCCCAGAACACATGATGAGAGTGACATTGTAAAATACAGTCTTCTCCTTGTCAAAAGCCTAGGACGAGATACAGTGTGAAACCACTGGCTAGTGCTTCATCAACTCTGGATTTAGTGATGGACAGACTGATAATGATGAACAAAAAGAGGAATCTTTTGATGCAGAAAATGATATTGAAGATGACAAAAGCAATCTGAAGACAATTTTGCAGGATTTAATTGGATGTAAATTTGGTTTACATAATTGATATTGACAGTCAGGTGGCCACTTATGACAGACTGATTGGAGTGCAGATGCCTGAGAACTTCTGAAAAATAATGAGACTGATGGCAAAGATGATGATGAAGATCATGGCAATGAAAATACTTTCACCAGCCCGAGAATCAGATCTCTCAAAAAAGAAGCAGATTGTGTCAGATTAGAAGGATTTTGCCATGGCTAATGGATTTACCAGCCCAAGAATCAGATCTCTCAGAGAAGCAGCAGCTTGTGTCATATTTGAAGCATTTTGCAATGGCTAATGAAGTCACCAGACTGAGAATCAGATCTCTCATAGACGCAGCAGACTACGTTAGATTTAAAGCATTTTGCCACAGCTAATGGATTCACCAGCCCAAGAATAAGATCTCTCAGAGAAGCAACAGCTTGTGTCATATTAGAAGGATTTTGCCATGGCTAATGGATTCACCAGACTGAGAATCAGATCTCGCAGAGAAGCAACAGCTTGTGTCACATTTGAAAGATTTGTGACATTCTAAGTACCTTACTTTCATTCTTTCTCTGTTATCAATGTTCTTAAGAGCACGTGTAAAATGATCATTTTCTGCTTGTTAAGTGCATTTGGTTCAAGCAAAAGAAGTTTTGTTGAGCATTCATGGATGGATAATATTTTTGAGACAGAAAAAAAAAAACAATTAAAAATCTTGTGTTTCATAGGATATTTAGCAAAAAGTGCTCTGGAAACTTCAAGAGCTTTGACAAATTTATTGCAAACTGCTTTTGATTTAATCTAATTAGAGTATCACAGATGTGTATGCTTGGACACTCAATATCATGTTTTGTCATCAATACATTATTATAATTACAAGAGTTGTAAATAATAAATTAAATGTGTATTGTTTCTAATTTCTCAATGTTTGGCAAAAACAAAAGGTGAAATGGGTAATAGGTGCTCAAATTGTATTGTGGTGTATTGCGGTGAGTGACAATTTCCTATGGTCAAATGAATTTCCAATCACTCACCCAATCAGGCAAGTACTGATTCAGGGCTGAACATTGTTTCTCTCTTTAATAAAAGGAATGTTCTATCAAGAATATTGCCAACTTTTTTCACTGGAAGTCGATACTTTCTACCACAAGTTTGTTTTCCATTTGTTTTGATCAAGCTCATAATAGCACAACTCTTCAATACCAATAAACATTTACCTGAGGGGGAGTCAGGCTGGTCTCAGTTAGTAATTACTTACAACTGGTAACAGAAGGGTCACAGAATAAATTTCGGAAAGAAAAACACAATCAAATTTAGGTAGTTAACATCATCAACTTTTATATTTCTAAAACAGCTTTTTCAGTAAGAATATATTCTGGGGAAGTAAAATTTTTACTACTTGCCTGACTGGGCAAGTGGAGTTTTAGAGGTTTTTAACCCCTGCTTCTGTCTATCCATCTATATAATTCTTAATCTATCTATCAACCAACCTATCTCTATCGGCTGTACCTTCTCTCTCTCTCTCTCTGATTCATCACTTTTTGGTCCTTTCAGCAGTCATTATACACAGGTTTGACTATACATGTATACATGGATGAGGGGTATGGATAACTGAGAAAAGGGAGGTAATAATACTGCTTTGCTGTAGACTTGTAGCCAACCTTGTAAATCTTAACAAGAAGATCTGTGAAACAAATAATGTAAACTTAAATTTGTTCATTGGTTTTCAGGTTACCTGCAGGTTTTTGTGTACCACTGCATTGTTATGTAGGTACTCCAAACCTAGTAAAATCTCTTCTGTGTATGGCCTCAGCACATCAATCAGGATAGGTTTCTTCTTTTTCAGGTAAATGCTCAAACTGTGACCACCAGGGTTCTCCATTAATAACTGTGATAAATACAGAGTGATAATCACACAGTGGTATACTACACACACTGAACAGTAAAAAGTAATTCTCTCTGCAGCATCAACCTGATTCTTTGTACTCTGTCAGGACTAATGGGGTACCTTACATCAATATGTCCTGTAATGAAATCATCTTTAAATGAACAGGTACATGTTCTTTGGGTAAATACACAAGATAAATTTGGAGTATGCAGGTTATTAGGTTCATAATTAAGTTCATGTAACTTTAACAATGTAAAAAAATGTCAAAGAATGAAGCATATGTTCTACTTTCATGTTTCTATTAGTGACTATTTAAAATTGAGAATGATATGTATTATACCAAATTTAAAGCCGACTCAAACATGTGTTAAATTTGTATTTTAATATTTGTTACATCATCATGAAATATTAGGCCACCTACACTACTGACATGAGAATTAGAATTTCCATCACTAACACCTTTTCAATTTGAATAACCACTAGCACTACAGTTTACCATATATACTCATGTATAATCTAATACCAACTGCAAACTGCACAGACCCAGATCCGTCGCATAATACGCCAACAGATCTGGGTCTATGCAGTTTGTAAGGACTAATCAGTAGAACAAACAACATAGACCCTGATCTGCCGGCGCATTATGTGGCGGCAGATCAGGGTCTATGTTGTTTGCATTTGGACCTGACTTATACACGAGTAAAGATGGTACTTGATTACTGAGATATATATCTCCTCCACAGACGTCTCAAAGTTCTCCTAGCCCATGCCAGACATTTGTTCCTGAAAATTATTGTGGACACCAGATACTTGTGAAATTTAGTATAAAAACTTTAATAAGAGGCATAATTATTTTGCAATAAATAATAAAATACTGATATACCCATTGTTAGATGTATCAGAAAATGTGTTTTTTTCCATTCAGGATTTGCTGCTGTTTCAGTTTTAGTAATATCCTTCCTTGTTTCATTAGTTTTTTCTCAAACTACTTATTTATAAAAATATTTTCTTTCAAAATATTATGCTACAGAATTTCACCCAACAACAATATTTTATGTCAATCTAATGTTTTTCTAAATTATTTATTCCCTGTCAACATGGAGACTTACAACTTCAAAAATATAAAACAGTTAAAAGATTTACACATCCAGTCAAGTCAAACAGAAAAGTCTTATCTGATTACGTCCCAAAACAGGTATTGGAAGATGACTAAGGTTAGTTTGTTGCTAGTATTGTTTTTCTTTAATTTTAATTAGGGCCTAGGCTAGATTTATATTGTTGTTAATGTCTGTTATGTACTACCACACTGCCACAAACAGAACCTACAAATCCTATGCTGTGAGGGACTAAGGTTGATATAGTAGGCCTGTAGAATCCCATGCTGTGAGGGACTAAGGTTGATATAGTAGGCCTGTAGAATCCCATGCTGTGAGGGACTAAGGTTGATATAGTAGGCCTGTAGAATCCCATGCTGTGAGGGACTAAGGTTGATATAGTAGACCTGTAGAATCCCATGCTGTGAGGGACTAAGGTTGATATAGTAGGCCTGTAGAACCTGGGGGCAAACATTTAATTATAAGATATTTATAAGGCCCGGAGATAACCATTCACACCTATGTTGTCTTATACTTGGTGGCTATAGAGTGTTTAAACAAAATTAGGTCAAGGTGACCTAGTTTTGGGTGGTTGAGCTACTCTCATTGGGATGCATCAACATACCAATTTTCATGTGCAGGTGAAATTTGTCCTGGCGGAGAGATCGTTTGAGATAAGCCAAGTGTGAAGGTTGGGAATCTGCAGGCTGTTGTGCAAGAGACAGCCCCTGTGCTGCAACAGAAGGTGAGGGACTCAGAGGAGGGCCCTGGGGTAATGTCCTGGGCTAGTCTACCAGCAGGTCAAGAAGATCGCTGGGACCACAGAGGGGCTATCAAAATGAGCTGAGCAGTGGATGTACTTACTTTCTGAAGTAATTGTGGGATCATCCTGAAGGATGGGAAGGTGTAAGTAAACAGACAATCCCCACTTCAGGCTGAAAGCATCCACTGCCCAGGCTCTCTGGTCTGTAACTAGGGAAACTTAAAAGGGGAGTTTGTTGTTTAGCCTTGTTGCAAACAAGTCCACCAAGGGTCTCTCCTAAAGTCTGAACAGAGAATCTGCCATGATTGGTGCAGAGATCATTCCGTGAGGACTATCTTGCCCCTCCTGGACAGACTGTCCACCAAAATATTCTTTTTACTAGGAATGTGGCAAACTTGGAGGGTAATTCCTTCTGAAGTTGCCCTCCACACAGGGGCATGTGTGAATCCTTGTTGCCTGAGGTATGTTACCACCGACGTGTTGTCGTCAGAGACCATCAAGCAGCAACTTCTTATTTTGTTGATGCACCCCTAAAGGGCTTAGAACACTGCTCTCATTTACAAATTGTTTATGTGGCGGGCTGATTCTTCCCAGGACCACAAACCCTGAAGAATAGCCCTTCTGGCTCTAGATGAGTGCCCCACCCAGAATCTGACATGTCTGTGAACAGATATGAGTGGGATTAGGGCATGCATGAGGACTCTGGCCAGAAACCGGTCCTGATATGTCCACCAGATCAGATGATGGCAGAAAATCCAGATCTAGAGAAATCTGAGCTTTCAGAAGGTCCCTGTGTGGTTTCCAGTTTGCTAGAAGGAGAAACTGGAGAGGGCACAAGTGCAATCTGCCTAGGGGAACCAGGTCTTCTGCAGAGCTCAAGGTCCCCAGAAGAGATAGAAATAGACGAGCCAATGTGATCTTGGCTCTCAGCGCAACAGGGTCAGGATTTTGTCTACTCTGTCCCATGGTCACTAGGAAATTCATCCCCATGTAGACAAAATCTAGAAATGGAGTACGCTCCAATTTCAAAGTAAAAGACCCAGCCTAGTCACTATGGACCAATAATGAGACAGATCTAGTCTGAGGGACTCTAGCTGGCTGTTGTGGATCAACCAATCGTCTAAATATTGGAGGATATGGATTCCCAGTGACCTTAAGTGGATGGCAACTACTCCAATGACCCTGGTAAAAGCTCTCGGTGTGGAGGCTAGGCCGAACAGCAGAGTGTGAAATTGGAAGACCTCCTCATCCAAGCAAAACCAGAAGTACTTCCTGTGAGGAGGAAAGATAGGGATGTGAAGGAATACATCCTGAAGGTTGATGGAGACTGCCCAGTTGCCAGGTCTTATGAAATTCCTGACTGAGGCTGTAGTCTCCATCTTGAAAGGTTCCTCCTGCAGAAATTTGTTTAATAAGGAAAGGTTGATAATTAGTCAGAACTTTCCCCCTTTTTTGGTATCAGGAAAATCCAGGAGTAGAAGGCCGAAGAGTAGTCATTGAACATCCTCTTTACTAAATCCTTCTGGAGAGGAAGTGTACCTCTTCCTTTAATCACACCAGATTCACTGGTGGAAGCACATGGTGAACCTTACTAGAGGAGGGAGATCTCAAAACTGAAGTCAGTATCCTCCTTTTATGATAGAGAGGACCCACTCATTGTCCATGATGCCTGACCAAATCTCTGAAAAAAGGTTAGCCTGGCACCTATGAAGGAAGAGGGACACACTGCAGGAGAGGAAGCAAGTCCCTAGGGCCCACAAACTTCCTCCCTGAGCCTTTGCAGTGCACCCTTCTAGGGAACAACTGCCAAGGGGAGCTCTGAATTGGGAGTGTTGCTTGGACTGGGGCTGCATTGCTTTGAAGAACTTTGCTGACAGGCCCTGTGGGTGGTCAGGATGATTCCGCTTCTTGGCTGGTTTTGAGGAGCAGATGCGAGGGGCTAGTGTACTGGTCTCTCAAACTTTGGGAAGATACGAAGGAAAAAAGCCCTCTGATGAGGGTCTCTGCCTCAAGGGGAGCAGCCCTCAGAAGGTTTTTACTGTGCTCCAGGAAGACCTTGGATGTATCCAAAGCAACATCCCTTAGGAGGTGGAGAAGCTCTGCTGATAAAGCCATGGACATGGATAATGCATGCCTGGATGTTTTGGACACTACTTCCAACAAACATTGAAGGGCAGCTGGCGACAGAGATTCCTCCTTCAGCAGGCTGAAAGAGGCTGCTGAAAAAAGTCAGCATGCAAGGCTATGGTGATTAGAGACATAGCCTTTAGTTCTAAGGCCTCCAATGTTTTAACTGGAAGGTGAGCCAGGTCCCTGTGGAAATACCCACTTGTGCCACTCCGGCATCCAAAGTGGGAGGTGTATGGGGCCAGGAAGTGGTGTGAACCCTATAACTAGCTGCAGAGACCAAAGGTCTCAATGTAGATGGGGGCAAATTCCTGGCCCTTACTAAACCTTTTAAAAAGATCCCTAACTATAGCCAAGTCAGGGAGCAACAAGAGATCTGCACAGGAGGTAGCCCCTGAGATTCTCTCCAAGCTGGAGAGAATTTTACTGTCCTCAGAACCTGAAGGTATGGGACAGAGATCCTGGGGTAAAAGATGGTAAACCGCATTAACCAACTTATCAAAAGAAACAGATCTCTTCATCCTCTGCTACCTGATGAACAGTTGGAAGAAGGAAGGTGACCCGAATGGAATAGGTGCCACCTGGGCCTGTTCTCTGTTGAACTCATGCGAATCTACAAGGACTGACACTATGTCCTTGTCCCGCTCTTGCTCCTAGGAGACAGGACATTGTGAGCCAATCTCTCTGTGTTTTGGGAGAGACTTGGGAATAAGGGGAACTTTGACCCTAACTCCTCACGCGGAGTGAAGGGACTATCCCTAGTGGCAGTCTCAACAGGTGGGTGAGAGTGACTCTCAACCCTCCTTGGGTGTTTGGGGGAAGAAGGTGATGTCGGTCTACAGACTGCAACATTGGCCTCTCTACCATGGGCCCAAGGCCCTTAAGTCCATGGCTGCATTTAGGGGAAGGACCAATCACTTCCCTGCAGTGGAAAACCACACATGCCATAAGTATTTAGTGGGATTCTAGGAAAAGGGTGGATGCCTATCCAATCCCCTTCCCTAGTCTGGTGTCTGTACATCAATTCCCAATCCCAAGGGGATTCAACGATAGCCTGGAGAGAGGGGGAGTCTCAACCTGATCCCTACCCCCATACCAAGGGGTCTCCTATTACTGGTGACTGGTATTTGTAGACTGGCGCCCGGTGCCTGGTCAAGTGACTCTGATCCATATGAAGACCCTTCCTCAGATCTTATAGATTTGTATCATAGCTCTCATTTTTCTGGGCAGCTCGATCCTGTCACTAATAATGGGCTTCGGGTACTGAAATGGTGCTGCTCCTCCCTCAAGGGGGACAAGGAGCGACTCACTCTCAGCCAACACCAAGCTGTGAGGGTGGGGGCATGACTCACTCTCTGCCCCATGGGATTGGAGAGCGTACTGCTCCTATCTCATGGGATGGCACATCTTACTCGCCGCCCACTCATTTCCAACCTTAGGAGGTGTCACATGGGCCTTATGCATTCCCAAAGAGACTTATCCAATCCTTCACTAAGACCAGAGGGACTCAACGATGGAAAACTTAGTTCCTCCTTTGGGAGGGACCCATGTGCCTTATGAGTCTCCAAAGAGACTTCTCTAATCCTCCTCTGAGACACAAGAGACCCAGCGATGGAAAAGCCAGAAAATTCTGAGGAAGAAGAGGAAGGCCCTTTCTTCCTCCATTTGTATGTCGGTCTGTTTTCAGCAAGGTCCATGACCTCATTTGACCAGAGACTGCAAAAATGACAACCATCTGTCCTTTTACAATTCTTACATGCAAGGCACTCTGCTGAGACAATGCTGCAAGAGCAAAACTTTGAAAACAAGAACAAAATCTTCTATGAAGTATTATGCAAGAGTGAACAAAGTGAATGCAATTTAAACAGCAATATCTTACCTGCCCAGGTGTCGTCTCAATTAAACGAATTAAAACAACCACACAACTGATGTTTTAATCACAATACAGTCAGCAATGCTTATGCTGAGTACTGGATTAAAAGAATTAAGATAAACCTCTCCTTTGATAACCAGTGAGTGATGGGACCCATAAACAATGACCACAGCATAAGTAATGGAGTGAGATGTAATGAGGGATACTCACATTTCTTTTAACAGTCGAGGGGAAGGTGGAAAAGTGGGGTGCTAGACATTTTTTTGTTGATATATGAGAATTATAATCTCCATTGTCTACTGGATTTTAATATTAGTGGATATTAGATATTAAAAAGTAGATTAAAGTCAATAAATTGATGAAAGACTTTTAATACAAATCAAGCTGACATGCAGTACTCAACAAATTTGTGCATCATTAAAGTTGGGGTTCTCTCTCTTTCATGATCAGACACATATATACATCAAAAGCAAACACAACAGAAATGAACTAAAGCTCCGAAACTACAATTACACTAAAAAATTACTGGAGCCAAACCCATCAATACATTTTCACTGTTTAATTCATCATTTTAATGATTTTAAATATCAAACATTTCTCTGTGTATAGCACATGGCAATTCGACTGAGTACAACACCATATTAATAAACATAGTGTCTCAGAACACTACATATGGGTTGAGAAAAAAAAATTGACCAAAAACCGACAAAAGTAAAAAAGTGGTGCATTTTATTTGAACTTAAAAGTTACTTTGAAATATATCACTGCAAATTTTGAAGAATAACCCACAGATTAGCCAAAGGTAAATCAGACTGACCCAACATCCACATGTTACTGCAATGTCAACATCTTTCACCCATTTGTAATCAGCCTGAGGCAATCTGCTAATTAGCATATACCATCATGTCAAAGGACCATTAAGTCCTCAACAGTTGTCGAAATAAAGCCAGCTTAGCTGTTGAGAAAGTAGAGTTATTACAACTACTTTTTTTGTTCCTTTAATTTCACAACAATGTTCTGAATGCCTTCGTAATTAGACATGAGACTAAGCAGTAGTGTCAGTATGAATGTTTAAATGCGCATATGTTTTTACATTTCTTTTTTTTTATTCCTCAATAATATCAAACGATAATTGAACCTTTTAACATTTTAAATGTGTGAATACTGGATTTTCAGTGTCTTTGCACTTGTGCAAAACAGTATCTTAATTTGTCATCATCCATTTCATGAGTTATCCTAACACAGATTATCAAGGAAGTGGTGTAATTATCAGTAATATCAATATGGAATCCACCTTATCATGTTGTAAGCAGCTTCATGAGTTATCCTTACACAGATTAACAAGGGAGTGGTGTAATTATCAATTATATCAAATACCTTTTATCTCCAGATGTCAGATTACAACCAATCCCCTTCTCCCAACCACATGATTGCTAACAAAAATTTGAAATTATGAAAAGAGAAAATATTGTTTTCATTTAGACTTTTATGATGCAGAATATGAATCTCTACCACTGTTTCAAGTTCATACTGGTCATCTGGAAACTTACATAGACTGTTATTCATACTGGTCATCTGGAAACTTACATAGACTGTTATTCATACTGGTCATCTGAAAACTTACATAGACTGTTATTCATACTGGTCATCTGAAAACTTACATAGACTGTTATTTTCCCAGGCTCCTGATCATACTTCATGGCAAGATACTGGATAAGGTTCTGATGAGAAAGATTCACCAAGGTCATCAGCTCTTGCTCTATGCTTTGAATCTGAAGAAGATTCAATACCATTTCACATATTAACAATAAAAACAAACTACTTCACCCATATACAATTAAAAGAATGCCAAAAATATAATACAGCTGCTTTTGTAGATGAAGATACTAGTCACTGTGAGTTGTGCACAAAGTCAAACAAAGAGAAATGTGCTAAAATTTACCACAAAAACAAAACTAGCAATTTAATTCTATCATTTTATGTTCAACATGCAAACAAGAAAAATGCAAATGACAGTGTGGTCAGATTGTAAAGCACAATTTTTTCCAAATGATAAAATATTACACAGTGAATTGATCCAGAATTGAAAATGATACACTTTTCAGTTAAAAAAGCAGGGAAGAGACTATTCAGCCCACCTTTTATTTAGGAAGAAAAGACATACATAAAAAAGAAAGTAAAAAACTTTGACACTAGAAAAGACATACATGAAAAAGAAAGTAAAAAACTTTGACAATAGAAAAGACATACATAAAAAGGAAAGTAAAAAACTATGACACTACAAAAGACATACATAAAAAGGATAGTAAAAAACTTAGATACTAGAAAAGACTTGTACATAAATGGAAAGTAAAAAACTTTGACACTAGAAAAGACAGACATAAAAAGGAAAGGAAAAACTTTGACACTAGAAAAGACTGACATAAAAAGGAAAGTAAAAAACTTTGACACTAGAAAAGACAGACATAAAAAGGAAATAAAATAACTCTGACACTAGAAAAGACATACATCAAAAGGAAAGTAAAAAACAATGACACTAGAAAAGACATACATAAAAAGGAATGTAAAAAACAATGACACTAGAAAAGACATACATAAAAAGGAATGTAAAAAACAATGACACTAGAAAAGACATACATAAAAAGGAAAGTAAAAAACTTTGACACTAGAAAAGACATACATAAAAAGGAAAGTAAAAAACAAGGACACTAGAAAAGACATACATACAAATGAAAGTAAAAAACAATGTACAAGTCACTGTGTTCATAAACTCAATAAAATACAAAAATACAGATGGACAGACAAACATGGATGACAAAGTGATCGCTATGCTGAGCTTCAACCAAGGCAGGCAACAAAATTTGGCAAGATGAAAAAGCTTTCTCAAAATCAACCATTGTAGAAAGAAAAAAAAAATACAGAATCCACCAAGACATTCTCTATTCTATATTTGATTCTGACACTCAATTTCATGTGAATTTGCGAGACAGCAAGACATTGCAATAAAGTGATAATTGGAGAATGATTACTACATCAGTGAACATTCAATTTCAAACACCTTTTGTTCCTATATGATCTGAGATGAAATAACAAGGACATATTCATATTCATAAACAAGGACTGTGTATGGACAATCTTTGGAGTGTGATTATTATTTATGATACAAATACAAACTATGTATTAACTCTGAAAGGAAAATAAAAGGAAGAATGGACTCATTCAGTCTTCAAACTTCCAAACATTTGATTTGTGTGATGTCATTCATTAACCAAGGAATCGCAAAATTCTATTGATAATTTATGTTACATAATGCAAATAAGACAACTGTGTGTACAATCATCATGTTATTAGGGAAATAAACAAATACAATTATCCTGTATTCAGTTTTATGTCATAAAATACATCTCACTGAAACAAAACAATGGGGTCAAGACTACGCAATATAGCAATTTAAATTCTTAAACAAGAATCCCTCAAAGGGACTGATGCTACTGCCAAATTTTTTTCCCAGGAATCCAAGATAAGTCCAGTTTTTCATTTTCACTGCTGCAGAGTACTGAAACCATCTATGATATTCTTGACAAATTCCAACATACCAAATTTAGTAACAAACTACTGTCTTATACTTGAGGTAACATGTTCACAAGATACCTGTCAAGTGAAGTACAAATTATTTATCATGGCCTTTAACCTTGAACCTGAGATCATGGTTCAAAGATCACAGAACTTCTTTCAGACAATGTCATGATATAATCATATGCTAAGTTTGGTTAAATCTATTGGTAATATCATCGGGGGAAAAAAGAAACTTATTCATGCAGTATCATTCAAAGTTTCTTCAGATATATCTACAAACTGGGTTAAATGATAAAAATCCATTCATACTTACTTGTGTTATCATGCTTACAAGCCAGTACAGCTAAGAAATCAAGTCAAGACCTTGGACCTTAAAATCAATATCAGAGTGCTAATTATCAACTGTTCATAGGAATACAATTAAATGGAAAGTCTGGTCAAAATTCACTTTTATATCTAAAAATCACTGTGTTCATAAACTTAATAAAGTACAAAAATACAAGCAATGACCTTTGACTTTACCCCAAGGTCAGTTAGGTCTAGTTTTCAAAACTCCATCATAAAAGTACAGATGTGTCGGTGGTAAGATCTGCACCATTTTCATTCAGAAGCAATTAAATATTGCAAGAAGTGTTTTAATGAAAACCCCATATCAATGTCACAATTCATGCAAGCGGAGTAGTAATAACAAGATTTGTTAGATGGCTATGGTGCCATGTTGGTGGTCAGATGTACATCATTTTCATTAGAACTAGCTATATATTGCATAGGAACAACTAGACATTGTAAGAGTATTTCAGTCTAAGCCTTATGTCAATATGACCATCCATTCAGGTGGATTAGCAAGATGGCCACCGACCTTGGTATATATATTTGCTGTCAGATTGGTACCATTTTCATTTATGACTATCTCGTTGTTTACTGAAAACCCCATGACGATATGACCATCCATTCAGGATAAGTAGTGATAGCAAAATTTTCGAAATAGCCATCATAGTGGCCATATTAGATGTCCAAGGGTATGTCTGTCATACACCACTTACATTTTGGACCATGTAGATGTCATAACAAGATTTTTAGTGAAAATCCGATGTTGATATGACCATTCTTTAAGAAGGAGTAGTAATAAAAGAAATATCACACTGTCATTGTTGTTGGCTGTCTGAGGGCATGTCCCATGGGTACTTTTCCTTTAGTACCAACAAGACACCATAATAAAGTTTTTTAGTGAAAACCCCATGTCAATATCACTGTCCGTTCAGCTGAAGTAGCAATAACAAGATTTTCAAGATGGCCACCATGGTGGCCATATTGGATGTCAGATCAGTACCATTTTCATTTAGGACCAACTAGACATCATATGAAGTCTTTTGGTGGAAACCCCATGCTGATATGACCATCCATTTGGGATAAGTAATGATAAGATTTCAAAGATGACTACAATTGTGGCAATATTGGATGTCCAAAGGCATATCCAATGGGCACCGTTGTCATGTAGGACCAATGTAGCAATAACAAGATTTTCATGATGACCACCATACCAGCCATGTTGGATGTCATATTGGCACCATTTTCTTTATGGACCAACAAAGACATTATAAGGTGTCTGTTAGTGACAATCCCATGTCGATATGACCATCCATTCAGAAGGAGTTGTGATAACAAGATTTTTAACATGGCCACCATGGCAGCCTTAATGGGTGTATGAGGAGTACCATTTTCATTAAGGACCAACAAGACATCAAAAGAAGTCTGTTAGTGAAAGCCCCATCAATACAACCATCCATTCAGAAGGAGTAGCAATAACAAGATTTTAAAGATGGCCACCATGACAGCATATCTGGATGTTAGATCAGTATCATTTTCATTTACGACCAACTAGACATCAAAATAAGTCTTTTAGTGAAAACCCTATGTAAATGTGACCATCCATACTGGAATAGTAGTAATAAGATTTACAAGATGGATGCTGCGGTGGCCATATTGGATGTCCGAGGGGCACTATTTTCATTTAGGACCAACAAAACCTTGGGATGAATGTGTCTGTAAAGGTTCATGGCAATCACATTAGTTTAGAAGCAGCATTGATAACAAATTTGTGTTAATAGATAATGGACACTGGACAATGGACAAAGGATGGATAGACAAAAGGCTATGGTATACGCTCTTATGGTCTATGACAAGAAAAATGAGGACAAATTTCTTAAATTGTTGGGTTAGCCAATAATTCTGTTTGGCTAGTACCTTACATGATCAAACGCCCAGTGGGCTATAGCCTGGAAGTGACAACTGTCACCCCGTTTATCATATGAAATGCATAGGAAAATGATATTTTTAGCAAGAGTAACCTTGACCTTGGAGCCACTGACTCCCTAAACACAAGTATGCCTGCCTGACCACCTGGATGGACAACAGTAAACAATGATATCAAGAAACTTTCATTGGTGGGATATAAAAATTAACAAAATTTACATTATCCCCGCATTTAGTGAGAAATGATGTCATAAATGCTTTATAGGAGACCACTGGGTTCCATTGAATGTTTTGTCCTCGGAATTTCTAGTCTATATAAAAAATTAGAATAATCCCTGCTACCTGTTTAATATGGGTATGTGCTTCTTTGTCCAAGTCATCATGAGGCTGCATGATGTTTTTCCGTGCTGGAGATCGCCATTGCAGGACCCATTCTGCAATTATAACAGGATCTCCCGTGTTTTCTTCTATTCCCACATAGAGAATGCTGCCACTATCACTGTGTCCTGTTGACAAGAAAAACGTACAAAGTCTAATGCCATTGAGGTAGGTCAGCTGATAAGTTGTATGTTATTACTTATGATAACCGACTGTTCCAGAGAATGCAGCATCTCACTTGAGAATGGCATTATGATGACAGAGCAGGGCTCAGGAAAATATTTCCTAAGCACTCATCCCTGGGACAAGTGAGGTGCAAGAGTTACTCGTCCCTGTTCTCATTATACTCAACACAGTACATTTCTCCACTGACCTTCTTACGCTTTTACTAAAGAACCACAGTTACATGTTGCAAGCTTGATACTAAAATGGGTCAAAATCAAGAAAATATGTTTTAATACTTGACTCCTTAGTTAAATATATAATAAGAGACAAAGTTTGTAACTTGAGAATTTGCAGTTGCACATATATCCCTTGATTTCTTGGTGGTATTCGCATTTATGATGAAAACTTTGAGTAGTCTATTTGTCATAATTTTCCTTTTCAATGAGCCATCACATACCTTTATGAGCTTGATATGGGAGAAGTCGAGATACAGCGAATGTTAAAACTTTATGATTTTTATCTGGTCAGACATTGTTATACTTAACCCAGATCACCAGCAATTTCAAGACTGTGCAGCTTTATTAATGCATTGTCACACTAAAGTAAAGATGCCAGCAGATATTTATGTCAGTATGTAATTACTTTTCAGAAGAAAAATGTCAGTAACTTCCATTTGAAGAAAGAATTCCAACCATCTTAATTTCCATCAACTTTCGCACTAAATGATCCATTTTGGTCAAACCTCCAGTCTAGAGAGCTACACACTGGTGCCATAAAAAGGAAGATTGTTTATTGGTCCAAAGAATTGGACATTTCTAGGTCATTACCACAACTAGATTTTGACCAATCATCTGTTATCTTTACATTATCTGCTTTATAAATAGATTATAACAGCATGTATTTTGTGAAAGTTGGTGAGACGCTTTAAATACTCATTCTAAATGTAAGTTGGCAACATTTTTCTTGTGAAAAGTAATTACATACTTGTAGAAATATCTGCTAATATCTTCTCTTTGGCATGCCAATGTATCAATAAAGCTTCAATCTTGAAAATACCGGTGACCTGGGGCAACTGTAACATTGCCTGACCTGATGTAAGATCACAAAAAATTGGACAATCTCTGTCTCTTAACTTCTCAGATATCTGACTCATAAAGAAGTGTGATAGCTTGTTGAAAGGGAAACTTTCTCCACATCACACTGACGTCCACATTACTGAAAAGTGTCACTGTAAATACGAACACCATTAAGAAATCAATGGCGAGGTATGAAACTGCAACATAATATGTTCATAATATTTATCCATTTTAGTATCAAGCTTACATCGGGTATCTGTTTAAAAAAAAAACAACCAAAAAAACAAAGCCATTTTCTTTGCAACATGTTTCTACACTAACAGCAAGTGGGCAAATGTTATTTATAATTGACGCATGTCAAATGTTAAGCGATGTTGAACTCTGGTGCTTGTTAAGGGCAGAAAATGCATTCAGATTTATTTTGAAGGTGTGAATCTGCATCTACTCGGCCCAGGGATGAGAACGTAGTAAAGTTTTACTTGGCCCAGCCAATTTTTAACCCGGTCAGGATGAGAGGACAAGTGGTTTTCCTGAGCCCTGCATAGCTTTCTGTTTACTAAAGTGAGACAGGAACCCAAGCACTATGTTGGAACTAGTGATCACCAAAATTGACAAAGGCAATCAAAATTTTTAGATGGCCATTCATTTCAATAAAAACAACAAATTTAGCAACTGAAAATTTCATGGCTTGTCCTCTTGTTGGCCAAATTTTGCTTTCGAGTTACTGCTAACCTCTAGAATAATGTATTTCAAGGTTGTCCTCTTGTTCGCCAAGTTTTGCTTTAAAGTTACTGCTAACCTCTAGTATAAAGTATTTCAAGGTTGTCCTCTTGTTCACCAAGTTCTGCTTTCAAGTTACTGCTAACCTCTAGTATAAAGTATTTCAAGGTTGTATTAAGGTGACTATTTAAATTCAGCATTAAATAAAATATTTACAAGTTGAAAAAGAAAAACAAAATCTGAGAAAGAGGAAACTTTTTAAACAAAACACTACCAGTTACCAGGGTAAGACTAAAAGTTTCATATGTAAAAAATATAGAACGGAAAATTCCATCGTACATACTTTTTTTGGTTCACCCAATAATTAAAAATGTCATCTTTTCAAGGTCAAAATTTTGATAAGACCTAATTAATAGGTTTTTATCATCAAGACATCAGACAAGTTCAATTTTGAGAGAGACCTATGCACATTAATGAGATGACCTGTCATCTGATTGGCTGAGCTTGTTACCACTCCAGAGATTATATTTCTGATCTAATTTTAATCAAACTTGAAGGCAGGGATCAAACTAGGGTCAGACAAATTGGGGGAAGTGACTTCTCCAGAAAAAAATATAATTTTAATTTGCAAATATATATTTATTGAACAGAAATTATAGCAATAAAATACAGTGTTCACTGTGGACAATAGAAAAAATCACTTCTGCATCATCTACAACAGAATGCGCTACCAATGTTTTGAAATTAAAGACTACAGTGCTATACATATTTTATAATTTATTATTAACCATAAAACAGACCTCTGAATAAGTGCATTGGTTTCCTGATACTGGTGAGAAAATGAGACAATCCAAGCAATACCTCTATATACATCCTACGAAGAATTTTAAAGGCAGCATTTTCATAAAAGCTTTTCAAAACTATTAATTTTTACAAATTTCTTTATTTTTTTGTTGTTGTTTATTCGCTTGTTAGCTTGTCACTCTGTAGTTTCTTACATGCATAATTCCGGAACCTGTTCACACTGTTGATTCTCATAAAAAACTGAAGTGGTCCTAATCTAGAATTCCTTGGATTTTACCAGATATATGACTAAGCACCAGTCTAGCTATTTCTGTGGGTTTTTCAACACCTCATCATTTTGATTAAAATAATATAGCTCAATCGTAATCTACTCAAATCAATCCTGTCTCATGATGATGATGTCAGATAAAACAACTGATGCTAGGCAGCGGATGATTATGTAATGGACTAAGCTGGTAATTACATTCATCAGCACAGCTTCAAATGGAGCCAATTACAGGTAACAGATAAAAAGGCACTTTGTGCTAAATGGGTCCCACCTATTAATTCAGTGCACATTCATATATTAAAACCTAGATAAAGTGCTTCAGGAACTTTAAACATAGTATCAATGATAAACTGGTAGAAAGTAAGAAGGTATGACTCGAAGCCACGTTTTATTGGGGTTGTCTCCAAATCAGTGGACAAAGTGGAAACTGCTCATAAACATTCAAATGGCAACTTCTGGGACTAAAAATGAAATTCTAGTTCCTTTTCTGCCCACTAGTTTAAGCTCAAATTGGGTTATAACAGCACAATCTTTAACAAGTTCCATTATGAGCTAGTTCTATGCATATTACTGACATGCCCAAGAATGTAATATGGTCAGTCTGTTACTTCATGAGTGGTACTATTTAAATGTTGACAGAAGGAATAGACTCCAGACTTGCAACAAACTCAGCCAATCAGATGCCAGATTACTTCATTAATGGGCATAGATCATGCTCATAATCAAACTCATCCAAAATATTTATAATGGAAGCTTATTTACCAAATGTATTCAAAATCTGATCATAAAAAGTTTATAGAGTGGTTACAAGCTGAGCCAATCAGATGTAAGATCATGTCACTAATAAGTGTAGATTTCACTAATATTCATACTCATCTGAGATTTTGATGATACAAGTCTATATACCAAGTCTGATCAAAATCTGATCAAAAATAGTCTCTAGTGTAATAACATGTTCAGTCAATCAGATGCAAGATCATCTCATTAATTGAAATAGATTTTGCTCTGGATTCAGTTTATCTGAGATTTTGATGTTACAAGTCTTTTCATCAAGTCAGATCAAAATCGGATCAGAAATAGTCTCTAGTGTAATAACATGTTCAGTCAATCAGATACAAGATCACCTCATTAATTGCCATAGATTTTGCTCTGGATTCAGTTTATCTGAGATTTCGATATTACAAGTCTTTTCATCAAGTCGGATCAAAATCGGATCAGAAATACACTCTCAAGAGTGGTAACAAGCTCAAACAGATACCTTGTCACCTTTTTAGATCTTGCTCATTTTCAAACCTGAACAAGATTTTGATATTATGCTACATTCCAAATTTGATCAAATTTTTATCAGAAATAGGATCTCAAGTGTGGCAACAAGCTCAGCCAATCAGATGCCAGATCACTTTTGTATTATGCATAGATCTAACTTGCTCATTTTCAAAACAGTACAAGATCTTGATAATATAAGCTACACTCCAAATTTGATCAGAAATATGGTCTCTAGAGTGGTAGCCAGCATTTGTTCACAGAGATGCACAACAGATGATGGATGCAGGGTCATAACATAATGTCAAGGTGAGCAATCTAACTTAACACATAACTTTAACATTGCTTGTGCCGACACCACCACTGCACCAAAGGATAACTATTTATCACCATAAAGATGCAAGACATAAACCCATAACATACATCCAGTAATACAAACATTGTTGCCATAAAAAACTTCAAATGATGTAGAGCTAAATTCAAATGCCATTTTCAAAATGTTAATCCAAATTTTCCTTTTAAAACGTTGTCCAAAATGTTCCTGTATTTAAAAGTTAATCAATTAAATGAAAAACTTTTAATGATCCCCTGAATCACAATTTAAATATAAATCAAGATACAATCAAACCCACATTATATGAAATATATGGGACAAGGAAAATTATTTCATATTATTCAAGTTTTGTCATAAACTGGTGATAGCAGTCAGAAAACAATACAGCCCAAAATCTTGTTAAACAATATTATTCAAGTTCTTATGAGCTTATTTATTACAAAATAAGTGTCCAATCTTAAATTTTTAAGAACACCATGAAGTTTATCTAAAACCTTAATGACTCTGAAGAGATCAACTGCTTTATGACATTCCAGGGGAAAATGTTTCAAATAATATTGAAGGATTTCATTTTAACAGAGTTGATATTAAAGAGATAGTCCACAAAAATGTTCACTCTTTATTATTTGATACATATTAACTTCAAAAATATGAAAAATGTAAATGAAGTTCAGAATAAACCCATGCTTAGGGAAATATTTTAGTCAAACCTTTAAAAATCTAGCACATCTACTGTGTTCAGTACTGCATTATTGCAAATGTTAATGTATAACGTTGACTGCATCACAAGGTCAGTTTGTGTTTATTGCATTGCTATATGCACTACAGCTAAAAATGTTTTTAAAGTTAAATATTTTCATACAATCAAAAACTAAACTACACTAAACCCTGAGTTATGTTTGCTTTTAATTCACTTGAGAACAGATTAATCATGTTTTATATGGGCCAAAAATTACACACAATGGTTCATATTTTAGCGTCAGCCACAGAAATGTGACTAGTAAGTAAATAGTTTCTTATGTTTGGCATTGGAAGCAATGTATTCACGAGTTTCAACTGTAGTACATGTAGCAGACACTGTAAACAAATTGACCTTGCAACATCATGAACAGCCTCTAATGGCAGTCAACAGTGAAAGTGACAATACAGTACTTTCAAGCGATTTATGATACATAAATACAAATTTCTGTTCTGGTGTGGAAATTATGTAACACATCTCCTGCATACTGTATGTAATCCATTTAAGTGGGTATGACTGTATTAGCAATTTTACAACCAATAATCAAAGAAATTTACCTAAAAATGAATAAATGAATGATTTGATTTATAAGTCATAGGAAAGAGAAGAAGATTGGATGAAATACACTGTACAACTTACCCACACAGGTCCCTCTGTGAACCACCCTTTTCTCCTTGGTACTGAATGTCAAAATACGTAAACCTCCACCATGATCCTTACAATGCAGTTCCTCGTCTAAAGATCGTGGAGTGCTAGTACGTCTGAAATATGATATTTCTTTTTTACATGTACATTATATACTGACTCATGTATAAGTGTGTATTCTTATGCAAATACTGTAAGACCAGAAATATTCAAGGAGAATTTAATTTAATTTTTTAACAGGTAATGAAAATCTAGGAAACAAAATCCAACATGAAAAATATTATTGTAGATTGGATGTCAAGGTAAACATTGTGACTCCTTAAAATGTTATCCCTGCGAAACTGTCTGCTTATTTCCAAACCATGAAATTTAATGCCCACAGAAATGTATGTAATAGCATCTAAGATGGAGAGAGAAAGAAAGAAAAAAATGAGACATTACTAAAGAAACTGACAAACAATTCAACAGAGACCACAAAAATAAAAAAATCGAAAGACCTTTTTGTAATCAATAAAAAATATCAACATTTTCTCTGCAAATTGATTTGCTTGGTTCATTTGATCACACCCATGACTTATATACAAACAGACTATCAACAAATCTGATATTTATCTTTAATTTCTAGGGTTTGAGATTTTAAAAATGACACATACTATTCTTGCTGAGATGTCTTGAACATGTACAATTTGAAATAGCTTCGGGTTGGAAAGAAGAGCATTGTTGATGCAATTATACAGAAATTAATGAAAGCACTGCACTTCAATTTATATAAAAGACAGCAGTTTAGACTACTTATTTAAGCTAAATTAGGGCGATAACTTGTATTTATACACAACAAAAAACAGATCCAATTAACTTTTTATTATAAACATGTATGTTTTGCCTAGGGGGACTGTCTGCTGCTACTGATGAATTTTGGTTCATTCTATCAGTGGGCACAACTGGGTTGTACAAAGGTCACAGCTGGGCTGTGAAACTCCCTGACAGAATCTTATGGATAACCCCTTTAGTAATGTTTCTTCATCAGAAACTGAAGGAGCCCAGCAAAGACTGGGCTGTCCAATGAAAGCTGGGGATGCCAGCAGCAACTGTGTGGACTTCACTCAATGAATTTAGTTTGAATATGCAATATAGCGCTGACATTAGATTCCTGGGTGAATAAAACAAAATAGAATGAGTGAATGCCCTTTATTTGGGAATGCAACATGCAGCTGCAAAGACAATCCCAAGTCCACTGAGCACTATAGGCATTGTGACGGGGATGGCAGCAGTAAATATAAATATATCATGGTGTCACTCTCACCGCTCCAACTAAGAACTTTGAATGAAGACTCTGCATGTGACAGCTGGAAACATTTTGATTGGTTGGTGAGTGATGTATTAATATAAGCCCATCCATAATAATGTGGACTATTTTTTATGTGGGAAAGGTAGTGAGTGGGTCACCTATTGCTGTGTATAAGCAATGCTTTAGCAATCACATAAGCAACAACTTAAGATAAACTAAGAATTTCCATCTGATACGCTGAAATTATTCTGGCAACAATGGCCATAACATTACTGCCTCCAACAGGTAGCAAAATCCATCCACTTTATATATATATATATATATATATATATATATATATATATATATATATATATATATATATATGTGTGTGTGTGTGTGTGTGTGTGTGTATATACACAAATATTACTACCATTTGAAAAGAGGAATGCTTAAATTATATTGTTAACACACAATCTATACATACCTTGGCCTTAATTTTTCTGGCTGAGGGTTATCAAATGTTGACTGTACAATAGCAGGAGATGGGGAGACAGAAGACCTTTCTCTTTTCTTGTTGGGGGTTCCTCCAATAGGGGAGTGGGACAAGAAACTATCTGCAGAAGGAGTAGAAGGCCCAGAACCATTTGATTCCTCAGAAACCTGTTATACCAAACAACTCTTTATTAATAAGTTGGAGAGTGTCCGAGCAAATCATTGAACACAAGGCTGGACATTTATATATGAATAATGGCCAAATGCAAAGTACCTTTTTAAATAGATAATTAGTTAGTTGGTATATGTTAATCGCACATTACTTAACTGAGATTCCTAAAGACTGCTGACCAATTCAACTGCCTGGTACATGTAGGTGGAAATCATTACATAACTGGTTAGTAGGAAATGAGTTTGCCCAACTGAGTAGGGAACCTATTAAATTGATTTTATTATATAACTTATACAAATTCATCTCTTTATAACTTCAACATTTTGCACAGAATTAAATTAAATTTTTCATAATGTATCTGTGAGTCCTATTTCAATCAATGGGATATTTTTGATAGAGAAAAATACAGGAAGAAATACATATGTTAATGAGTGGGCATAACACTTTCTGTTGTTCTGCAGGGTCAACATTTGAATATGTAATAAACCACTATACAATAAGTTCTTCGAGTGAATCTGAATTCTGTAAACAAGATTGAATGACCCAAATGTCAGAACACACAAAATACGCCAGTTACAGTGCAGTAAGCAAATGTAAATTCAAACTATCTGTCATGCATTTATTATATCGGTACATTTACTTAATTGTGTAAACATCAACATGGAATGAACGTCACTGCAGGCATGATAAATTTACTCCTTGGCATTTAAAGAATAATTTTGCATACTTGAGCACTGACAAACATTTAATAAAGAGTACATCAAAATGGTCATGTAGGTGCCTTTACCGATTTTAAATTAATTTTTTTTTTTGTTCTAAAATTTAATATTAAAGCAGTTTTACTAAAGTTTGCTCATTCTTGATTGCTGAGTAATATGCAACTTTGTTGTGATCACAAAACTTCCAGACAATGGCAAACTGTCACTAAATTGGATCAAGAAAAGCGGACATTGGATCTAATCATTACCAGTCATGGGGCAAATTCAAATTTTCTACAATATGATGCATTTTTATTGTGATATCATAGCGTGATATTCAGTCTAGTTTACATTGGAACATGCCTCTTGGTTGGCCTCATCTAAAAATGTACACGTACTTTAACATTGATTTTGTCATATGTATTTCTCAGGGTGTTTATATAATAATCTTCCAAGGAATATTGATCAGCAAGGAGCACAATTTGAAAGGTATATATAATCCAATTCTCAAAAAAGGAACCTACAGCTGAAAAAGCCACTATTGAATGCTTACATGACCTGTATAACTTGTACTTTAACATGCTTTTCTTCCCCCTTTTCACTCAGAATTTGAGCTTTTAATAATGTTAATTCAAATTGCTCATTCATGGAAATACAACTGAAGAACGTAACTGATAACCCCTCTACAAAATAAATTTGATGAACAACATATTTATGCCTTATTAATCCTTACAAAAGAAGACACACCTGAACAAATAACTTTTAGTATCTAATGTACTGTAAATCACAATATTTTAGCATCATTACATTTTAGAAAACATTTAATTTTGGCATATAAGCAGCATACAATTTTAGCAAATTACTGTTAGGCAATTTTTGATACAATGGTTTACAGTGCTTGTCATTTCAGAAGAAAACAGCTGTAACTAGAGTTATTTGCAATGGGTGTATCCCTAGGACACATCACTAACTTTGCTTTGCTTGGTAGGGTTTCATAAAAGGAACTTGTGTTGGGAACCCAAAGATAGAAGAATGGACCATAACTCTTCCAAATGATGTTGTGTAACACTGAAACTCCTTCATGGTCTGATCAATATAAAGCTGCATGCTAAATTTGGTAAAATTCATTTTAGGTAAGGTAAAGCTGTGGAAACCAAAGTTGCCAAAGTCAGGAGGTGGATAATTAGGCAGCATAGCTCCCATATTGATGTCATGGAATACTGGAAACTAATTTCATTCAAGGTCTCAGCCATATAAAGCTACAAGCCTATTTTTGTTTAAATCCCAAAATTTCTCTTAGTAAAGTTATGATGCAGAAACTAAAGTCAGGAGGCTGGGCAACCAGTGGGCATAACTCCTGTAAATGAAGTCACTGAATGCTAGAAATCAAACTCATTCAAGGTATCATTAATATATCCTTGATAAATATTTGGCGCAGAAACCAAAGTCATAATGATGAACAAGCTTAAAATATCACTTTTGTAATGATGCTGTGGAATGCTGGAATTCAAACTCATCAATATGAAGCTGCATGCCAAATTTGGTTGACATCCAACAAACATTGATACAATTATGCTGTGGAAAGTCCTGTAAATTATGTCATGGAATACTTGAAATTAAACTCATTCACAGCCTCATCAATATAAAAAGCTACATACCAAATATGGCTGAAATCCAACCATCCTTGCTAAAGTAATGCTGCATAAACCTGAGTAAAGTTATGCTGTAAAAACTCAAGTCAAGTGGATGGCAAAAAAAGGCATAATTCTTGCAAATAATGTCATGAAATGCTGGAAATCAAACTGAATCAAGGTCTCATCAATATAAAACTGAAAACTACTTTAGAAAAGTTATGCTGCAGAAACCAAAACCAGGAAGTGTGGTAATGAGGAACAATAACTACTCGACATGATGACACAAAAGGCTGAAAAGTGAACTCTTTCGTGGTCCAATCAGTATAAAACTGCATATGTTATTTGATTAAAATCAAATAATTTCCCAGTAAAGTTATCTTATGGAAAGCAAATTGTTGATGGACAGACATGATTACTATAGGGCTTTGCCAACTTTGTCAATCAGGGCCCTAAATATTATCTTCATCTAACACAGTTTTCTACACACTGAAAATTGTAAAAAGTCAACGGCTTTTAAACTACATACTACTAGTATGATCTCATCAAAAATTTCATGTGCATAAAAGTTTAGTTATAATCAATTTCCTTGCTAAAGTTGCTAATATATTTGGTTCACTCAAATATTGTGACTTACAGAAATTCTTTCAGATGTCAAGACCTGCTGAGATTCCTCTCTCCTTCTCCGTGTCTCCTCCTTCAAAGCTTCCTGCCTCTTTTGAATTTGGTCTTCTATAATCCTTCTCTAAAATAATCAGATCATTTGATTTATAGTGAATATGTTTATTGAAAATGTCAAATAATCAGAGCATTCAATATATAGTGAACATGTTTATAGAAAACAATCTGAGCATTTGATCCATAGTGAACATGTTTATAGAAAATGTCAAATAATCAGAGCATTCAATATATAGTGAACATGTTTATAGAAATAATCAGAGCATTTGATATATAGTGAATATGTTTATAGAAAATGTAAAATAATCTGACCATTTGATCTATAGTGAACATGTTTATAGAAAATGTCAAATAATCTGACCATTTGATCTATAGTGAACATGTTTATAGAAAATGTCAAATAATCTGACCATTTGATCTATAGTGAACATGTTTATAGAAAATGTCAAATAATCTGAGCATTTGATCTATAGTGGATATGTTTATAGAAAATGTAAAATAATCAGAGCATTCAATATATAGTGAACATGTTTATAGAAAACAATCAGAGCATTTGATCCATAGTGAACATGTTTATTGAAAATAATTAGAGCATTTGATATATAGTGAACATGTTTACTGAAAATATATCATAAGGCCAGGCAAAATATTTTCCTTTGTTCAGTATCAATGTTAGCTTCAAAAACATATATACCTTTCATGTAAATTAAATAATAAATAGGTGAATTCAGAAGAAAGAAAAAACAAGAAAAATGTCAAGAAGTCAATTTAGTTGAGGTAAACAAAACAAGTTTAAGGCAGTCCCCTTATGTAAAATCATTGCTTATTGTGCAGCTCAAAATGATGTAATCATTATATTATGACATCACATTTTACCAAGGCGTATTGAATCCCTATAAATCTTAAAATGAAATAGTTGCAACTTCTGTCTCTTATTAAATAATGAAAAAGAAAAATTCTCAATAAATTTTAATAATTCTCATACAATTTTATTAATTTCAACAACAGTCCTATGAAAGAATATGATAAAGTTAACAAAAAGTATACAACCTGCCAAAAATCAGTCTGGCAGGCTTTCTGTTGCGGAAAACTGATGTGATCTCAAATAACTTTGTCATGCTTAAATAATTCACTCACCAAATATCCATTCTTTATGTATTTGATAAGAGGAATCTATGATCATCAACCTGTGGAAATCTGATGAATTTTTAAATAGTCATTCATCAAGTACTTTTTCTCCATACTTTCCTATGTAATAACTCTTACATGGCAATTGATATTCAACTAATAGTCATAGAAAATGCACACCAACCTGTACTTTTTTAAGTGATATTGGTTTGCTTGGACCCTTAGATATGTAAAAATATAAATTTTTTAACAAGTGAAATATTCAAACATTTCACAAGTGATCATCCTTAACTTGTGCATAAAATTAAATTTATGAACTTAAATAATGATGTGAGTCTTTCCATTTATACTATATACAAAAACTGCACAAATGATACAAAATATAACCTGTCCAGCAAATCGTCAACTTATCCAAGGCTGCCAAACAATATATTTTTCCATCCGTAGTGTTCCTACGCTCAAAAATTATTTAAAAATGTCACTGTAACTGCAATATTTGTATATTTGATCTTGGATCCAACAAGAGACCTGAGGTGAGAGGCCCCAACACTATACCCCTGTCACAAACAATAATTACATGGACAACCTAGGTACAGAGTTTGGTGAATTTCCACCCAGTTGTTTTGAATTAGATTTATGGACAGATGCACAAACAGACAGACAGAGGGTAAAATAATATCCCCCTCTGCTAAAAGACTAGGGTCAATTAATGCAAGAACTCTACATAGTAGCAAGAAATATACCTGTTACAAGCCAACAAACTTTAATCTTGAATTTACCTCAGTTTTTATACTTTATCTCTTTTTTACATCAAATGTATGATCAAATTTCTAAACTCATGCTTGGATAATCCAAAGAAACAAACTTGAAAGGTTTACCACTAAAACTGGTAAATGTCAAAGCTGGGGATCAAATCTACTACTAATTATAATTAGTAGTAATAATTATTAAAAAGCAAGTGTGTACAATATTCAGTGTTTTCATTAGCAGCCATCTTAAAAACCTTCTACTTTAATAAACTATAACATTGTAGCTGTCTACTTGAACACCGTAGCATTTTTTTTATAATGCTGCATTGACCCAGCCTTGTACATTTGAATTTGGGCCAGCTACTTCAAAATAATGACAAGGATGAATGTCAAGGTCTCTACAAGTTGTAAAAATTAAAAAAAATTATGATTTAACATCACAGCAAATCTATATTGAATATATAACCAATCCAAAATTGTCCTGAAGTTAGCTTTGTCAAAGTAAACTAAATATAAATGTTTCCTTTCATGACAATTTGTGGACCAACACCAACACTTTGAAGCTCCATCATCTAAACAATGACCATCAAACTTTAAGATTACCAAAAATAAACATCAATTACTCAATCCTGTTTTGCTTGCCACATTATGCTGAATAACCTCATTGAAGAACAAAGGTTAGGGTCTGCATGATTGCTGTACAACTTGTGACCTTGACCACAAGGTCAAAAGGGTGAGTGAGTGCATCACAGAATTAATTGTCTTTGCTGCATAATGTGATACCCAAAGCATTGAAAGAATCTATAAAGGGTTTATGTAAATATAAGCAAACAAGAGGCTCACATGACTGACATCTACATAAAGGCCTATTGCAAGGGCAGTTGGCCATGACATCTACATAAAGGCCTATTGCAAGGGCAGTTGGCCATGACATTTACATAATGGCCTATTGCAAGGGCAGTTGGTCATGACATCTACATAAAGGCCTATTGCAAGGGCAGTTGGCCATGACATTTACATAAAGGCCTATTGCAAGGGCAGTTGGCCAAGAAATATGAGTTAGTATGATGTTTACAGATAATTAATGGTTGTTCTATTTTTTGTAACCATGGCAACATTTGATGGCATATCAGCATCATTTGTACAAACCTCTAAGGCCTTCATGCCAGAATGCTTTTTATCAAATTTGGTCAAAGTTTTTTTTTTTTTGACAAGTAGTTTAAATGTTTTTGGGTGTTTTTTTTGTAATGGTGGTCATAATTGATAGCAGATTGGCATCATTTGTAATAAACTGAAAGGCCTTCATGCCAGGATGCTTTTGTTTCAAAAATTCTGTTCAGCAGTTTAAGAAGATGTTGTTTAAAGGTTTTTCTGTTTTAGCAATAACAGCCATATCTGATGGCAGACTGCCATCATTTACATAAAATTAAAGGGCCCTTATTCCAAATGCTTTCTGTCAAAATTTAGTCAAATTCTGTTGGGCAGTTTTTAAGAAGTAATTTAAAGATTTTCGTATTTTGAAAAACAGCGCTATATTTGATATAGGTATGTATGTATACGGTTAATGGCAGATTAGCACAACCCTGGTTATATAGCACTGAGTAAGTTTAGTCAGCACAAATAAGGGCAAAAAAGGGTAAAATCCTTAAAATACAAAGTCAATATTTGTACATAAACACATTCTTTGAACAAGTGCAAGCCCTTCCTCACTAAAATCATAGATTGCATCCCAGGGCAAAATGGCTGCCTTCATTAGTCACCTTTTATAACATCCTGGAGAATGCCATTGGGCCAATTCTACATCTCTGAACCCACATAGGGGATCAGCATCATTTGTATAAACTTCAAAGATCTTCAAGCCAGGATGCTTTCTGATAAATTTGGTCAAATTCTATCTTCCAGTTTCTCAGAAGTAGTAGATTTTTTCATTTTTTGTAATGGCAGCTACATCTGATGGTAGATTGGCATCATTAGTATTAATCTGAAAGGCATTCATGCAAGGATACTATCTGTAAAATGTAGTCAAATTGTGTTTAGTGGTTCTGAAGAAGTCATTTAAAGGTTTTTCTATTTTTAGAATACATGGTGGCTCAGTTGTTAGTTTACTAAACTTGTGACCAAAAGGCAGCAGGTTCAATATCCACCATCTGATCAGCCTGGATCGGCTACCATGGTATGTCCTTGGACAAGATCGGCTATCATGGTGTGTCATTGGGTACTTTACTTGCGTCAACATGGTATAATCTTCAAAGAGTTACTGTGTCATAAAACACCAACAGGAGGCTCAAGTGGACCTGATAGAACCAATATCATTCAACCTGGCTTTAAACAAATAATAACAGTAGATCATGTTACTAAGCAGGCTTATGTAGTGTTTTAAGAACACAAACTATGTAAATTATCTCCAAAACTTTATATAATGTTGCTTTTACCTATTTTACCATAGTGTGATACAAAATTCTTTCCAATGATAAAGGCACAGTTAATATGCAAAGTGTCTTGCTCATAATCAAAGGTATCCAAGATATTGATGCTATGAACCTATTTACCGTATATACTCGCGTATAATTTGATACCAACTGCAAATTTCATAGACCCAGATCTGCTGTCACATAATGCGCCAGAAGATCTGGATCTATGCAGTTTGTAAGGACTAATCAGTAGAACAAACAACACAGACCTTGATCTGCTGGCGCATTATGTGACGGCAGATCAGGGTCTATGTTGTTTGCATTTGGGTCTGGGTTATACACAAGTATATACGGTACCAAGTTTTATTAAAACTGGATAAGAAATAGTCTCTAGCTCGAAAGAGGTAACAAGCTCAACTAATCAAATGCAAGGTCATCTCATTAATATGCACAGATCTCATTTATTATAGAACCTGTTTAAAACAATGATCATATAAGCTTATTTACCATGTTGGAGTAAAATCCAACTAAAATTCAGTCTCCATGGTAGTAACAAGCTCTTTGATAATAAGATCCTTGCCAGCCTAACATAAATTTTAAATAGTTGGAGGATTGCTAGAATTGATAAACAGGTTGGTTGATGCCTTTATGAATTGGAAATGATCCCAAACTTTGACCTGCAATCAACAGGTACAGGACCAAACAGAATCACTCTGACACATTACTGTTCTGCGCTAAAACAGTGTGATATGTGAATATTTCATTCACATTTAAGAAATCCTAGACAGCTGAAAGGTTTTGAAGTGAATTTTTATGCGACAAAATGTTTGACTCTTTTACAAAACATTATGAATGTTTGCAGACATTTTTCTGTTCACCTAAGGGTCAGGCGTGGGAGACAGCTTATTTTGGGACCCCGTCGTGCCCCCACGTCCATCTGCTACAAGTTTCTCAAAGAGGGGTGTGTGTGCTTATTACAGAATAGGGGCATATAATCAGATAAATATGGTAATATGTATAGATTTTGCTCATAATCAAACTCCTTCAACATTCTGATGACATGTGACTATTTAATCAGTTTTATCAAAATACAATCAGAAATATGGCTGACAAGCTCTGCCAATCATGTGCAAGATCACATCATTAATATGTGTGGAGCTTGCTCATTATCATTCTCAACTGATAGCTTGGTGATATAAGTCTTTTTATCCAGTATGATAAAAATCCTATTAAAAATACAGCCTCTAGAGTGGTAAAAGTCCTCATCAAATCAGATGCAAGATCAATCCATAAATATGCATAGGTCTTGCTCATATTAAAAGCCATGATATTAGCCTATTGACCAAATTTGATTAAAATGTAGTCAGAAATGCCATCGCTCAAAATGGTAAGAGGCTCAGCCTAACAAATGCAAGATCACCTCATTAATAAAACCTAATGGATTTCTTCATGATGTAAGCCTATTTACCAAGTTTTATAAAATCTGATCAGAAATAGTCACTAAAGTGTTGACAAACTCAGACAATCAGATGCAAGAATCATGTTCACAATTGTACTTATCTGAGATACTGATGATTTAAGCCTATTTAGCAAGTTTGATCAAAAAGGATCAGAAATAGTCTCTATAATGGTAACATGCTCAGTCAATCACATGCAAGATCACTTCATTAATATGCATGGATCCCACTTATTATCAAACATGCATAAGATCTTGATCATATAAGCCTATATTCTTTACTGCACATTTGAACACAATCGAATTAGAAACAGTTGCTAAAGCAATGCCAAGCTCAGCCAATCACATGCAAGATCACCTCATTAGTATGCATGGATCTCGCACACCAGTGTATTCAACTAATATCTTGATGATTAAGTCCCTTTACTAAGTTTGATCAAAATCAGACCAGAAATACAGTCCCTAGAGTGGTAACAAGCTCAGCCAAATAATATGCATGATCACATCATTAATATGCATGGCTCATGCTTATTATTGAACTTGTACAAGACCTTCATCATATAAGCTTATATCCTATATTCCATGTTTGATAAAAATCAGATTTAAAATATTGCTTCCAAAATGGTAACAAGATCAGCCATCACATGCAAAATGAAATCATTAATATTTGTGGATTTTGCTTATTATCAAATTCATCCGAGATCTTGATGAGATAAACCCATATTCCAAACTGATCAAAACTGAATCAGAAATATGGCTTCCAGAGCGGTAACAAGCTGAGTTTATCACATGCAAGATTGCCTAATTAATATGTGTGGATCTCACTCATTATCAATGTGCCCAAGATCTTGATGACATCAGCCCATATTCCAAGTTTTATCAAAACTGAATAAAAAATATGGCCTACAGGGTGGTAACAAGTGATTATGGACAAAAAACAAAATGTATGATGGACAGAGGACCATACCATAAGTATATTTAGCCTTATAACCAATTGAGCTAAGATCCAACCAATCTTAGTCAAATTCTGTTCAGCATTTTTACAAGTTGCTGAAAGACCTTTCTATTCTATTTTTAGTAACAGCGACCATATTTGATGGTGGATCAGCATCATTTGTGTCAACCTCAAAGATTGTCATACCAGGAGACTGTCTGCTAAATTTGATTGAAATTGATCCAGTAGCTTTTAAGAAAAAGTTTAAAATAACAATATGTTAAAGATCACAGACAATGCACACTGTATGCAGGATCATACCTTATGGTCAGGTACGCCAATGAAAAACACAATGGACAAGTGAGTGTGGTGCAGAATATAATTCACCACAGGTATGAACAGAATATAACAAGGATTTTAGGAAATATATGCCAATGAAAACTCCACCCAAAACCTTAACAAAACTGTTGATAACAGCACTGCAACCAACAGCAGAAAAGTGACTACTTTTCCACATAATGTGTGACTGACAACAATTAAACCAAACATTGTTTAATCTTCTTGTGGCAATACAATTGATCTGGTGAACATTGTGGGTGGTGTGGTTAATGATGGTGCTGGATAGTACAGTTTTAACATGTTTGCTTTGTACCATTGCAGTCCTGGGTTTAATATTTGGGTCTGGTACATACTGGGTCCTGCGGTCTCCCACCAATGCTTGGAGCTTTTATTTGGTTTCTCCAGTTACCTCCACTTCACACAAACATCTGAGCCATTAAGAGTGTATTATATTTAATAAATTTGTCTTACAATTGACACAACATACCTCCTTCTCTTGCTTCCTGCGGAGGAGTTCCAGCTTTTCCAGATCCAGTCGTGCTTGTTCCTCCTCCTGTTTCTTCTTGTTCGACATCATCTCCTCATAGAAAGACCTGGCTGGTGGCTTGTTATGTGTAAACAAGAAGTTTTGGACATATTGGGACAGCTCCAAGATCATCTCCTAATTAAAACAGTAGCAGTAACTCAATTCTATTGTTTCAAGAAATTTCAGTACTTTAACATGAGACTAATTGCCAAGTATAATATTTGCATATGCTATAAACAAATTCAAATTTTCTTGTTTAGAATAAAAAAATTGCCTATTCTCAAGGATACAAAAAAGGCTCTATAGATTTAAAAATTACAGTATAGCTCATTCAATTACTTTAATGCTAATGCATAATCACTAAATTACACCCCACCCCAACATAAATTTTACTAATTTACACAATACATAGTGGTTATAATAATCATACACATATTTTCTGATTTCTGCACTATCTTCTTCCGTTTAACCAAAAACTGAACACAGGAATCCATATATCTTATGGTTGCAATTTTTTTATTGCTTTTTGTAAATGAATAAATTTGGCTGCTGAAAACACAGCTTTAAAGAATTATTCACAAAAGGCCCAGCATGCTGATATTTTTTTAGTTGTGCATGTTACAAAGAACTTCCTTAAAGAAAACATGAAATTCATCAACAAGGCCTTTAACTCATAAATGAAGACAACATGAAACCCCTTGAAAGCACAGCTACATGTATTGGACAGTGTTCTCATCAAATTCCATTGGACAGTGTTCTCATCAAATTCCATTGGACAGTATTCTCATCAAATTCCATCAGGATATGTTAAATAGTTCCTGAGCTATGCTGGTTCAAGAGCCTGCTTTTGTGAAGATTAATAATTGATCAAAAAAAGAGCTGTTACTCTGGAAAGACACAATTTTCACAAGACACATCTTCATATATAAAAAAGTTCATCTGTCAAATGGCACAGAATTATGTCAAAGGGTTGCTGAGCAAATGAAAGTTACAAGAAGTATGAATGGACAGACAGACAAAGCAGACAGACAGAAAATGTGATTACTGTTACAGCAGGGCTCCTGCATCTCAATATGGGGTGATACAGAGAAAACTATCAAAACCAAAACTTCAGTAAAAAGAAATCCACCTGAAATCAAATCGTTTCTGGTCTTGAAATTGTCCTACTTTAATTTAAATAAACATTTAACTCAATTGTTAAAAACTCCTCTATCCTAAAAAAATGTGAATTTGTAGCTAAAATGAATCCCATAAAACCAAAATGTAGAACATGTCATCTTAACAGCCAATAGTCATGCAGAGTGAAATAAAACCAACAGAGAAACAGAGAGGTAATGGAATCCTAACTATCATACATATATTTTAAAAACTGAATGACTACTGGTTTTTTTCAAAACATACAAAAATTTACTTGTATGTGAGAGGACACCTGATCACTTCTCATTCTTGGGTAAAACCAGAGAACTTCAGTGTAACTGTATTATGATAAGTTCATCAAGCATGCCATGCTCATTAATAAAGTGCTCCACTCTATCTTGTTAATTAAGTGCAACCTAAATACATAAATAGGCCTCCCGGATGTGAACCCCATGGACTACATCTGCAGAGAGTGATTAAACACAGATGCATGAACCAGTCTCTTTGTGTTGATGATGACTACATTGTGGGTGTCTTCCACCCTTCATACTCAACATTCATGCAGACTCTCGAAACATTACCCTTACGTAAACCAAAAATCCCTCCGAAATGAAAATTCAATTTGGTCTCAAAAGATTTTAGTTTTGAGAGGGTTCAATGTACGGTAGTAATTAACAGAATAGAAACAATGTTGAATGTTATCATCTTATGGTAACTACTAGCATATATTAGTGTATATATAGTAACTACTAGTATAATCAAACCTGTCCACGCAGCTTGTTTGCTTCTGTAGCAAGTTCTGTTTTCAGTGATGCCACTTCTTTATTGGACAACCCTCTTGGATTATCGAGGGAAATCTCTGGTGGTCTGCATGATAAATATGACAAAAGAATTACAAGGATTCTAGAGAACATTACTTCTCAACTGCAATGAGGGCTCCGATGTACAGTGTAGCACTTTTTAAAAAAATGCAACACCCAAAAAATCACAACTTCTGTAAAATCTGTAAAATAAGTGTACATGTTATTGCACACAAAAACTTTTTCTTTCAGTCACAGTGATTTGACCTTAGACCTTCTGACCCAAAATTGATATTCTTCCTTACACCAAGTGCAAGCTATCCACAAAGTTTGACCAAGGTCTGTGATGCTGCTCTAATGTTATTGTGCATAAACCATTTTTCTTCTTTCAGTCAGTGACCCTGACCTTTGACCATATGCCCTTGAAATTGAGAGGCTTCTTCCTTACCCCAAGCACAAGCCATCCACCAAGTTTGGTCTGGGTATGTGATGCAGAACTAATGTTATTGTGCAGAAACCATTTTGCTTCTTTCAGTCAGCGACCTTCGACCTTTAGACCCCAAAATCAATGAGGTTCTTTCTTACCCCAAGTGCAAGCCATCCACAAAGTTTCATAATTGTAGATGGTGTGTAACTCAAGTCATTGTGCAGAAACCATTTTTCTTCTTTCAGTGACAGTGACCTTGACCTTGAACATTTTGCCTCTAAAACTGATAGTGTTCTCCCTTACCCCAAGTGCAAGCCAATTTGGTGACTTTATACAGTGGAGAATTCAAGTTATTGTACTGAAAGAATTTTTCTCCTTTCAAAGTGATCTTGCCTTTTGACTTTTGCCCCCAAATCAATAGGTTTCTTCCTTACCTCAAGTGCAAGCCATACATCCAGTTTGATCCAGAATGTGATGCAGAACTAATGTTATTGTGTGGAAAGCCATTTTTCTTCTTTCAATCAGTGACCTTTGGACCCCAAAATCAATAGTGGTCTTTCTTACCCCAAGTACAAGCCATCCACAAAGTTTGATAATTGTTGATGGTGGATAACTCAAGTTATTGTGCATAACCATTTTTCTTCTTTCAGTCACAGTGACCTTGACCTTTTAATTTTTGACCCCAACACTTATAGTGTTCTTTCTTACCCCAAGTGCAAGCCATCCACATAGTTTGGTTTGCCACAGATGGTGCACAACTTTATTTATTATGCAGATGGTGGAGAACTTGAGCTATTGTGCAGAAACAATTATTCTCCTTTCAGCCACATTGACCTTAACATTTGACCTTTTGATCATGAAATCAATAATGTTTCTTCCTTACCCCAAGTGCAAGCCATCTACAAAATTAGGTGACTGTAGATGGTGAAGAACTAGAGTAATTCTGTGAGAAAAAAAAATTCTATCAGTCACAGTGACTGGACCTTGGACCTTTAGACCCCAAAATTGACAGGGTTCATCCTTACTCCAAGTGTAAGACATCCACAAAGTTTGCTAACCATAGATGGTGGACAACTGGACTTATTATGTGGAAATGAAATTGGTAACATAGGTGGACAGACAGAGAACCTAATAACATACTATGATCTCCCTTATGGTATGCATATAAAAAGTTAACATATTCATTGTAGCATGAAAATTAGGTCACTATGACCTCCTTTTGCCTGTGATGAATAGACCAATCAACTTTCATGACTCTACATGCAACAATGTTAGAGGAACTTAGCTGTATACAAACACTTACAGATGACGCCTATGAAAACAACCATAAAACTATCAGAAAAGTGATAACTATATATTGCCTATGCTTTGCAGGTGAAAAAAAAAAGCACTGTTCCATGTAAACTGGACCTTTGACATTTTGTCTCATAGCTCATTATGGGTCTTACAGGCTCCCAAGGTACTGTGTATGCACAAAGTCTGAAAAGAATACACAGCAAAACATATAAGAAATATACAGTAAAACATATTCCAAACATACAGTAAAACATATACCAAACATACAGTAAAACATATACCAAACATACAGTAAAACATATACCAAATATACAGTAAAACATATACCAAACATACAGTAAAACATATACCAAACATACAGTGAAACATATACCAAATATACAGTAAAACATATACCAAACATACAGTAAAACATATACCAATTATACAGTAAAACATATACCAAACATACAGTAAAACATATACCAAACATACAGTAAAACAAATACCAAATACACAGTAAAACATATACCAAACATACAGTAAAACATATACCAAATATACAGTAAAACATATACCAAACATACAGTAAATCATATACCAAACTTACAGTCAAACATATACCAAATATTCAGTAAAACATATACCAAATATACAGTAAAACATATACCAAACATACAGTCAAACATATACCAAATATACAGTAAAACATATACCAAATATACAGTAAAGCATATACCAAATATACAGTAAAACATACTGAACAATTTTCTACAAGTAAACACTTCAAATATGCAAGGGTTCTCAATTTCTTCTGAATGGGGACAATAAAGAAATAACTGTAAAACCAACAAAGAAGACTAAGGAATGTTGCTGCTGCAATTGTCACTGAAGCATTTGACTAGAGTCTTGCAGATGATAGCCTCGATAATGGGACACTTGACAAATATTAACTATAAAACTTCCACACTGGAAAGGTTGGGCCTAAAAAATTCTACTCACTTATATTTATGAGTGGCAGATGGGTGAGGGCCAGTGAATTTCCAAATGCTTTTCTCCAATCAGATGAGTGCAGTTATGAAGCCGATTCCTAAATGGAATCATCAATTTTCCTTATGTACGAGTACCCATTTGAGAAAGTATATTTGTTATTAAATTATGTTTTACTGAGAATACTTACTCGATCAAATTAACATTAGGACAATTTCATCTTTCCCGTCTATACAACATCTAGACAAAGGGAAGAAACTCTTACAAATTACCTCCCCTTTCTATCTCAGGTGGCAACCCATATGGATGTTTACCAGCTTAGGCTTGAAGAAAGCATCAATGAAGATGATCGCATCGAGGGAAGATGTGGCAGGGCTTAACAGTAATGTGAATTTGGTGGTCATCTGGGCTGCTGCCACTGAACCCACCAGATTCAATTCTTGTTGTTATGATGTTAGATATTGGAGACAGAAATTTGAGAAGGTTGACTATGCATGCAGTTTTCATAAATGTCCATGGGCTGATATTCAGCACGAATGGCAGAGCATGAAATTGGTAAACTGTCCCTTGGAAGGCAAATTAAAGGAACTTGAGCCCTGATGGGTGGATTGAGATACTGAAGCATGCATTGGTCAGATTGAGACCAATCACAAACTTGTAACTTATTCCATCTTGAACTTTGGAACAGTTATGTATTTGTTGTGCTGGCTGAGTTGGTTTGCCGACTCTCTCTACTGCCTACTTGGATAGTAAAGCCTTGATCTCATAATGAAAAATTGGAACCATACCCAGATCTGCCAGAATTTCCATCATGGAAGGGAACATGAGAGAGAAGTGGGTTGGATAAACAATATCGGAAGCTCTTCCAAAACAACTGAGGTCACTCATTAGCTTTGCAGAAAAAGGTTGATCCAAGATTACTGACAGTGTAGAAGTCTGGTGTCTACAGGTAGATTTTTGACAATCAGTTGGGGTGACAAGTCCTTGGCAATAGTAGGGAGACTTGGGGAAGGAGACTCTTTCCTTTGTATTAAATTGCGTTAGAGACTGAGAAACCTGTTGCTGTCTAAAATTGGGCTATAGTTGATACTGCTGCTGTTGAGTGGGATTCAGCCATCTATCTCTCTGCCTATGATCATGTCTCCATTGTGGCAGAGACTGATGTAGGCAAAAAGCTGGAGTAGGGGGTAGGGAGAGCTGGAGAAGCAGTTCTTGTGCTGCCTGCATCGTCACATCCTCTTTATAGCCCCCAAACAAAAGTGATGAAACAAAAATCAATGAGTGTAGTGCCAAATAGCAATGTGGCTTCAGTGAAAACAAATGGAGAAAGGCATCTCTATACACTAAATCAAGGTTGCTAGAACTTATAAGGGCATTTGACACAGAGTGATGTGCTGCCCTTTTAATCACTTTAGCGATGTTGGCCGTAGACTCCCATGCATGATCACTGCCTGATTTTTTGGTCAGGAGAAAAATTACTAAAGCTGCTAAGTCAAGAACTGATGATGTGGCCACCATATTCCAAACTGACCTGGAATTCATATCAGAAACATGGCAATTAACCTTACAGAATTGCGGGATTGTCATGTTTACCATTGTAATGTTTTTATTAATGTTTGGAATGTCCACACTGAACTTGTCCGAGTGTGTGGAGCGCCAGTATTATGAAAAATATACAGGTAACAAGCTTTTTGAGAAGAAAACCTTAAAATTCCACAGGTCCCTGATTTTTGAAAGACGAACGGATTATTTTCACTTACTGTGGAAAGAGATGGAAGGAGTGGTGTTCTTCCTCATCCACAGTTTCTAGAGGCCTTGACTTTGCAGACCTGGCTCACAGAAGGTAACGGTGGGCACTCAGATATAGCCAAGATCTGGTAAATTTCTTTGACCGCTAAAGCTAAATTCCATCTATTCCACTGTCAGATCGGTGCGAGGCAAGAGATCTAGTGCGCGGCAAGAGATCTAGGTTTCCCCTGCACTCACTGTTGGGTTTGTCCTCATCCAGCATTGCTTCCATGCCTGTATATAACATACCAAGTAGCATCGAAGAAGCAGTGCCAACATCTTTGGGCATAACAGTATTTCTCAACCAGATACACCAACAACATCAGGCCTGCCAGCTGAATTGCCAGATAGGCGACCAACAAGATAGGTATTGCTGGGATGGATGGCTTTAATGCTGACTCAACAGTTAGCTTCATGGCGGAAAGCAAAATGGATGGGCCAGTTATTCCATAAAAATTGGATTGATTGAAAGAACTTATTCTGCTCACAACTTGATCAGTATCGCTGGCTAGACTGGCTGTCCAACAACTGGAACAGCAGCAGGCGGCAACTACAGCTGATAAAACACATTGGTGAGCTCAGTATCATTCCCCTGGACGCATTCAGGACATGCTTGGGCATGCACAAAGTGGGAGGGCTCTTAAGCCCACTCAGCAGCCAACAATTTTCCGAAATCTCTCACCAATTTTAAATTTGTATTGAAAAGACGTGATGAATAGAGGGATAAATACTCCCCTAAAGTTAACAACTGCAAAGTTGTCTCCTGCACAAGTCTCCTCATCTGACACACAAGCAATGCATGGGATGGGTGTAGCATAGATGCCCAATTCTCCATCTCCAGCTGACTGGATGTGACAGTAGCTGATGGCATAGCCAAAGAATCACAGAAGGGGGAGATGCCATCCAAGTATCCTCCACTACACTAGCCTCAGACCATGTTTTGAATGGTGACTCAGGATGTAACTATCTGTTGACTTCAATTTCCCCTGTCTCTCTCTCTCCCTTTCAAACTTTTCCACAGAACCACAGAACATGTCCCTTCTGACCACAAACTACAAATGCTGAAAATTAAGTCTACAAACTGAAAAATATGTATAAATATCAATGAAAATTTACAACTAAGGGTACCATAACCATGCAGAGACTTTAATTAGCACACTTTTTGATCGATGAGTAGAATTAGAGATGATCTTGATGGATATCGAGTGGCAATGCAGTGGGATGTTGAACAAACCTCAGTGAAAGCTTAAATTGGTAAACATCGAATAAATGGGTAGCCGCCTAGTGATTGAAACGGGAGGTAATTGTAAGACTTTCTTCCTCTGTCTTTATGTTATATAGACAGGATAGACGGAATTTTTGTCTTTCTAGGAAGGCTGGATTCAAGAGGTAGCACAGTTTATTTCCTAACATTAATCTGATCATGGAACATATTCGATGGAGAAATGTTCAAAACCTGGAAGGTGACGTGATTTCAGCAGTAATAATGATGACAGACATGGTGGTAATGTTTATTTCTTAAGCTGCAAGATTCATCATGGAAAGGACAATAAAGTAAAAGCTTGACATTGATAAAGTGACACTTACTCCTCTGGATACATTGTAGAACACTGGACCACCATGTCTATCTGTGTGTAGACTTCATCATCTCCAGAGTGAGGTTTGAGAGAGAGTCGGATTTCTGGTGGTCTATCAACCTTAAAAACAAAATAAATCAATCAATCAATCATCTGCATGTGTCAAATCATCTCTCAGTGATTTTTTCCACAAAATCTTAAATTAATATTGTAATAAGACAAACAAATAGGGACATGAGGCCTGAAAACAACTGCACTTTCAGTAAATATTGTTTAGGTAAGCATTTGTTAAAATATCTTACTGTTTTTTTCTCCTTTGTATCATGAACTTGATAGCATAAAGCTCCCATGCTAGAGTGGATGCTCTACATTATAATGACTGACCCAAATGTATTTACCTATAAAGTCACCTCTATCCAGCTACCACCTGTCTTAAACGGCAACTTTTTTCAGGTCCCTTCATGGAGTACTGTGTCTCACCCTGCTATGATGTAGCCCTAAAGAGGTAATAGTTCTCACAGAGATATGTAAAGGTTCCATAAGTACAGTGTCTCACCCACACACTCTGTAATGACGTAGCCCCCACATTTCAGAGAGAGATCAAGATTCAATGAAGTACAGAGTTTCACCCTGCTATGATGCTGCCCCGCTATATCAGAGGTAACAGTTCTCACAGAGAGCTAAGGGATTACTGAAGTACAATGTCTCACCCTACTATATAGTTGCTCTCACAGAGAGAGATAAAGGTTCCATGGAGTACAGTGTCTCACCCACACACCCTGCTATGGCACATCCCCACTACATCAGAGATAATAGTTCTCACAGAGAGAGATAAGGGTTCCATGGAGTATAGTGTCACACACACACACCCTGCTATGGCATAGCCCCATTATATCAGAATTAACAGTTCTCAGAGAGTGATAAGGGTTCCATGGAATACACTGTCTTATCCTGCTATAATATAGCCCTACCATATCAGAGGTAGTTGTTTTCACAGAGACAGAGATAACTTTTCCATGGACTACAGTGTCTCATCTAAACTATGATGTAGCCCCTACTATATATGATCTGCAAATATCTGAACACAAAATTTTCACAAAGAATCATAACACTGACAATGTCAACACCACTTTTGCTATCAGGAAAGTATTGTATATTTGAGACAATAATGCATGGCAATAGTTAAACCTAATATAACCTACAAATTCAATTCTGACCTTCAACAATGGGGCATAATCCATTGTACAGTGATGTATCAGCATTAAAAATTTCTTATTTTCACTGCACTGCACAAAGTCCTTTTCAAAGAACTGTAGCTGTTCCTGTATACTGATTACTTAAAAGTATTAATGTATACTATACCACTGACAGAAGAGGTGGACTATACTAATGAAGATTCCAATTTTAGTTCACATACTATTCATATACTGATTAAGTAAACAGACAACAGTTGGTTATGGCTCTAGACACATTTGCATTCAATCATCATTATTAGATAGTGCCTCCTTCTAGCATTCAGAGTATACCTGCACTAAAGCTATATGAACATGCAAGATGATAATTATAAAAAGGTACCTTTTCAGGGTTATTACAAATTGAATAAATCCAAGGTTACTGCCATCAGATGGTGTGATTTATGAGTCAACACCACTTTACCTAAATTTTCCATCATTTTACCCTAAAGTAGAGAAATTGGATATTGTCCTTGTTTTGTATACTCAATCAAGCTCAATCAAGGCAAACAACCCCTTGCAAAGAAAAAAACATCAAGCTCAATCAAGTCAAACAACCCCTTGCAAAGAAAAAAACATCAAGCTCAATCAAGGCAAACAACCCCTTGCAAAGAAAAAAACATCAAGCTCAATCAAGGCAAACAACCCCTTGCAAAGAAAAAAACATCAAGCTCAATCATGGCAAACAACCCCTTGCAAAGAAAAAAACATCAAGCTCAATGAAGGCAAACAACCCCTTGCAAAGAAAAAAACATCAAGCTCAATGAAGGCAAACAACCCCTTGCAAAGAAAAAAACATCAAGCTCAATCATGGCAAACAACCCTTTACAAAGAAAAAAAATTATGTTATTGCATAATATCTCCATAGTGAACCACAAGAAATACCCTTGTTTCTGCTTTTCTATTTCCAGTTTTTCATTATGAACTGCAAATATGCAACTCAGCTGAGAATGCAAACTTCATAACTATCAAATTAAAGCACGGATAGAAGACTAATTGTTTCCAATACAACCATACAGCTCAAAATATACTATTGATATTCATTACAAAAATTAATATTCCACTCTGTGCATAACACTTCCTTTGCAAAGGTTCAGAGCATACACATGTCCTAATGCAAAACATTTCTATCAAGACACATGATGTTGTTGTCTTTTGGATTCCTCTGAGACATGGGGCCCCGGGTGGCCGAGTGATCTAAGGTGCTCGCCTTTACACATCACCGACATCTCAGCTCTGTCCACGTTGGTTTGAGCCTTGGTGCTGACAATGTGGGTATGTAAGAAAGCTGCCAGTAGCTTCCCATGGGTCAGTGGTTATTCCCAGGGTTTTCCTGGGTTCTTCCCCCACCAAATATACTGGCTGCCATGTATTGCCTATCATATGCTGAAAAATGTCTGTAAACCCATAAAAACCAAAACCAAATCCTCTGAAACACTCTCCAATTTGGCAACTCCAAATCAGGTGCAGTGTTTCAACTAGTGGTGTAAGATTGAGAGTTAAAAAACCTTGGCGCCAGAACTGGGGGTCAAATTATGTATATAAAAAAACACATGGCAACAAAATGTGTGCATCCAATTTTTCAGAATTATATTTCTGATGCACAAATGTGCATAAAGGGAAACAATGAGGTGCATTGCAAGATAATCCAAATCAAGGCAAGCGGAATTAGCATTAAGTGTTCATAATATCAGGTTCTGGCTTTTCATGATGTACAACTTGTAAGTGTACAAATAAGCAATTAAGTTTTCATTGCATCATTAGCAAAAATAAAAAAGGGAGTAAAAGTAACTAAATGAATTTTAAAGAAATCAAAAACATGATGAATGTATTATTTTAATTGAAGAATTGATAATATCATGTCTGTCATTATTATGAAATGTTGAACATATACTTAGCAGGGTGAAGGGCAAGAAGCAATAAGACACTAATTTTTCTAAATATGCATGCTTGTAAATATTACTATAATATTCCCACAAAACTATAACAATTACAATATGTGGAATTTAAAAACTGTTTGCAAGTACCAAGTCAACAATAAGTGCAATGTTCAACAACAATAACAGCAACAACAACTAATATGAAATCATTTCTGTGCAAACTTTTCTATGTTATAATGGTAATGCAAACTATTGCATAATTCTTGTAAAAATACCCTCCATCTTTTCATGTTTATCTTCTCTCTATTTTAAATGAATGGTTCTTTAAAATCATTCTCACGTAGTGGTTAGACAAGGTCAAATTAGCTGAAGCCATTAGTTAACAAAATGTAGATCAATGTAAAATAGAAACTGCATGAACCTCAGTAGTTTTTAAAAAATTGTGTTTTCAGGAATCCAAGATAAGACTGTTTCTTCTTTTTAACTACTGAGTGTTGAAACCATCTCTGATATTCTTGAGCAATAATAAAATTTTCAAGATGGCCACCATATTAGATGTAAGGCTGGCACTATTTTTATTTAGGACTAACTACAAATCATAAGAAGTCTTTGGTGAAAACCCCATGTTGATATAACCATCCATGCAGAATGTGTAGCCATAACAGGAACAGGCTGATTCAGCCCAAATTACAAGCTGATTCAGACCATGTGAAATATTAATAAATTTTTATCTTGGATTTAAAAGTGATATTTACATTTGTTTAAAATACGATATTTCTCATTATTTCCCAGGCATGTTCAGCAGTTCAAATCTGCATTTAATGAAACAAACCCCGATTTTATGCAAGATAATGGCGTTGTTTTTTATAACAAAATGAAATGATGTAGGACTGTATATCTCATTCACCTTTGTGCAAAATTTAAATAGTTTACTTTATTGTATTGAGAAATAATAAAATTAATACCACCGAAAAACAACTGTCAAAACAGTGGCCATGTAGTTCATTTGTTTTCGTCTATATATATATTGGTCTTAGTATGATATTGTTTTGGTTAGATTTTTGTTTTGCCTCTATATACTGGTCTGAGTATGTTAATGCCTTTTTTTTAAAAGTATATTTATGTAGAATTTATCTTTATACTAAATAAACCTTATATACTAAAACAATGTGCAGCATACGTTATTTTCATTAGATGAATTTACAATGTGTTATTGAATTGTATGCACATTATTATTGAAAGTGTATACTTCACTCAAGCAAAGATAAAAAGATGCATATTATTGTTTAAATTAGTTTAATTGGAAACAATAATAGTGAGAGCATCTAACCATCAATGTGCAAAACCTGTTTGATTAATGCCACTATAATTAAACATCATATTATCATCATTTGTTTAATACTTTGTTTGATCAGTGTGTCCTTAATTAATTTTATTTCAAACACTAATAATGGGATCATCTGACCATGAATTGGCAAAACCCATTTGATCAATGCCGCTATAATAAAAGCACTATTGATGACATTTGCCAATTTACTGAATTTAATACCATTCTAGAACACAAAATATAATGCTGACTTGAAATAACTTTGTGATCTTTGGCTACATGAAAGTGTTATTATATTATATATGTTTAATATAATAAAATATCTATTCAGAAATCAATATTTAACAGATTGAATATGTGCTTTAAATGAAATATTTTAAAATGTTTCAAAGGCTAAAATTAAAATAAGTTAGTTTACTGGTTCAAAATTTTACTAAAAAAATAAAATGTCAACGATAACAGTAAAGTATGTTATACTATTGTGTTACTCATCAATGACTCTTTACATTAAATTATTCATTATGAATTCACAGAAAATAAATAACATATTGTGCAATAAACAAATATTTGTAAAATATATTTCATCTTTCAACAGCAATAACACCTCCATTTATCATTTCCTTTATTTTAATCATTACAAGGTCTACAATAGTAGCAGAATAGAGACATATAATACTGATGTATGATACTGCAAATATGATCAAAGAAGAGGCTAAGAATGTGCCAAAAATGCTGGGAAAATGAACATAAATGGCTGCAATATGACCCAGGAGAGGCTGTGATGTTGTGCACTTTCTACACTGAGTATTCAGAGAAATACAAAAGTGAGCAGTGTGCTTCATTAACAAGCCTTGTTGGTGAAATACAGTTGTTGTTGTTTTGAGTTGATCTTAACGAATAATAAACGTTAAATTATAAACTGGACTGGATTCTGTTTGATTTTAGCAAGATTAGTGAAATTTTGACAGGATCAGTAACAATTTACTTTGGTAATGCTGCTGGTTAGTGAAAATAAATCCTAATTTCGAGCCCTGTATTGTGTATCTATTATTTTTATTATTGTTATTCATGAATACATGTGCTATAATAAATAATAAATGTTCAAAAATTTTACTGCATATTTTACCTGTCAGTAATCACAATAATTGGATATATCTGTATAACATTTGCACATAATGGCTGATTATACTAAAACCATGTACTGTCATTAGGGAGGAATTACATCCCTTGTGACCAACTGTACTCAACAACCATGAAAATAATTTCATGATTCACATTACTGACCATTACTGAGTTATTCCATATACCCATTAATAATTATCACCATTATTGTTACACACTATATTACAATTAAAACATCATTAATAAAGTAGCACAGTCTAGTCAGAGTTTCCTCTGACTGTTCCTACCCCATTTTAAATATTTTGACATTTAAATGTCAAAATATTTAAAATGGGATGGGAAGATTCGTAAGAAACTCAGACTAAGTATATCCTTAATAAAATGTATGTAGGCTGAAACCTCCTGGCCGAATCGTCCAAACCGAAAGTAGCATTTGGGTCTAATGTTCCCTGGCTGAACGGAAGCAGCTCAAAGTCAAAACGCACCAAAGCCAAAATGTACCAAAGTCAAAATGTACTCAAGTCAAAAGATACCCACGTCAAAACATAACCCACTCACAGTCAAAATGTACCCAAGTCAAAATATATCCAAATTAAAGTAAGTCCCAACATGTTGGGGTCCAGACTTTTACTGTTTAAGTCTTGTATGTTGCAAGTTCCATATATCAGTAGATACTACTTCTCCATAAGTTCTGAATAGGCATGGCTGGTTTTAGATTTTGTTTAATCATTGAAGAAAAGATACCTTGAATAATGTAACAACATCTTGGTCACTGAAACTTCCTTAGATATTGAGACCCCTATAAATAATTTAATTCGGAATAACTCAACACCGTACTCTAAGAGGTGTAATTTGCAAATCAAATCCGTCTATAAGGGGTGAAAAATAAATAAGCCAAACTGGATCGATAGGTAGATATATAGATAGGGAAAATAAAGACAAAACCAGTGTAAAGTAGATACAATTATACTATCGAGTGGAATATGTCACAAATAAATTGACAACTTACATTATATCCATCTTCATGTAATAAAATCTGAAGAAACCCATAATACTTGGCATTTTAAATCCATTTATATGATAAATCCATGAATTAATTTATAGATCACATATTGGTATAAAAATAGTAGTCCAGAATGATCCGATTCAAAATATCATGTAATACGTTAATTCCATATGTCTTACAAATAAGCAATGAAAGTAAAGTCCACACTTTTGTGATTCACAGTATCCTATAAATGTGACTGTCTAATGTCATCTGGTACAAAGCCCAAAAATTCATCCTGGTCATTGTAAACTTTTCCAACCCCGATTCATGATCACAGGGTGATCAAAAAACTCTGTTAACTGAATATAGGACTCTTCTTGGACTGAACAAGTATCAAATTCGCATCTCGATCAAAGGGATGTCAACTGAGAAAACAAAGCAGATGCTGCCTTCACAAGCACACAGTTCTAACTAGCACTGAACAAGTTTCAAATTCACAGTTCAAACCATTATCAACCAAAAAAACAAAGTGAGGTCTGCCTTTACAAGCTAAGAGCTCTGCACTGGCAGATAACTTTATAAATATTACTTGTGAATTATGAAAAAGGCAAATTCAAATAAAAACTTTTATTGCATCAAACACAAACAGAGTTTATACAGCAAAACACAACATTTAACACAAATACTGGTTGTCTGGACTTGCACGAAAATTGAATCAATATACTTACTACTAAACACCCAAGGGTAAACAACATTGATGGACACATCACTTTGCGGTGAGTAATATTTGATTTAATATTTTCAAATTATTAAAATCTAAATATATTCAGATACAAGTATTGCATAACGAATACAGTAATGAACAGATAAACAAAGGCCATACCATATATGCATTTCTGGATGGGAATAGTAGCATGACAACGTAAACATATTTTAATTTACATTATTTTGTACATACTAAAAACATCCAGAAATTCCAATATTACCTATAGATTTTACAAACTGTTGTCATGTCATGCTTACAAGACGACCACTACTCTGCATGAATAGAATTTTCAGTAAAACGAATTTGACTTATAAGCGAGTATATATGGTAGTTAAATTAAGAAAGTTTCTGTACTTAAGTAAAGAAAAATATCCATTAAAATCCATACACAAATAATATCCCCAAAAATTAATCTGCAACACAATTGTTAAACCAAACAAAAATAAAATCCTAAAATTTCATGTTGAAATCTCTCTTGCAGTTGCTAGTTTTTCTTTCAAAAAAGTCAATTTTTTGCACCTTATAGTTTAAGCTGGATAATGCTTGTGCCCCATTTTCTCTCTCTCTCTCTCTCTCTCTCTCTCTCTCTCTCTCTCTCTCTCTCTATATATATATATATATATATATATATATATATATATATATATATATATATATATATATATATAAATCAATCAGTTGCTGGGGCATATACATGTCCACATGCTCTTAAAAGCTGGTGGTCTGTAGTCCTGATGCCATATTTTCTTCTGTTTTCAAACATTTTTTCTTCTCTGGCATTTCCTTAGTTTTCTTTCAGAGACCAGTCTCATCTGAATATTGATGTATGATGCCTCATCATATAACTTCCTGATCAGAAAGTAGAATGGTGGTGTCCCACAAGATCTGATGTTCAACCTTCTGTGCCAACCTGAAAAAAAAAAAGAAAAAATATATTATTTTTCTTTGTTTGTTGAAAATAAAATAGATCGTATTACCTTAAATATAAATAACATATTTAAACAGAAAAATAATGAAAATGTCCTTTAGGGAAAAACTTTTTTCATGTTCTGAAAATAAAGATGTAAAATTAAGTAAATTACCTGTAAAGTTACTTTAACTTTCTTAAGAACCCCTGGATCTACTGGGTGCATATGTTTATCCACTCGTCTTCAAAAACTCCTCTTTGGCTTACAGTTGCCAGACATTTCAAGTGTTTATTCCTCACACTAAACCACCAATATGTTGTTGATCCTCTGATGTTCTGTAAAGACACCTAAACAATATAATATGATGTTGTGATGTTAGTCTGATTTTTTTTTAAAAGGTCATTAAATCAAAAAAAAAAAAGAAAATTTGTAAATGGCATATAAAAATTTCTTCAAATGCAGAAGTTTCTTGTATAGATCCCTGAACTATCCATGTTAAATCTGTGTCCCTTCAAAGGACGGGCGAGTACTCTCAAGTAAAGGCAGGACACAAGATACTAGTGGCAGAACTAAAGTTCGTGATGTGACATCAACCTGCATGTTGAAAAGATGTTTTAGAAATTAAGACCAAACAAAATTTACTTTTAAATCTTGTGTAAATATATATTATGTGCTAAATGAGAGTACAATTCAAAATGCTTCATTATCCAGAAACAATATATGTAAAATTACATAAAGATCAAATGTTTGCGTATTTTCCATTCCTGTTTCTTTTTTATAACTAGATTTTATATAGATTAGGTTTTATACAAAATGTCTTACATATTGAGAACCCTCTCGCTCATCAGTTGACAAGGGTGGTGCACTGTAAGCCAAGCTGTCAATAGCCAAAAAACAACAAAAAAAAGCATAAATATAAATTAAACTTAAAAGGTATTTTTTATACTCTTACATAAAGTTGTAATAAAATGATGTATTTCAAATATAAATTAAAGCTTTGTGCAAAGATCTAATTTATAATTTGTAAAATCTTGTATAATTAGTATCTAGAAGTATTCAAACATATTACAAATATAATCTTATCCAAAAAAATAAGAATAAATTTAAAAAATGTATTACTATTGCTGTATGTCTTTTACAGGACTCACAAATTGAACTCGTGTCATTTCACCATCTTTCTATATATGTATTTTGATATACCTAAAAATAAAATGGCATCTTTAAAAATAACTGGAAAATACAATATACACTGAATATTTGTTTTCATTGAAAACAAAAAAGAAATAATAAATATTTAGATAGCAAGTATGAAATGATTTTTGAATTGTCATGTGACTAAATTATCATTACTAAAAGATATTTAAACTCATACTCTAATCATAATATTAAATTAACTGAATGTGTATGGACATTAAACAAGAACAGTTGTAGTAGTAGTAGTATTGCTCTCAGCTAAAAGCAAACATGTTATAGTATATAAGATGTTTAAAAAATATTATCTACTGTTTTACTTCTGTCTCTTTATAAAATAAATAAATAAACTTACCAGTGTTTCCACTGACTCTGTGTTGCCATAGGCCACTGACATCACAATCTATTGCCTGATGACATCCCAAAACAGGTTTTCTACAAAATATACGCGAAGACATGCTTGGTGTATTGAGGTATTCAAAATCAAAACTTCAAAAAAAAAGACAATGTTTCGAATGCAAGAATTGCAATTTATATATCCTCTTCCAGGCTACCATGCAAACACTTGCAAGAGTTCCTACAGTACAACAACTGTTGGCCAATGTGCTTTGTTATGATAATTAGCTTTCCTGCAAAGATCAATGCAATGCACGTGTAGAAGTTATGATACTGACAATATCATGTATATGTGGCCTAATTACTGTGACAATTAACTGTTCATGATAAAAAAATGCAGAAAAGACGGAGAACAGAGAAATTGCTACAAATTAAGTTGGATTTAGGTGGAATTTCTTTGGTGTATTATCATGTCTCCAGTTCACCTGTTGCCAAGTGCTAAATCTGCTTAATGTAAAAGTGTCATTTTGTAGGGCTACTGTGCAAACAGCTGCAAGAGCACCTAAGCAAGATAATTGTCAGCCAGTGAGCTTTCTTGTGATAATTAGCCTTCCCGCAAAGATCACAACAATGAATGTGGTGAAAGTTATTATACTGACAACATCATGTAATCACTGTTCATTAACTGCTCATGATCAAAAGTTGCAGAAAGTTAATTTGGATTCAGGTGGATTATTGTAGGTGTGTAATCATATTTCTCCAGTTCATTTTGTCACTAAGTGCTGATCTGATTAATGTAAAATTGTAATTTTGTATGAATAAGTTGATTTTAATGCAGCTAAATATTTTATCTTACTCCTTAAAATCACTAGTATTTAACAAAAAGATATGCAGAATGAAATTATCACTGATGATTCAAGCTGATCTGGTGCATAAATCATCGGCCAAAGATAAATTGGCCCAAGTTATCATGGTTTACTTTATGCCTGTGATATAATTATTTTTTTAAAATTTGGTGGGTGAACTGCAAAATGGATACATTTTGGTATGGTAACGTTTTGACTTATAAGGATGTTTTGACTTGGGTGAACTTTCAGCATTCGTAGGTACGTTTTGACTCGGATACGTTTTGATTTGGGTACGTTTCGGTCAAGGTACGTTTTTACTGTGTTTTTTTTTCTTTTTCGGCCGAACTGGTTTTGGCTTGCCGACCGTATTTCGGCACCAAAAAATCAATGATATACGAAAAATGTTAGTCGATACCCATATGACTGATGTACGCTCGTTTTTCCTCGACTTTGCCTATTTCATAATTGCATAGATACAGGTATATAGCTTTTTTCAAAACTTTAAAAAAAAAAACTGTTGTTGGGTTTTCTTAATACGAAACGTCAAACCCCCGTCAAGGAAATGGGGGTTGGATTGGCGTAAATGGCAGCATACAACTAGTGCATTCATCCGTAATAACTTGGACATTTCAGATTTTAAAATTAAGTATAGTCAGTAAATCCATGCTAGTCAGAGCAAAAACTCCAACCTTCCATGCAGATTTCATTCGCAAATCCACGAAATCATCGAGAAATATCGCTTGCAGAACTTGCAACTCATCTTTCTGACGTTCCTTAAGGGACTCTAACGCCATGATTGAATCATGGCAACCTTGGTTGCCTACGAAGGCTCATTTCTCAAATGATAATCTCCGATGTGTCGGTTTTCTTCCATCAAGCCAATTAGTTTTAAATATCGCGGATATATAATGTCTGATGAAACTGCTTTCCGGAAGCACTGGTAACGTCATTCGGAATACCATTGAGTTGCATAGCTTTTTCAAGCATGCTATGGAAAAGGCCGAGGATATTCCGATTGTGATTCCGTTTTACTATTAGACATGCCTACTACTAAGTACGACCCCAAATATTGGCAGAGCGAACAAATTAGACGGAACTGACTAGTCATGTCTCGTCAAGCACAAGGGGAAAAAAGGTCACCTAAAAATGTGAGATCAATTGGACATGAAAATTAATAAATTTATCTTCAATAAAAAATACTCTCTCTCTCTCTCTCTCTCTCTCTCTCTCTCTCTCTCTCTCTCTCTCTCTCTCTCTCTCTCTCTCTCTCTCTCTCTCTCTCTCTCTCTCTCTCTCTCTCTCTCTGTGTGTTATGATAATATTACTAGAGATTATGAGGATGGTAAAGGGGGACCTGGTTAGTAAATGCCTGTGTGATGGATAATAAATACTTGGGTGCTGGATAGTAACTTACTGGGTGCCGGATAGTAGATAACTGGATGGCGGACTTATGTTAATTCCCATTGTCACCAGAATCCCACAAAAATAGCGGCCTAATGTTAATTTCCATTGTCTCTATAATCCGCAGACCCTCAAAGGAGTTCAGTTAGAGGCAAGACATATCCAACAACGTATGACGTATGGCTGATTTGGATCTTGGCTAATTCGGCCAAAATCACGGGCTGATTCGGACCAAATTATGGGCTGATTCGGATCAATTGCCAGGCTGATTCGGACCATGTGAAATATTATTAAGTTTCGTGTTGGATTTAAAAGTGATATTTACATTGGTTTAAAATATGATATTTCTCATTATTTCTCGGGTACGTTCAGCGGTCCAAATCTGCATTTAATGAAACAAACCCCGATTTTACACGAGATAATGGCATTGTTATATATAATGAAATTAAATGATGTAAGACTGTTTATCTCATGCACCTGTGTGCAAAATTTCAATAGTTTACTTTATTGTCTTGTGAAATAATAAAATTAATAACACCCAAAAACAATTGTGAAAACAGCGGCCAAATAGTTAATGTGTTTTAGTCTATATATATTGGTCTCAGTATGCTAAAATTTGGTTAGATTTTTTTCGTCTATGTATACTGGTCTGAGTATGTTAATGTATTTTTTTAAAAGTAGATTTATGTAGAATTTATCTTTATACTAAATAAACCTTATATACTAAAACAATGAGCACCGAAAGATATTTTCAGTAACTGAATTTATAATGTATTATTGAATTGTATGCACATTATTATTGAAAGGGAATTGGCAAAACCCGTTTGATCAGCACCGCTATAATTAAAACACTATTGATGTCATTTGCCAATTTACTGAATTTAATACCATTTTAGAACACAAAATATATTGCTGAATTGAAATAACTTTGAGATCTCTGGCTACATGGAAGTGTTATTTTATTATATCTGTTTAATATAATAAAATATCTATTCAGAAATAAATATTTGCTTTAAATGAAATATTTTCAGATCTTTCAAAGGTTAAATTAAAAATAAGTTGGTTTACTGGTTCAAGATTTTAGTCAAAAGATAAAAATGTAACGATAACAGTAAAGTATGTTGTACTTTTATGTTACTCATCAATGACTCTTTACACAACATTTTTGGGTGGAAATAGAATGCAAAGAAAGCACGATTTGCTTGTCAAATCAATAAAAACCATGGGTAAATTTATATTACATTCTCTTACTATGTTTGCAAAAACAGTAATAACTACTAAAATAATATCCGAATAAATGTTACTGCATGGGCCATGTTTTCACGATTTTTTGCAGTTAATAGTTTGCATAATATTAAATCATTCCTTATGAATTCACAGAAAACAAATAACATACAATGCTATAAACAAAGATCTGTAAAGTATATTTCATCTTTCAACAGAGATAACACCTCCATTTATCATTTTCTTTATTTTAATTATTACGACGTCCACAAGATTAGCAGAATATATACATATAATATTGATGTATGATATTGTATTAAAGTAAATCATAAATTTGACAGAACCCCAGTTTAATTTTTTAGTATATTATAAATAAACCAGAATTTCGCATCCCCCCCCCCCCCCAGGAAAAAAATGTGCACTACGGTGAATGACATGCTTTGAAAATAATTCAGTATTAAATTGACTATGAAACATAAATAGTCTTAGATCAATATAACCACGCCATTATCTCGCGTACAATTGGGTTTTTGTTTAATTAAATGCAGATTTGAACTGCTGAACATACCTGGGAAATAATGAGAAATATCATATTTTAAACAAATGTAAATATCACTTTTAAATCCAAGACGAAACTTAATAATATTTCACCTGGTCCGAATAAGCCTGTCATTTTTGCCGAATCAGCCCATAATTTGGGCCGAATCAGCCCGTTATTTGGGCCGAATCAACCTGGTCCGAATCAGCCATGGTCCGAATCAGCCTGTTCCCTCTGACCGCTGGTCTAAAAAACTCTCCGGCCCAGGTCACCGAACGTTTAGATTAGTTTTTATAACAGTGCCACCCGCACACCAAAAAATATATGATGAAAAGTCAGCACCTATCCCTAAATGTTGTAAAAATAAATCATGGAATTCAGATTTAGAAAGCTAACAAGTAGTGCACTCCAACTGTGTCTTGCAACACAGTTTAATGCACCAGTCAATAGAGGAATAGCAAATGTGTTTAATGATATATATATATATATATATATATATATATATATATATATATATATATATATATATTACACAAAAGATATAAATATTAGGTACAAACCACTGAACATTTTCAAAACTTTGCTGTAAAATCTGGTACTGATGATTCAGTCAATAGATAAAGGGCACAATGTGATATGAAATTTAGCAAAAGCAATTGAACTGGACAGTATGGATGGCAACATCCAGATGTGGAATATCTCATCAGCATTTATCAGATGAAAGTATACTAGAGTACGTAAATTCAATATATAGGTTTCATATATACTTTTATAGACGAAAATTGGTGTCCAAATGCTTAATACCATTGCCATATGATCAAACATTTAATCCAGCAACAACAACATAGATTTAACTGAATTCGAATTAATTTGCAATAATTTTAATATCGTACCGCATCATAATTGGAGATATTTAACAGAGATGAATCTTTGGGTTGTCAATGGACCTAGAACATATTACAAAATAGAGATGGACATGACTGACTGAAGATGAAATAAGACGACAAGAAACATATAAACTAGACATATCTTGGAATAGAGGATGGTGGATACGATACAGTCCTGACCAATATAACTTCAAAATAATGTCAGAAGAAGAAATAGGATGGTCTTATTTCTTTTTCAAGATATCTACGGACTAAGAAAAGAACGAATGACGCGTCTAAATCAGAGTATTATATCATATTTCATTTCTATTTTAGGCGACCTAGTACAAAATAGAAAATCTATTAACGAGTCTGAATATACTGTTCATGGCAGATGTGGCGTGGGGGTGGTGGTGGTTGTGGTTATCGTTATCTAGAGGATGATCGACCTCGGTGTTATTGCCCGGATCGAGTAAAGAATAATATAAATTGTGAAACTTATAGATGGAATGAATAGAGATCTGAGCAGATATATAGAACAGACTAAAACGAGCCCCCGTATATGAAATATAACAATTTAATCAATTACATAAACAACTGTGATAATGCATTACATTAGGAAGATACACTTCTTTTTGAAATAAATCATTCACCGAATTTTAAACACAAATATACTTATATAAATAGCCGATCTGTTTAAATGATAGAATTAATTCATCATAGAATCGAGTGAACAATCGAAGTCATTGCTTTGTACAGCTTCATAACCTGGTTTCCTCCGGTTCACCGTGCTGTTCAACTGGTTCCTTCGCTTTCTTCTCACTCTGACTATCTTCTTGCCTCTGTCGGCAATCAAACTTTGTGTGGGTAGGTGGATACGTAGGTATGTAGATACGTAGGTACGTGGATAAGTCAGTGGATTACGTCAGTGGCTTACGTCAGTGGAGCTATTTCCCCTTTCAAAATAAACATAGAAGCAACCTAAATCTTCTGTCAGATATCCTACTGGGAATAGATCATTACTCCACTCTCGTTATGTCAGATATTATCCTATCGGAAGTCAAACAGATACCAAAGGCTATCTGGTCAAGCCAAACACGGCAGGCCATAAACAAACAAACCTAGTTTCATAAGATAAATGTATTTCCTAACGGCTATTTCATCGCTGACTCACATTAACATCACACGAGACATAATAGTTCCGTTCTCGATTATACAAATGAATTAATGAAATTCATTACATAGCTTAACTACGTTAATTTCAGCGAATAAACACATTCAAGTCTTTAGCGTCCATGAAATCTCACTTCATGGCTTAACAACGTTAATTTCAGTCGATACGCACTTAAGTTTTTATCATACATGAAATCATCTAAGATCGGTGAATTCACACGGATTCTCATACTCATATCAACTAAAGTAATGCATGAAATTCTTAAAATACATGACTCTTATAACACTCAAGACAACAAATTCAAACAATCTGTCAAACTTATATATAAGATCATTAAACGAATTCAGATAATGAACTCAAACACAGTTATACTCATATCAAGAAAATTGATCTACGAATTTATACAAATAAATTCATGCAAACATAAGTAAATAAATTCAAGCAAATAATTATATTGGTATCAACGAATTACATGAGATTAACGCAAATACCTTGTGCTTTCAAGCCTTGCTCGCTTCTACGGCCAGAATTGTGTCCGTCAACTTTCCAGACATCCAGTCCCTTGGATAATTGTTTTACGAGATAATTTCTTGCAAATTCAATCTCGGAGTCCCTTATACTCTCACGGAAAAAACGTAGACTGGCTAAATTTTTCGATGTGGCATATTAAAACTATGAAATTTCGTGTGGGAAACACGCCCCTTATTTAGCGTAGCCAATCAGGATTAAATATATCTACCGAATTTTATAAATAGGCGCCAAAATTTGCGGTCATCTTGACCCTCTAGATTTCCAAATAACTGATTCTGGACAATCTCAACTCTGACATTTTCGATACAAAGATTGAGTTAACCTTTTCCCTTCCAGTTTCTCGGACTGTTAAATAAACGAATGCTTAATTAAAAATCGGTTCCTCTCACAACACAGACCGCAGCATAGCGATTAAATACGCACCCTTTCCTCATAAATCTAATTAATTGTTCTCTGTCCAAGTTAATGTTCTCTTTATAGATCGACAGAAATTTGCACCCTTACAGCAGAGGTAAAAAAAAGTTTTCAATATTTCATTTTAGGTAAAGAAGGTTATGATTTAGATAAAAACATTACAAAAACCTTTAACAAAATATGTTTCAGATTCAAAAGTTAGACTAAACAATGCAACTGGTGGCTAAGGCGTATTGTTAACACCCAGTTATATGGTGTTGAATATCGAGAGTATAGAAGGTTATAATAATAAATTTAAAAAGTCATCGGATTCACATAAACTAGGAGTAAATCCTGATGTAAATACGGAGGTGGTAAAAGTTGATAAACTGCCTGTTTTAATTCGTTTGCTTTGGTGCTTTACGGCACAGCAACACAGTAGGTTATTTAGTACAGAGGCAATTGGAGTAATGTGCCTTGCCCACGGACACAATACGGTAGCTGACCCAGACTGTTCCGATGGTAGGATTGTGAGTCCGGCACGCTAACCACTGAGCCACGGCTGCTCCCTGTAATAATTCGCCAATAGACAGACAGCACATATGATAATACTAATAAGAATTATGTAGAGAAACCTACAACTAATATGTCGTATAACATTAACCATGAAACAAATAGACAAGTATTTATTATTATGTCTATGCTTGCAAGAGCTGGTGCAATTTACGTTTTGAAATAGAGTAACTAGCTAGTTGATAGATTAATTTCCTACTCTTTTTGTTACTACTAATAAACCATTTAGTACAATGCAAAGAACAATCTAATTAATGCAAGAACTAACAACATGGCATCATCAGCTATTAAAGAAATAAGTTTTTCCGCCCGATGTTAAAGGCCAGTTTATACCACTACCAATGATGTATATTAATGTAGCTGTTGCTTCTTTAGCTAAGTTAAAGAAATATTTAGCAATATTTTTTTTACACCTCTTTTGAATTTATAAATGAATATGCTATCGCTGTTGCTCCCACATTTACCGCCAATACATGCACCAGCGCCACTGCCTCCAGTGCTCTGCTGACGATTGTTAATCATTTTACAAAATTTGCTATGGTTAGACAAGGAGTTGTTGCTATAATATCAATTACTGTACAAACAGTAGCAATTGTTACAACGTTTTCTTTTAACAGCCGTTTTAACCTTTCACTTAATGGTAACTTTTCTTTCATTTTCGACTCAATGTTATTAATATTTTCTCTACAATAATTTTTTTTCTCTGTTAAATGGACAATTATTTGTGCTCTTTGACTTTCATAACTTTGTAATAAATAATTTAATTTAGCTTTGTTAGTTGACTTTTGTTATTTATCAATATCTTTTTATATATTTTCTTTATATTGTTATCAAGCAAGTCAAGATCTGTCTCCATTGATAATATTGTTGAATTTACAACATCAGCAACAGTTACATATCCTCTTAATTCTATTTCTTCCTGATCAGTATACAATCAACGAACATTTTCTTCTCTAGTCATAGATTTTTCTAGGTAATTTTAGAATTTTTGAATTTGATTCGCATTTAAATTCTCAAGTGTCTCTGCTATAACATCTACAAATTCTAACAAATCTGTTTTAGTAATAATATCTACTATATGTTGCCTAATTGTCTTATCTTCGAATATAGTTGTTTCTATTGGTGTAATTTCTTTTGCCTTTGTCCATTTATTTTCTATTCTTTTCCAGCCTATTGAGCCCCAAAACTTACTTCCACCTGGTTTACTAGCTATATAGTTAAATGATAACATGGGGGGGGGGGGGGGGAGGAAGGGAGATTACCAACCTTAGAAAGACGAACAGCACGTTTACCAAGTTCTTCGAAATACAAAGTTTAATCTATGTTTCTAAAATTTACTTAAATTAGGTTATATTCCTCTTAACTTAACTTAATCTTATGTATGATATTTTCTTTGCATAGGTCGTCAAGAACATTTTGCTGAATTGTTGTTATAGGACCATGGGTAGTATTAGGAGTAGAATCACGAGTGGGACCACGAGAAAGATCATTATGAGGAATGTCGTCAGTTCTTTAGAAGTTTCTTTAGGAGGTTCTTCAACAATTTAACGAAAACAACGCGCTAGATGACCAAAGGTATCAAAGTCATTGCCAGATGAAATACTACTAGGAATAACATATTTGACGAGTAAATTTCTTTTATTATATAATTTTTAAAATTTGTCTTCCAGTTGATAACTTAAACGAATTAAAGGTAGAGCTAAAAGAAGACTATTTAATAGCAAACGGAATTAGATACTTCAGTGTTTTTTTATCTTTTAGGTTTGGATTACCAATTTCGGCATTAAGTGCTAGCTTGACAGCTTCGGAGCACATTTATTTTAAAAAGGAAGTGAGCAAGTTGTATAAACTATAATTGATGAAATGCTGAATAAAGCAATAATTGATATTGAAATAAGCCAAGATATTTTAATATGATAGTGAATACAATAATTGGTTGCAAGGACGTAAGAGAACTGCTTCACAGGACTGCATTTCGCTAGGATTCTACTTACTTAAATGGCAAAGCCAAGTTACCTAATGACAAAGTCTAGTTACATTACTGTGGAAAGACTGTCTGAAAAAGAAATATATGGTAACAGATATGGTTAATTATCCATTTGGTTAGAGAGAATATATTTTGTGGATGGTTATTGTAATATTTCAAATGATAAAAATCCCACAATACATTCTATTATATGACCGATAAGAATAAGATCAAGACCATATCGATACCTGATTGTTTCTATCATCTTGAAATGTACATAAACTAGTCATAGAAGGAATGACTGCCTATGGCAACAACGAAGAAAGCATGAACATTAAATGTCTGAAACATAATTCAAAAGTTGTAATAACTTCGAGTACTTATTGTACAGTGTTTAAAACAAACTATAATTCTAAATTACTATAACTGAATAATGTACTGTGACATTTATCATTTCGTCTATCGAATCGCGTACTGTTTGTCTATTTCTGAAGCCTAAAAGCTTATATATATATATATATATATATATATATATATATATATATATATATATATATATATATATATTGGGGGGTATCACCTAACCAATTCAAAGAATTATTGTAACGGATCCTGCTCTATTCTGGTAGATTGCCTAACCTATTAAAAATGTTTTCATGGTGATTTCATCTTAAATGATGTTAATAGTCAGCGTGCGAAATTGCCTCAAGCCAGCTGGTCCGATGCTAGCTAATTTCACAAAGGACTGATGCAGAAAATAAGTACCCAGTCCGTCTGATTTGTTTGATTTATGTTACGTATATCGATTAAGTTTAATCTACAAATTGTATATTGCATGATATTAAAGGAAATAATATAAGCCAAGTGACAAATAAATAACTGGAATTGTTTCTGATGACCACTCCCGAATCTGTGTGAGATAAGAAGATAAATTACTCACATGCAGTCTGCGTTCAATAGATGTTTGCAACTCCATTTAAAAACTCGTTTGCGTCTATGCGATGTCTGATTGCGCACGCTACTTTCGATTCACAAAGTGAACATTCAGAGGTATCTGAACGCTTCAAAGACACCAGAGTTTAAAAACCAAACACAGCCAAGAAATAAAGAACTATTCAAAATACGACACAGTCAAACGAAAGCGATGTTTTAATAATGGTTGGGTTACATAATTCGCGTGGAATATAGAAACAGGATGCATGCTAAGGCCATGACAATGCTGTTGACTGTTCAGCTACAATCTCCTGATTTGGATGCTTTGGATCCAGTTTCAGCAATCTACTGCTGGAACATCTTTTCACAGACCTAATTTCATGGGCAGCTGTGCTTTGATACCAGAGACTCATCTTTGGAAGCTGGGTCTAGTTCTGATACTGTCCTTGATGGCACGTCAAGGATGAGGAGAAATAGGTGATAATAAGAAAAAGATTTCGGATGTTCAAGATTAACTACTAACTGTTAGAGCGGAATCAAACATAAAACCTGTAGATGGTTGGTTGTTATGGGTTTAACGCCATTTTTCAGCACATTTCGGCCAGTATATATGGTGGAAGAAGAACCCGAGTAAACCCCGGGAAGAACCACCGACCCACGGGAAGCTACTGGCAAGCTTTCTCACATACCCACGTTGGCCGAGCCCGAGACTCGAACCCACGCGGACAGAGGTGAGATGTCAGTGATCTGTAAAGGCGAGCGCCTTAGACCACTCGGCCACCAAGGGCCCCAAAACATGTAGAAAACATACAGCAATTATTACAAGCAATTGAACTAAGGATACATGCTAAACTGTCAGTCTTTGAGAGTGACGTGAGAAATAGAAAAAGTTATAGCTGATAAATATATCCAGATATATATATATATATATATATATATATATATATATATATATATACATATATATATTGGTGGCAAAACAAAACTTCACTGTCATTAAAGATGATAATAGTAAGATAAACCTATTAATTTTCCCGTTTCATCATTTGTTGTTCTAAATAAATAATGACAGAAATATCATTAATCCTTCTACTAATATCATTAAGAGGTCCTACTTATTTAACGTTTAAATACTCAATAACTAGTGAACTATCATAAGTAAAACAGTATTATAAATTTAGGAGTACCAGTAAAATTAGCTGATGCATCTACTGGATAGTTTGTACAAAGACGTGTTGACGCTCGAATGCGAAAGACTTTGGAGGATAATAAGTTGAAATATATTAAATAACATCTTTGACGAGTACATTTCTTTTATTATATAATTTTTTAAATTTTTCTTCCAGTTGATAACTTAAACGAATTAAAGGTAGAGCTAAAAGAAAACTATTTAATAGCAAACGGAATTAGATACTTCAGTGGGTTTTTATCTTTTAGGTTTGGATTACCAATTTCGGCATTAAGTGCTTGATAGCTTCGGAGCACATTTATTTTAAAAAGGAAGTGAGAAAGTTGTACAAAACTACATTTGATGAAATGTTGAATAAAGCAATAATTGATATTGAAATAAGCCAAGATATTTTAATATGATAGTGAATACAATAATTGGTTGCAAGGACGTAAGAGAACTGCTTCACAGGAAGACATTAATTTGAAATTTTAATTATTGATGATACAGAAAAAGAAATTAAAGATGAGAAGATAACTATTTCAGATGTTAATGAGCAATTAGATAATGAAATTTCAGCTATTTTTGACCAAATACTTGAATATGAAACAAAATTATAAAAGTTAACATGAAATACCTTCAGGTTTATTACTTTTTAATTTATATTATGTTAAAAAAATTACTGAATATCATACAAATGATAAAGTATATTTATTAAAAGATGAAAAAGAGATATTATTACAAAGTTTTTTAGACTTATATTTTCTAGAAATTGGATGACAAAATGTAACTGGTATTTTTGAAGATAGGTATGGATGAATAAATTCATAACTTTAACATATGACGTCAGTTTAGATCTATATGTTGATAAAATATGTAAGTTAGGTTCATTTTCCATTAATATGAACATGATAATGAAAAGAACATCTGATTTTTATTATTTCCAACACTGATTGTTGATGATAAACTAGTTATATACGTGTTGATTGAAGAAAAATAAAACAACGTACATAATAATAAAAGATTAATAATATGAATCAAAGACGTATATATTATTTAGACGTAAAACTTTATTCTATATTTTTCATTCAAAAAGTAGGAGGTAGTGGCAAGAGTTTAAATATTCATTTTACAAAAGATGTGGTGATAAAAATTGATTATCATTAAATGCCTGGAGCTGCAATCATAATTCGGGTGAAATTGCTAATGCTTTAGCATTCACAGAAAATATGTTTCTATTTAAGTTATTTGATACTGATGAATTTAAATAAAAAAAGAGAAATCGACACTAAAGTAATTGAGGAATTGCATTTAAAAATAATGAGTTCAGTGAAGCAGAACAAATGCACTTGATGACATAAATGAAAAATTAAGGAGTGAAGGTTTAGTTAGTGAGTAATTAAATAATTTCGATAAAGCTTTTGATCTATATTCTTCTTCTAATCGATTCGACAGTGACACTTTAGAAAAACCTAGACAACCCTAACTTAGTAATTTGTACCAACCTTCTGATAAATAAATAACTTGAATGTTTTTATTGCAGTTATGATGGGCGTTAGTGTTCTTATTGGTAATAGATTTCTTTCAGAAGTGTGCGTTCTGGGCTCTATAATAAATTATAAAAATTTAACTTAAAAATAAGATGAAAAACATATAACTACTCCAAAACAAGGAAAAAACACCACAAAGTGTTAAGCATCATAATCCAATACATGACTGTATTACACACACAAAGCATTATAAAACCTGAACTACACTTACAAGCTGTAATACCTAGGCCAGAAGAAAATGTTTTTCTATCGTTCTTAAAAAATAAAGAAAAAATAAACACGTTTCCGCAAAAGAAAGTAACTTGTTTTTATGGACAATGCTTCACGATAATGATGATGGACAAAGTCAGTATTTCTCTCATTCCGCATACTAGTCATATAGGTTCATTCCTAGAGCGCTTTGCCTGGGGTGTTCGTTTCGTAATGCAGATACGAAGATAGACGGAACAGCTTCAGCTTTATTCCCTATATAACATTTTTCGGTTTTCTCGGTTTTGTCATTCATTTTATTTTGACATTTCCAAATGCTTGTATCATCATACAATTTGTCAATATTAATCCCAAAATAAATGAGCAGTAAGGAAAATATGTTATCTGGGCCAGTAAAACCAGATTAAACAAGAGAATAATATTTTTGTGTATCACCATCTCGTGTCGGGGATGAGAGAACATTAAAAATCCAAATTAAAAAGTTAGGAAACGAGCCAGACTGAGGATATTTTGTTCACAAATTAAAATAATTCCTGGACTACAGACTAATTGTTCATATTTGGCTCTCACGTAAATGTACCCCCGCTTCTCCAGCATCTCACCCTTACCCCATGATGGAGATGAGTCTATAGTAAAACAACAAGGGACAAAATCTTCTGAAAATTTATGAGTACAATGGTTGGCTAACATGGTTATTTTCTTATGATGATCATAAGAAAAACAGTTTTACAGAAATCCGCTGAAAACTGCAAGAGTAGTTGTATTCACAAAATTCTGTCAATTGCTGAACCCAGCTGTAAGTCACAACGGGCAATAACTCTTATATGGGAATATAAACAATTTGTCAATATGTGCATCTTTAGATGATAACCATAATATGTACCCAATTTCAGAGTAATTCATAAGATACTACAAGACAAAGTTGCGTTCACAAGATCGAATCACACACTGCATTAAGTTGCAAAACAAAAGGGTAAGTAACCTTTAACCAAAAATATGCGGTGGACAGTCACTGGTCGATATGGGCATCTTTAAATGATGACTATAGCATGTAAAAGAGATCCATGGCGATGCACTGAAAGCTGTGAGACTAGTTGCGTTTACAAGATCATGTCATACAAAACATCCGACTCCAAGTCAAAACGAGCAAAACGTCTAACAAAATTAGCAGGAGCACACTGATCTGTCAATATGTGTATCTTCAGATGATGATCATAACATTTTCCAAGTTTCATGGTGATAGATTCAAATCTGTCAGATGAATTCACTGTTCGACTGAATCTTGTCTCATAGATTTCAATCGATCACCATGAGACCTGGAATTTTTTTTTTTTTCGGGGGGGGGGGGATATGCACAGGATGCGGCGCTACCTCGTCAAAGTGAAAGGGAACTTTGGGTTCCCCGATTTCAATACCGCCCAAGCGACCAACTTCCTGATGCAGGCTCTGCTCTGCGCGCTCTGCTGTCTCAAGTCGAGCAACTCTGAACAGGCTGCCTGTTGGCGGTCGAGTTCCTTCCCGAGCTGCTGCAGTGCTGTGCGGCTTCTTGGGTAAGAAGATCGAATTCCCGTCAAAGATTCAAACTCGTCGCGGAATACACGTGATTGATGTGCACGTGCCATGGATAGTATGTACCTTGCTAGTCTTATCTCTAAATGGATACTGAAGCCTAATTAATAGGTACCTTACTAGTCTTATCTCTAAATAAATACTTAAGCCTAATAGGTATGTATCTTATGAGGTTTATCTCTAAATGGATACTCAAACATAATAGGTACGTACCTTATGAGTCTTATCTTTAAATACTCATACTCCATCAATTGTCGTGATACAAGCACAAACTTCCGTCTGGCTCTTTTTTCTGTATACGCTAGATCATGCTCCACTCTTTCACCAATACACGGATGACAAAGCCTGGCTTCGGACTGAGTATTCTTTCCACACAAACGACATGGTGTAGGAAAAATGATCCCCTTTCTCTGTTTTTGAAGATAAATCTTGCAGAAATCTACTAAACATGACTTTTTGCAGCAAGCAGTCACACCAACCATCAACCACTTGCAGCTATTATAAATTTTCATTTTGTTTAAGTATGTCCATGGCGAAACATTTCTTCAAAATAAATAATAAAAGTAGAGATTCTCTCGGGATCCGGGCCAGCGAGGAGGGGGTTTCTACCCAAGAGATGAGCATCTTTTGTAACATTCTTGTTTTAGTGTTGTCACTGATGGCCCCAGCAGGCCGTTGAAAAATGGAGGCAAAACTTTTGCTTGGCAGCCGGAAAGGTTTGCAGGGGAGATTGATGGAGGGCGACGCTAATCAAGACAGAATGTTTGATCGCTATCCCTGCTGCTTCTTTGCATCCTCTAAGTTAACACAATCATCTATCAGAAACAAAGCATTATTAGCTTTGTAAACACTAATAAGTAATTATAACCATTTTCTAATTTCTCATCAGGATTTATAGCGATTACACTGTCGTTAATAAACTGCCGTTTATGTAATGGGATATATTTCTTTCCATTTCATTAGAAACATTCTGACAGCATACAACAAAATCTATTTTGTTTAACGAAATTGATAGATTACCATTTTTATTATTAATTTGAGTGGTAACATAGATTTCTTTTTTCATTGCTTATCCTGTCATCAATACTCTTTAGCTAACTAATGCCGAAGTGGACTATATCCTGTCCCTCACCCCGTCTGACTCGGAGATGTCTGACTTCTCGGGGTTCAATATTAATAATATTGGAGCTAACTCAGAAGTATCCTCGATGAGGAAAGGAAAGAACACTCCTAAAATTGGAAAAAGGGGAAAATAATAATGCAAAAAAAAGGGCAAAACACGCATGTAGAATAAAGTCGGACCTTGTCAAACCGGCAAAAAAAATGACGATAACTCTTCCAAGAATTATGTTGTTGATGGCTCATCAACAAGCAAGGTTGGATTAGCGACCGAGGAAAGGGCGATCAACCCCATAAAATATCGCAGCTTTGAGCGAATTATTGGGTATTAACCATGATGGCACCCTTGGTAACCATTTTGCCACGTTGAAATCAAGTTGGTTACTTATTGGTTATACCCGATTAAATATGGAATAAGTAAGCAGTTACTTATTCCCGATTCAAAAACGAATCGTGAATAAGGAATAAGTAGCCATCTCGATGTCTAAAGTTTTGAATCGGGCGTAAGTAATTGGTTACTTATTCCTTATTGAATCGAGAATAAGGAACAAGTAACCAACTTGATTTCAGAACCTATAAGGACACTCCTATGTCTCTGATTCTTCTCGACAAATTTTGTCAAGACTTCTTTTGTGGGTCGAAAATATCGCTAGAGATAAAATCTCAAGGATGGGTCCATGTTAAATTCCTTTAAGGAGCGGGTTGTTCCATATGTAAACTTAAGAGGTAATCTCCTTGTGCGCTTTCTTATAGCTCCCGTATATTTATTTCTATTATACATATTTCTCGAAATCAGCTGGACGAATTTTCTCTTAACTTTTCCTACTGTTCGAGGACTGTCTCAGAGTGGTTCAGATGAAAATACTTTAATGAAAGGTTCACGTAATTTAACATTTTAATAATATCGGTCTTCTCTCTATGTACAGCTTTATATAGCTGGTACCAATAACAACACTCGTATTTCTCTGATTGGGTTAGAATAATAGATATGAATGGTCTGAAGAGTATTCAAATTTGAATAGGCATTTTTTTAATCGGCAATAAGTAAGTGGTAACATATTACTTATTGAATCAGGAATAAGTAGCCAGCTCATGTGAGAATTTTGGAATCGGAATAAGTAACTGGTTAAGTAACTGGCTACTTATTCCTTATTGAACCGGTAACTGGTTTCCTTACTATATCGGGAATAAGGAATAAGGAATAAGTAACCAACTTGATGCCAATCTAATCGGAACACATTGTAGGTTTCTCCGTGTTCAGATTGGTTATGGGAGGGGACAGGTTCTGGCGAGACCTTGTTCTCACGAAGGGCGGCGGCTGCCGGATACATATGTACCGTTGACATCCTGACAATGTGGTCTTGAATAATTTCTTCTCCGGAAACCAACAAATTGGAGTTCGGAAAACATTGATTTGTTACAAGCGGTAAAATCAAGATGGCGAGTTATCGAGATACCGTGTAGGAAACGAATATTCGGCAGCTGATAATGATATAGTTACATCAGTGAATATTGTCTAATATGTCTCAGGGAAAGATTTATACAGTAAACAAACAATCCAGAGTGTTAAAACTGCACGTTTTAATTCTCGAAAATGACAGACATTGCCGCTTTACTTAGTACTAAGTACTCAGATTTGTAATTTAGACCAAGATGTTCTCCCCTTTTTTTTTTTTTTTTTTTTATATTTTTTTTATTTTACTGGTGGCGGAATGTCTAATCTCTTCAAAATGTTGAAACAAAATTACCCTTTTGAGTTTGATGCCTAGGGAATATGAAAATTTCAGAATTATCGAATATTTTCAATTTATAAGGTATGAAAACATATGTACTATGCCATAATAATTAAATATTATTATTTTTTTTTTTAAAATAACAGTAACAGAGAATTAAACTAACATAGTTTCAGTGCTTTAAAAAAGCGTGCATGATTCATTAGAGTTATTGTCTTTATTTTCCACCATACTTTTGTTAACTTGACCGAACAATGCGGTAAGCTGTCATGTGATACTGATACGTCAGTAACATTCATTGACAAGCAGACGACCAATTTCTGTCAACTGGGAACATTATTTACGGTTTTTGTGTTTGGTAGGGGTGCAGTGGTAAAGGAGGGTATAGAGGTGGATTTCATTTTCATTGATTGTTTTCCACCCTTTCATTTTTATCTTCCCAACTTACCCTAAAATGAAACATTTCTTTGATATTTGGTGTTCAAACTCTTCGATAACTTCCTTGTTGCGCTGTCGCTGGGATAAACAACCGATAGGTGTCACACCGTTGTATATATTACGGAAATACGATTTACCGCGAGATTATGGAACCCGCGAGAATACAGGAAAACTGAAGTTAGACTTCTTTGCAGGCTGAGCATGGTTGTCCTATCATTGCAACATTACAATGCTGATACAGAGAGGACATTCTCCATTCTTCGCAAAATACAAAGTGATTCAAGGGGAAATCTGGACCAGAGAACTAGTGAGAGCCTGTTAAATGTGAAGCTTAATAATCACAATGAGCGTTATCAGTTGTCACTAGACAGTGATCTTGTGAAGGGAATTTAAAATGCTATTGGAATTTATACAAACAATCTTTGCAGTAAACTATCAGATAAACAAATCTTCGTTTTCATTATTTGACAGTATACTGACTCATATTTAATTAATTATTATTGTAACATTTTCCGTCAGAATCCGAATCTGATTCATGTTCAAAACTTGCTGTTTTTTATAGTATGAAGAGAATACATATTATGGCAAAATATGCACTTGTTTTGTGTTCCAGCCCGCTGAAACGTAAAATGTATGCAGATATAAAGATCTACTGGTTTAGAAGCCAGTCTACTGATCAAAATGTGTAAATCTACTGGTTTGAAATCCTGGTTCTGTCACATGTATGCAGGGTATCTGTTGTTTGTTCTACTGACTACTACTAACAAACTGTATAGACACAGATCTGCCATCACATAATGTGCTGACAGATCTGGGTATATGCAGTTTGCTCTTGGACTAAACTTATAAGCGAGTATATACGGTATGTTAGAATTATGGACCCTGCATTGGTGTAGCAGGTGACACTAATTCCCAGAGTAGTCATTATCCCCATAAAATTTTTGGTGATGTTGTTGTACATGTTTCCTTCTGTATGCTACTGCTGGGTGGGTGTTGTCTAAACTTGGTACTTTTGGTAAACATTTGCAATATGGCTTTTGATTCTGTTTTTATGGGTCGCTGGGAAAAAGTCCAAAGTAGACGGGTCTGAAATTGTACTATTTCAAAGCAGGTTATTTGGAGATAATTGACGAAATCCAAGAGCTGAGATGTAACCATGCCTACTCATTAGGATAGCTTTATGAAAATATGTACAAAAAAAATAAAAATAATAATAATTATCATTTGGGAAATTTTTACTAAAATTGGCTGAAAAATATTGCAGTTGGTACAGTTTGATTTTTTTATATGTTTTACAGAGTGAAAACTACCAAAGTGTCTATCATTAAAACAGGCTTGTTATTGGTTATTAACGGTTGACATGAATTTCAAATTAACAAGGATCAACTGACATTTTTGGTGTTATGTGACAGGTTGAGCTTGAAGATTTGTTCATGGATTGCACATATCCTCTCTCTCTGTCTCCCCCCCCCCCCCCCATCACCGCTATAGGATATATTGATTAAAAACATATTGTACTTGACGTGACCTTGCCATGTTATCTCAGATCAATTATTAAAGTACTAACCTCAGACGGGATTTGATTTAATTTATTTAATCGATTTTAACACCTCATAAACTTCGGAAGGCAGCTGTCGATGTTTTGTTCAAACTCCACCCCACCCCACCCCATAGGTTCATGTTTTAATAACATATTTTATGGGACATACTAGAGAACACAAACGTCTCGGATTTCGCAGAGATGGATAAGTGATCTATCAATTAAACTCATACTTATAAGTACCTGAACTTTTATAAAATTCAGGATTTTGTTTGTGAATATTTGCCTACTTTGCAATATTGAATATGCATTTACAGTTTCACTGAAAATGGAATTAATGGAAAAGTTGCAACAATATGAAATTTATGCATGTTACGTAGTGAAGATGACTTATATACTCAAGCCATTTCTCCAGTGCCCTGGCTAACAACCTGTTCAGGGGTGATTTTACACAATTGTTCACGAGTGGATCACAGTCTGATTGGTCAGTGGTCCACTGAAATCACGGATAAGAACTAATTGATTGACATTTGGCGATAGGTCTGTATTATCAAATCTATTGTGTGCATATGCCTAGTTTGCCATCCCAATTATTTCTCCAAATAATTATCACAAGTCAATGAAATTCATAACCAAAGCATTTCCATCTGATGAAACCCAACTTCATTTCTTTTTATGCATAATAAACGAAAGTTTACTCAGATATTTGAAAACATGATTTAATTTTTAATTATATTTTTACATACTTAATAACAATATTTAAAAACTACATTTTAATTTTTTAATTATGTTGAAATAAACAACTATATGGAAGACCGTTGAAATTGTGTTGTATTCCTGTCTATGTGCCCCTTATGAGACATTGCTACCTCTTTTGGAAGGTATTAATGCTCAACCATAGCGGGTTCTCGCTACTCCATTTCATTTTCCATCCATGTTCATGTCTTTCGTCGTGCAGATGCCTTTCGCTATGCTATATACCAGCATGCCTACGCGCATATGTTTCACTATATACCGTCTAGACAAAATGTTTATTTTCATTATACTATATATCTGGTTTTATTGGAGATATCTTAGGGCCTAGACAATTAAATTCTGTACATTTTTTTATGATAGTACATACATATAATCACTAGATACTCGCCATTATTTATTAGTACGAGTTTTAGAAAATAGGTGACTTTACCGATATAGGTTGACTTGTCCTTGATCTGTTTACAAGACATATGCCAGAGGTAGGTTTATTTATCGGGTGTATAAGTAAGTACATGTATTTATGAACCTTACAAAATTAAATTGTATAAAACTAGTACTGGACGGGGTACGTGAGGACTGCTTCTCCCCCTTCTCTGTAGATATTATTTATAACAAAAAATATTTATCTCAGCAGTTTGGGGATTGTATACAATTCTCATATAGGCTAGAAATAATAGAATTTATAACAGAGTGTGATGGGCCAATCGCTGTAAACATCAGATTTGTAAACAAAAGGTTTAGGTTTAGGTTTCCGTCTAAAATATTTTGCATATATCATTGAGTATCGCCTTAATGCCTGAAGCAAGCCGCATAAAACGCAGATGAAAATACCTTAGAAATAAACAAAGTTCCAAATAAAAAAAATGTTTTAAAAAAAAAAAAAACATGCTGATAAAGCTTGATGAGCATGTCACAGAATATCGCATATGCAAAAAATAGGAGCACAACATTTTGATAGAGAAGAGTAGAAAAAAAGATCTGCAAATGTGATGCGGCCTATCCCCTGTGGGTAAGTTGTTTCTATTCTATGTCTATCCACAGGGGAACAACTTTAGGCAGTAAGGTTGGCATTTTCCAATATTGATAGGATTCATAGAATTTTAAAATAATAAAATGTGTGTGTGGGTGGGGGTGGGGGCTGCTGGCTTTTATCTATATTCTTTGGTGAGTGGGTGTCCATGTTGCTATAAAAACTAATTTATAGGTCGGTATCCTAGGCTAGTGGTGGAGGTTTTTGAAGACCAGAGGTCCAGGCCCCGCTAGAGGTTAAGTGGCCCAGGAGTTGTAAAATTTTGAAGGCCAGGTGACCCAATGTTTCTTTTTAAGCTCAATGTCCTAGGGTGAAGGTTTGGGGGTAAAATGTCAAAGGTCGAGTTGTAAGGAAAAGTGGTCTAGGGTGAAAATCAAAGGTCAAGTGGCCCAGAACACACCAGAGGTTAAGTGGCCCTGAGAGTCACAACATTCTAAAGGCCAGTGGCCATGTTGTTATAGCAGCTAAATTTGAAGGCCAGTGGCCTAGATGACCTAGGTTTGTTGAAGATCAGTGGCCTAGAGTTTTCAATAAAAATTGGGAGGATAGGAAGGGGGTGGCCAAGCGTTTCAATAAAATAAAAAATGATGGATGGTCACATGTTAGTTTAAAAATGTTGAAGACCTGCTTAAAGTGGATGAAAACTCGTTAACCGGTTTAAACTGGAGAGAGCGGTTCAGTGGCGTGGACCAGAACTCTCATGTACTATACTACTCTTGTTATTGTTTCGTTGTTTTGTTTTTTTTGTTGGTTTTTTTGGGGGGTTTTTTTCATAGTGACCTCACAGGACAAGATGATAATGATACTTATGTTATCAAACCCTAAAACTTGATAAGACTTTGTTTTAGCCAAAACCAAATGCAACGCCATTACACTGTCAGCACAATCAACAAATCTTATAGCACTTATGAACCATTCAATACTTTAGAGTGGGAGTCAGAAAAACAAACGGAACATTTGAAAATTCGATAAAGCGAAATAATCAACTATAAATTATCAGAAGCCTATGGAAAACCAAATATTCCTTAAGAAAAACTGAACCAACAACAGTGTTTACTATTTTCAAGGCATTCGGCAAATTGTTTCCATGACAAAGTACTGAGGTGAGTAATGTTTACTGTATTTACATATTTGTGTACATTATGCGCAGGAAAAAAAAGTTGTCTATGTTTGTGAATTGCATGCGCAGTATGTGTACTGGCTATAATTTATCAGAATTTTTTGCATGATACCTAGCGCAATAGAAAACACTACATTTTGGCAAATTATATTAGACCATGTGTTTACTGTGATATATATGTATATATATATATATATATATATATATATATATATATATATATATATATATATATATATATATATATATATATATATATTCTCCGTATGATAAAAATGAAATTACTCAGAACACCCCCCATGTTATATACTTTTTTAAAAAACAAGAAAAAAAAAAAACATTAAATTTTTTTATTCTGACAACACAAAATAGACTAATAATTTACTAATTTAATACAGTTTTGGAATTGTTTCTTTTTTCCCATTATTTAACTCTTATTAGAAGATTCGCTGTCATTTAAACATTAACTGTCCAGGTTTTCTTTCAGCTTTTGTGTTTTGTTTTGTTGATTAAGTTGTTTCTACACTTGATGAAGAGCTTGATCAGCTCGAAACCTTGAGATTTTTTGTTTAAATCTCCCCGCTACCAGTATATATATGCTTGGTGTATATTTGTAATTCTCTGTAATAAGTTCTATATAACTTGATTTCTGTAGTTGGAATCTAGATGGAATGTGTACTTAGATGAGAATTAATTACTGCGTCAACATGCGGGTATGTCTACTACGTATGAATGCATATACTACCGACTTTGTAGCATAATATTTTGGTCATGTGTGCATGGTCGAGATGGTCCAGGGGTCTTTGCGAGTACGAATTAAAATTCTCTAATCTATATGATAATATGTATTCTGATATATATATATATATATATATATATATATATATATATATATATATATATATATATATATATATATATATAAATATATATATATATATATATATTCATTCCTACAGTGTATTTCTGAAATAGTTGTTTCACGTCGTTTGTAAATATGGCAACAATTCCCTTGCCAATACCAGAATGGCATCTGGCACTCTTAACAAGCAAAACTGGGCACTAAAAAGAACCTGTTATGTCAGTGGCGTAGCAACCGTGCAAGCAACCTCAGCAACTGCCGAAGGGGGGGGGGGGGCCAAAATTCCCATCAAGCAACTTTTTTATTGGAAGGGGGCCCAGAATTTAATTTTGGCGGGGGGAGGGTAGAGCAGAATTTCTTGCTGCTCCACTACCTCCTGCGTTTTAGTCTGGCCACCAGAGAATGCGAGGTGAAAGGTCACGTGAAGAGTTTATTGCCCATTCCGCTACATCAGATGCACATAACATTCGCTTCTGTGAAATATGAGACCGACATGTTATATACTGTCCTGATAAAAATGTATGATGAAATAAAAAAACTTCTATACATGCTTGGCTCCGTTAAATGGAGTACATGTATATTTCAATCTACTAGTTAAGTCATCCATATGGACTTGACCATACTTTCAATTTTCGCTCTTTCTTTCTTACTTCAGAAGTATCGTTTCCTGGAGTAATTTCTTTTACAGTCAGATGCTTAAATGTATGCTCTGGAAACGCTTAAAACTCAGGAACTTCCTGGGGCTTTGCCCTATGGGCCCCCACTGGGGTTTCTGTCCCACAGACCCCTTGCCTACTTGTTTACGACTCGCCCCCCCCCCCCCCCCCGCTTAAACCATATTTCTGGAACCGCCCGTGGAAATGCAGATCTGAAGATAAATTTTGCAGTTAAATCTTCCTTGTTTCATACAAACGTTGTGTTATTGGTGGATAAGTGTAAGAACTAGCTGCAATTAGCTGTATCGAATAACATTTTGTATTATCACTTACGCACACCTGTTTGTACACATGATGTTAGATATCACATATCTTCTAGATATGGTCTACAATACCTACATTACCAAGGAGTCATCCATTTTTACGGCGCCATATTTATCTTCCTCACCAAACTGAAGGTATAGACCGTATAGCCATATTTACAAGCACAGGCAAGTACACTTCAACTGAAATAGGGAAATGGATTGCTTGAAATAAATACATGAATTTTGTTTACATTTGTACACAGTTAAATTGTCTACCTTTTTGTTACCGCAGTTAGCATCAGATGGTTGTTGCAAATATGCCCTGTATATTATGTAGATCTTAAACCACACATTTCATTTCAACGATTTTATTCTTTTAATTTACAACGAAATGGCAATTTGATCTGATTACACGTTTTCCAAACTAAGCGAAGGTCTTGCCAATCACAATAATGCTTACATCAAGCAACACAAGGCATACATTTTCACAATAATGCTTACATCAAGCAACACAAGGCATACATTTTCACAATAATGCTTACACCAAGCGACACAAGGCATACATTTTCACAATAATGCTTACATCAAGCAACACAAGGCATACATTTTCACAATAATGCTTACATCAAGCAACACAAGGCATACATTTTCACAATAATGCTTACACCAAGCAACACAAGGCATATATTTTCACAATAATGCTTACATCAAGCAACACAAGGCATACATTTTCACAATAATGCTTACATCAAGCACAAGGCATACATTTTCACAATAATGCTTACACCAAGCAACACAAGGCATACATTTTCACAATAATGCTTACACTAAGCAACACAAGGCATACATTTTCAAAACTAAAGTATATAGAATGTTGTATGCACAAATTGATAAATATCCATGTATAATTTTTATTTTTATAGAAATAGAGAATGGCGTCGAAAAAAGAATACCCCCCCCCCCCGCCCCCGCCAACAAACAAGGAGACTGAAAGTTAAAGAGAGCAGTTACGCGATAAAAGAACACTTTAAAAGTGAACACTTGGATCTCTAATAATGAACTAAACCAGATGTTCACAAATAGCAACATCTGTTTCAAGATACACTGAAGCTAAAATATTTCAGCAGAAAACAACACGCATACATTGATTCATGATATACAACTGTAAAGTTATAAGTAAAAAGTTAAGTAATGCTGGTATTAAAGTTAAGTAAGTACATTAAAATGAGTAAATATGTCTGTTCGTTTGCCTGTCTGCTTCAACAGTTGGTCATCATATATCTTGGTTCAAACGTGTTGTCATTGTTATGAGATACTGAAAGTAATATCGATGGATCTAAACATTCAAGTTTAAGTTTACTGGAGTGTCATTGATTCAAGATGACATATTCAAAGTTCTGTTTTTATCAAGTGTTATTTATTATTTCATGTACTACCCTTGAAGGAAATTCGATGCACTAAAAAAATTACATCGCATCTCTGCATAAAACACTCAACCGCCGATTCTTGTAACGACTCCTCGAATATAAAACCCGTCAGAACGTTTGTTAAACCATTCAGACTGAAGTACAAGTAATACAGTATCGTCTACAAGGATTTTACAGGTAAATCAATGGTACATATTACCTTTATAGTCTTCAAGGATTTGACAGGTAAATCAATGGTACATATCACCTTTAGGTTATGGCTCCTCATCAAACTATCATGTCATGATCGTGGCGAGACCAGTAAGAGGTCAACGTATGCAAGAACTAAAACACAAACACTATCTGCATATGACCCAATTCATCATCAGTGACAGTAATGACAGACCTATTCTTGGATGTGATACTTGTGACACAATAAAATATCAAATATCCGAGGAAAATGATGACCAATATGAATCACCAAACAATGAAGAGGTAGAAGATGAATCAAATGTCTCAGATTTACCAGTGGTTCTCTACGAAATGCATTTACAACGCAGAACCCGAAGTGGAAGACTTATACGGAAACCAGAAAGACTGATACAACAGTGTTAAAGATCCGTGACATTGAAATTATATAAACAGTTTGATTCTAATAGAATAGTGCAGTAATAAGTAAAGTACTGATTTAAAAATAGATACGATATTTTAATTCAGAAGGACATTAATATTAAGTAGTTTTATTCTATTCCATTCTGGATAAATTGTAAGTTTAAATTCTATAAATCATATTTTAGATTATCTGGTTTTAAGCTGTAAAGTTAAGTTTGATCTGTTCATTGTAACTCATTATCCAGCCATAGATTGGATAGAATTTTCATTTAAGAAAAAATTACATCTTTATATGACATTCAGAGTAAACATTAAGAAAATAGATTTTCATCTTTTTAAAGAAAGGGAGATGTAATGGTATTTATACGGTATATCTTACGCATGCCTCCCTAGTCTGTTTAATGTTAAATAGATGCACAATTAGGACCGGAGCTCCCACAATTCTCAAATTACAGAAACATTTAATGTAGTGCAGCCTAGCAAGGGAGGGAACTTAGTGGATGGTTTCATCATGTAAACACCTATCTAATAGAATCTTTAGTTATTAAACTCTATAGTCTTTAAAACGAACTTATAGAAATCATTACAATTTCATTCAGGCCATTTTATGAATGAAAGACTGATTGCTTCGGGCTTCAGCAAAACTCATTATTTACTATGGAGTCTGCGCAAGCTAGCATTATTTTATTCAGTATAAGATTATATTACAGTGGTTATAGTTATTTGCAGACACAGATTTACTTTTGCATTACGTGTAAATCTTTCTCTCTATTAGATCAAAATATACTCTACAGAGTCTATAATAAGAAACGATCTTGTGGCAGCTGGTTTGTGCGACAACTGATTTGAAATACTACTAAAATACAGGTTACAATTGTGATTTTGAAAAATCAACTAACCTAAGTGATTTAAGACGATGTGTACAGGAGCTCTACTATTGTGATATTTCATTTGAAAATGTCGTTGTCCCGAATGGACAGGCCTTTTCGCTTACTAGTAAATAGGCAATGTTGCAGTGATAGTAATCAAATTCTTTGATCTACATGTATAGCGTTGGATTGCACAGCTAAAATTCGCCAAAGGTCATTTTTGTTTCTATATAATTGAGAACCACCTCGATGTTTATCACTACATAATACTAGCAGATTGAATAAACCTTGCGATCAGAACTAAACATAAATAAATAAAGACAATTCGGCGATTAGGAAAAGATTTAACATTTGGGCCTAAAATACTAAATCAAAGTTGCTATATGTGAACGCATGAAGCAAGCTAGGAAGCCAGAAAGGCTCTAGAGAGGAGCTCGTCTTGTATATTGTTCAGCTGCGTGAGACAATCAGGAACAGATCCAGATATATCCTTTTGTATTGCTCAGGGTAGCGTAAACAAATAGGCGAGGAATCTGTGGGATGGAACCCAGAGGGGAAGCCCGCGGAAGCTCCTGCATTTTAAGCGTTTCCAGGGCATACTTTTAGCCATCTAACTGTAATGAAAAATTACTATAAGAAACGTTCTGGTGGTTTCGCGCTCATTATTATGAGGTGGGACGGGTTGTTGGGGGCTCTTTGGCATCGCCCAACCACCACCGCCCCTGACAATGATACAATAAATATATAAATAAATAAAAGATGCCATGTGAACACATGAATCGACCTAAGAAGTCAGATAAAGACCCCAGGGATGACACTGTCTCATGTGTCACACGATAGCAGGCAATATAGAAATAAGAAAAACAAAGTATTCAAGACACGTACAAAATAGTTAAATATACATTGAAAGTTTTATATTAAAATAAAATCAATATGAAAATATCGATAGTTGATGTACCAGAGTGTAAGAATGACTAATTTTGCGCCCATTTAAATGGTCCTGGAGAATTGGTTACACAAATAAAATTTCGTTATCTACGTTAATTTGGACAAAGTTGCAATTGTTTCAGTCGGCATCACAGCAACATCCTACACAATCAAAAACTGCAAAAGGAAAAAATGTGTAAATCGGTCAAATGTAGAAGGAAATACAACACAGTACAGACTTTCTACAACACATTATGGGCTTTCTACAAGACATTATCCGTTCCACATATTGCAACAAATGTTTTTAAAGAAAAAACATTAAAAAAAGCACGAGGCTAGCTGTGCCTTTTGTATGTTGAATCCACCTTCAATGAGGCTGACCTTCTGTCTGCCGTCTCTGAAGCCGCGATGTATTTTACCTAAGGCACAATTATTATCCGGCAACAATCCGTGCACAATTAAAATAGTCTATTGTGATATCTGACATAGCGATGGGTGCCAGCACTTTAAGCATATCTTCGATATATATTTTAGACGGTAGCCCTAATTTATAGCATACCAATTTCTGTAACAACATGCTGCATGAAACTGTTAGAACTGTGTCTAACTATGTGTGGTAAATGTAAATTATATTTACTACTTTTTGTCTCAAACATTTAGATTACACAATATGAGCAGAATTATGTAGTTACGATAGATTGTTTGTTGTCAAGAAACAACATCACCGGAGGAGAATTGAGTATCATTTTCAGATCCGAATCTACAACATTTGAGGGATGTAATAGCTGTGTTTATGTTGTACAGGCTTTACAGTTGGACTTTTGACGTGTAATTGAGATTCCATCAATCCAAGCTTTGCCGCTGGACTTAATCGAGACTTTGCCGTTTTGTTTTCATGTTGCACAATTACAATTGGTTTTTGTTTTGACGATGACTCCAGTTTGTAAATGATATAGCCAATACCACTAAGGAAGAGAAAGTTTGATATAGACATTATTCCAAATATTACATTTCTCTTATTTTCAGTGTCTTTAATCTCATCGTCCTCTATTTACTCTGCTTTCATTTTTTTTCACACGTCCTCCTCTACTTGTTAGAGATCCACATCGACGCAGTCGAGGTCTGCTGTTTCTTCCAAGCTCTTTAGCACGATCCGTTGTAAAATGAAAAATCTGTTAAAACTCCCTTCTATGACCTTAAACTTGTCAAACAAACTGTCTAATTTTTCACTTTGTCTGTTCAATTCGTTTGATAGTAGCTTGAATGCTTCATCTGTTGTTATTCATTTATATGATTTGGCCAGGTTTTCTTCAAAATTGATTTTCAACTCCAGTTGTTGTATAGCTTCTTTTCGTCTTTCATCTGCTTGCTGATACATGTCAAGGGACAGCTTGCCTTTGGCGACGAGATTGCTTGCTACCTTGAGTGTGTTGATAGGGTGTTTGCTTTTAACATGTTGCATTTGTTATGTATGGTGTTTATATACGGTACCTAACTTTTGCCTAGGATTATAAGTTGTATGTTTTTTTGAAAATACATACTTAACTTTTGTCTATTTGTTTACATTGTCTATTTGTTTACATAGTATTTCGCAACATGTCCTGTTGTGACATGGGTCAGGTGGAATTACTTCTGTTGCGTCATGGGTCAGGTACGCTTTTGTATATATATATATATATATATAGATATATATATATATATATATATATATATATATATATATATATATATATAAAATTTTCTTATTCTTCTAAAATTCCTGTTCTAAAGATCAGTCTGAAAAATAACAGTTGTTTTGTTGAAATCAGATATAATTTGAGAGGAATTATTTATTGAAAATATTCATTGGAATTACTAAAGTGCTAATTGACTTTTGGACTAATACACGATTTTGAGATTTATGTAAACGCATTCAAATACATTCTGGATTACATCTTTGTGGTACATCAGGACATTCAAGGCTATTGGAATTCATTCGGAACATTATATCATTCTGGACTTGTGATTAGAACATTTAGGATTATTTGGAATTTAACTCACATATTGTCAGAGTCTTTTGAATTTTCACTTTAATTGTCTGGAAATAAATTGCGTGTTGATTTCACTTGATTTTATTGGTTTCACTTTCTTTCTGTAATATATTTTAAGACCTAGAGTCGTAACACATTAAATTCTACTGGTCCTTTCTTGAATGAGGACGGTAAGATGATGAAACCGGATCGGGCTGGATCTAGGGAAGACACATAACAATTGCACATGAATAAGATGCTTATTTATGATACGAGTAACCAATACGTAATTGTTGACACCCTAGACAAACAAACTTACATTAATCTTACAATCACACAATAAACTAAACGATTTAAAGACATAGACTACACATGCACACCAAGTTCATCAACAGATATAACAAAATGGTATCATTCTTCAATGGATACAATCATGGCATAGTTCATAAAGAAGTATTACAAATGGTGCTGTTCCTTGACGGATACGATCAATGCTTGGATTTAGCAACATATATGGTTAATGTATGGATTCATCAACAAATGGGATCAATGTATACATTTATAAACATATATGATCAATGTACGGATGTATCAGCAAATATGATTAATGTTGTGTTTATCTAAAAGTATGATGCTGCATTAGTCTGTCACACATATGAAGATTCTGGGTTTTAGGTGAAAAACCTAATCTACTGCTTATCAACAAATATGATGCTGTTATTTCATGACATTCCAACGACGATCCTAACCACTCCCAATCAACCGCTCACGATGAAAGGTTGAGGAATGATCTCGTGTAGTCCACTCCTCGCGGCCTGCTGAAGGATCCCTCAGGAATCTCCCTACCCAGCAGACCCGTTGGTCCAGAACCTTTGACCCTTCACACTGACTCAACCAGCAAAACCCGTCCATCCAACGTCACTGAAGTTACCGTTAACTACAGTATCCGGGTTAGACAATCCTAACGTAGTATAACGATTCCCAGGAACAGCTCAAAATACAACAACTTAAACCGTGTAATACATGAGGCACGACTAAAATGTCTTTAAGTACGAAAAAAATGATGTACATTACGCACACATGCACATGAACTGACTTCGTTTCACATTAAGCTCTTCTTTCATGAGAGTGACTGTATGAGCTTATTTATATATAATAACTCCGTTCGTACATGAATCTGTGTACGACAAGAATAATCGCAATGGATTATAAAAGCTCGAACCTTCCTCATCGTTTAATGAAATGAGTACAACATACAATTGAAATTAACTTGTCTATTCAATTACAAAATGTCTAACCTGAAACAGACTATATTCTATCAGATAGTGTGGCGTTATGTGGCATAGGTCTGACTTCATAGAAATTTAGAATCTATTCTGAAACATTCAGTATATTAAACAAGTGTATCACATTGAACGGATTGCAAAAAATAAAAAAGTTTTACACTTTCACATACCTCTACAGCTGAAGATTTCTTCCGTAAAGTGGACAACTCGCTGACAAAGTTCATATGCGTTGTGACAATATAAAGAAAACTAGCACTATAAGTAGACTAGACGTGGTCAAACCCACGGCCGAAGAACATGGGTTAAACGCCCCCCCCCCCCACACTGTTTGCACTTTGTGGGTGCTGCAGTAAGTGTGCAGAAATCGCCATGGCTAAAATTATACACCATGGGTGAGGTTGAACGCGGCAACGAAATCCAATCTACTTTATGTTCATCTATAGCACAAAATGTATCATCGTGCACACCACTTCGTGACAAGGACTAAGGAGGCGGTGGTGGGGTGGACGGCATTAGTTGGGCATTACCATTTAGCCAGGAATAATGTAACTGATTTTCCTTCACAGATACTACGTAATTGTCATTAATTGTCGCTAAATGCAACAACCCGTTGTGACTAAATGCAGCTAAATGTCACTAAATGAAGGTCAAATATGTTACTAATTATATGCCACTAATTGATATCGAAAGCAATTAAATATCACTAATTGAATGTCACATAACATTATTATTTGAATATCACGGAATATCATTACTTGAATCTGAAATAATGTCATATTCATAATTACCATCTGCGAGATGCAGATCGGTGGTTCCATCCGTGTGTACAGCACACACCTTCGTTCTCTCCGGACTAGGATTATCCGTTTTCCGAAGGCAGTTATCTGGGACACGATTGTGCTTCGCACACATGCATTCTGCATGTCTAAGGCACACTTTGCACAGATTCTGACATTCTGCAGGAACAACTGTATCTTGTCGTATTGACATAGGGTTTTCACCAAAAGACTTCTTCTGATGTCTAGTTGGCCCTAAAAAATGAAAATGGTGCCAATCTGACTTCTAATTAGGCCGCCATATGAGCCATCTTGAATATCATGTTATTGCTACTCTTGAACGGAACGTTATATTAACATGGTGCTTTCACTTAGTGGATGGCTTGCTCTTGGGGTAATGAAGAACCCTATCGATTTTGGGGTCAAAAGTCCAATGGTCAACACCACTGACGAAAGGAAGGAAAATTGTTTCAGCATATTAACTCAAGTCGTCCACCATCTACAGGTACCAACGTTTTGGGATGGCTTGTACTTGAAAATAGGAAAAAGCCTATTAATTTTAGGGTTAAAAGGTCAAAGGCCAAGTCACTGCGACTGAAAGAAGAAAATTGGTTTCACACAATAACATTAGTTCTACATCACAGACCTGGACCAAACGTTTTGGATGACTTACACGTGGGTAAGGAAGAAGCATATAAATTTGAGGTCTAAGTCACGGTACTGTGTCTGAAAGACGAACAGCGATTTTTGCGCGAAAAAAGTAACGTATCTACACAGACGACTATTGAACATAGTCCAGGCATATATTGTGCCGTTGACGGTACACATGTTTAAATAAAATTTGTACAACTAGATCATCAATATTTTGCTATGGGTGCCAGAAAATTGAATATAAGACGAATGAAATTTACTGAAATTTTCAGACAAATTATACCAAATTTACTAATTTAAATTTCTTTAAGACTAAGGTGTTGTCATCCATTTGGAGAAGTTCTGTCTGTACATGATGGGATTTTCTCTTTCTGTTAACCAGTCTGTAGAAGAGTTGCTGGTTGCATTAAACTGTTACCATAGCCATAATTTCGGTGTAGAGCTGGTCTCTGGTCCGTGGCGCAACGCCTGTCTTAGTTTGCGTTTTGTTATTCTGCGGCTGATATTCAAACGGTCGTCTTTGTTCTGAAGTGTGCCTTTGATCATCCACTCTTTTTGCATTCGTTACGATCTTCGGCAGGCAGTCGCTATTTTTTCGTTCAATTGGCTTCAGTCTTGTGATTTCTTATAGAGTCCATGGCCCGGAATGGCAGGTGCTGTTGTTCCAAGACACTTTCCAAGTGGAGTACATCTAGTGTGATTTGGAATAGGCTGTTGTTGCCTTGATAGTATTGTTTTAGGTCTAGATGTTTTACTATGGTGGTCCTGAATATATCCAGGTTGCACTTGTTCCATCTGGGTTTGGTTGGCACACTTCCCTGACATGTGCTTACTTCTTGATGTTTTTAGAGGTCACCCCGTATTGATGCTGTTGTCAGTGTATGATCAGATGTGTTTATTGGGTCCTGTGGTGCTACGTTTATAGCGCAAATCTCATTGCGGTTTATTAAACTGAAGTAAATCAGTGACAACGAGACACCGTCATGATGGTAAAGGGTCGGTTTGGCAGGTTATCTGGATATGGGCGTTATATTGTTGGGTTGCTATCACAGATGATGCTAATGATCTCTATGTTATCGTCATTGAATGTAATCTGCAAATCTGAATCTTTTCTAAAACACTGAAGTATATCTATTTGAACGTTTGAAATCAAGAAATTAACACTTTTGTTCTCTTTAATGTTTTTTTTATCAACAACTAGCTTTGGCCACAATATAAAAAATTAAGCATTATCTTTTGATACACATATTGTTGCTTTCACGTTAAATTCATTAAATGTTTCTGTGAATTAACTGCAGTGTAACTTTGTGCAATTATTCCAATAATGATTTGGATGGTGCAAAAAAAAAAAAAAAAAAAAAATTAAAAAAAATACTGCACTGGAGCGCGTGCACATGTTTTTATTTTAGTGTTGTCATATAACTGCACGAACTGGTTCATGTACATAAACTATACTGTGCAAATGCGCTAGTAATTTTTATTTTGAATTGTAGAGTTGCATTTTACGGGAATGCAAAAACACAACAAACATAACTGCGCTAATGTTGACATATGCATACTACTTACATAGTATTGGTAAACTAATGCTGCATAACACCAAAGAATACATCTAAATGTCCCGGAGTCAGACCGTTTGCAAATTACAGCAGTTGTCAGGATAGCTGCCTGGTCCCGAAAACAACCCGTTAAGATGCTACATTCACTTCAAATAAACCAGCTAGCGTGACAGTTCAAACAAATTAGTCAACTCAATGCACACTAGGGGTGAAACGATTCATTGATATATCGATGTATCGATACTTTTTCTTTATCGATACCCATATCGATACAAGAGGGGAAGAATCGATACAAAACGACACTTACTCTATGCAAGTTACTTTAATCTTCAGCAGTCGTGAATAATTATTAGTCATTTGCCTTTTCATTCTTTAAATTGAGAATTCATCTGAGACAGCTGTAGCAACTACATGCACTCATTTCTGTCAGTACAAAAATAAAAGCAATTGACAACACCCACTCGCCTTCTACAAATTAACACAAGGTGACTAACTCACGTTGTTCGAAATCTGCCCCCTTCTCCCGCCCCAATTCCATGCTAATTAGTTTATCTCCTCTGCATCTTCAGCCACAGATAACATATATCAACGGAAAGAAGACATTGCAGATTTCTTCACTATGTATGATTTAAGTACTTTACTGATCATTTAATAACCAATTTTACGCGAAATTTGTCTGTTGCATCGCATCTTGTCTACTTGAATCGAATTGAAGGCTACACAGCCGGTGTGTCACGCACTGTTACATGCAATTCTGATTAGTGGTTATTGTTTGTTCAAGTCCAGGGTAAAACAATAACCACAAATTATAACTAACTGTAGCGTGTTCACTGAGTGACATACCGGAAATATTGGCATCCAAACTCTATCCAAATAGATACAAAGCAACACAGAAACTTCACACAAAAGTGACTATTAAATAATATGTGTAAATTACTTAAATCGTACATCGGGAAAAAGTTTGGAATATCTCCTTTTAGATTGATATATGTAATCAGCGACCGAACCTGCCGATGGGATAAAAAAAAATAATTAAAAAATAGCACAGAATCGGCAAGGGGGCAGATTCCAAACCGCACGAGTTATAGCCACCTCGTCAATTTGTAGAAAGGGAGTGGGTGTTGTCAATAATTTCCTTTTTCACTGACAGAAACAAATGTCTGTGGCCGCTGCAATTGATTTGCATCTGCAGGAAGTACAATGTGAAGAATCTGGCTATTAGTCATCTCCTCTTCCACACTCGGACTTGTTCTAGATAAGATTTTCCTTGCACAAGGAAATTGCAATGTTTCTTCTGTTTTGAAGATAACACCGTAATCTCTTCAAAATTTAAGTGAAGACATGAAACTGGTAATAAGATGTTTTAAAAACATTCATTCAATGTAAAACAAAGGGCGTGGTGACCAGGATGAGTCATGGACATGATCGAATGGAGCAGCCTGAAATGGCCTAAAAGGGTGAATAAAAATCACTAACAGCTAGTCTGTTTAGAAGTATTTTTTTTTTAAATCTTGTCAAGGATGAAAATGGCATATGAACAGATGACAAGTCTATGTTTGTTTGTAATCTGCATACTGGAAATATACCCAATATGTCAACACATAAAAAATGGCACCACCCTACCATTGACAGACATTCTAAAGATGAAAAGACCATCAAGTTGATATGTGTATCGATAATGAATCGTATTGTAGGCTGTGTATCGAGAATCGTATCGATGCGTGGCAGAGGTGTATCGTTTCACCCCTAATGCATACCCTCTAGTATAAACTAAATAATAAAGTAGCATTAGCCGTAAGTGTCGGGGGGGGGGGGGTCGGGCGGGGGGGGGGGCTGGGATCTTCTTTCGAGTCAAGATGTTGGGTTTTTTTTTGGGGGGGGTCTATTTTTTTCTTTATTTTTTTTTTCTTCAAGATTATTAATTTTAAAAAAATAATATAATGGAATTTTATTATTATTATTATTATTTTACAAATCAGGGCAACTTTCAACGACATTCGACCTGTTCTCGCGCTACATCGGCTCGGCTTAATCCTCAAACCTAAGATAAATCCGAGGTACAAGAAAATTCATCCATATTATCTTGCAATGAAATCCTTCGCATCATAATGTACAAGTCACGACAGGGTACAGGCTTTCTCAAGTGAAGACGTGTTGGTCGATACAGGAGGAAAAAGGCAATGAAACAGTGGTATCGACTGAGCTGAGGGGTAATGTAGAGCTGTCTATGATTTCCTAAGTAGGCAAAGTTTTTAAAGTTGCATATTATCTTCGGTTGGCAAATAGAGCATATGCAATTTCTGCATCGTTGCCTATATCTCTGCATGTACACTCGCAATAGTTTAACTACTTCATTGATTGGGTTTCATAGGACGATATCTATGTCTTTCCTTCTAGCTTTACATCCCGGATATAACTTCCACTGCAACTCTTCCCTCCATACATAGTGAAAATTCTATCCGACGTGTGTATGTGTGTTCCTCATCTGTTAATGCATTTTCTGTCCTGTAACTGCTTCAAGCTCACCGCAAGAGCTTGATAAAACATTTTCCAAGATAATCCCGAAAATTTGCAAAAAGTCTACACATTTAAAATATCTAACACATCGCTGCGAGCAACTTATTGCCTTATTTTTTATATCCATGAGCAATCGTGCTAAGTTATGTCTTTCTTCTGTGATATCACATTTGACTTAAAATTCTACCTTGGACTATTTACATGACGTTTAACATCAGCGTAAGGCAAATCACTGCAACTTTTTTCAAGCTGACACATTTTCGTATTAATCTTTATAAAGCACGTGAAATCCGTTAAATTAAGGAAACTCTAAAATATGAAGAGACGATATACAAAATTGTCAATTGCTTCACAAATTCGCAATATCATCCACAAATCCGCAATATCATCCACAAATTCGCAATATCACCTACAAATTCGCAATATCATCGAACAAATCTTTAATTTGCAGAAGAATCCGCATGTGTAATCATCTTGATGCTCCAGAGTTTTAAATCATAGTTGAGACTCCCTATCGTGACATATTACCCTCGCACCTGGTGGCAGGTAATCTGCAATTCTTCTTCTTAGGCATAAGATCATTATCTTTGATAAGTAGATAAATAAATTCAGAGGCTGTGCACAATCGAGAAACAAAGAAAAAATATTTTTAAAAATGTTCTGTGCACTTAGGTGGGGTCGACGGTTTATTTGTTTGTTTATGTATGGTAGACATCTACTAATACAACGACAATCTGATCCAAATTTTAACATATCGAATAAGCTTTTAAAACTTATTCGAATATCAACTTGAACAGATATAAATATATTTTCCTGTCCAAATTTCACCCATAGTTCCGCTGCTGAGTTTATAATGTGTTTTTCGATAAATTCGAAGAGAACAATAACAAAATACACATTTAAAAAAATAAATAGAGTGAAATGTACACCATGATCTAGAGAAATGTGACAGAACACTTGAATAGTAATGTGGGGCGATCTGGCTCTTTACGGGAATTAACATTACGCCGTAGGTTTATATCGTGGCCCCTTATCGGGATGGTAATGTTAAAATGTCTCTAGGTTCAACATAATGGGGCCAGAGAGACCCACACGTGTAACCTATGGACCTAAGAATATTTTAAAAATGTTTGGTCTCTCTGGTCCCATATGGGAAATGCAATGTTAAAATTTTTAGATACTATTCAACACTCACGTCTTGATTACTATCCAACACCCAATTTTTGATGACTATCCAACACTCACTTTTTGAGTACTATCCAACACTCACTTGTTAATTACTATAAAACACCCACTTTTTGATTACTATCCAACACCCACTTTTTTATTACTATCCAACACACCGTATGTAGTGACTGAAAACTCCCACAGCGAATATTCAACGAACAGGGTACGAGTACTTACACACATTATAATTACACACAAACATACTGTCACACAAGAGGGTTTAGGATGTAAAAGAAGTGTGATGAAATATCCACACACTATTACACACAAGCAAGGGTAGAAGTGTTTATAGACACACTAAACCTACATGCATACTATCACACACAAGAATGGGGTAGAATGGGCTTTAAGCTTTAGTCGGTTGTGAACAGATATAGATATACACAAACACACAAACATAAACACATAGAGTGGCAATGATATTGAGTAGTATCTCTTTTTTCGAAGAGATTTGTGTGGCTCTGAGAAGGACCCGTTTAATAATTTTAGACACATAATGCCGCACCGCCCGGACGTAGCTCCGCAGGCAGCACACCTTATACTCCAACTATCTCCACCCGAGGGATTGATGGAGACAGGTAGGGAAGAGTGAGGAAAATTTGCCTCACTTTCCCAATCCTCAATTTCACAGACTTTGGGTGGCTGTCTATGTTGTTCAATGTGTGTATGTGTGTCGGAGGGGGAGGGGGGGTCTTCCTCCGTTGCTGTTCCATTTCCATATCCAAGTCGTCAGTCTGGTAGGCCCAGTCTTCAGTCTAGAAGGCCCTACTTCTCCTCGGCTGTTGTTATCGTCGTGGAGGCCTTACCACAGGTCTGTCGACGCAGCAGGGATGTGTTTGTGACACTCTAACATGATAGTCATTGGCTCTTACCTCTGTTGTCTGAACAAATCGTCTTCCCTGGCGTTTCCTCTTTTCTTTTTCCCCACTCCTTCTTGTCCTCTGCAATTTCATCCTCCAACATTATGAGGACAAGTTATTTGGACAATTTAAAATGGTTCATGGCTTTTACGTAAGCAGCAATGATGACATCACCAAGATCAAATCTTCACGTATGATTTCCACTTATTTAATTAGTTTTTTTTCATGTGTCGTCGATGAGTTGAAAGTATCGACTTGTGTCTACCAAGTATTCTATCTTTGATAATATCGGATGTCGAGCCAATTTTCCCCCACAAACAATTTCAGCATGATTTCTGCAAACGATCGTCTTTCTTCGTTCTTTTCCACGTGTTCCAAAGTGATGCCTTCTATGGATCGGTACCGTTCGTTGAATGCCTCTTTGTCTTCTCGAGCCTGACACCGAAAAGGATAGCAGCTAGCTTCTTGCTTCAATTTCATAAAATACGTTGACTAACGCAGCCTGAAAATAGACTCGAGTCGTCGTTTGTATTGTTCTTTGGTAAGAAAGATCCAAAGTTCGTATAATTTTAACCAGCGATATCCGCGAACAAGGGTATGGAACAATTCGATACTCACCTATGTTCCTGTCAAGGCTCGTTCTTGATCACTGTGTCAACGTGGGTGGTCTTCATTACACGTTTCAGCACAGGTACGGCATAGAGTAAACATCAGTTTTCAGTAGCAATGTGGTAAAAGAGGATGGTACAAGTTCGTCGGTAGCAGAACTTTGCATTTGATCAAACCTTCGTATTGGCGAATGTGTTCCACATCGATGTGTTCTGTCAAAATGTCAGGATGACCGGAGGGGAATCGAGCATATGTATACACCCAAGGATACAAGGAACTCACATCGATGTATTTGATTTGCTCTTCTTGAGATTCGTCCACTTCGTACAACAAGCACTTAGCACCGGTTCGTCCTCCAAACAAACTATCGCGTGGATTTAAAGGTTCGACGTCCACTACATCGTAATTTTCGACTATACGTTTAAATTCTGAATCTGTTTCGAAACTTCGATCATAGTTGTGTTCCCACATTTCTATCACTTGGTATCCTTGACTTTCTAAATTCTGGCGTCGTTGATATGGTGAACTCTACGAAAATATGTTTCATGTGTCGTTGCGGAAAACAGATAGGGCATCCATGAAATAAACATCCCTGAAATTCGTAGACTATCTGTGGATTTTCTACATCCCATCCAAACACTGAAAGAGTTCCAATTATCTTTCTCCACCGTTTCTAGCATGCTGTATCCACTTGTCTTGAGTTTCACACAAGTAATGGAGCCAGCGCAAAGCTTTGACTGAATATCGATGGCAAACAGAGAGATAGGATTGAGGTGGTGTGATGGCTAGCTTGATATCGGGCATGATTTTCATTCGGTAGTCTAATTCACACACTTTGGCAATGGAAGAAGCTTCCTTCAACGGATCGATACCTGCGTGATCCAGAAATAATTGTCAAAGTTTTCCATAACACAGTTATAAAATGTCCTCGTCGGATCGACGATATTTCAACATTTCTTCTTGAAAATGAAAAGGATATGAAGAATGGAGTTGGTACCAAGCGTAGAAAGCTTCTCTTTGTTCTGTGTGCATACCATCTGGATCATAGCAGCAAACTTCAGACAAATGCGGGAGCACGTTTTGATTAGCTTTGGTATTGAAAAAGTGTGGAAAATAGCCTTTAGTCATTTCTGTCATTCCAAACGTTTTAGGCATTCTGCCCAAAGGCATAGCCAAAAATAACTCATGAAATCGTTAAATTGTACGTTTCCCACTTTCATGTTAATGATTTCGGCTCCGTTCATGGTGACTGTTGAAAATTCGGTGCCTTGTTATGGATATTATTTCAAAAGGAATTGTCCGTCGTATCCTGAGAAATTGTGAACCATGACTGTAGCGTATCTATGATAGTTCCCATAACGCTGGACGTTTTCCTCGCTCCAAGTGTCGTCGGTGGGATCTAAAATCCATTCGGAAAACTCAGTAGGAGTGTGGGGTCCACGAAATATCTTTTTTCGTCCTACTTGAATCATAATACAAATTGGACAGTGACAAAATAAAGGTTATTGAATGCACTTGTCACAAGCACGATGAGCTACGCAAAAATTAGGGATGTGAATTCTAGTCTCTTGTGAACATTCAAAGTAAAAAAATGAGATTAAATCCACACGTTTCTTACTATTCTCGTTCTGATCGTTATTTAATACTTCTTCGAGTTCAATGTCATATCTTTGAATGTAACACTGATGATTGAAGTCGAGAATTTGGTCACAAAAGCGGCATCTTTTCTTTCCGGGCTAAACGTGTGACTTTTTGTTATTCGTTCTAACAAGATGTCCACAAGTAGGGCACACTCTCAATCATTCGCAAGCACTTTTCTGTTGTTGGAATTATTTCGTGTGATGTCGCTCGTAATAGACTGGACTGACGAATGTTCCCTTGAAAGTAGAGCAATGAATTCTTTCTTTTAGTTCAGGAATACAAGGCCTGGAAGCAAAACACACACGACATCTCTCTCCACAATGAATATGGTGTTCCCGACTGTTAAATCCTTGGTAACATTTCTCGCAATAGTATACGTATCCGAGAAATCCCGTGATAAATGTAATAGCCTAGAAATGATCTTGATTATGATAAATGTTAATGTATTTTCCATCTGGGAAATCCGGTCCTCAAAACAGGAGAGATCCACGAACGTTTTGAGGGTACACTTTCAACTTATAACGAGGTGCCAACATGTCTTGAAGTTTTTACATTTCTACCATCCTATTCTCATTTGTCTATTGTTAAATTTTGGTTGCAGAAATCTGAATTTATCTGCACTCTAAATTATATTACAATTCTGCTACCCCCCCCCCCCACCCGTTTGTCTTACTGACGTGTGTCAGATATGATTCTTAAATACATGTTTAACAAACTGTAATAACTTACATTTCCCTCAAAAATAGAACAAACATGTTGCAAATACAAAACAGACTCCTCGTGTGAAACGTATGTCGTCATACGGTCTTTCAGCTCGAGAACACACCGTCGCCTCATGCTACACTCTTAAAAAACATACCTTTCAACATAGTAGGCTCATGTTAATTTCCCATTTCTCCTCATACCCTTTCGACCCTTTGTCCCTATACACTTTTGACCATTAATTTTCTCATGTTAATTTACTGTTTGTCTCTATAATCTTTCGACCCTATTTAACACAGGACTCATCAACAGCATTTCATTTACAGGGCAGACATACTCACATCTCCTGCCAAACACATGATACACTGTCACAGACAGACAGACTCACCTGACGTCATACGGTATTTCCGTTCGAGTGCAGACCGTCACCTCATGCTAACTGTTACAAAGAAGCTATCAACCAAGATGGCGACTATGTTAATTTTCCGTTAGACTCCATACATTTTTGACCCTATTTAACATGGGACCGCCCTAATGTCCACAATTGCCATGCTCTACAACTCGGATATTTCCAAAGTGACCGTGTGTGGAGCTCCTGAAATATAAAAACTTCAAGACATGTTGGCACCTCGTTATAAGATGAAAGTGTACCATCAAATCGTTCGTGGAACTCTCCTGATTCGAGGACCGGATTTCCCAGATGGAAAATACATTCACATTTATCATCACGGATTTAACAATCGGAACACGATATTCATTGTTATGAGAGATGTCGTGGGTGTTTTGCTTCCAGATCTTGTATTCCTGAAGGAAAAGAAATAATTTATTGCTCTACTTTCAATGGAATATTCGTCAGTCCAGCCTGTTACGAGCGACATCACATGAAACAATTCCAACAACAGAAAAGTGCTTGCGAATGATTGAGAGTGTGCCTTCTTGTGGACATATTGTTCGAACGAATATCCAAAAGTCACACGTTTAGCCCGGAAAGAAAAGATGCCGCTTTTGTGACCAAATTGTCGACTACAATCATCAGTGTTACATTCAAAGATATGAAATTGAACACGAAGAAGTATTAAATGATGATCAGAACAAGAATAATAAGGAACGTGTGGATTTTATCTTTTTTTTAACTTTAAATGTTCACAAGAGACTGGAATTCACATCCCTAATTTTTGCGTAGCTCATCGTGCTTGTGACAAAAACATTCAACAACCTTTATTTTGTCACTGCCCAAATTGAACTGTGATTCCAGGAGGACGAAAAAAAAGATATTTCGTGGACCCCACACTCTTACTAATTGTATCATATACACAGAAATATAAAGACCAAATTCCAGTAAAACACTTTCCCTCTTCATATAAGATATGAGTGGAGTGCAATTTCCGTCAGTGCCCCAAAACATGATTAAGAATTTATTTTTAAATTTATTTTTTTATTTTTTTATTTTTTAGTATTTTTTAACGGAAGCGTTATGACAATGCTGTCAGAGCTAAAAATTTGATTTTAGCTATGCATGATTATCATGAATGTATGCAATCAGGCTAAAAATACTTTTCACTAACATCATAAGCAACCACCACCTCCATCATTATCATTACCACCACCACCACCACCAGCACTGTCGTCGTTGTCATCATCATACAATTATTTACATGTATATTATTAATTGTATTCCAATAATAATAATAGTCATAATAATAATAATAATAATAATAATAATAATAATAATAATAATAATAATAATAATAATAATATCCTGGCCTCCCCTATTTTGACGCATTCAAGTACTTACTTTCACCTTTTCATAAATATACTCCTTTCATAGTGATACCTCTCATTACTTTAGAAAAATTAGTTATTTTAGCAAAGTATGCATACAAATGACAATGATATATTCCCTAATGCTCTTCTTGGCATGCTTTCAACCAGACAACCCCTTGTTGGAAAGTTTGTGTATTATGTCACCCATTATGACTCACTTCACAGAATTCCATTTCTTTTAGTGACACTGTTACGGAATTATGTATCATTTTGTTTTTAAATAATGGTATAGTTTTATGATCTCTGCATAATAGTCTAACAGCTGTCGTCTTGCAGAAAGTACATATACGGTACATGTGACCCAATACATTGGCCACTGGGAAAATCAATATTTCGCTTGAAGCATTAGTCATGTCACGTGATCCAGCACGTGAGGGTTTGAACTTTTGAACTCCTGACCTGGATTTCGCAATTCAGGAATGATTTATTTTGTTGACCAGAAGTTAGATAGTAAGATCGTAATATTAAGGTGTTGATTTGAGATGGAATAAGAATTTGGTTTGTTTCAATGACGCAGTACTGAAACTATAAAATGAGATGTAATCGCAGCTTTCTTCATTCTACATAGTTTCGTCAGCTTGAGAGGTCTTTAACGAAATTGAATCTTTGTATGTGATATTATGCTTCACAGTTATTATTATACAGTACATTTTGGATTTAGTTCTGCTACTTCAGAAATATTTCCAGACTACATTTTTGGGATTAAGTACTGACATTTAAAGATTTAAGAATTATTCAGCTCCGTTGGAATTATTGGAAACTTTTTTAGAACTTGTGTGATATTTTACATTCAAAAGGATTTATTTGGAATTAATAATATTTGGATATAACTGATTCTTGTTAGTAAATCAGCACAGTGGTGTTTTCATTCGGAAAATTCTTCATTCGAAATATTTTGGATAACTTCTGGATCAGTGAACAATAGAACAATTTAGGATTATTTAGGAATTTCTAAACTGTAAGTTAATTTTAATTCTTTCACTTTGTTTGTTTGAAATATTTAATATTTTAAGAAATTAAATTTGTGTTTGCAAATCTTGAAAGCTTCTTTGAGTAATTCTTGTGTTGCATTACCCCTAGTCGTAACAACACCATTGTACATATGCTCTGGGAAAAAAAAAACTATATTGCAGAGGAACATCAATAGGACATAGAAAACTCAAGTTTATGGGGAAAATTACGGAAAGAAATGTAACTTGGCATTCCTAAAGCTTTTCTTACATTTATTATAAATTTGGTTTTGGTACAGATTTTGTCTCGAAAGGAAAAAGAATCAAATTTGTAAAAAAACATGATGGTATTATTATAAAATTGTGTACTTATAATTAAAACATTATTAGATTTAGCATGTGACTTTTTTCCCAATACTTAATTGGTATTGTAAACATGCAGAAACTGAATCCTTAAATGTACTGTTTTTGGAACATAAAAACTGTTTTGCATCCTTCACAACTTATTTAACCAGAATGCAAATAATCACAGACAAAAGACATAAAGTTACAGGAGAAGATTTTATTTTCATTTATTATCATTCATGCCATTATGAAACAAATCTTTTTAAAAAATGGTCAAAATAACTTAAATATCAAGAACATCTTAAAAGATTATTGAAAATTTACTGTTAAAGTAAATTTGTTTAAATTATCAGATTATTATTATTATTATGTATGTTGTTTATATAATATTATACATATTTCAGGAAATTATAAATGTTTCTTGACTTTAATATTTGCTTAAACCTTAATATTAAATATGATGCTGACATGTTTAGCTATTGTCCTTGAATTAGGTTGTTTACTTAGTATTTGAGTTCAAGGACGGTTTTGGAAAACAAGTTGTTGATTCAATTTGAGGTCAAGGATGATTTTGCTTACAGATAAAACCAGAATTTCCTTTAGAGTTATGTGTCAAAAATCACACACCATAATATTCTAGAACATTCTGTCATGTGACCTATCTTTATATATACCATGTTTAGTGGACAGTTTTTCAGTTTCGACCATACCATCAGTCTTTTAAAGAGCCATTACAGTTGTGAAAAATCATTCCAAATTCTGAGAGGAATTATTAAAAATATTCATTGGATTATAAAAGTGCTCATAGACTATTGTATTTTGGATTTGGAATTGATGATTTTGGGATTTATGTGAACTTATTTAAAGATATTCTGGAGTACTTCATTTTGGCACAACAGCACATTAAAGACTACTGGCACATCAGGACATTAAGACTATTGGCACATCCACACATTCAAGGATACAGTAATTTATTCGGAACATTCTATATTTAGGACTTGTGATTAGGACACTTAGGATTATTGGATTATTTGGATTTTAATTCACCTTACTGTAAGTGTCTATTGATTTTCAATTTTATTATCTAGAAATACATTGCTTGTTGATTTTTACTTGATTTGTTGGTTTTACTTTGTTTCTGTTACATATTTCTTAGACCATAGAGTCGTAACAGAAATCGGGGGCTCGTCCGGGATAGAATTTCTTTAAAGCATATTAGAGATATTAAAGTTATCTTTGAAATTCATATTGATTTTGTCTCGGAATTTTTGTTGTCTTTGGCAAAGATTTTAATTTGAGGAGTTTTTTTAGTGAAACCAACAAGCATTCACAGTGGCATCTAATGTTCAGAATTTCATTTCAAATCCTACCCATGAAGGGTTAGAGTGTATGGGAAAGGATGAGTTGCTCGAACTTGCCAGAAAATATGATCTGACAAAACAGGAGATAAAGATTATTTTAATTCAATATTTAGTAGGAAAGGGAATTTTGGATAGTAGTGATTTGGGTTCGATCGGAGAGCCTGTATCTGGTTCTGACAGGAAATTTAGCGAATTAGAGTTAAAGAACCAGATGGATTTAGAATTAGCAAAGCTTCAGATTCAGAGAGAGGGAGAGAGAGAAGAAACGGAAATGCAATTTGAGCTAAGAGAATTAGAACTGGCAAGCAAAGCACACTCCCCCCCCCCCTCTTTGCACACAAGTTCAGGTTTTTATGTTACCAGATATATTAGGTTAGTATCCCCTTTTCAGGAAAAAGAAGTAGATAAATACTTTCTTCACTTTGAGAAAATTGCTGAAAACCTGAAATGGCCAAGAGAGCATTGGACTTTGTATCTACACTTCACTGTCAGTACAACAAGGCATTGATTATGGTGTGGTTAAGGAGTACATCTTGAAGACTTAGGAATTGGTACCTGAGGCATATCGATAAAGGTTTAGGAATTGTAGAAAAGAAACTGGACAAACTCATGTCGAATTTGCAATGGAAAAAGAACAACTATTTGATAGGTGGTGCTCAACCAAGTGGGTTGATCAAGATTACGATAACCTCATACAGCTCGAATTAATTGAAGAGTTCAAGAGGTGCGTCCATAGTGATGTTAAAACATATATTGACGAGCAGAATGTGGAAACTTTGGAAAATGCTGCTCGTATGGCTGATGATTATTTCTTGACTCATAAAATTTCATCTGGCAATGTCTTCCTCTCAGTAGTTTTCTGGTAAAAAAAAATAACATTTCAATCTCAAACGAGTATTTCCAAATTTCAAAACAGCACAACAGTTTGGAATCACACATCTGATAAGACTGATCAGAAATCCTTATCTCTTCCTACGTGTACCTACTGTAAAACAAAAGGGCACGTTATTTCTGATTGCTTCAAGTTGAAAAATAAGCAACAGAATAAAAACAGAGCTTTTCCAAATGCTCTTATTTCAAAGAGGTCAAGGTCACGGTCTTATATTGAAAGCAATACATTTGTTGGGTCAAACAAACCCCAGTCTGATTCTGTTTTGGAGACTTATGAACCATTTATGTCAAAAGGTTCTATATCACTTATTGGTTATTCTGCCAAGCCTATCCCTATTAAAATATTAAGGGACATAGGAGCTTCTCAGATTCTTTTATTATCAGGTACTTTGCCTTTATCTGATGAGTCTTCTTCTAGTGAAAGTGTTCTTATCCTTATTAGTAGAGTGCGGCTTTGTAAATGTTCCTCTTCATTGTGTCAATTTGGCATCAGACTTAGTTTCCGGACCTGTGACTGTTGGGGCAGTGACTTCTTTACCCATAGAGGGTGTTCGTTTATTACTAGGCAATGACCTAGCTGGAGATAAGGTTGTGGTTAATCCACTTGTAACTAACAAGCCTTGTTTGGATCAGAAAGTTGATCCTGTCGAAATCGAAATCCCTGATTTGTACCCTGTTTGTGCAGTTACCAGAGCTATGGCAAAAAGAGCTCTTGAGAGTGATGTTGATCAGGAAACTATTCTTTCAGCGGACACATGTATTGGTCAGTCTTTTGATGAGATCACTTTTTCCTCAGGTATTGATCAATCAAATGGTATTGATCACAGTGATCTTCTTTTGACAACTCATTATTTTTATTCTAAGCAGGGTGACAGACGACAATCACTTGTCGTTGAACAGGAACAAGATCCCGAGATATTCTGTTTGTTTCAGAGGGCTATTAGTGAAACTGAAGCCACACAAGTTCAAGTGTGTTAATTTGTGAAAAATGGGGTCCTTACGAGAAAATGGAAACAACTTGAGGTACCCGCTGGTGACGAGTGGTCAACGAGCTATCAGATTGTTGTTCCTAAGTCATATGGACAGGAGATTCTTAGTCTAGCCCATGAAACTCCTTTGGCTGGTCATTTGTGAGTCTGTAAGATTTATCACAAGATCTTGAATAATTTTTATTGGCCGAAACTCAAAAGTGACGTTTCTAAATACTACCGATCTTGTCACCCTTGTCAAATGGTAGGAAACCCCAATCAGAAGATACCTAAGGCATCTTCAGCAACCTATTCCTGCATTTGACGAACCATTTGGTAGAATAATGGTTGACTGTGTCTGTCCTAAACCTAAGACCAAGTCAGGCAACCAATACTTGTTGACCGTCCTGTGTGCGTCTACAAGATTTCCAGATGCTATTCCTCTGAGAAATATAAAAACTTAAACCATTGTGAAAGCTTTGGTAAAATAATTTGTAAACTTGTTGGCTTTCCCAAATCTGTCCAATCCGATCAAGGGTAAAATTTTATGTCTGGAATTTGCCAACAAGTTATGCATGAATTAGGCATCCAACAGTTTAAATCTTCCGCCTATCACCCTGAAAGTCAAGGTGATTTGGAAAGATTTCATCAAACTTTGAAGAATATGATTCGGTCATATTGCTTTGATACAGGAAAGGATTGGGATGAGGGTGTTCATTTGTTGTTGTTTGCTGTTAGGAAATCAGTTCAAAAGTCATTGGGTTTTAGTCCATTTGAACTGGTGTTTGGACATACTGTCCGTGGATCATTGAAATTATTGAAAGAGAAACTTCTTTCAAATGAAGATTCAAAGAATGATCTTCTTGACTATGTCACTGATTTCAAATACAAGTTGTCAAAGGCATGTGAAGTAGCAAGAACTAATCTTCACACTACTAAGTCAAAAATGAAATTAAGGTATGACAGAAATACACAGGAAAGGAGTTTTAAACCTGGTGAGAAAGTTCTGGCTCTCTTTCCCATACCTCAAAATCCTCTTCGGGCTAAATTGTATGGTCCTTATACCGTTGAAAAGAAAGTAAATGACTTTAATTATATCATTAACACTCATGGGAGGCGGAGACAGAAACAACTTTATCACATAAGTATGTTAAAGGAATATTTTGACAGAGATAGCCCAGCTAATTATTCAGTTAATTTAGTTGTACCTGCCCCACGCAGTGAAGATATCAACGATGGAATACAATCAGACTATAGTGACTCTGGTGTGACCAACCTTCGAAACTCAGAAATATTAAACAATCTGGACCAGAACTTTCACATCTACAACAACAGGAAATAAATGAACTAAAACAGATATTACATGAGTATGAGCACTTGTTTCCTGATGTTCCTGAACCATTCTCAGTCACCAATGAAGTCAAGCAAGGCTGTGTGTTGGCTCCAGCCCTCTTCATTATGATGTTCTCTGTCATGGTTACTGATGCCTTCCGTGATTATGACACTGAAATTGATATCGGATTTCGGATTGACGGCAAGCACTTCAATCTGAAGAGACTACAGGCGAAGACAAAGTTACAGGAAGTGACTGTTCGTGATCTCCTTTTTGCTGACGACTGTTCCCTACATGCCAAATCTGAGTCTGACATTCAACACAGTATGGACCATTTCTCCTCAGCTTGTGACAATTTCGGTCTCAAATTCAGTATCAAGAAGACAGAGGTGATGCACCAACCTGCACCAGGAAAGCCTTACGTAGAGCCTACCATCGCAGTAAATGGCCAAACCCTCATGGCAGTGGACACGTTCACCTATCTCGGCAGCATACTGTCACGTGCAGTCCATATCGATGACGAAACCAACGCCAGAATTGCTAAAGCAAGTGTGGCCTTTGGCAGACTACGTGCAAATTTGTGAAAGCGCAGATGCATCAGTCTACAAACATACTTTAAGGTCTACAAAGCCATTGAATTACTGACCCTGCTCTATGTTTGCGAAATCTGGATGGCGTACAGACGCCATGCCAAGAAGCTGAACCATTTTCACATGGGCTGCCTGAGGAAACTGATGAGAATAAGATGACAGGACAGGGTCCGAGACACTGAGGTTCTCACACGGGCAGGCATTCCAAGCATCCACACTCTGCTGATGAAATCACAGTTTAGATGGGCAGGCCACGTCACCAGGATGTCAGAAGAGCGACTACCAAAGAAAGCGATATCAGGGTGGTCACAAGAAACACTTCACGGATTCCTTCAAGTCATCCCTGAAACGCTTCAACATTGACCCTGAGTCTTGGGAAGATCTCGCTCAGGATCGCTCCACCTGGCGGAGTCTCATCTATACTGGAGCTACAGACTTTGAACGGAGGAGAACTGCAGAGGCAGTGCAGAAGCGCGAGCAGCGTAAATATCAGAACTGCAGAACGTCCTCTATTGATCAAGAAAACTCAAGCGACATCTCCTGTCAAGTGTGCCACAGACAGTTCAGAGCACAAATTGGCCTGATCAGCCACTCACGTACTCACAGAAACCAAACCAGTTAGTGATGTCATAGTCATATTCGAACTCGAAGGAAGAACGACGTAACAGACATGGTCTACTGTACCTACATTACTAAGGAGTCATCCGTTTTTACGGCTCCATATTTATCTTTCTCACCAGACTGAAGGTATAGACCGTGTGTCCATGTTTACAAACACGGGCAGTACACTTCAACTGAAATAGGGGAATGGTTTGCTTGAAATAAATATATGAAAACCTGTTTAAATTCGTACACAGTTAAAGTCTCTACCTTTTTGTTACAGCAGTTATCATCAGCAGGTTGTTGTAAATATGCCCTGTATATTATGTAGATCTTAAACCACACATTTCATTTCAACAATTTTACTGTTTTAATTTACAACGAAATGACAATTTGATCCGATTACACGTTTTCCGAACTTATTGAAGGTCTTGCCATCACAATAATGCTTACATCAAGCAACACAAGGCATACATTTTCAAAAATAAGGTATATTGAATGTTGAATGCACAAAATGATAATTATACGTGTATACAAAATTGATAGAAATACAAAAGGCGTAGAAAAAAGAAAGAAAGAAAGAAAGAAAGAAAAAACAACTAACAAACAAGAAGACTGAGAGAAAAAGAGTGTGATAAAAGAACACTTTAAAAGTGAATGCTTAGATCTCTCATAATGAAATAATCAAGATGTTCGCAAATAGCAACATATGTTTAAAGATATACCGAAGCTAAAATATTTCATCAGAAAAACCACAGATATCATTGATACATGATATACAACTGTAAAGTTATAAGTAAAAATTAAGTAATGCTGGAATTAAAGTTAAACAAGCACAGTAAAATAAGTAAATATGTCCGTTCTTCTGTCTGTCTGCCTCTTTCAATAGTTAGTCATCATAGTTCTTAGCTCAAACGTTTCGTCATTGTTATGAGATATTCAAGGTGATATCAGTGGATCTAAATATTCAAATTTAAGTTTACTGGAGTGTCATTAATCGAAGATGAGATATAAAAAATTCTGTTTTTATCAAGTGTTATTTCATGTGCTATCCTTGAAGGAAGTTTGATGCACGCAAAAAAATTACATCGCACTTCTGCATAAACTTCTCAATCGCCGATTCATGTGCCGACTCATCGAATATCAAAAACCGTAAGAACTTTTCGAATATGGTAATTATATTAATAAATTAGGATTGCTAACCAGCTCTTTCTAAAAAAAAAATTTCCTTTTTTAAATCCCATATACCATATATACTCGCGTATATCCCAAATCCAAATGCAAACAACATAGACCTATGTTGTTTGTTCTACTAATTAGTCCTTGGAAAGCGCATAGACCCAGATCTGCCGGCGCATTATGCGACGGCAGATCTGGGTCTATGCAGTTTGCAGTTGGTAACGGATTATCCGCGAGTAAAGACAGTAAGTATATGAGAACATTCAGAATTAAACTTGAAAAACATTACTAGACCACTCTTCATTCTCGTTTGAAAACAGTCATTAATTTCACAAAATACACAATTTGAAGCATTATTTGTACAAGCTACATATATAAAAGGTCGCTGTCCTAAATTATTGTAAATTTCGGAACTTCTTTTTCTCGACGTAGTAATGCAGCTGTTAATCGTGTTGCCACAGAATGGAGAAAAAAAATCCACGTAAAGCGACGGTTTTTGCCTTATAAATATATAATAAAATGAAAATCTACGGGGTTTTTTTTAGTAGGTGTAAGGAAATATTTCACACGTGAAGTGGAAATATTTTGTATTGTCACTTAGCCCCTCGTGATAATACAATGTTTCCCACTTCACTCGTGATATATTTCTTTATATCTAGTCAAAAAACGTAAATATCCTCTATATATTACCTTTATGTTGTGGCTCCTCCCCCAGACTATCACGTCATGATCCTGGCGAGATAATTTAATTCCGGTCATTTTACGAATGAAAGACTGATTTCTCCGGGCTTCTGCAAAACTCATTATTTACTATGGAGTCTACACAAGCTAGGATTATTTCATTTAGGATAAGATTATAATAACGTAGTTTTAGTTGTTTGCAGACAGAGATTTACTTTTGCATTACGTGTTAATCGTTTTCTCCACTATATCAAAATAAACTACACAGAATCGAGAATAAGGAAATATCTTGCGGCAGCTGGTTTGTGTGACAACTGATCTAAAATCCTACTAAAATAAATACTACTAGTGTGATTTTCAAAAATCAGCAAACCTGAGTGATTTATGACAATTTACTGGGAATATATAGCATTTATTTACCTGCAGTTGACCTAGCAGTAGACTGTCGACAAGCTTGTCCTGAGGAGACAACGACACTTTTGATGTTTAATGTTCACAACAACAACAACAACAAACGACTGTTTTGCAATGCCAATGTTTGTAACTACTGACACATTTATGAGCATTTAGTATTCTTCTATTACTTCGCATGTTTTCTTTCTTTGTTTTCAGCTTGAATATTTTTCAGTTTTTATATCCCTCTGACGCGTGAAGGAGTATCAAACAGGGTCTTGTACAACAAGAAATCATATGCGATATCAAGCTACACGGACATATATGAGTATACACTTTTTCGTACAGTATACAGAGAGGATTTCCAGAAACGCTTGACACGGCGTTGATAAGCTGCGACGCGGAGCAAAAGGCGTAGTTGTTGCCAGTGAATAAAATACCTTCATGGTTTTAGATATCTCTTCGTAGAAAGTGTACACAGAGACAGACAGAGAGAGAGAGAGACAGAGAAAGAGAGAGGGAGAGATTCAGTTGGATACAGTGAATGAGGTGTACCTCAACTTTGAAGAACATAAACGAGACCCCCAGCTCTTCTATCCTCTTATCAGGTCATCTTTGGCTTTACCGGTAAGAACGTCAAAACTTTTCTCACAGTTATGTCGAGTATTTTTAACTTTACTGAGTCTACTGTATCTTTGTCTTTTATCAAGAAAATATCCACTGAACCCAATCTATTTTGAATTTGTGTTTATAATAAAAATGCACATATACCCAACTTTTCAAAACTTAGATTAATTATAATAATAATTCGTAAACTGCAATTATAATTAACATATTGTGATAAACAATGTATGCTACTTTAAGCAGTAAAAGGGATTTGATCATTATGCGGAAGTAAACACTCACTGTTAGGGACAGGCCATTTAATTTGGGTCGGGGGGGGGGGGTAGGTGGAAGGAATTTTCTTTTGAACCAGGATATTATTTTTTGATGCAAGATATATCTTAATGGATATAATTAGTTCTTTTTTTTAAGTCAGAACAAGAATATTTTTGAAGCTATTTTCAAAGTCGAAATTTAAGAGAAGAAAATAAAAAAACTCCACCACCCCCCCCCTTCCGAAAATTAAATGGTCTGTCCTTTAGTATGGTGATGGAAAATTGTTTATCAAAGAAGGAAAGGAGTGTTGGGATACCCAATCGATTTTATAAGTGCACAGGAAATCTGCGGGTGTGCAATTACAAATATGTAATGAATGTACCAATCCATGCGTATATATATGACTTCAGAAAGTCGGTTCTAACTCCTAGTGTAGTCCTAATTTGAAACCAGCAAGAAGTCTTCATAAGATAGCTGCTTCATGAAATGTGAAGATTTTACGAGCTGTACTGCTGTTGAGTTATGTTCGCTATATATGCACCAGTATATCAGGTAAGTTTTAATACATTTTTAGAGACTTTTGTGTATTTTTTTAAAGGTCATCCTCTAGCTTATTCCTACTGCATACCTTCAGCTGGGCATCGGTATGATCTATATTTGACATTTATATTCACATAAAATATTTAAATTTAAAATAAGATTAAGAAGCTAGGTCATGTTAGGTTTATATTTTGTTGTATCCATTAGTGCTGAGTCATACATAGAGGAGTGTATACCAGTCTGCATTCCCTCGATTACACCTGTACTAATTTTTGTTAGATAAACATATCTTCTCAGTTGGCTGAAGAAGATTTGGTTCCGATTTTTTTTATTTCATTGGAGGAAGAACTCGGGAAAATCCCGGGAAGAACCACCGACCCACGGGAAGCTACTGGCAAGCTTTCTCACATTACCACATTGGCCGAGCCCAAAACTCGAACCCACGCTGACAGAAGTGAGATGGCAGTTGTGGGTAAAGGTGAGCGCCTTAGACCACTCGGCCACCCGGGGCCCCTTTAAAATACATATATCTGACTTGGAATAATGCGCATTATTTAGGTATGAATTCATTGCATCACTGTCTCCCGTGGAGATATTTACCGCAAAGTACCTATCGAATGTCACAAAAATTATTGCCTTATATATCTGTCTGGAGTTTGAAATAGTAATTCAAATACGGTCACTGGATTGAGGCTGAGCTTTAATTTATAAATTCATGTGCATTAACTTGATCATTTGATATTTCGTTTCATTCAAATTACGATATTACAACAGCTTTATCTAGGTCAAATACGGGGTTCCTACAAATGGTCAGACTGAAAATCTCCCTTTTTTTACCAGAGCTGTTTTCCCTGATAATATTTTTCACGACAAATAGAACGTAGGCGTTAAAAAGAACATATATTGATGACTGCGTTATTGTAATAACCAATTAAGAAAAAACTAGTCTCCAATCTTCACCACAAATAAACCCCAACAACCTTTTTTTCCAAATAAACATGTGAGACTGTGTGCAAACATGTAGCTACTATACACTATTAATGTATGTATGTGGGTTAACAACATATATCCATAAACTATATGAATCATATTCATCAGCTATTTGAATCAGGCATATATGACTTGCTGAGGTTGTCAAATGTCAAACAAATTTATTATGCAGAAAACGCCTCATCTCTGGGACACATAGTAATTAACTTTTTGCTTTAATCATTGTACCAGAAACAATAAAAGCATAACAGACAGCTCATTTATCGTAGTAATTAGTTATTATAAATTGTTACATGGCATGGATGTATGGAAAATAATCATAAATACATGATAATTAGATACTTGTCAATATTCAATGCTTAAAGTAGTATAACTACTATTTTTTCTAATTTATATTTAACCATCAGTACATTCGAAACAAAAAGATGTTTATTATTTTTTTTAAAAGAAAAATAAAAGCACAGTGTTATTTCTTCTGACCTGTCGTGTGTTTTCCTAAACTAAAATTTCACTGACTTCACATTCAAAATTTCCTGAATTTTCCCCCGACTTTTAACTCAAATTCAAAATTCCTTAACTTAATCTTAAAATCCTTGACTTTTTAAAAAATCTGTTTTTCCCTGACTTTTCACTGACCAGTGGAAACCTTTAAATACAAATAATTGTGTGCAATTAATACTTTGTTTCAACATTCTGTGCGTGATAGGTATTGCTCGAATAGCTTTTTTAATTTTAATTTTTTAATTTAATTTTCTTCCTGACTTCTTTTGTTGATATGACGTATATTTCACAGCATTACCAGATTCTTTACAAGGCATCTGCTGTTTTCAACCGTGAAAGAGGGTGGTTGGGTAATTGTAGGCGTGTAGTGGAGAGTAAAAGCTTCTTAATGAAGTAGTCTAAGGACATGCTTTGCTGTTTTTGGTTCCCAAGTTATAATTGCAAATTCCGTCAGTTTGGAATTCAGTCGTTGTCTGTGGTTGGTGCTTTTGTCAGTAGTAGGTAATATGTCAATTATGGCGCAATTGATAGAGACGGATGTTTTTATGTGAAGTGTTTATTTTTAGAAATACTTCAAAAAATGTTATAATTTGATTTTTGTTTTTTTCAAACCGTCCTTTCACAGGTCCATGAAAATTAGTTTTAAATTTATTATTGGATTGACTTTAGCTATGATTTTTTAAAAATAAAACATTTGCTATGTATTAGTGGGGAATATAGAACTGATCGAATCCCTTTATATATATATCTCTGGTGTATATAAAGTTGTTTTATCAAAGACCATAAAAGACCAGTTGTATATTTAATATAAATATCTGCAAATAGTTCTTTATTTATGTCTCCAGAACAATGATCATCAGATATTTGACGTATATCTTTGTTATCTAACCCATTAAACAATGCAGAACACTTAGTGTTCAGCCTTATATACTTTGGCACATCATAATAAGATTGAGTTAGATACACGCAATTTGTATTTTTATTCTTGATAATGAAAAATATTCTTTAATATTGTTCATATTACTGGTTAATTTTAATATCATCAAACAAGAGTATTGTTTGTGTATAATTATCTAAATTTTCAACTGGAATAACTTCTTCAGGGGGTAAGATATATAATATTTCTTTTATTGGTTTATCTTCTATTATGTTGTATAATTCGTACAACATGGTATATTTTGGCTGGTCATCATTGATAGTGTCTATGATAAGTTCATAATAATTAAAGTATTTAACTAATAAATTCAGCAGAAAGTTGGTTTTCCTTGGCCTTTGCTTCCAACAATCATATAATAGCGATCAGGTAATAAGAAGTGATGCTTAGTATTTTTTTCTTCTCTATTAAAAACATCATTATTTCCATTATAGCACAAAAAAATATAAAAACTAAGTTTTATTTTCTTCATAGCCATTGATCTTGTGCAATTTTAAATATTTTTCTAAGGGCTGTACGTGGTTTCACTTGTCTGGAATTTGTTTGTATTTCTTCAAAGATACATTTATGGTTTGCTTATTATCCCCATCGAAATTATATTTTACATGCATTATCAATCTCTTAAAAAGTCAGTGATTTAATTTTTATTTTGATCTTTTATCATCCAACTTCAGCGCACTATCCATTGGTGTTGCTATTACAGGAATAACATTCAATATTACCTCAAAAACTGGAATTGCTGGTATTGCCGCTATAGATGCCGTTCCCACCACCACCACCACCTGCTTTTTTAAAATAAAGTATTCTATTGTGCATGTACCAGGTAATAATTGTATGTTAGAATATCCTGATTCTAGATTTCCTACTATAGGTAGTGTTGGCATTTGCATTCCAATAGCACTGTTTTTTTGTACATTCTAACCAAAATATTCTAGTGATATTTTGGTCCACAACATCTAAGTAGTCAACTAAATTAAAGTATATTTTGAATATTTTTGGAATAAAAGAATGATGGCTGATGCTTAACATTAATTTTATCATCATTAACATTAATTAAATCATCAACAGTTTTCATTTGTCAAGTCAAACTTATCATAGCTATATATCTTCAGGTTATCTTAAGTAGTATGGTAAAAGGGAGATATGACACCACTAATATGGTTTTTCCCAGTTGTTGCCACGCTTAATCTCGGCCTCAGCTGGAAAAATCAATGGTAGGATGAATGTTATTGTATAACCATATATTATATAGTATGATGAGTTATACCAAAGTTGATGTATCATTATGAAATTTTTGAAATTTTTTTTTTATAAAAACATTCTTATTTTAAAATTCAACCACTAACAATAATACTAAAAGCGAGTAAAATAAAAGGTTGTTATGATAGAATTATTCTGAGTAAAACAGTTACGAAACTATATGATTGCAAACAAGAACAAAACATAATTTTGAATACAAAGTGATAAAAATATCCTAAAATAAGGTGATTATATCTTTTCTGCTATCATACCTTTTTTTTTAAAAATGGTTTGCTCCAAAGATATTAGGAAATACACTGCCACCATTGGGTTTGGCAGCACCCACATGAGCGGCTCACTGCACAACATAAAAAGCAATCCAATGTTATCGTTTATCTAAACGAAGAGTTCCGACAACATGATTTTAATATAATATAATAATATAAATGCCAAACACTGAATTTGGATTGAGTTAAAGTCAACAGAATAAAGTATATGCAAAAAAAAACCCCACAACAACAACAACCACTCGTTATAAGACTTGATAAAAAACCAGTTACAGGGCTCAGAAAAATTGCTGCTAACAAAAAGGCAAAAGAATAAATCAAAGGCCATGGTGTAGATATAAAAGTGTCACGGAAACAATTAAATAAACAAGGTGGGTTCCTTCCTCTGTTACCTCTACTCGCGGGGGCAGCAGGTTTTCTTGTACCAGGTCTTTTGGGAAATCTTTTTGGAAATGGATTAACATTGCCAGGAACATAACGAAAAGATCTTTTTTTTCCTTACTTTCTTCCTTTCTACTGGGAACAGCATACATACAAAGTAATAAAAACCTCTTAGTAATATTAAAATTAAAACCATTATGAAAAACATTTTTATATAAAATACTTTAGAGATTGTTTTAGTAAAGATATGCATCAAAAATAGAAGACAAAACGAAAGTGTTATAGTTAATTTAGAAAACGTTTGCAAAGGTAACGGACCACATTGGGTAGCTAAAGCACAGAAATTGAATATTTTGATTCATATGGGCTACCTCCACATGATATTATTAGAATATACGAGTGTTCAGCAAATTATTTACAACTCTTCTGAAATGGAAGATAGGGATAGTATCATGATAGTTATTAGTGTGTGTGTTGTATCATATACAGATACAGAGGTGAAAATCCAATTCAGATTTTGCTAGATTTTATACAACAACCAAATAAGTTGAATGAGCACCTAATAAAACAATATGTAAATACAATATAACATAATTATATAATACATGAAATCATATTGTTAAAAGTATAAAAAACTGATACAAATAATGAGGTTATTAGTCATACAAAGAATAATAAAAGGATTATGCGTGGTGTATGTTTTATCAGTGGTAGGAAAACAAAATTTGCCATCAAAAACAACAACCAAGTAATTTCAATGAGAAATACAATATAACATAATTATATAATACATGAAATCATATTGTTTGGAGTGCAAAAAACAAACTCGTACAGAATATGTGGCTTTTATCCAAACAAAGAACAATAAAAAAATTACTAAAGGAGTAACTTCAATATGTGGAACAAGATGAACAAATTTGTTGCTATATAAACAACAGGTAGTAAAATAAATATATATGAAAAACTTTTACCTTTCTTACGAAAACAAGGCTTAACAGTACCAGGTTACTGATATCGTGAACGTGGAAACCCCTAGTTAAAAAATGAGAGCTATGTATTAAAAAAACATGATTATTGTTATGGTAGTAGTACCTCTAAATCACAATGTGATAAAGTAATGATTGATGAATTAAATAGGCATATGGATAAAACAATACCAGAAAAAGCAACAACAGAAAGTAATGGTCAAACCAATCATAAAACTTAATCATAAATTATGTTTAGGCAAATCAAAAAACGGAATGAGGTGTTCAAGTGGACGACAGAACTAGATGAAGAATTGCATAAGCCCATAGTATGAAGGTTCACTCATTGCCGCGTAATAGCATATAAAATAGAGTCAATATGGTCAGCTGATTTGGTTGACATGCAGCAATTTAGTAAAGACATAATAAAGGGTATACATATTTACCGACTGTGATTGATACATTTAGTAAATATGCATGGCAATACCACTTCAGAATAAAACTGGAAATAATATTTCAAATGCTTTTAAAGGAATTATAAAAAGCAAGAAAACAAGAAAAACTTAGGGTTAACCATGGAACAGAACTTTATAATGAAACGTTTTAGAAAATGTTGAATGATCATAATATTGAAATGTACCATACGTTTAATGAGGGAAAGGCTGTGTTTGTTGGACGTAAAATAGAAGTCTTAAAACTAAAATGTGGAAGCAATTTACGGCAAACAACATAAATAAATATTTAGACGTTTTGCCAAAAATTATAGATACATATAATAATGCAAGGCACAAAAGTATTAAAATGACACCTATAGAGGCCAGCAAACACGAAAATGAGAAAACTATTTATATGAATCTATATGGCGATTATGATTTTAAAGGAAAAAAGTTAAAGTACATCATAGGTGATATGGTAAGTATATCTAAGAAACAATATGACTTTGATAAAGGATGTACTCCAAATTGGACAGAAGAAATGTTTTTTAAAACAAATATCAGATATTCTAAACTAATGTTTATGAAATAGAAGATTGGGTACATTCTATGAAACAGAATTATGAAAAGCAAAACAAGAGATCTTTGGAATTGAAAAATATTTAAAAGTAATTATAAAACGAAATTGGATTTTGTAAAATGGAAAGGGTTATGGTTCACACTTTAATTCTTGGGTACACCACTTGAAAGATATGTCAAATTTAACCATAGGAAGAAAAGTTGGAATTATTCTTTCTTATTATTTTTAATATGTACATACTTTGATCCTAGTGTCATGGTTTTGCTGCACACATCAGATATATATATATATATATATATATATATATATATATATATATATATATATATATATATATATATATAAAAGAAAACAATTATTGTACTTTTCATGACTATCATCTTGGCTATCTTCTTCTCTTCATCATTCTTTTTTTAAAACCCTGGTCTATTATATTCTTCCAGTAGTTCATTATTAGATGCAAATGAATAAGATAAACAAATCATTTTTTATTTACCTGACTTATATCTATTGGCACCTTAACACGCGTTTTTAACAATCCTAGCATTAATCCCAATATTTCACTGTATTTAGAGTAATGAGTGATAATAACTAATTTCTTTTGTTGGTATGCACGGTGCTTTGAAAGAATCTTTCTTCAACGAATTATTACGTACAAAAGAGTAATCACGAATAACTGCTGATTTTCTTTTTTCAATTTCTCTGCGTAGTCATAAGTTGTAAATTTTCAAATTTATTATTTACCTTCTTATCATCTACATGGCTATAAACAGTATCATCAGGAATAAATCCGCTGAAGAATTTCATAAAAACGATGTGTTAATATAGTTTTAAAATTACCACCATTCGCCCTGACAATAACCTTATAATGAGAGCAACTATATAATGTTTGTTGCAAATTTTTTTCTTTAACATTTATTTTATAATTAAACCATCTTTATTTGCAGCATATTAGTTAAAAAAGGTGTGTTTTATAGTCTTCCATATATATATATTTATATATATATATATATATATATATATATATATATATATATCATTGGATAGATCAACACACAAAACACTTGCAAAAACCGAACAAAATGTATAATATCAAAACAGTTAACTAATAAATTGCAGTTAATCAAGAGATTCTTCCATCAAAAATAAACATCAAAGTTGAAGGATACATAAAATACTTTTAGAAAATAATAATAATAATAATAACAATACAAATTATACGTAATCTACTATATAAAGTATTAAAAGAGCGGGGGCACTAAAATACGATCAATTTAATAAAATAAAATTAAAAACGAAAATGGGGATGAAATTGATACGCATATATTAAGCCCTCTTACTACTTTTTTGGATGATAAGGAGATTGATAAAATACTTTGTTTTCAAGTTATGAAATAATTGATTTTAAAAAATGCTGGTTGTTTTGAACTAGGTTCTAACGGGACTGTTTGAGGTATTTTATATTTAAATAAAAATATCTAAAAATAAGCACAATTTTCGTGGACCCTCATATATACCTTTAGAGCAACCAAAAAAAAAAAAAAAAAAAAAAAATCCAAAATCATGCATACATTTTATGAATAAAGATAATCGTTGTTTTGAATCGGCTTTTTTATCCGCATTACATCCTCCGGAAAAAAATACAGCCAGTACTTTGGAAAGAACTCAAGTTTGATACAATTGATTTTCCAGGAAAAGTTAAGGATATTCTTAAATTTGAAATATTAAATAATTCACGTGTTACGTTTTTTGTGATGTGATTATGATTTATATCCATTATATATAAGTAAATATGAAAATAAGAGTGTGAAAACAATTGATTTGGTATTATTATGAGAGGTAAGTAAACACAAGATTAATTATCATTATGTATTTATCAAGAATATTTTACGATTGGTAAATAAAAACTCATCTAATGATCATAAAAAAACGTGTGTCGATATTGTTTCAATTTATTTACTATAAAAGATTTGTTGGATAATCGCATAAAAAATTGTAGATATGTAAACGAAGCAGGTCAAAAAGTTCTATGTCCAGATGAGGAACATAATTTGCTTCATTTTAAAAATTATCAAAACTAGATGCCGATATTGAGGCTCTTAATAAAATAGAAAAAGAAAACGCAGGCAATGAAACAGAAATAATTGGAAAACATATACCATGCTATTTTTGTTATATATTAGTACGAAGTGATGGAGAAATAATGAACAAAAGAGAGGTAAAACTTTTATTGAAAAGTTTATGAAAAATCTTGAATATATAACAGAAACTATCAATACTTTTTCAAACAACCAGCAGAAATAATAATGAGTGAAGAGGGAAAAAAACTATCAATCTGAAACACATTGTTATATATGTGGAAAAGAATCATATAATGATAAAGTAAGAGATAATTGCAATATTTGTCGAAAATATCGTAGAGAAGCACATGACAAATGCAATTTAAAATTAAACATCGCTGCACATAAAACAAACATTCCTGTTATTTATTCATAATTTACATATGTACGATGGACATCTTATCATGAATGAAAATCCAAAATCTTCAAATCAAAAGATATAATGGGTAGCTAAGAATATGGAACAATATATGACTTTTTCTATTGGACAGCTTAAATTCATCGATAGTATGCAGTTTATTATTGGTGGATTTGACAATATAAGTAAAGAGATGAAAGATGGTGATTTTAAGATAACCAAAATGTTTGCGATAAAAAAAAAACAATTATGATTTTTCATTATTACAAGAGGGGTATTTACCTATATGAATACATAGACAGCTTTGAAAAATGTTAAGAAAACAAATTAACTGAAGAATTTTTTAAATATTCAAACCTAAGAAATGAAAACATATCTCATGATGATTATGCACATGGTAAATTGGTTTGGGATAAATTTGACTTCAAAACTGTAGGAGATTATCATGCTTTATATTTAGAAACTGATGTATTAATTCTTGCTGATATGTTCCAGTGTTTTAGAGAAGTTATGATGAAAGAATATAAGATAGATCCATGTTATTATAAAAGAAATGCATCATTATCATTGGATTGTTTATTGATTGTCTGTTGATTAAATCTTGAACATGTTAGTGACATTAATAACCATTTTTTTAAAAACAAAAATCATTCAGAGGTGGTATATCAATTGTTGGAGGAAAAAGATATGCCAAAGCAAATAATAAATATATAAATATATGCTAGATTATGATACAACAAAACCATCTTCATATACTTTATACAATGATGCAAATGAATTTTATTCCTGGTCATTGACACAACATCTTTCATAAAGAGGATTCAAATGGATTGATTTAGATAAATAAGCATTGATAAAATATTAAGTACTGCTAATGGTAACCCTACATGATACGTTTAGAAGTTGATCTAAAATATCCAAAAGATTTACATGATGCACAAAGTGATTATCATTCAGCATCCAAAGCTATCAAAGTAGAGTATGATTGGTTGATTTTCATTCAGCATCTAAAGCTATCAAAGTAAAGTATGATTGGTTGATTTTCATTCAGCATCGAAAGCTATCAAAGTAAAGTATGATTGGTTGATTTTCATTCAGCATCTAAAGCTATCAAAGTAAAGTATGACTGGCTATCAGATTATTATCAAAATAGTTGTTTACATAAAGATAAAAAAGAAATTGGAAGAGTAATAAAACTAGTACCTACTCTAAGGAATAAAGAAAAATATGTTCTGCATTTTAGAATACTAAAATTATATGTGCAGCTAGGATTAAAAATCGCAAAAGTTCACAGAATAATGAACTTCAATCAAAACTCGTCGATGAAATCATATATTATTAATAATACAAAACTAAGAAGTGAAGCAAAACAACAAGGTAGTGATTATGAATCTAATTTATATAAATTAATGAATAACTCTGTTTTTGGTAAGTCAATGGAAAATGCAAGAAATATAGTAGATGTGAAAATATGCAGAACAGAAGAAACAGATAGAATACGAAAATTATTCAGGAAACCGTTATTTATTTTCAGCACGAAAAATACTCAATGAAAAGTTTGTTGGTATAAATATGATTTAAAAAATAAATGGTAAATTAACCAATTTACACCGGCAGTGCTATATTTGACCTATCAAAATTAATAATGCGTAACGTTTATTATAATCTTTTAAAAGTAAAATATGGTGACAAAATGAAATTATTTTCTACTGATACAGACTCATTAATACTGAAAATATTTACAGATGATGTATATGAAGATACGAACAAGATGTATGTGGTACATTTAAAAATGAGGCAAATGGTAACATTATTACTGAATTTATATAATTAAAAGCAAAAATGTATTAAATTTATCTTTAAATAAAAATACTAATACTAATACTACTACTACTAATAATAATAATAATGTCTTTATTCGTATTCTAGGTCAAAAAAAAAAGCAAAAGGCGTAACTTATAGTGTAGTAAAATCAAATTTATCAGATGATTTGTATAAAAATGTTTTATTTGATGGAAAAGAAATAACAAGTAAAATGCATACAATAAGATCCCCAAAACATACATTGGGTGTTTATGAAATAAAAAAAACTAGTTTAAGCGCATTAGATGATAAAAAGCGTAATTTTGATGGTGTAAATCAATATTCTTTTAAAATTTATTATGAATAATAATAAAAAAGTCATGGCTCAAGTAAATCCAACAATAAATGTATAAACAAAATTTCATAGACCTGTGGAAGGCTGAATTAAATCAAAACCAAATTTATTTAACTTTTTGAAGTGTTTCATTTTCAGAAACACTTCAAATAAAAATACATCCGTTTCTATCAATTGCGCCAGAATTTTACTAACAACCTTTGTCAAGATACCTCTGTTTCCTCCAGCTCAGGCATCATTCGCCGCGACCATCCTATTTCCCTTTAAAGGTAGTTATTTTCTGTTTTTTAATTTTTAATTTTTGCAATGCAAGTCAAAATGAGAGTAGAGTTACATTAGTCCTTTGCGTCCTCAAAGGATGTCTTCGTTCATAAAATCTGACGACCTCTAAATAATCTAGCAAGACGTTATTTTTTAAATTTTTAATAAAACGGATATCTGCGTATAAATAAAGCCTTGAAGGTAAAGTATATCGATTTGAAGAAAACTCATATACGCCATTTATCTCCAAGTGCGAAATTTCGAATCATCCCAGTAATGCCTTAGCTGAGGTTACCTTAGCTCTGTAACTCCTCGTTATAGTGATGATAGGAAATTTAGAGCTAAGGCCAAACAGATAGACATTTACTGCAGAGTAGGCAGATCGCAACAGATAGACATTTACTGCAGAGCAGGCAGATCGCAACAGATAGACATTTACTGCAGAGTAGGCAGATCGCAACGATCTGATGCTTGCAGTTAGTTCGGTGGTATTATTTCATAGATTTTAATCAAATAAAAATAATAGTGTATTTTACAGCCACTTTTATACATGTTTTGAGCAGTGTTAGGTGCAACGGGGTCACAAACCTTCCGTTTTGACCCTGTTCTTTTCGAATACCAATACTGGGCCGGTTCAACCACTAGGCAAACTAGGTCGCCTAAGGCTGCAAAATTTGGGAGGCAGCAAAAAACTTAATGAATAAAAAGAAAAGAAAGAGAAATAGCGTAAAATAGAAGATAATAAGCGTCTAAAAATAGAAAGAGAAAAACAGATGCAAAATTTCTATTCATACTAATACACAATATTCATTTTCGAAAGTTAATTGGGAGGGGGGAGAGAGGCGCAAGGCTAAGACTTGACTAGGGCGCCAAATACCCTTGCGCCGGCCCTGGACTGATATAATTGTTTCGGGTTTTTTTGTTTTTTTTTTCTTATTTTTTTCCTTTAAATAAAGGTATATGATTAGCTTTATATTCGAGTGATTGACCTATTGATTTTTTCGTAACCATTTTTTACCACAGCGACTCAAAGCGACGAGTTTAAAAATTACTGGAGTATTGGTCTATTAGAGCTATTGAGAGTTGTTGACAATATTGTACAGAGCATAATGCATGGAATCTCATGCATAATTAAATAATTCCTAATTATATTGCTAACGGCATTATATTTTGTACTTTACCTATTCTGACAAACGCTGTTTACCATCGACCGCATAAAATACGCTAGACATCATGTGTATTCCATTCAAGGTCTTGAACATTCGGAACGTACCAAAAAGCATTGGAAAATCGTGGAGTAGCATTCTGGACATGTTCTGACTGTTCTCAATAGACAGGTGATGCAGAGAGGACCGTGGAGTTAATGCAAATTGGCGGGACCTATGGTGAATGTGTTTCACAAGCGGTTATGGTTGAAAGCATTTTGAAATTATGGAGGCTTTAAGACAACACATTATATCTAATTCTTTTGTAGCAAAGATATAGTCCGATTGTTCATCCTCCCATTGATACGCATGTGCACAACGATCAGCACATGTGCTGGACATGTGAATGGAACATACTCCTTTATTCAGTTTATTGAAATGTTGAATGAAATCATGTTTATTTATTCCTTTTCATGTTAGGGTGCAGCAGGAGCTCTGTTGGTAGATCGTCTTTTAATAAAATATCGAAAAAGAAAGATTGCCGTATTCGTAATCCTAGCGTAGCAGGTTGCCTGCCTCAGTGCGTCTTTGGGAAAAGTACTTAGCTCCCATTTCTTCTGCATGAAATAACAAATAATGTATTGAAAGTTCCGTTGAAACATCCTTAACCTGTTGTCCTAAGTACACATACTGTTTGAACGTCCAAACGTTGTTCCATTAGGATTGTTTATACAGAAGTATTGATCATGGCCACTTTTAGCTGTGAGTTTATTTTTCTTCCACCAGATATGGCTTTGTATTATTTGTATCAGTAAAACATTCGACTGCCGATTTTTTATTTTTTTGTTTTAATGAAAGCAAGTAAACTTCTAGAGACCTCAGAAATTACAAAATCTTGCACTTCTTGCACATAATTGCTGTTATTCTCTTTATTTCCATATGAATTAATAACAGTTTTACATGTGTCATTCCATCTAATTTGTATAATCACTGCGGAAAATCATGTTCTTCCCATAGAGGCGCATCGTGTGTGACAACTAAAAGTTTGGACGTAGTGATACAAGTCATGGATTTGCCAAAACTCGAAGCTGTAAAAACTGATTCAGCTTCTTCATGACATATCATTTATACCCTGCACCCTCCAAAAAATGAGAGAAAAAGAAAGAAAAAAATGAAATCCCCCATCACCAATTTCTGTAAATCTAATGTTTTAGCTGCAACAACATTTTGAGGATAAATGGTGTCAAAAAAGTTCGCGACGATTAAATTTCGCTAAAATGTCACTGGTCATTAAAAAAAAAAAACGATTAATTAATTTCGCGAACAAAACGTCACGAAAATGAATACCACGCGAAAAATGTTGGTTTATAGTATGCACTTGTCCTAAAAATGTACGTGCTGCAGATTTTATCTAGAATAAATAAATTAAATTAAGCGACATTTTTAATTTAAATACAAATTTGTTATTTTATCCGCCAAAATCTCAAAACTTTTTCAGGTAAATTGTTTCCGAATTCTTTGTTTGATTTAGTTACAATGCTTGCTTAAAATGGTGCAGACTTCAAACATAAATGGTCGCGCACCTGCTTTGTAGCATATGCATCATAATAAAATCGGAAGTTCCTGTGTCAGTTTTATTGATTGACCAATTACTTGACATACTGATTGTTTGATTCTAAACACAATAAAAGAGACAATAAAGTGATGTCGATAAAGGCGAATTTTGGCTTTCAGTTTGCTGTTAGCAAAGTTTTTTAATGATCATATTGTGTGCATATTGCTGCTCAAAATCCGTGGGTTTACTTTCAAACTGACACAAATACTGTTCTTCTTTTTCGATATTTGGTTAGCATAGTTGCTGAGCACGTTAATTTGGCACCCTTGTTTTAGTTGTGATTCCCCATACCTCCCCCCAAAAATCAACAAAAAGAAAACCCACAAAAGCTCATGATAAATCTATATTTTTTTAAAATTTAGCCCCCACCCTCAGCCCATCTCCGAAAAAAAAAAAAAAAAAAAAAATTTAATATAATCAAGCTTTAATTATTTGGCGTTTTGCCTTCTTTGGACCTGTACATTCTCAAACGCGGTTGGTTCAAACAACTGGGTTCGCTCGAACCAGTGTTTAAGACACGACAGAATATCTGTATATTAAATCAAACCTCGTTATTTCGAACTAACGCACTTTTGAACTGAATCAATAAGATCCTAAGCTCTCGGGATATCTAGGTCTAATTTATTATATGGCCGAAAAGCAATTATAGTTGGTGTAACTCGTCATTTCTCTGAATATGAGACACTTTATGATTGATATAACTGGTTCCAGCAGACTACTAACATTCAAGCGCTGAACCAGTTCAGATAACTAATGAATTATCATTTGAATAGATATGATCCAGTCTCATGGGCCGATGCATCAAATCCGTTTTAGAAATAGGGCTCGAAACGATGATAATTGCAGTGGCAGCGCGAGGGTTCTAGGCGCCCGGGGGCAATGTTCTTTACTGGCGCCCCTTCTTTACCACAGAGGATTGTTTTTATGTCAGTTGCCAATCTCCACCCCCCCCCCACCACACCACCATTCTACGCCCCTATTACAGGTGCAAAAAAAAGCTCCCGACGGCACCCCCTTTGCCCCACGCCTGGAAGCAATTGCCCCCACCTCCTCTCGCCGCCACTGGATAATTGATAACATTTGTCAGTCATTCATAACTTGGAAGATAATAGTTTATTTTCAGAGTTAGCAAAGAATGTTAAATCCAACATTAATTTGGGTACATTGAAGTGGAATTGAAGTGCTTTCTCTTAACATCTGGCACGTAACGGGAAAAGCGATAATTTATTAACCACATGTACTTGACATGAAGAACCAACTCACAAAACAGATGAAAACGAACACTCGGCTACATACGTTTCAAAGGATGTAAATCAAGATTCATCGGTTCTGTTTCCGTTTTATTTGCGCACGTATATATGCTTAGATACAATCAAGTTCATAGGGAAAAACGAAATGTGTGAAAACATACCAAGTTACCTTTGTTTTGGCAGCAATTTCAAGATCGCATAATAGAAGGCGCATCGAGTGCAGTTGCACCCACTAAACCTTTCCAAATACTGGAGAAATAATCATAAAAGAGAAATTCTTAAAAATAAACAAAGGAACACACACACACACACACACACACACACACACACACACACACACACACACACACACACACACACACACACACACACACACATATATATATATATATATATATATATATATATATATATATATATATATATATATATATATGTATGTATAAGAGCAAAATATTTAGACGAAATCACACCTTTGAAAATTTCTTCATAACGATCCGTCTGCTTTTTGATTTAGTGGTGTCATGTTCAGAACGATCCGTCTGCTTTTTGATTTAGCGGTGGCATTAGCTCATTTGGTCCCTGGCCATGCAACTATACTTTATTTCAGCTACTTTATATAATAAGCAAAGCGGAAATTACTTCATACTTCCCAGACAATAGAAGAAAAAAAATCACTCTTCGACTTTTTTAAAATAGACAATGAAATCAGCGACTCACACGACACGTGTATGAAGAGATCGCAAAGCCCAAGGTATTAAGAAAAAATATATGCGATCGAAGTAATTAATATCGAAGTAATTAATATCAAAGTAATTAATATCGAAGTAATTAATATCAAAGTAATTAATATCGAAGTAATTAATATCAAAGTAATTAATATCGAAGTAATTAATATCGAAGTAATTAATATCAAAGTAATTAATATCGAAGTAATTAATATCGAAGTAATTAATATCAAAGTAATTAATATCAAAGTAATTAATATCAAAGCAATTAATATCGAAGTAATTAATATCGAAGATAACAAGATGACTAGTATCTCTTGAACTTTATTATAGCGTATAACATTGATTGTTTATTTTTTTTTAAATCTTCTAATGACTTTACAAGCATTTTAATTTTGGTGTTACTAAAGTGTCTTTTATCACTTTCCTGACTTGGGAATTTTCTAGTCAAAATTGGGAAAAATTCACATCAGTTTCGGATTTTGAATGCGTCCCGTACTTCGCCCAAAATTTTGAACTAGGAAAATTACTGGCAAGTGTCATCGTCACAGAAAAACTTACGAGGTAATTATTCAATTGTCTAAACTTGAGGGAAAACATTTTCAAACGTTCACTGAAGGAAGGGTTAGGGCCTGCGAAAAAATAAACTAAGTAAGGCTGTACAATAAAACTTTGATAACATCACTTACTCGAATACTCGGCCTCACTCGAATCACTTCATCTTTCTCGGTGTACTACTGTCTCCTCTCTGTGACCTTGAAAACTCGAAACAACTGAACTATGGAATTGAAAAAAATTAGTTCCACAGTGCTTCCAGTTGTAAGTTCTGTATTTTATTTTTTGCTTTTTGCTATTGGCAGGTGCAGGAGGAGCTCACAACTTTCGGAAAAGTATAGGAATTGCAAATTAGAGAGGATCTACCTAAAAGCTACAAAATCTAAGACATTTTTATGTCTGTTTGGGTAGAATATTTTTTTAAAAATTATTTAAAAAGAGTTGTTCAACTTAAGTGCTTGAGGGGTGGGACACGTTTCGCAGTTTAAAGGAGGCGGCTGATTAGGAGATGTTCAATAGACATGAAAAAATAGCTGTCAGAAAAAAGAAGAAGAAAACACTTAGCTGGATATGGGAGGTGTTTGTTGGCGGAAGGGGAGTGGGGGGGGGGGGACATTAACGGGGATTCAGACGCTGTGTATTGCCATTACCATAGTCGTCTCAACCACTGTTCTTGGAAACCTAAAAGGTGTTTAAACGTCATTTAAAGTTACCACTGAATTTTTCAGTGTAAACCTACCGTTTTACGCTCTATCTTAAGATAATGAAATTTTCAATAGGCGTTTTGCTGTTTGAAAGTTACATAAGTATTCACAATACGCCGTTATTTTTCGTTCAAGATTGTGAGAAAAGAATCCTTCATTACGTTACAGTGCAGGATAGGAAAACTTCACCCTCTTGACTTAAGTTTGCCTCAGACATTCGGCTTTCCACCCTCGGATTAAAAACGTTTTGTCTGAGATTCGGCAAACCCTCGTGTCTGTCGCAAAACTCTGACCCTAGGGTGGAAGTTTCTTATCCTACACCGATGCATATGAAGGGTTCTCGTCATCTACTCTAGCTCAGCTGGTAAGCTAGCGCAATGAACGGCACACCAGAGGAGCATCGACGGAATGTCAGCGCAACAACAGTGTAAGCAAATTATAAGAAAATAATTAGCAATTTTACCCAACCTAAATAATGGCACAAAGTTATATTGTGATAAATTCGACAGTTTGCAAAGAAATATTTCATGGCTTTAACATAAAAGCAGCAGTCTCGGTATCAAGAGATAATGTGTATTTGTTTACAAGTTTGGATGGGATAAAAGTATGGTAAAAATAGTTGTGTTACAAAATTACATCGAAAAGTATAAAAATGTTGATTTGTCGATTTCGAACATAAAAGATTATCCTGCAATGTTTCAGAAAAGATCTAGATTTACAGATTGCATTCAATTAAGATCATAGCATCGCGATAAGCAGCATGAATCCTGGTGTCAAGATGATCAAAACAGTGCGTACGAAGAGGGAATACATTTCGTATTTGATCTGGATAATAAAAGAAATTTGTATTCGGCTAAATTTACAGTACAATTCAAAGATCTCTTAAACTTTAGAAGGTCAATCTACAACGATTCAACAGAAACAAAGATAGAATTTATGGGGAAAAAAAGTTGTTTTAAACAGCACATTGTGACTCAGTATATGAAGTAACCGTTTTTTGAATCGACCATAGAAATGTCAGAATTTGACATAAATTTTAAATCAGTCATAAGTTTAAAAGGATTGAATAAACGTCGCAAATTGCTAAAAATAAAAGTTTCCGTTGTAGATGGTGTCCCGTTGTCTTGTTGGCAACGGCTAAAGACAATTTGGCAATCGTAAAGTATTTAGTACATGTTTTTATACCGTTTGAAGACAAGACAAAGAAAAGTATTTAAGACTTTTGTACGACCCTGAAAGTACGGTTGCTTATACAAATATCAAATGCTTATTGGAACAAATTAAACTGGACAAAACTGACATATACATAGTTGACAGGATTTTGAAAACCTTAGAATGAAAGGTAAAAAGTATGTACTCGTGAAATGGGGAGGATATAATGTATCTTTTAACAGTTAGTAACTAATAGAAAACATTATTCAGTTAGGATAAATTACGGAAGAACAGTATATAAATGGCAGTATCAAGGAGCATGAAAACTTCGAGCTTTTGAAAAATAATGAGTTTTTAGAATGTGACATGTGGCAAAAGAAGTGCAATTGGAAAATTAAGGAGTTAAAACAGGCACGTCATGCGAATTTGTATTGATCACGAAAACAGAGTAGAAGAAGAAAGAACATCCTAAATCCAAAAATATCGCTGTTAACCAACAAAATGGTACATATGAAAAACGTGATACGGCGACTGCAATGCAGACAATGTCCTAGCTGGGTATTAAAGGATATCACTAAAAAATGAAAAGAAAAAAAAGCATTGAAAAATATGAAGTAGATTTTCAGTACATTTAGAAACGGCTGAAAAACAAATATAGCGTACAAGACCATACGCTGGTCTACGAGATCTTGAACAACATAATGGGTAATGTAATTCATATAGCCGTCGATGCAAACATGAGAACATTTACACTTCTTTTGAACTTCATTCAAAGATTGTATAGCAGCGATTCACATAACTATTCAATCATCTATGCATTTTTCAGACAAAATATGTATCATGTTCAATTTTAAAGCATCCACGAAACCTCAATCGCGAAGAATTACCACACAATTAACTACAATAAGTATTTTCGAATAATTTTTACAACATCTCGATGAAGAAAAAACCAGTAGATCGTTCACAGGATGCCGATATACCGATTTTTAAGAATCAGTGTCCACGGAACTTTCATTTGACACCTAGTTAATGAAGTATTCTATAGTTGATGCGCCAAAGAGCACTACTAGCAGTTTTGCATGAACTTTATACAGTGTAGCATATAAATAGAAGAATTATCTTATTGGTTAGGTTGCACAAAGCAATGTACATCATCTACAGAAATGTTTGCACAAAATTGCAATTTGTATCAGTTGGTATCATAACAACATCCTACTCAATCAAAAGCGTAAAAGAACTGAATTATTTCCTCGGCAAAATGAAACATGAATTGCAATACATTATGGACTTTCTGCAAGATATTAAATGTTACACTTACTGTGGAAAAGGCCTCAGAAACAAAAAGGCATCGAGAAAGCACGAGACTAACCGTGCCTTTGTGCACTGAGTCCAGCTTTGATGAAACTGACCTTAAGTACCACGTTTTTGAGGTCTATATGTATTTCACATAAGGCACACTTTTGGCTGGTACAAGAGATATGTAGAATTCAACTAGCTATGTAAACAAATCCTCAGAAATTCGAAGTATTTAACTCTTTATGCGACCTTTTCCTGCAATGAGATCAACATTAAAAAAACAAGAAGAGAAGATTCACCAAAAGAGTTTAAAAACATTGTAGAAGAAAGTCAAGCAAAAGCTGATAAAAGATTTAAAATGAAGAAGCGTATCAATCATCTAGCGAATTATAACTTCGGAAAAAAGTGAGTTTGTTTACAAAATTAAAGGAACTAGAAGCAAGTTTGAATAGATTCTTCTTGTTGTAACGAATCCACAAAAAGAGTTAGAGCAAACTGATGAGGATCTCAAACAAATAGAGAATTACACGGAAAACGAGTTAAACACAGATCAAACAGAAGAGCTAAAAGAGGAAAATGAATTATTTGGGAAACTGACTATATCAAAATTGTGTTGCTTTCTGGCGTCGGCTATATCGTATACAAATTGGAATCATCACCAAAACCTATACATACTACAGTACAAAACGAAGTGACGATAAAAAATTCAGATGTCGGAGACTTTGAAAAATCAAACCTACTGTGCAACCTAGCAGCAACTGTGACATTCCCGAAAAATTGTAGATTATGTTTTGCGTGCGTGCATTGCACAATTTTGTGTATTTAAATGTTCGAAGCAAAGAACACTCTAAATAAGATTTACCGCGCATCGTTGGAAACAGTTGTACCAATTTCGTGTAGTATGCTGATGCAAGAATTAGTCAATTTCAAGAAAGGGCTACCGTCTCAAATGTGCATGGAAGAAATACTTAAATTGCTCGTAAATGTGGCTATGTACCATGTCACGATAGACCATTTTATTGTGCACGGATTTTCATCAGGTCAGCCTCGTTGACAGGTCAGCCATAGGCAGATCACTGAATGTGGATACAGCGTGCAAAAGCACAGCGAGTCTCGTGCTTTCTCAATGAGATCAACGAAGGTGGATACAGAGTGCAAAAGCACAGCTAGTGTCGTATTGTCTCAGTACCTTTTTGTTTCTGAGACCTTTTCCACGGTACGCGTAACGTTTAACACCTTGCAGAAAGTCCGTAATATATTGTAATTCATGCTTCTTACTACCATTGTATGAATTCCTTTCTTTTACACATTTGTTATGATACTACCTGATAAAATTGCAATTTTATCGAAATTTCTGTATACGATGTCAATTGCTTTGTGCAACCTATCCAATAAGGTCATTCTATCTAGATGTAACACTATTTAAAGTGAATGCACATTTGGCCATTCTTGGTCTTTGGAACATCCAATATCTCATTCTTCATGAATCTGGCGTCTGTGAAAACTGAATGTTCACACTCTGTATATCTAGTTTTTCATATTTATATTTTCCATCGTTATATCTTTCGATTCTTCTGCGATGTCGTTTATTACCCATTAAGGACATTACCAAAATTGCAGATGCCTTATCACGTTTTACACGTGTACCAGTTGTTGTTTAACTGCAGTGTTTTTGGATGTGCATTATTTTCCCCTTTGGTTTCGTGATCAGTACAAATTTGCATGACGTGCATTTTTTAACACTCAAACTTTTATTTTCTAATGCGATGTTGTTTTTTTTTTTTCACATCTGTCAAATTGTAGAAACTCGTTATCTTTCAAAAACTCGAAGTTTTCACGTTCCTTGATACTGCTTTCAGTAGTTATTCTTCCATCGTTTATTTTAATGGAACGAGGTTTTCCGCTAGTTCCGAACTGTTTACCCATTCATCATATTTATGGTTCAGTTCTGAAATATCACTATGTTCTAGGGACCTTGAAGTATTTTTGTTTCTTAAATTTGAGTGTTCCAGAAATGCTTTCATACCCATTTATTGTAGTAGTAAGATTTCAATAGCACGAATTTGCTGTAGTGATCATTCGCTTAAATCAGTAGCACGTATTTTGTCTTGTGATCATTCACTTAATTCAATAGCGCGAATTTGGTCCAGTGATCTTTCGCTCAAATCAATAGGATCGTAGACTATCTGTATCTGGCTCCTTTGTTTGTGTTGGTTGGTTGACATCGGCTTAGTATTTCTCTCGATTTTCTGCTAACTGTCCTATTATGAATGTCTCGTGCATTTTACTGTTCGCATTTTGTGTGTATTTTTTGTTTTAACGTGCTGGTGAAATATCTGTATGTATAGATTCTACCACATAAACACTTAAATATTTGATCATCATATTCTTCCCCGTAGACATAAGACTTTGCTCTGTCTAAATCAATTTGCTTCTTAAATGAGCACTCTCTGCATAGTTTGTATCTAGGATTCTTTTTTTTTTTTTTTCTTTTGATAAATTTCAGTAACACAATTATGTCATCCCCATTTATCGGAGCAGTAAGATTTAAATATCACGATAGTAGTTGTTACACTAAAGTAGCTAGAACTGTAAATATATAGCCGGTACAGAAAAATAAATTCGAACCCCCACCCCCACCCCCAGTGTTCGAAAAACCTCTTTTCTAAGCACCGTTTCATTGCATTTATTTTACATTTACAACTGCGCTAGAAATATTTTCGTACTGCATGGTAATAGCAACCTGATATAGTATCTGCTTTGGGTAAATAGGTAGGTAGATTGGTTGAGAGGAATAGCTCGTCAGACAGACAGGTATGTAGTATGTTAGTAATGCATATATATATATATATATATATATATATATATATATATATATATTGTTATGTATGATGTTTATATAATGTTGTGAATGTTGTAGGAAGTTATAAATGTTTTTTTTCACTTTAGTATTTGCTTGAGTCTTAGTGTTGTCAGGAAAAACATGTTTAACTAGTGTCCTTGAATTAGGTTGTTTTGATCAATATGTTTTCTCAATTTGAAGGTCAAGGTTGAATTTTTGTTTACAAGTAAAAATTCCATTAAGATGACTCATGTTCTAGAACATTCTGTCATGTGACCAATCTTTATATATACCATGTTTGGTGGACATTTATTCAGTTTTGACATTACCATCAGTCTTGTAAAGAGCTATTACAGTTGTGAAAATTCATTCCAAATTCTAAGAGAGGAATTATTTTAAATATTCATTGGATTATAACAGTGCTCATAAACTTTTGGATTTTGGATTTTTAATTGATGATTTTGGAATTTATGTGAACTTATTCAGAGATTTTGGAATACTTCATTTTGACATCAGCACATCAAGATTTCTAGTACATCAGGACTTTGGAGACCATTAACACATCATAACATTCAAGGACACAGCCGTGAATTCGGAACATTCTATATTTAGGACTTGTGATTAGAACAATCATTCTTATTGGATTATTAGGATTTCAAAACACATTACTGTAAGTGACTTTTTGATTTTTTCATTTTAATTATCTAGTAATAAATTGCTTGTTGATTTTTACATGATTTGTTGGTTTCACTTTCTTTCTGTTACATTTTTCTTAGACCATAGAGTCGTAACAGAAATTGGGGGCTCGTCATCTGGGATCTGAATTTCTTTAAAGCATATTAGAGACATTAAATTTATCTTTGAAATTCATATTGATTTTGTCTCGGAGGATTGTTTTTTGTCTTTGGCAAAGATTTTTAATAGAGAAATTTTTTTTGTGTGAAACCAACAAGCATTTACAATGGCATCTAATGTTCAGAATTTCATTTCAAAACCTACCCAGGAGGGGTTAGAGTGCATGAGAAAGCATGAGTTGCTCGAGCTTGCCAGAAAATACAGTCTATCTGAGGCAAAAGTATCATTGACAAAACAGGAGATAAAGATTATTTTGATTCAGTATTTAGTAGGAAAGGGAATTTTTGAAAATAGTGCTTTAAGTTTGAAGAGAAAGCCTGTATCTGGTTCTGACAGGAAATTAAGGGAATTAGAGTTAAAGAACCAGATGGATTTAGAATTGGCAAAGCTTCAGATTCAGAGAGAGAGAGAGAGAGAGAAAGAAGAGAGGCAGATACAGGTGGAGAGAGAGAAAGAAGAGAGGCAGATCCAAATGCAGAAAGAAGAGAGGCAGATGGAGAGAGAAAAAGAAGAGAGGCAGTTGGAGAGGGAGATGCAGAGAGAGAGAGAAAGAGAAGAAAGGGAAATGCAATTTAAATTAAGAGAATTAGAACTGGCAAACAGAGCACACTCCACTCCTTTAAACACAAGTCCAGGTTTTGATGTTACTAGATATATTAGGTTAGTACCCCCTTTTCAGGAAAAAGAAGTAGATAAATACTTTCTTCATTTCGAGAAAATAGCTGAAAACTTGAAAAGGCCCAGAGAGCATTGGACTTTGTTATTACAAAGTGTACTTATTGGCAAAGCTCGTGAAGTCTACACTTCACTGTCAGTACAACAAAGCACTGATTATGATGTGGTTAAGGAGTACATCTTGAAAGCTTATGAGTTGGTACCAGAGGCATATCGACAAAGGTTTAGGAATTGTAGAAAAGAAACTGGACAAACTCATGTCGAATTTGCAAGGGATAAAGAACAACTATTTGATAGGTGGTGCTCAGCCAAGAAAGTTGATCAAGCTTATGATAACCTCCGACAGCTCGTATTAATTGAAGAGTTCAAAAGGTGCATCCATAGTGATGTTAAATCCTATCTTGACGAGCAGAATGTGGAAACTTTGGAAAATGCTGCTCGTATGGCTGATGATTATTCCTTGACTCACAAAATTTCATTTGGTAATAAATCGTCCTCTCAGCAGTTTTCTGGTAAAAAACCATTTCAATCTCATTCGAGTACTTCCAAATTTCACAACAGCACAACTGTTAGGAATCAAACATCTGATAAGACTGATCAGAAATCCTTATCTCTTCCTACGTGCACTTATTGTAAAACGAAAGGGCACGTTATTTCTGATTGCTTCAAGTTGAAAAATAAGCAACAGAGTAAAGACAGAGCTTTTCCAAATGCTCTTATTTCTACGAGGTCAAGGTCACGGTCTTGTATTGAAAGCAATACATTTGTTGGGTCAAACAAACCCCAGTCTGATTCTATTTTAGAGGCTTATGAACCATTCATGTCAGAAGGTTCTATATCACTTATTGGTGATTCTGCCAAGCCTATCCAAATTAAAATATTAAGGGACACTGGAGCTTCTCAGAGTCGTTTATTATCAGGTACTTTGCCTTTGTCTGAGGAGTCTTCTTCAAGTGAAAGTGTTCTTGTTCAGGGAGTAGAGTGCGGCTTTGTAAATGTTCCTCTTCATTGTGTAAATTTGGCATCAGACTTAGTTTCTGGACCTGTGACTGTTGGGGCAGTGACTTCTTTACCCATAGAGGGTGTTCATTTATTACTAGGCAATGACCTAGCTGGAGATAAGGTTGTGGTTAATCCACTTGTAACTGACAAGCCTTGTTTGGATCAGAAAGTTGATCCTGTCGAAACTGAAATCCCTGATTTGTACCCTGCTTGTGCAGTTACTAGAGCTATGGCAAAAAGAGCTCTTGAGAGTGATGTTGATCAGGATATTATTCCTTTAGCTGACACATGTATTGGTCAGTCTTTTGATGAGGTCACTTTTTCCCCAGGTATTGATCAATCAAATGGTATTGATCACAGTGATCCTCTTTTGGCAACTCATTCTCTTTGTTCTAATCAGGATGACAAACGACAATCCCTTGTCGTTGAACAGGAGCAAGATCCCGAGATATCTTGTTTGTTTCAGAGGGCTATTAGTGAAACTGAAGCCACACAAGTTCCAGTGTGTTACTTTGTGAAAAATGGGGTCCTTATGAGGAAATGGAGACCACCTGATGTACCCGCTGGTGACGAGTGGTCAGTGAGCTATCAAATTGTTGTTCCTAAGTCATATCGACAGGAAATTCTTAATTTAGCCCATGAAACTCCTTTGGCTGGTCATTTAGGAGTCCGTAAGACTTATCACAAGATCTTGAATCATTTTTATTGGCCGAAACTCAAAAGTGATGTTTCTAAATATTGCAGATCTTGTCACACTTGTCAAATGGTAGGAAAACCCAATCAGAAGATACCTAAGGCTCATCTGCAACCTATTCCTGCATTTGATGAATCATTTAGTAGAATAATGGTAGACTGTGTTGGTCCTTTACCTAAAACCAAGTCAGGCAACCAATACTTGTTGACCATCATGTGTGCATCTACAAGATTTCCAGAAGCAATTCCTCTGAGAAATATAAAAACTAAAACTATTGTGAAAGCTTTGGTGAAGTTTTTTACACTTGTTGGCCTTCCCAAATCTGTCCAGTCGGATCAAGGGTCAAATTTTATGTCTGGAATTTTCCAACAAGTTATGCATGAATTAGGCATCCAACAGTTTAAATCTTCTGCCTATCACCCTGAAAGTCAAGGTGCTTTGGAAAGATTTCATCAAACTTTGAAGAATATGATTCGATCATATTGCTTTGATACAGAAAAGGATTGGGATGAGGGTGTTCATTTGTTGTTGTTTGCTGTTAGGGAATCAGTTCAAGAGTCGTTGGGTTTTAGTCCCTTTGAACTAGTTTTTGGTCATACTGTCCGTGGACCATTGAAATTATTGAAAGAGAAACTTCTTTCAAATGAAGATTCGAAGATTAATCTTCTTGATTTTGTCTCTGATTTCAAATACAAGTTGTCAAAGGCCTGTGAAGTAGCAAGAACTAATCTTCACACTACCCAGTCAAAAATGAAATTAAGGTATGACAGAAATTCACAGGAAAGTAGTTTTAAACCTGGTGACAAAGTTCTGGCTCTCTTGCCCATAACTCAAAATCCTCTTCAGGCTAAATTTTATGGTCCTTATACCGTTGAAAAGAAAGTAAATGACTTAAATTATATCATTAACACTCCTGGGAGACGGAAACAGAAACAACTTTGTCATATAAATATGTTAAAGGAATATTTTGACAGAGATAGCTCAGCTAATTATTCTGTTAATTTAGTTGTACCTGTCCCACACAGTGAAGATATCAACGATGGAGTACGATCAGACTATAGTGACTCTGGTATAACCAATCTTCGGAATTCAGAAATATTGAACAACCTAGACCAGAAACTTTCATATCTACAACAACTGGAAAGAAATGAACTAAAACAGCTATTACATGACTATGAGCACTTGTTTCCTGATGTTCCAACACGAACAGGTAAAATTTATCATGACGTTGACATTGTAGATTCTGCGCCTATGAAACAGCATCCTTATAGGATGAATCCTCTCAAACAGAACTATATGAAGAAAGAAATTCAGTATCTACTGGAGAATGATTTCATAGAACCAAGTAAAAGTAACTGGAGTTCACCATGTATTCCTGTTCCCAAGCCAGATAATACAATCCGTATGTGTACTGACTATAGAAAAGTCAACAGTGTCACCAAAACAGATTCATTTCCAATCCCAAGAATGGACGATTGCATTGATAAAATTGGAAATGCGGAATATGTCACCAAGTTTGACCTTTTAAAAGGATTCTGGCAAATTCCACTGACGGAAAGGGCAAAAGAAATTTCAGCATTTGTAACTCCAGATGGACTTTATCAATATAAAGTCATGCCGTTTGGAATGAAAAATTCGCCTGCAACGTTTCAACGTCTGATGAACATGATAACATTTGGTCTTGATAATTGTGACGCTTATATCGATGACGTCATTATCTACAACAACACCTGGGAAGATCATTTGGAAACCATTCGAAAATTCTTCGATCGACTCAGCGATGCGAATCTGACAATTAATTTGAGCAAAAGTGAGTTTTGCCATGCTTGTGTCACATTTTTAGGACATATTGTGGGACAAGGTCAAGTTAAACCTTTAGAAGCTAAGGTCAAAGCTATCTCTGAATTTCAAGTTCCAATTTGTAAAAAGCAACTGATGCGATTTCTAGGTATGGCTGGATATTATCGGAAATTTTGTTCCAATTTTTCCAAAATTGCTGAACCTTTGACAAGTTTATTGAGTAAGAAAACCAAATTTCATTGGTCTGACAAGTGTCAGGAATCTTTTGACAAGTTAAAGGCCATGCTTAAGAATGCACCAGTTCTTTCTGCACCAAATTTTAGCCAATCATTTAAATTATCTGTTGATGCAAGTGATGTAGGGGTTGGTGGAGTATTGATTCAGGAAGACAAAAGTGGTGTGGATCACCCTGTGTGTTATTTTTCTTAAAAACTAAACAAGCACCAGAAAAATTATTCCACAATTGAGAAGGAACGTTTGGCTTTGATATTGGCTTTACAGCATTTTGAAGTGTATGTTACCTCAGCTCTTTCTCCAATTATTGTGTACAGTGATCACAATCCCTTTACTTTCATCAAGAAAATGAAAGATAAAATCGGAGATTGTTGAGATGGAGTTTGATATTGCAGGAATATAACATTGACATCAAACACATCAGAGGAAAAGACAATGTGATTGCAGATGCACTCTCACGTGCCTAGAAATGTAATATTGCTTGATGTAATTAAGTCTAGTATCATAAAACATGTTCTTATGTAATTTTGGTTATTATAGTATGAGATGTATATTCAAAAGAAAGCTTTATTATATAAATCTTTCTTTTTCTTTATGAGGGGAGGTGTTATGTATGATGTTTATATAATGTTGTGAATGTTGTAGGAAGTTATAAATGTTTTTTTTCACTTTAGTATTTGCTTGAGTCTTAGTGTTGTCAGGAAAAACATGTTTAACTAGTGTCCTTGAATTAGGTTGTTTTGATCAATATGTTTTCTCAATTTGAAGGTCAAGGTTTAATTTTTGTTTACAAGTAAAAATTCCATTAAGATGACTCATGTTCTAGAACATTCTGTCATGTGACCAATCTTTATATATACCATGTTTGGTGGACATTTATTCAGTTTTGACATTACCATCAGTCTTGTAAAGAGCTATTTCAGTTGTGAAAATTCATTCCAAATTCTAAGAGAGGAATTATTTTAAATATTCATTGGATTATAACAGTGCTCATAAACTTTTGGATTTTGGATTTTTAATTGATGATTTTGGAATTTATGTGAACTTATTCAGAGATTTTGGAATACTTCATTTTGACATCAGCGCATCAAGATTTCTAGTACATCAGGACTTTGGAGACCATTAACACATCATAACATTCAAGGACACAGCCGTGAATTCGGAACATTCTATATTTAGGACTTGTGATTAGAACAATCATTCTTATTGGATTATTAGGATTTCAAAACACATTACTGTAAGTGACTTTTTGATTTTTTCATTTTAATTATCTAGTAATAAATTGCTTGTTGATTTTTACATGATTTGTTTGTTTCACTTTCTTTCTGTTACATTTTTCTTAGACCATAGAGTCGTAACAATATATATATATATATATATATATATATATATATATATATATATATATATATATATATATATGATTTCATTGCATGCATGTATATATATATATATATATATATATATATATATATATATATATATATATGAGAGAAAGATTTCATACAGACGTACCTATGTACATACCTAACTACGTATACCTATTTACCCAGCTGTCTATCTATCTATCGATAGATGGTCAAAGGCTTAGACTCGTGACCAGAACGGTGCGGACTCAACTTCCATGATTGGTTCAGCCCGAATCGGCTACCGTGGTGTTTTCTTGAGCAGCACTTGGACAGGGCATGATATAACTCCAAACCAAACCAAAATATATATTTATCTATCTATCTATCTATCTATGGAGAGATTGAGAGGGAGAGAAGTTTATAAGTAGGTAGGTAGGTAGGTAGGTAGGCAGGCAGGTAGGTAGGTAGGTAGGTAGGTAGATAGATAGATAGATAGATAGATAGATAGATAGATAGATAGATAGATAGATAGATAGATAGATAGATAGATAGATAGATAGATAGATAGATGGAGAGAAGTATGACAGTAGGTGGGTAGAAAAGTAAGTAGGTTGATTGGATGATATTTTTTGTTGTATTTGTTTCCAGACACGACAATGAAAGTCTTTCATCTAATGAGTATTTGTTTCATCATTTTCTAACATCAGTGCTATGTCTGACACATGGCTCTGCACAATTACTGTCCAATATGACCGTATTGTCAATTAAATATCCCAGATAGCCGTCTAGATCCCGCACGCTGCTAATATTTATTGAAATGAAATCAATAGCAAATTTAGATGAACACACTCTGGGGCAATACAAGTACAATTTTCATATAATATTCATAACCAATACACTTGGAAAAACAATCGTAATTATTTACAAATAGAAATTTGGGAAATATAATCCCAAAATGTAATAGACTTGGTTTGGGATGGCCATTTGACCGTTAATAATTTCACTCCAATTCTGAATTTCAAAGTGGCATCGATTTGTAAGCTTATAATTATTGCTGTATCCAGGACAGTCAATTCTATCGCCTGACTCTAAATAGGGATTTCGAACCACCTTATTTAAAGAGTCAAAAGTAAAACTAAATATAATTAACCCTGTCTTAGCGGACAATTCATATAATTGACACATGCTCATACAGGACAACAGTTATAAACCCCCTTTTCTTAATCTCACTTACATATTTAAACTCTATATAAAAGACAACTTTCCACAAAGGACAAACTTTATAGTATCTTAAGAGTTCTTGATATACATATTTTTCCGTGTTTCATAATGCTATTAAAAAGTCCTTAAGAGCCGTGGTAATTGGTAGAGTGTTGGACTCGTAATGAAATTGAATTATTCTCGATTGCGACCAATCTGGTCATGTGCGAGTACCGGACTCGTAATCGTTCGTTCGTTGGATTTAGTTCGTGTGCGGCCATTCGGACTCGTAATCCAAGGGTCTCTGGTTTTATACCAGCCCAGGCCAGCCTGGGTTGGCTGCCTTGGCGTGGCCTTGGGAACGGTACTTAGCTCCCATTATAGCCAACAGTGGCGTTAAAATCGAAAAAAAAGCAAACAATCTTTAAAGTCTGTAATAACTCAGCCCATAAACAGCGAGTATATTTGATCACTACATATGATCTATATTTTCTTCTTGAATAGAGATCAAGGTCCTTGACATATATGTTCAGCTCACTGTCTCCTTAATTTTTAGTAAGTTTTTACTAGCATAAAACTTACTAAATATTGAAAACAAAGCTAGTGGAACTTTTGAAGCTGCTGTGTTGCTTTACCGGATTAAACATTTCCGTGCTATTATAAGCTCATGCTTTCTACTGAATCCCCCAAATCATATATTTGCAATTGCATTTGACAAAGTTTCTGAAAATAAATATGGCTTAAAAACAAACTTTTCAATCTAATGATCGCTCCCTAAGTGAAATAGTTCTGATTAGCTGATTACATTTTCATAAATTAAAAAAAAAAAAAAAAAAAAAAAAAAAAAAAGACAGCGGGGTCAAACAGTATGTGCAGGTAGTGGTGTTGTTCAATAACGTCATATTTTGCCACGACTTGAGAACTCTCTGACATGTTATGAGTGTTGTAATTATCTGTTGGGTGAGACGCTTCAATTTTATTTTCTTGCTATTGATCGGCTAGAATAAAAGATGAGCACTTGTCGCATTTGTTGGAGTATAATACAAATCCAGCTGCAAACAGCGTAGACCAAGATTTTAGCGTCGCATAATGCGAAGGCAAATTAGGAATGCGTTAGGGTTCTGTGACCTTTAATTTGTTGTTCAGGTATGTTGGTAACCATGGTTAACATAAACAGAAATTAGAAATTAGATGAACCAAAGTCACTTAAACATCTGATTGACGATTTAGACGGATCCATATTTCTGGTCACAAGCACCAAAAGTCACCACAGGACCGTCGCTGTTCGTCATTCGGAACATCTCGGGGTTTTCCGCAGTAGTGTTATTATGCTCGCAGAAAAACACGAAGTGTTCCAAATGTGCTGTTTCATGCGATCATACAAAGGACTAAAATTACAGATCCCGACCTGCTGGCGCAGCATGCGATACCAGGTCTGGGTCTATGCTATTCGCAGTTAGGTATGCGTTCTATTCAGGTTTGAATACTGTAAAACCAACCAATATTTAGCAATCTCAACATTTCACGTCACGGGCATTTGGACCATTTCTGACTTTTCCGTATTAGCTTTAAATCGCAACCGCTCTCAGCAGGTTGAACAAATTGGTTGAAGTGTTTAGAAAAAGAGCATCTCAGGCAAGAAAACCAACTTAGGTAAGTAGTTTATACGTTAGTGTCTTTGGCGGACTACATCGTTTACACAAACCATTGCTTATAGCAAAATTAGACGCAAATACGTACATCGTATCGAGCATGTTTTTAAGATGGCGGCTTCCAACTCAAACCAAGTTTTTGCGCGTAATTTTACTATAAGCAATATTTCGCGAAAATGACGGCGAGCAGCAAAGACGCTGTATTAGCAACTATTTATCTTGGCTAGTTTACTTGTCTGAGCAGCTCTGATTTCAGCAAACATTTCGACCAGCTGTTGTAGTTGGCTATAACATAAAGCAACTGTCCAAAAAATGAAAGTTTCCGCATGCTTGTGACGTATAATCGTGAAATTGTTGAGTGATCAAATCAGTGCTATCGAAATGCATATTTAAAATCCCTTGAGCATTGTTACTCTTTCTTCTTTTTAATGCAAATTAGGGTATCGGAGATAGAAATACAGGCTTCATTACACACACACACACACACACACACACACACACACACACACACACACACACACATATATATATATATATATATATATATATATATATATATATATATATACACACACCTTACGAATAGAGATATATACAAAAATTAACAATATTCTTGCTTTAAAGGATCTGAAAAGTGTTGAGACAGTGAGGAACAAAGCTTTCGGGTTATCAAGAGTGCTCTCTCTCTCTCTCTCTCTCTCTCTCTCTCTCTCTCTCTCTCTCTCTCTCTGACAGACCCCCCCCCCCCCCACACACACACACACATACAAGTAGAAGATACACCGATCCAGAGCTAATTTGGATACATATGAACTAATCTAACTTGGACGTTTCAATTTCAGAAGTACATATTTATTATATTTTATTTTCGGCAGATATAAACTTTACACTTGATTGCTAGTGTCAAATCCATTACTTCTGTATTACAATAAAGGTATTATATAACACGCTTAAAATACACCAATTTAAAAAATATAAATCTATATGTTAAATTTATGTTCATTTGGAATGGGGAACAATTTTAAACTTTTTAAACTACAGAAGCTCTGCAGGAGTACAATTTGCGTACACTACACAAGGCGTGAATCACGTAACTTAAAACCCCTCTTTATGCCGGAGTTACCATATTTAAGGTTTGTGTAAGTCAGTTTCAGAAATGAATTACTTACTCAGACGTTTTAAACTGCCAATGTTAATTGAAATGTCGATATTATGAACAGTATTTCCTTGTACTCAAATGTTCTTTTTCTCTTTTACTGTTAAATCCAAAATTATAATTTTGATTTGCACAGATTGCTCAATGGCTGAGGCGAAATGTGTTTATGCATGGGACTGGTTATGCGATATCACCAGTGCTTGTTGATTCCTTTCATTCCGTATATTTGTGAATAATATAATTGCGCATAGCCTAACGTGGGCTGTGTATAGAAACTGAACTCATCTGATTGCTTTAATAGGTTGTGACAGTTGGTTGATTTTTCGGATTGCCAAGCACAGCAGGAAAGAAATCATCTCAAAGAAGTATTGCTCTATTGGATTTTAAGGTAAAATCGTAAACATAACATATAATGTACATACAGACAGAGAGACGTACATACATATATACATATCGTATTTCTTTATATCTATGCTGCCTGGTACATTTACAGATGTGTGCATGTTCAATATTTATTCTTTAATGTGCCTTAATTTACACGTAATCAGATTGCAGTCTTTTGTATACAGCACCGTATTTATTAATGATTCAGATTCAAAGAAAGTCACTCGTTTAGATTCTATTTGGCCACAAAGTTTTATTCTCTAGGAAGGGATAACATATGTAGCTTTCTATTTGTATCAGCACACCGTTTTGCTTTTTATTTATGTTGATATGTTCATATGCATGTCATCTAATCAAAAGTCACCTTTTATGATCAACCCGTAACCGCGACTTCCTATTTTCTGCCTGTTCCTCTTTGCATCTTTATTGTTATAATTTATAGGGGTCTACTCTCTCTCTCTCTCTCTCTCTCTCTCTCTCTCTCTCTCTCTCTCTCTCTCTCTCTCTCTCTCTCTCTCTATATATATATATATATATATATATATATATATATATATATATATATATATCATAAGTATCAATAACAATTGTTTCAAGTGCCTGTATGTATTCATATTGGGATTAAAGCAGGGCAGGTGCGGCGGAGACGGTCATAGAACCTAAATTTAGCTATAATTTGTAGACGAATGAACAGAAAAGTTAACAGTAAGCACAAATAGTTCGGGTGTACTTTACACTCATTACTGTAGACTGTACTCTAAAATCAACAAAAAATCGTCAGTCTTTCCTTTCCAGGTAACCATATCATCAAGTCGCATACCTCCAGCTTAATATTTCTGTGCGTTCTTCGCTTTGTTATTAAACATTGCCTTCCGCAATTCCAATGCTTTACTGCACTGAAAATTATACACACACACACTGTATTTTTTTTCAAAAATACCTTTACAAGTAGCAAATATATGCACACGCTGGCCAGAGTGAAATTTGAAATGAATACCCTCTTTTTTTCGTGTAGTAACACGACAAAAAAAGCATAAAAAATTCTAGCGAATCTCCGTAGAGTACGTATTAAAACTCTCTAACCTGTATGATAATATTATTTATTCGTATTTAAAAATTCTGTTAGCGTTATCAAGTTTTCTCCTGTAGAATCCAGGATAGTACTTACCGCTCTGTTTAGTGTATATTTGTAATTCTCTCTCTCCCTCTCTCTCTCTCTCTCTCTCTCTCTCTCTCTCTCTCTCTCTCTCTCTCTCTCTCTCTCTCTCTCTCTCTCTCTCAATATAGCTTTCTATTTGTATCACCACACCGTTTTGCTTTTTTTTTATGTTGATATGTTCATACGCATATCATCTAATCAAAAGTCACCCTTTACGATCAACCCGTAACAATTCAATATATTGAATCTCAACTGTCAAATAATGGTTCACACAGGTTGCTGTTTTATCAAGGTTTCATTTATTTCATCTTATAAATATCACATAATAAAATGACTTTATCTTTGATTTTACTAATATATGCCAATAGGTATTACATACCGTCCCTGATATTCGCGAGATCAATTATAGCAATTATTGTAATTAACTCAACCTACCTCACTTTTGGGAGTTTACAGGATCTACACGACTTTATATGTAACTGTAAGGGAGAAGTGACTAATTATTTTTAAAATTTACATTTAATAATGTACGTTTAATTAATTTTGCCTGGCTATGCTAGTTATTAAAAAAGAACCCTACCGCGTCATCACAACAGACTGGCACTCATATATGACCATAACCGCTAGGATCCTGAAATTCTAATGGCTCTTGACGGTAATTTTTACCCCCGAAAATGAACGTGGCGGACATATGTTTGTGAAATTTAATATAAAAACATTCAATTGAGATATAACAAGTTGTGACAAAAAAGAAAACATTGATTTATCTAATCATTAAATGTACCGTAAAATGTCATTTTTGGTTCAGCATTTGCTGCTACTTTAGTGTTAGTAATATCCTTCCATGATTAAACGTTATTAAAAATTATGATAATTATGTATTTTTGAAAAATTCTTTAGAATTTCACCCAATAACAGTATTTTATTCCCCTCTGCCATTTTAACAAATGAATAAATGACAACATGCTGACTTATTACGTTGAAAATACGTAACACCTAATTAACGGGCATGAATGGTGAGTCAGATGGTGAAATTTTATTTGATCAGGTCCCCAAATAAGCCTTGAAGAACGATAATAAAATTTAGTTGTTGTTGCTAGTATATTTTCTTCTTAATTGGGTCCTTGGCTTCAATTATTTTCTGAAGGTATTTTGTGCTGACACACCGCGATGAAAGCCACATGGTGTGAGGGACTGATGTAATGTCTAGATCTATGGTATAGACCCTGGGGCAATCATTCATTTATTGGATTTTTATCGTCCAGCGGATAGGCTTTCACACCTCTTTGTTTAATGTTTAAACAATTGGGAAAATATAATGACCAAATAAGCCTAGTCGGCGACATCCCTTTTTATTCTTCGAGAAAGAAGTAATGTGTGAACTTGACCTAGTCGCCTTTGAAAAATAAATTTAGTTGGCAACATCTTTATTGATTATCCAGCTAAGAAACAATCCGTAAAAGAGACCTAGAGACCGCTGAATTTTACTTCGTTCAGGTGTTTATTGGCAGTGTAATAGATAAACAAATCAACCACAAGCCGACATAATATCATTCGAGAATTCCTATGACCGATGTCCGCGTGCTCAGAGTATGCGTCGGTCAAAACCTTTGAACTACTGGACGTGTAAGGCAATTACAGGAATTTCATGAACTCTGCACGTTGTGTTTGTGTGTATATATATATATATATATATATATATATATATATATATATATATATATATATATATATATATACACACACACACACACACACACACATGGAGAGAGAGACAGAGAGAGATAGGCAAACCACAGGTATATAGGCATATAGGTAAATTGAAGGTGACCAAATAATGGTGGTCACCTTGATAGCTATACCAGGCTTGACTGCATTATGAAGGTATATATATATACTTTTTTTTCCTGCCATGAAAATTAAAATTAAAAGTGTTTTTCCATCCCTGCTGTCCAATGAGAGAAATCTTCCAAACATGTACAAGGATGATAACTTGAAAATGTAGACGCCATTTAGATTCTTATGAATGATCATATATAATATCGCTTAAATGTATTTAAACAAAATCCTTCAAATGAAAAAATCCTGTACATGTACAAATAAATTTGGCCACATCTGTAATAATCAGTCACAAATGTGGAAAAGTTTCGTTTCGTATGGTGAAAACTCGGTTCCAACAAATGTACACAAGTATGGTTACATATTCAAACAAATATTCTTACAGAGTCGGTATTGTATCCTCAGCAATTTCAAGTATCAGCTGCAGATGTAAAGCCTTTTGTGATAAATGTAAAAATGAGGCACCCGTAAATGTGAAAATATTGATTAAAAATGTGAAAAATTATTTAATATGTGGAAAGTTAATTCAACAAAATGTCAAAGAGCAGAATTTTGACTAAATTTTGTAAATTATCCTCTGAGTTCCATTAATTTTCTTCAAATAACGTATTGTTGGATATTTGGTTTAATATCTTATCGACCAGATTATAAGGTGCTTGATACATAAAATTAATTGAATTCTAATCGAAAAGCGTCCATCTTCTACCAGATCAAACTGTAATAATGAAGATTTAAAATCGGTTCATAGCTTCCTACCAGACAACGGCTTTGAAACAACCCCAAACCCCCACCCCCAGTAATTTTAAGTAAATACCAGTCTTCTAGATATCACTTGAAAAATAAAAGAAAGAAATAGCGTTTAAAGATTAATGTACCGATTGAAGAAAAACTCTGCTTTTGCCATTTCTGGATTTTTCTTTTCACACATGTTGTATTTTTTCCTTTACATCTGCAGCCAATTTTGGGCCTTATAGGAACCTAGTTTTTACCTACGTGAAAAAGAGTTTCTACATTTGTAGTTATTTTTATATGAGTAATCTAATTTTGTTCAAATATATGGGAGTCTTTAGAACATAATGCACTGATACTGTACTGTTTTTTAATACATTTGTGGCATTCCCTTTTTAGCATGGTAAATTATTTTGTTACAATCCCCACGCTTTAGTGGGGACATTGTGATGCCGTTCTTTGTCTGTTTGTCTCTCCGTTGGTTCCTTTGGCCATCCGCCCGTTACCAAATCTCATTCTATCCAGCATTGTGGAAATTCACGAAACTTTGTGGTCATGATGCACTTGGAATGATCATCTGCAAGGGGGATGGGGTGTCGTCCTTGACACCCACCCCACTGTCACTATTTTATTTATTTTCTGACCAGACTTTTTATATGCAGTCATAGCAGAAAGACGCATCATATATGTGACGGAATTCGCTTTTCTCACATTTGTATGAAACCTAATTTTTTGCACGTGAAACGAAAGGATTTTATTTTAGTAGTTTCTTTTTGCATTTTGCTTTCAAATTATTTTCACATAATTAGCATTTGTACATTTGAATAATAGTTACGTTTAACGGTGCTACAGACATACCAAAGGTCCAACATTCACACTTAGCTGCCCTGGATTGGTCGATCAGGAAAATGCATTAGACGGCAGAAAAATACAAGATATCAATTGTTATTCAATGTCAAGGTCGAGACTGTTTTTGCGCCAGTATTTTACAAATGGTTAATGTCTCGTTCAAGTCAATATAGTCAGGGCACGTGTTTTTTTGTTGTTGTATAAAGGCAAACAAAATGTACCGTATATACTCGCTTTTAGTCCGGTCCAAATGCAAACATCATAGACCCAGATCTGCCGGCGCATTATGCAACGGAAGCTGTGGGTCTATGCAGTTTGCAGTTGGATACGACATACACGCGAATATATACGGTAAGATTTTTTTTTAAGCGTTGTGAATATTCCGCACTGAGGTAAATGCCTGACACATAGATTTTGTTTTAGGCCGATGTGCAAATTGTGGATCGTAATTAGCAAGAGGTTGTGTATTATCTTGACTTGGAACCCCTAATTCTATATTTCTATGATCCGGCTCAAAACTATGTATGTATGTATGTATGTATGTATGTATGTATGTATGTATGTATGTATGTATGTATGTATGTATGTATGTATGTATGTATGTATGTATGTATGTATGTATGTGGCTTAACGGCATGACAGCTCAATACTGGCGGAATAGTACATTCGTAAAAACTATGATGTTTATGTTTGGCATATGGTAGGGAATTTATTTGTGAAGTGTGTAGATTCATAATCAGTAATTAATAGCTCGGGAGGCCTGATAGACACGTTTCAAATTTCAACTTCCAAGGCTGGATCACTTTATCTGAGTATGAACAGCACAACATGGATTTGAATGTAAACACAGTGTCAGCGGTGTAGCATTTGAAAACTTTTCGTCATTATTTGTATCCTTTATATAAACATTTACAAAGAAGCATTTAATAAACATGCCCAGAAAGAGAAAGGCGCGCGCGCGTGTGTGTGTTGTGTGTGTGTGTGTGTGTGTGCTTATGTAATCCTACCAAAGTCATTTTGTATATAGATTAAACATATCTGAATTATCGAGACTTCATTTTATAGTTTACTACACTTTCCTCTGACCTGTTTACACATAGTAATATATTAATTCCCAAAACTGACGAATGTTCTTTTCATTTTGTTGAACAACAAAAACGTACCCTACATTTTTGAGTGCACCAATATACCATATTCCCAAAGTATGGTTGTCTTCTCCTTTTTCTCCTTCCTTGTAATTATACTTCTTAAGTGACATTGCTGGATCATTCATTAGAGATAATTCAAAACTTTCGTCCCAACACTGCAAAGTTTCAAGAATATTTTATGATTCGAACAATTCAATACGCTAATTCATTTGTGCAACTCTGATTGAAAAAGAAGAAAAAAAATGATTATTTATTTGACAAAGATTACATTGATAGACCACGAGTCCATCTGAGACTAGAATTACATTGATAGACTACGAGTCCATTCGGGACTGGAATTACATTGATAAACTATACGTTCATCTAGGACTTGAATTACATATTCCATTGTTAGAATCCGAGTGTTATTAAAAGATGCATTGCACAGGCATTGTATTTCAGTATGTCCTATTATAGTTCAAGTTTCCGCTGACCTTTTCCAGCCCTTGTTAGATATGTGGACAATGATGTTGGGTTGAAAGTCAATGTGCATCCTCGATTGAAACGTTGGAATTATCGAAACCGCGGTAGCGGTATGGGATAGTCTTCCATAATAAAGCGACCTTGTGTCGAACCCTACCTGCCTGAAATCAATAAGTAGAATATTTATATTCTTTCACATAATAGTTCAAACATAATTTCTAACTGTAACAAAACATATATATTGAACAGATTTTACTCTACGATGTTGCATTACTTAGTCACATGATCGCCAAATCTAGCGGCCTACTTATTCTAACGCAATCAAATTAATATCGGCCTTGCCCCCTCTTAGGTCGTAGGTATCACGTGATCGTTTCACTTCTGGCGTCATAGAAAATGTAGGTAGCAAGAGTTTGGATCACGCGAGCAAGAATTATGAGATGTGGCCAAGTACTAGGTTCAGTTTGTAAAGACTGTATGTTGGACTCGAGTGACGGCTTATTAAAGAGACGTAACATGTGTTAATTTTTTATATCCGAAAAGTAAATCATCTTCCTATAGATTTCATGCAGGTAGTACTCAATGTAAGGTTGCTCAGGTCCTGTAGTCTACAGCTACCCTATGCCTCTATTGTGCGATTTCAGCGATCTCCAACTTTTCAATTAGGGATACTCTCTGATCTTCCACCCCAACATGTATATCTCACTATTTAACACGGGGTTGGAAGGTCAGAGGAAACTCTGACTTGTCCTATCGGAGACTAAAATTTAATCTATGTTCCTGATGGCATTTCGATCTCCAACACCTTAGAAATATCAGAAAAATTTGGTTGTTATAAAAGAATAAAAAGTTTGTACAAAATTCACATCTTTTAAAATGATGACATAACTTTACATATTTTTTTCTCCAGAGCAGATTGCAATGAACATAAATTCGTCTGTCCAAGAAGAAGAAAAGATGGATGCTCCGATTCCTGATGTTCAAAACCAGACGGAGAACTTTAATCAGGTAACTCTAAAGGAAATTAACGACGCAGAAGCAATGATTTTGGTCCCAGTCGCTGTGTTCTACGTCATCGTTATGGTGTTTGGGCTCGTTGGGAATACATTAGTTACAATCGTCCACAAACTAAGGCCCACCAGAATATTTATAGTCTGTCTGGCTGTATTGGATATTACAGCATGTATTGTGGGAATTCCATATCACGTTTTGGATTTAATGAATCCCTACACTTATTTTTACCCCATTGTTTGCAAAATATTAACCTTCCTCATTACACTACCTACTATTGCGTCTATGTTTATACTCGTAATAGTCGCTGTGGATCGATATCTGAAATTATGCAGACCGCTCGGAAACGAGCTGACCAACCTGGAATCAATACGCACGTGTGTAATATCAGTTTTATGTTCACTGGTAGTGACATGGCCTTACATACTGATGTATGGACAAAGCAGAATATCTACTGGAGTAGGAAATATTACAGGTTCTCAGTGCTTCTTTGATGACAGTTATGCATATACACTATTTCCGATAGTGTACACAGGATTTACACTACTAATCTTCTTAAGCGTTACAATGATTCTCATTGTGCTATATATCATCATCTGGCGGGCCGTGATAAAACAGGAAAAATACTATAATAAATTGGTAAAATCTGCAGATGCCAATGACAGAAAATTTGACACTAAATCCATATTTTTTACATTATCCTCGTGTATAAGATTACCAGTGAAACATCATGCTGCTGTTGAAAGTGATGATGGGAAAGTATGCGCAACACTGCAGAATGTAGAATTAGGGGCGATTGGGGATGAAATAAGTCATTCATGTCAGAAGGTTAATGAAAACCCACTTGAGAGAGTACCCAGGGCGGATGTTATAGACAGTGAGGAGAGTAATTCCTGTAAAGAGAATGGAAGTATGTCGAAAGCAAATATTCACTGTTCAGGTGTGAAAGAAGTAAACGGGTATAGTAAAAAAGCCAGTATAATACGACTCCAATCCGGAACTACAATACGATCTCAATCAAAATCAAGTGATTCTAATTATAACTCGGTCACACACCAAAAACATCAACACAGAACCAAACTGACAAAAATAATGTTTACTATTACATTTGTGTTTATAATCGCCTATCTACCTACGTTCTGTGTTTCTATTCTGGATGCCATTGATGACACCTTCTGGGAAGACAGGAGTAATTGGGAGATAATTCTGTATGATACTCTTCTTCGCTTCTACCTACTAAACAACATGGCAAAGCCATTTATTTACGTCGTCTGGGACAGAAGATTTAGAACGAAATGTATTCGATTATTCAAGAGACTTGTATGCCGTTCTTCTTCTAGTAGTGACGAGGACATGTTGTAAACATACGTGAATAAAAAAAGTTCTTATTAGAAGAGGCGTTTTCTCCTTGGGAAATAAAAACGCTGATGCATATTTTTGTATGCAGTGTTTTAGTGTTTGATGTTTTTTTTTTTATGTTTGTATTGTCTTACCTATCCTTGCCCCCTAAGTTGTAGTAATTGTCTCTTTATTTTATGTCCACTCTGTTTTTTGTTTTTTTATGTACTGTTGTCAGTCATGTGTATGTTGCACCTGTATATGCACTTGCTTGTATGTAACCTTTGAAAACAATTTATTTTTCACAATTGATAACGTATCCAATATTATATCTCGACCACCAAACTATACGTACAATTTGATAAACATGTACACCTACTTGGGAGTTCAAATTAGACACAGTGGTTCATTGTGATGCTGCTTATGCGGTAGGCAAAGGACATATGGAGCGTCCAGTCGAGAGGTCAACTGTTTTTAGTCCACATAAATCGTACCTTTTGACCAGGAGTTCGGTAGTAATCTTGTCACGACAGAAAGGGATAGCATCTCATTGCTACGGTGATTGACGGAAAAAAGATGCCACAGCTGTGCTGGATAGTGTTGAATAAAACTAAAAGGAGCCGCAGAGCTGATCTGAAGGGAAAATAACTTAACGACCAAAACATGTCGGTAGTCTGTAGAGGAGGCGAGGTTAGAGAGAGACCAGTTTATGAAAGTTTCATTGTATTATGCCTGCGCTTGTTTGAAGAAGAAAAATGTTTGGAGTTGACATAGTTATAGCTTTTGCTTTTTCTTTCGTTTATCCGTCTTGCTTTCTTTTCCAAAATCCATTGGGTGGGCATATACTAAAGGACTAGGTACTACAAGGGTCAAATTTGGCCCAACAACCAAAAAGTTCTAAGTTTTGTACAAAGACTCTTTAGGATGCATTTTATGCAGAATAATAAAAATTTTGTTGAATTCAATCAAATTATATATGCTGGAGGCACCAAAAGTTTACCTACATAAAATGACGTTACTTCTGGTTCTATTACGTTATCGTGATTTTAATGACGTCATGCATGCAAATTTTAATTTTTAAAGACTTGTTGATGATATATATATATATATATATATATATATATATATATATATATATATATATATATGCAAATCACGGGGACTATAGAACTTTGAAAAAAAGACTTCTGCAAATATCAACAAAACATCAAAACATCCATAAAAAAATATTTATTTTATGCTAGGCAGTGAATTACTGGATTTTCCGAGTGAAATAATTGTGATATTTCACTGCAGTAAAAAATATGATATGTTTTCACTGACCGTCAATAGAGATGGATAACATTATGGGTAAGAAATTTCAATCCTTTTTTGTAAGATCCTTGCCTGGTGTAAAGGTTAAGGTGACTGATTTGCATCCAAGCGAACCGAGTTCAAATCCAGGAGGTTATCAATAACAATTAATTTTTGTTTTGATTTCTGTTATACCTTCAATTGGGATATCTACTGATATTTTATGTGCAAATAATACAAAATACAGAGCAGAACATAAACGGTAAACCGCTGACATTATCGCGCGGGATGCAGCAAGAAATCAGCTACTTCAGTGTGTTATACAAATTGCTAGACAATACGCTTGACCATAAAATAAAAAGAATATTTGCTTGCTTCGAGTGAAAAACGGATATATTTCATCTCGTGAAAATACTGAGTTTTTCACCCACTCGATGAAATATATCCATTATTCACTCGTTTCAAGCAAGTATCCTCTCTATATTCAACTTCACTGCGTTAATTTATTTATTTATTTTTATCCAGAATGACAGTACTTACCCTAAAAACAAACAAATGCTGTGACATTTACGTGCATAATGTATAGTAAGAAGAATATTGACATCAAGGCCCTTGTCGATAACAATTCCAATACAAATGAGCTAACAACATAGCAAATACATGAGTATTTCGTCATACAATTATCGTCACAAAAAATCTAAAAGTTGTACATCGTCACTGTATGTTTAAAAGAACTGATTATGTACACATGTATAACTAGAACACATACAGTATATAACTTGACTGGAATGTACAAGGCAATACTATTAAATTACCGTTTGGTTATTATTCTAAGTTTTAATAAAAATATTAAGCAAGCAAATGCATGTTCTCGTAATGACCTATTCACAATGAATTTTGTGTCAAATTTACACTGTCCAATACAGTATGTACTTAGATCTTTCAAAATGATATATAATATTAAAACTACAGAGAAATCTGACATAACAATATTGACTAAGTTTTTTTTACCTGGACTAATTACTTCACAAGCAACTTGTAACTTATTTTTAATGATTTATTACTCTTCGATGTCAGCTGTATAATCATCATCACCACCGTTATCATCATCATCATCATCATTCAACTGAGGTTCAGGAAGGTATTGCGCATCATTCAAATAAGAACTCCAGTCAGACATCGAATTAAAAGGTGCATTTTGATGACGTGCATATCCAAGGTACCAGATGACGGCTGCTATGTGCGCACACGTACCAACAACACGGGCTCCCGCTCGACATTGGCAGTACCAACCTCTGACTGAATATTGATCATAATCAAGCCAGAGTTTGTGGGCTCTACTGGACACATGCCGGCTCTGAATTTTTGCCATTAGAAGTCCATTCTGGTCTTTATGCACTAATAAATCATAACCTCCATCCTCACTAAGGTGCTCACGGGTGTAAGATTTTGCTAACTTCAGTTGATATACTCCAAAAGTAATATTTCGCAAGTCTTCCTCATCAAGCCTAGGAAAGTCAGGAATTATGGTATCTGAGGCATCTATCTTTTCCCAAGGATTTCTCATCCTGTCTAGACCCTCATGTTCCACCTTCTGCATGAGCAAATAAATTTCTACTTTCCTGGGAATCGTACACAGGTCGGCTCTGCATGTAAGCGGACATTGGACCACGAAACTATGTATACGTGATTTGTATTTATATGAGCTATATAAAGTTTATTGTATTCTGTAGCAGCCACATGGATTCTCTTTCTATTAAATATTTATGGTGTTTAGCAGACTGTTTATATAAGATATGGTTTATGCATGTTTGCAAATCAATATAAATACTCTTTTCATAGTGCGTTTCCTCACTAACCCTTGCAGTTGTAAACATAGTGAGTTTGGAACTAGAGTCCCCTAGAGAATCTGGCACCAGTTACCGCACTGTCGTTAATTCTCATGGATTACCTTTATTATTGATGAAACAAAATGTACCTTATATTGAATGTTAATTATTTATTCTGCCATTTAAAATTGTACCACAATGAGTCTTCAATAAGTGATGAACGTGAGGTATGCCTGACTGGTTCCGTACGGAAACTGCATAGACCCTCAATGGCTTTCTATGATTGGAAATTTTTTTACCAAAATATTCAAACGGATTAACAAAAGTTTCACAGTATTGCATACCACTGTATATAATGCTCTTATAGAGAAATATTTGTCCAAAATACCAGTCTGATACAAATATTTTATAAACCAAGCTGGATTTGCTTATTTCTTCATAACACTCGTCGTCTGCAAATCAACACCGCCTGTAAATATTTTTCAACTGTGAAGATTTTCCTTAATTTCTAAGAATATGTGTGTCTGATAAAGTAAAACTGCATTTAATTTCATACTTTACTCATTTATTGTGACATAATATTTGTAAAACGAAAGTTACATACCTTGTAAACTGCTGATGCGATAAAAACGTCCCTGTTGCCTGCCATATTATCTAACCATTTTCTTTAAAATTGGCGTATCTCACATGAGTGAAACAACATAAAATTTTCTGAGGTTACAACTTATCTAATAAGGGAAACGTCTTGAAAGTTTCCCGTTGTTTCATGACTGCGGGAATAGTTTAATATATATATATATAAATACATTATAGTCAGACGAATTGTTCACATTTTCCGCATTCTACGCCTCACGCGCGGTTGCAGATGACGTCATCGCACGCCATAAATATGAAGAAAAAAAAAACGTATTATTAAAGACAAAGGTATGTCTATACAAAATAAATAAAACAGCTTTTAAAATAAAGAAAATACATTTTGGACATTTTCTGAGGCCATTACAGTGATCTAGAGTCCCTAGTCCTTTCGTGCTGTAACTGCCTACGTAATGACAATGAACTACAAGAGTAAAGCATGGTTTTTTTTTTTTGGTTTTTTTTAAAACTTAGTCTTAGGGCTCATCGAAGGGTTGGATAGATTTATTCATGAAAGTTTCGATGTCAAGAATAGTTCTAATAAGTAATTTTAGTGTAACTTGGCATATACGGACAAAATGGAGAGAAACTTTATATTACACACTATCCTGGGGTTATATTGCAGGACGTTGCATGACACCGTTTATAATATACCTTTTCAATCTCATCATCCTACGTCACATGCACGTGGAATACTTCGATTTTTGGCAGTGGCTTTATGTGATGAAAACCAGCCGAGATAAATTGCTAATACTTCAGGTTTTTTGGTGTACTGCATCGTGTTAGCAAACTTGGGTTCACAGTAATATTATGGGCAAAACTTGCTTCCAACCGTTGGCCATCCATCCTGAAAAACACGTTCGTTTCGAGGTTTGTTTGTGCCTCGAATTTTGCTATAAGCAGTGCTTTTTGAAAAAGGTGTAGCGCACCAAGGAACTAAAGTAGCAGCTATTTATTTCAGCTGGTTTTCTTATTACGCGGCTCTGATTAATTCAAACAGTTCGACCAATTCTTTAAATCCACTGATATAAGATAATGCAGAAAAGCCCGAGGTGATCCAAATGACAGTGATGTAGGGTTGTGAGGTTGATTTGGCTCTGCCATTTTAAACGGTTGCGTAAAGTGTGTGGTTTTGATAACACTTCATCGATTTTCCTCCAGGTTTAGTCCTTGGGGTTCAGTTCATATTCATGTTCATTGTAATGTTCTATTCGTATCCATTTTAATATTTACATGTTATACTGTATCTGCGATTCTTTAAATAAATCTCTGAGATGTTAAGTACATTTTTACATAGCGTACTTTTAGAATCGTCTTTTTTAGATCTTTTTTTTATGGCGGCGGCTTTTGCGTTTGATCTTTCTTGCGTTCTAATTGTCTCTGGTACTCAGTGCTGGATTGCTCAATAGGCAGACTAAGCACGTGCTTAGGGCACCAGCAAAGCAGGGGCAAAACAAATAAATAAATAAATGAGAATTTCGGTTTAGTATTGTTTTTTATTTTGAATTACATGGGGGGGGGGGGCACCATAATCTTTTCAGTGTTTAGGGCCTCTAAAGGTCTTAATCCGGCCCTGCTGGTACTCCACAGCTTCTCCGTGCTCTTAAGTTTAGCTTATATGTCACGAATGGGTAGAACGAGAGAGAGAGTGTGTGTAAATTTTAAAAATGATTTAATCGAATAAGAGAGAGAGAGAGAGAGAGAGAGAGTAAATTTTAGAAATGATTTAATGCAATAAAATTAAAAGGGTAGACGTTGAAAATTGATCTTATTAATCGTGCCAGCCTACGAAGCATGAAATTAAACATCAGACTGCAAAAGGATGAAAATTAATCAACGTATAGACCCCTACTCCCCACGTGTTGACATATTTTTGCAATTACAAATTCCACGAAATAAACTCGTTCTATAAGACTATATGAAAATGCGACAGAAAATAAAAGCAATATAGTGCTTCAGGTAAATGTAGGCCGGGCTGTTAGAAAGATTTGCGTTTTCAAGGTAGTTTTTCTCTAGCAGAGAATATCATGGCATTATTCTCAGCAGCGGAAAGTTGTCAAGAGAATTTATATGTTAAACTATCCCAAGTATTCTTTTGATTCGACGGACATTTCCATGGTGTCTCCATGAATTTTCTTCAGCAAGATCAATAACTATTATGGCCTTCACTTCCCGCACTGCCTTTAAAATGGTCCAAAGTCCAAAACTTACGACAAAATGATGTATTCTGGTCTTGCTAAAAACATCAAATCAATCATGTACCAGCGATGCGATTTTAATGAGTTTAGAAGTAATAGGAGTATGATTACGCGAGTAGTTGAAAGTTATTGGCTGTATTCGAGTTTCATGTATGGATGATGCAATATTAACACAAAAGAAACAAGTGTTATCTGGAGGTGAGATAGCTTCCTGCCCCCACCCCACACCCCGCTTACGTAAAAACTCCTGCTGAAAGTACCATATGGTCCTATACTCTCAATTTCTATACTACTTATTCTAGTACCCATTGGTAAATAAGACCATGTTCATACAAATGCATATATAAGAATACGCGGCAATGTTATTTAAAAATTGATTCAGAAGAATGGTTTTTGAGCTATAAAGTTAATTGTCAAGGGTTATAACACTAACCAAAATGGAATTGGCGAGGCCATTCCAACCCTTTATGTGACGAGACCATTCCAATCCTGCTTTGATAAACCTTTAATTTGCAGATGGTTCATGAAAGTTTTCCACACTTACACTAAGTGTAGTTGATCAATGGCAATTGTTTAACTGAAATTTGTTGGATTGTCTTATCATCTTCTGCTAATTCTATCGTACTTCATTGTGACGTAGTCCTAGCCATTATCATATACTTGCAACTGAAACAAGAAGACGGAGTCATTTATATCACCTATCACACCACCATGATAATGAAGCCAACGATTTCTCAATAGCAAAGGGCACATTTGGATTACAAGTGATATATATATATACCATATATATATATATATATATATATATATATATATATATATATATATATATATATATATATATATATATATATATGGATGAAGAGACAAATGGATGAAAAGGTTAAGAATATTAAAACTGAAGAATTCGGAGTAGTAAAAGACGATGCTACACCACTAGTCTGAGAAATCTAAAAAATTGCACAGAAATATCTTCTTTGCCTATTTAGGAAAAGAAAGTGTGAATAATGGATGGATGGATGGGTAAATAAAAGAACAAAAACATTAAAAATATTGAAACTGAAGAAGTGTGAAAATTAAAAGACACATAAAGACCACTACTCTAATATGCGTATGATACTCTCAAGTTTCATATATATATATATATATATATATATATATATATATATATATATATATATATATATATATATATATCTTGAACGGTTTTGAAGTTCTGCTTCAGAAACGAAGTTGTGACTAATGGATGGATGAACAAATGGACGAAAGCGTATAAAATATTCAAACTTAAGAACTGTGAGTAGCAAAAGGCACATCTAGATCACTAGTGTAATACGTGTACCAAGTTTTTAAAGATATCTCAAACACATGCAGAATCGTAGCCTACAATATATCTAGTATCCAACTCGATCATATCCTCTAACTAAAGTTGATTTTCACAGAAAACAATGGTAACATGGAAAGAGATCTAACCAGTTGCTCATCCAATGAAACCGTATCCAGTACAACCCCCTACTTACAACTGATTTAGGCGGACAACTCACCACAACGGACATATTGTACAGGATAGTTTTCGTATTTTATACTGTATTGATCTTGAAATAGCATAGATGTAAGGGGCAAAACACTAGGGGAAGGATGGGAACCACTTAATGAACTTGATGGAGTAGATAGCCATACAGCAGAGTGGACAGGATGACATTTTTTTTAATGCAAGTAGTGGGGGTACAAAAATGAAATTCACTAAATTGAATACAATTTTCATGTCATCTAATTATGAAGGGGGACATGCCTTTCAACTTTTTTGGCAAAAAAAAATCAAGTAGTTTATGTGTACTTGTCTTAGTATACATTCCAGCACCACATTGCATGTCGGATACGGTAATTTCTCCTTATGTAGTTTTTTTTTGTTACTGTGTTGGAAATACAATTAAATCGTATACGAAATGACTTTGAAGGTAAATGCTAAAGCATATTTCTTATGATTTGTGTCAAAACTAATTTAATTAAAAAAATTGGACAATTATCTTCAATTCCTCATCGCATGAAATCCATCTCGGAATCAGGTCAAAACGTACCCAAGTCAAAACGTACTGAAGTCAAAATGTACCTAAACAGAAACGTACCGGTCGACATGGCCATGATCGCGCCCGCTTAATATGCAGGTACAGCGCACTGAATGAAATTCTGCCCCCTTATTGGTCGACTGAAAATCAGGTTATTAGTAGGCGTAGAACGCCATTTTCGATCGACCAATGAGAGGGTCGTGTTTCATTCAGCTCATTGCACTTGCACATTAAGCGGGAGCGATCATGGCCATGTCGACCGGTAGTGTGGGAAAATTGTCTGGCATTCCTTAAAGGTGTGGTAGCAAGTCAAACTTTGTGTAGGCATAACATGTCGAAAGCCTGAGCTAAGCATTGGTACCAAATTTATTACGCTATGAGAAGTGTCCTCCCTTGTAGTTTTATATAGTACATGTATGACTGATAGGTAAACTGTAAGCAACAATACGAGACCCTGTGAACGTACTCAACCAAAACGTACCTAAGTCAAAACGTACTCAAGCCAAAACGTACTGAAGCCAAAACGTACTCAAGCCAAAACGTACCCGAGTCAAAACGTACTCAAGTCAAAATGTACCTAAAGCGAAACGTAACCAACTCACAGTCGAAACGTACCAAAGTCCAAACGTGCCCAAATTAAAGCAAGTTCCAACACGTTGAGGTTCGGACATATAGTGTTTTAGTATTGTATGATGCAAGTTCGGATTGTCAGTATATACGTCGGAAATAGGCATTCGCTGGTTTTAGATCGATTTTCTTCGATCTGTATACAAAAGATACCTTGAATAATGTAAAAACATCTTAACCGCTGAATATTCCTTTCATACTGAGACCAATTTTAATAATTTATTTTCGAACCACCCAGGAGGCTGAGTCTAAGCATTGTACACTAAGAGGTGTACTTTGCAAATCAGATCCGTCTGTAAGAGATGACTTGTCGTCAGTGAGTCGGAGTTGCACTTTGGAAAAATAAACAAGCTAAACTGAATAGATAGATAAATATAGTTATATTATTGAGTGGAATATGTCACAAATAAATTGACAACTTAACATTTTTTTCTATCTTCGTGTAATAAAATTCATATAAATCCATAATGCTTGACATTTAAAATCCATTTATATGATAAATCCATGAATTCAATTAGAGGTCACAAACCGGTATAAAATAGTCCCGAATGACCCGATTTTTACAATATCCCGTAATACGTCAATTCCATACATCTTACAAACAACAACGAAAGTCAAGTCCACACTTTTCTGATTCACAGTGTCCTATACATCTCACTGACTGATGTCATCTGGTACAAATCCGAAGAGTTCATCCTGGTCGTCGTAAACATAGTCCGACTGGGATTCATGATCACAGGGAGTTTAAATAAACTCTATTAACTGAATATAGGGCTCTATTTCGCACCGAACACGTATCAAATTCGCGGCTTGATCAAAGGTTTGTCAAAGCGGATGCCTGCAAGAGCTACTATCGCAAGCAAGACGATTGTCGGTCAGCGCGCTTTGTTATGACAATTAGCCTTCCCGCAAAGATCAAAGCTACACACGCGGAGAAGTTATGATATTGACAACAACATATGTACGCGGCTCAGTTACTGTGACAATTAACTGCTCATGATCAAAAGTTGCCGTAAATACTGAGAACAGAGAAAGCGCTGCAAGTTAAATTGGATTTAGGTGGAGTTTTGCAGGCGTGTTATCATATTTCTCTAGTTCATTTGTTGTTAAGCGCTGATTTGATTAATGTAAAAATTGAATTTTGTAGGAATAAGATGATTTTAATGTACCTAAATATTTTATATTTCTCCTTAAATTCGCTAGTATTTAACAAAAAGAGACGCAGAAGGAAATTATCACTGATGATTCAAGCTGATCAGCTGCATATTCATCGGGCCAAAGCCGAATTGTCCCAACTTATCATGGTTTACTTTATGAATGTGATAATATACTTTGCTTTTTTAATTTGGTGGATGAACTGCAAAATGTTATAATTGAATTGTTAATAAATCGGAGAAATCAGGTACGTTTTGGTATGGTAACGCGTTGACTTCATGAGTACTTTTTGACTTGGGTACGTTTTGGCCTTCATAGGTACGTTTTGATTTGGGTACGTTTGGGCTTTTATTTTGTGCGTTTTGACTTGGGTACGTTTTCGCTTAAGTACGTTCTGACTTGAGTACGTTTCGGTCAAGGTACGTTTTGACTTGAGTACGTTTCGGTCAAGGTATGTTTTGACTTAGGTACGTTTGTACTGTAAGTCATCTGTCTCGACACAAACATTGTTGCGCGCGATTCGAAACTTAGCAGACGATTCCATCTTATTTTGCACATTTCATCGTAATCAATAAAACTCTGCATACACTTTTCCATGCAAACAAACAACTGCCAATTGGTCGTGGACCTCAGTACTGTTATATCTCAGAACTGTTGCTGGAATTTTAAAGAACAAACCAACTTCAGCAAGCTCACTGGATTCATGATTTGATTACACCAAATTCACTGTTTACTTCAATGTATGCAAATACAATACAAACATATAATTTGAAAGTTTAAAACCTGGGAAATAACGTGTTAGATCTATGACCTTTAAAGATGTGTTCAAATCTGGAAGATTTTTTTTTCAGACAAAAGCTAATGGTGTCTATTATGTTCTTTTGACTTACACGTAAATTAACAAATTAAAATTTCCTAAGGTGAGGTGAAATATTATAGATATTTCTGTAAATATTATAACCAATAGCTAAAATTCATGCAATAAGTGGGTCCAAAATTTTGTGTTGCCAGGAGAATAATTGGGTAGCATATTCCATTTCCGATGCAGAAACTCGTTAGTAAATATTCTCCCTTTACAGAAATAGTTTTATATCTCATAAACAATGTGCTAAAAGCCATTTTGTCAATTCCTAGTACAATAGGATGCCACTTTTCAACGTATGAAGACCAAACATTCAAAGTAACCTGAAGGCATCAGAATTAACATTAGTCGCTAGCACAAAGTAAATTATCTACGATGTTGTTGGCTCAAGAAGGTGAGGCTACGAAATGATCCTATAGTTGTTAATGGAGCAGCAAAATAACAGTCCAAGTTACCAAACAGTTTGTGTCTCTTTTTACAAAGCATAATCATCTATGTGACATGAAACTATTTCTGTCTACGTGTCGTGCTCGTCCAGTCAGATTCGTTTTTGGTAAGACCTTGCCTTTGATTTTAGGTGGAATAAACCAAGGAGACTTCTGTCTGTAATAATATGTATGCATTGTTACGAACATAAGCGAAAATGTTGGAAAAAAACACCCAGGTGTGAATCACACCCTGCTACTCCATTGATAGATGTAGGATCGAATTAGTATCCGTCGACGAAGGAGGTAGGGGTACTAATATTAGTACGAAAGGTAAACATTTACACCACGTAACTTACGTGTTTGCTTAAATTATCGTACAGATGGATATAGTACAGATTGCTGGCGTAGAGTATCATAACTGAACGCATAAAAGTACAGCATGCATGTAATACTCCTGTGCAGTCTTCACTTTTTAATTATTATTTTCTTTTTTGGTCCTTTGTAAGATTCTTTTTTTCCCCATAAGATGCATGTATACAGAATGAAAAAGTCTTGATATCCTTCATGTATTGTTTCTCATGTTCTTTTCTTTTTGCCCAAACGTTTGAGTATCATTTACGGAGTCCCCATGATGATAGGAGATCTTTACTACACAGAAAATTATATCTAATAATAGTATCTCCTTGTTATAGCATTGGGAAAGGAGCCAATATAAGCAAATATTTATTTTATAACGCACTCTTTATTTTGAATTAGCTGTCTGATTTGTGAAATCACTTAAGCATTATTTTTACACTATAATACTGCAAGTAACAAATGTCATGAGCCCTTTATAATGCAAATCTAATAATGACTATGACTGATGTGCAGTATCAATAACTCATAACATGCATTTTGTATGCGATGGACAAAGTTTCAGCTTTGTATATTCCAGTGCAAGCTTAGACTAAAATTACTACATACACATACAAGTTCGGGCACATTAAAACCATGGAGCAATCAACAACAAGTACATCAGGCATTAAAAAGATCATGCACAATTGGCATGCAATCAATTTTTTGTAAACATTTTGAGAAATGAGTGTAAAACCAGAAAATACAAACAAAAAGTGAAAGAAACATTACAGCAACAACTGGCGAACGAATGGGAAGAAAAACCGATGCACGGTGTTTATTCTGGGAAACTGAAAAGAGCAGATACAGACAAAAAACGAACTAAATCAATGAATAAACAGCAGTGGGCTAATAGCTGATATCTCTCTCCACAATGAATATGTTCATCCCGATGGCTAAATCCATGGTCCCATTTCTCGCAATATTAACTGAATCCAAGAAATCCTGTAATAGTTGTAATGTCATCGAAATGATCTTGATGATGATGCACATGAATGTATTTTCCGTCTGGACAATCAGGTCATCGAAACAGGAAATCTCCACGAACGACTTGAGGATATACTTTAAAAGTATAACGAGCGGCTAACACATCTTGAAGTTTCTGCATTTCTGGAATTCCACACACCGTCTCTTTAGAAATGCCCGCTTACTGTAAATTGAATTCTGCTTCTCTTCGTTGTTTGGTTCTGTCCGATAGTCGATTACTCTCCCACGATCGTTTCCATTCTGCGGTATCGTTCTTCTCAGCATAAGTTCGAGACACTACGATGGCACGAGCTAAACACATGTGGTCTTGATGGTTATTAATTTGGACGATACTACGTTTGGTACTGTGTAGTTCATCCATCAAGAAAACTTTTCTACGTGGTCCTCTGCCTCTTGGAGGTAAAACGTGCGTCATGTGAAAAGTCACTTTTCCATAAGTAATGTTAAACTGGTCATTCGATTGTTAAACATGTTGAATTTTGTCAATAATTTTGGAAGATGTTAATTCTGTCGGTGTACTATATTCGATCCAGACAGGAGACTTCAAACTGTCGTGATTGATGGATAGTTTCAAACGATCGTCATCTTTAGTTCGACACTCTAATTTCACTAACAATGATTCGCACAAATATGTAATGAAACCCGTTGCTTTCTCTGGTGGCACTTCAGACTTGAACTCTTTAAATTTCACCATGTACGTGTGAGCGGTCGTTTGAAATTTCCTGGATATCACTTTTTGGGTCTTTCGAAAGTGAAAATAATATTCAGGAACTACTAAACGAATTTCTTTCTTGGTTGATCGCGATTCTCTTGGTCTTGTGGTAGGGGTAGAGGGTATTAGCTCATGCTCTCCATGTCGTTTTCAAAATCACGGGCATGAACTTGTGCTAACACTTCTCTGACCGTATTCGGCAACAAACAACGTCGTAGTCATCTCTTGGCTTCTTCTGGTTTCTTCTCAGCAAGGTGTGATCTTTTCATGATGATTGTTGATTGAAATATGATTTAACCCCGATACTTCTCTCTATACATATCCGGTCTCTACCTATGTTTGTGATAATGACTTGCTATACTTAAAATTGCCTAAAGTCGAAATGTCTTCGTGCAATAGAAAGCTATGTGACTTTAGTTTTGAAACGTGCACAGACTCTCAACTTTACATGTTTCACGAGAACAGTGTCTATTCGATGTTTACCGTTTTCCAAAACACACAAACTTCCAACTTTACCAGAAATCTTAATTTCATACAAGCCCCTAAATTCACTAGTTTGAAAAAAACTGCCACTACATATTGTACCCCTTTTCTCTATCTAGGTGTGTGTGTGTATGTCAAAATGACTAAGTGACCACAAAATTGTCAGTTTCCAAACGCGAACCAATAATGTTAAGTCCAAGATTTAGTGTTATGAGAAAAATGTAACAGTACAAGAAGACTTAGCCTGATTGCAAATTCACTATAGTCTGTCTGCACTGTAATCATAAAAGGCCAGTTCATATGCATTATTTTGTCACACTGTCTGTCTTGAATCTAAAACAATACACTTTGTCACTCATTATTTGTAATTTCATTGGCTAACAAACATTTTTACCGCCTATGCTTAGAATCGGTTTCAGTTGCTATTCACACAGTGAGAAAATTAGATGTGTTTTTCAACGCCTGACTGTTAGTTGCTTTACGAAAAAAAAAATCACAACCCATCGTACAATTTATGATGAATGAACATATGCTCCCCCCCCCCCCCCCGTGCAAAAAAAAAAAAATAAACATAACAAAAAACAAAAAAACGGGCAACACGGAGTATTTAAATGTGATTTGACAACCTTAGCTCTACGCTTTTGAGAGGATTATATTGATCGGATGGAATTAAATCTTGTGATATTTTACAAACAAAAGGTGGATTTTTCCTACCGATGTGATTTATTTAATGGGATGTGTGTTCTTGTAATTTCATAAGAAAAATATACCGTAAAACAAAAACGTAAGTGCCTTGATATTTTAAAAGTAGGAATAAAATATTCTATCTCTCTCTCTCATCATCATCATCATCATCATCATCATCATCATCATCATCATCATCATCATAATAAAATAATAATGATTGATGACGTTAAATAAAAGGTTATATTACTTTAGTTTTGTGATTTTTCAAAAACTTGCACACCAAATAATGTACATCTCTCTGTTTCACAAAAACATACACACACATGCACACACGCACTTACCTTTATTAGATAATGAGTTAGATTGAAATCATAATTTTATCTGTTCTCACTTTATGATATCTCTCCAAACATTTTGCAGTAGTCACTGTGATTACGTGAGATGTTACTTTAGTTTTATACTTTTTCAAAATCTTGTACCCCAAAAAAATTTTAGAACAATTTTTGTTCATAGGATAAATTTCATGGATTATATGAAATCTTGAGTTTAGTTGGGCTTGTGCATGCCAGATATCTTAGCTTTGTGCATGGGTAGTCCTATTTTGGCACTGCAATGTGTCACAAGAAAAATTTATAACAATAGATCTATCTTTGTCCACCAAAAAAACAAAAAAACAAAACAAAAAAAACCAGAAACAAAACACGAGCACACAGCTTTACAATGTAAAAATAACTTGAGTATGACCCGTCCTATTCTGCACTCTCATTCTAGGGCCAAAAACGTGCTTGTAGGAAAAAAGGGTTAAGTAAAAATGTAACAATGTATGCCTTGCTTTCAGTCAGTTGATTTCAGACTAATGATAGAACAAGACTTTTTTTTCAATGTTCTCCTGACTATGGTTTAGGGAATTTTGTAACATTGTTTGTTGTCTCAAGGCATGCACAGCAAAACATGACATACCTTAAATTTGGGGCATAAACCAAATATTACTGCGTTCATTCGACAATAAATATGACGCTACTTTTTTTTTAAACTGATGAATGAAAACATTTGCCAATGAACATTTATAACATAGAATATACCTTGTCTTCAGAAGTTCATAAAAAGGGTAACCTAATGTTAAGTTCTCCTTCTCCTATAATGCCACAAAATAATAGAAAAAAATGACGTCCGATTTTTCTGTCTTTTACCATCCACTATGTATCTCTCTCTTTCTCTCAAAATCTCTCACTCTCATTATGAAATAATAATAACAATAATAATGATGATTTTTGCATCGTCTGTAGCCACCCTGTGTTAAGAAACTAAAAAAGGATAACATTATCTCTTTCTCTCTCTGTTTCACAAAACACACACACACACACACACACACACACACACACACACACACACACACACACACACACACACTTGAACTTCCTATAGAATAATTTATATTTAAATCATAATGGTATCTGCTTTCACTTTAACATACCACTCTAAAATTTGCCGTAGCGAAATGTGTTTGGGTTTGGCGATACATAGGTATTATTTTTTTAGTGCATGGATTGAGTCAAACGATATATTTTGGATTTTTTTTTTACTGCGTTCATTTATCAATATTTCATTGTGTGCACTACGCTCACAGTAGCGAAAGCTGATATTCATGTCGCTAGGTCAATCAGTACGAAACGGCGTGTTTTAAGGGACACTCAATTTTAGCCACGACTCGCTTTTAGTACATAATATAGCTAGGTCGATCAGTACGAAACAGCCTGTTTGCTTGTAATAAAGCACTTAGTGAGAATGGAAGTCTGAAGGGGTATACGAGGATACATGCAAGATAAAAAGAAATAGAGTATACGTTCTGAAAAACCGCCATAAAAATGTTCAGCCTTTGATATAATGTTTATACAGGGGTAAGATGTTTATACGGGATAATGATTTAAAGTAACACATTGCTCCCTTTAGTACGTATTGTAGCTAGGTCAATCAGTTCAAAACGACCTGTGCGAGGGACAGTAAACTTTAGCCACTAGTCGCTTTAGTACGTAATGTAGCTAGGTCAATCAGTGAAAAACGGTTTGTTTAAGGAACCGTTGGAGCTATCATGTACCTGTGTTATAAAGGGGAAAACACGATCATTCACATATATGGGAATTTAAGAAAATATATTCAAGTTTTGTGAACATTATGCTTGACTCCAAAATGTTGTCAACCTTGTAAATATATTGATGTTTAATCTCTTGTACACGAAAAAAGGAAGGGATAAGCCTTAATCATTCCTCTTCATTTTAAGTGAGCGGGGCTTAATTAAAAATGCTGATTTTGAAACCTAGCATAGACTTGTTTGTTCTGTGTGTTTTTTCAAAAATTGTTTAACTCTCTCTCTCTCTCTCTCTCTCTCTCTCTCTCTCTCTCTCTCTCTCTCTCTCTCTCTCTCTCTCTCACACACACACACACACACACACACACACACTCTCTCTCTCTCTCTTTCTCTCTCTCTCTCTCTCTCTCTCTCACATACACACACAGCTCACCCACACATTGACATACAGACAGATAGATATCTCACAGTGAAACGTATGACGTCATATGGTAGATCGTGGCCAATTGCTACTCAGTTATAATGTAGTTATGAACCAAGATGGCGCCTATGTTAAATTCCCGTAATGCTCCATACATTTTTAACCCTATTTAATACGGGGCTCCGTTAGACCCTCAATCCTATACTAGGTGGACTTGGCCTCACGTTTATATAAAGTCGCTTTTTCATGTTTTGTATGGTATTGTGCCCTAACGAAAACTTTATTAAAGTACATAATTTGTTCATTTCCAACTGCAATTTAAATAAATTATTTTTTAAGACTTTTGGTTTAAGCTTTTAAGCGGTTACTCCGCTTAAAAAGTGGAAGCAGTCCTTTTTGATCAAAGAGTTAGGAGAAAAAAGTCCTCTCTCTCTCATTTTCGTAGGTGATATTGATCAGAAATATATTTATTTCATTGGTCTGAATTCAAAGTGACAATTTGATTTCAAATCGGGTCACTCGTGTTTGCTTCTTCTTCTTTATTTTTGTAAAGAAATCATTATTTATTGACATTAATCACAAACACTCACTTTTTTCCCGTTTGCAGATGTTTGATATCAGCTATTTTCACCGAGTATGTTTATCACTTGGTGTTTTGGTCCAAATAACACTTTCTTAGAAGAGAAAGTTGTACTTTAATTGTGGTAGGAGCTACTCCCTACTTTCGACATTGGTAAATATGGGCACACGAATCAAAGTAATTATTAATAGACCGTGGATTTAATTCTGCTTAAATTAATTTAATTGTTCCATAGAAGTTGTAGGTCTGATGCTTTTACAAAATAGGGGTAGATTTGTGTCAGGTTAGCAGAGCCATTTTCTTATTGACTGTATACAAATTACGTATATTGATCGTTATTTTCAATGTATTCATGTAGAACGAATATATGCAATAGATTTATTGGGAACATAATTCCAGTTGTTCTGCCCTTAATAGATGTAAAATTTAATTATAAAGATTTACCAATTTATTTATTTTTTGTAAGTTCAGTGAAGTATGAACCGAGGAACTCTGTGCAGACTGGATGAATCCGCGCAATGTACCGAAAAAGCGCTGTGCAAACTTTAGTGTGATCCTCTTCGCAGATTCATACAGTTTGCACAACGTTTCCGTTTAACTTTACTGAATTTTTAAAAAAAATAAACGGTCAATCCATTTAACTCGGTCACGTTTGCATAATCTGATCTGTACAATTAATTAGGATTCTGAAAATATTAGAATGAAAGAAAAAGATACACAAAGAACGAATGAAGGAAAGAGAAATAAGAAAAGAGGAAGGGCGGAGGAAGTGTGGGATGAACAAATGGTATTAAAATAAACATCAATCCATCTTGTCACTGGTTTTAGAGTTATTTCTCTCATGATAAACCCTTAATTTGTTTTTAGTGGGGTTTTTTTAAATATTAACTAATATTTTAGCTTCTTTTACGACAGTAAAATATTGTATCAAAATCAATGGCAATCAATTTACTGTTGGAAATAAAATATACTTACTAAAATGAAATTATTCATTTAGGTGATGTAAGAATGTAAAAATCTTTAAATTAAATGTGATTAAGATAGGAATATCAGCATGTTAGTCGTTTGGTTTAAACAAGAATCATTGCGAAAAAAAAGAAAGGGATCAAGTTTTCAGATATATAGCTTGCAAACAAATTATTTAAGGATGGAAAAAAGAATTTGAAATGCACAAAATAGTGTATGAAAGCACGACATAGTAAAGGCACTCACTAAAAACTGCGGCATAAAAATAAATTAGAATCATATCAAATATACAGATGTACATCCAGCTATGCCCACCATAATGAGAAACGAGAGAGATATTCACAAATCCAACTTTCTTTGAGCCAGAGATCATTATATAGTGCCTCGAAAACAAGCCAAAACTGTACAATCACTCTGATGGAAGTTGTACACCTCAAGAACTTCTGTAGCTACTACTTGGGAACGTTGTTTATCATGCATTACAATTAAAAATGAAATTTCGTGAACTTGCTTGTGTTACGCATTCATACAGACATTAATCATTTTGTGATCTCTAGATCCGTTGGATAGCTACTCTTAAATAAATCAGACATTAATACTCTTTTCGTGGACAGATCGAAACTGTATTTGAAAAGAACGAATGAATAATAAAGGAAAGAAGGAGTAACGAACGACAAACACAGATGAAAGAAGGAATTAGATCAATATATATATATATATATATATATATATATATATATATATATATATATATATATACCAGAGAGAGAGAGAGAGAGAGAGAGAGAGAGAGAGAGAGAGAGAGAGAGAGAGAGAGAACTGATTGCCAAATAACTGATTGCAGGAAAAAATTAGAAATTAGAAAAGAAAGATAAGAAGAAAAGGACTTACAAAGTAATAAATGATACAACTAAGAAACTAAGTACCAAGAAACATATGTAATAACATCTACCTATATATCGGAACGGAAATCCGTAATCGTTATAATGAAGAAGATTGAAGACGATGAATTATGGACGCAGGACGGACGACTGATACATTAAAGGTGCCTATACAAATAAAAAACAAAAAGTTAGTTTCTGATGAGCTTTAACGTTATTTATGACATAATTTGTGATATGAGGTTACAATTCACCATATCTGAAGGGCAAGATATATCATAATATGCGAACTGATGTTAAAGTTGACCATATTTCAGGGGAAGGATTGTGATCTGATGTTAAAGTTGACCATATTTCAGGGGAAGGATTGTGAACTGAGGTTAAAGTTTACCATATTTCAGGGGAAGGATTGTGAATTGAGGTTAAAGTTGACCATATTTCAGGGAAGGATTGTGAATTGAGGTTAAAGTTGACCATATTTCAGGGGAAGGATTGTGATCTGAGTTTAGAGTTGACCATGTTTCAGGGGAAGGATTGTGAACTGAGGTTAAAGTTGACCATATTTCAGGGCAAGGATTGTGAATTGAGGTTAAAGTTGACCATATTTCAGGGAAGGATTGTGAATTGAGGTTAAAGTTGACCATATTTCAGGGGAAGGATTGTGATCTGAGTTTAGAGTTGACCATATTTCAGGGGAAGGATTGTGAACTGAGTTTAGAGTTGAGGGGTTAGATAGGACATGTGAAAATTAAATAATTCCTTTGCTTTGATGAGAGGATTTGTACTTTACTATTTTTGTGTTAAAGCATTACTATATATAATGAAAACATCCGGATAAAATCGGAATTAGTAAAATATGGACAGCGTAGCAAGTTTTCTTTCTTCCTTTTTTCCTTCAGTTTCCATGCTTGAGGGAGCAGCAATGATAGTTACAATTTAAAACACAACCAGAGCTTGCCATTCCATACAGACATGATTTGCCCTTTATTACAGTGCCCAAGACATATAGCTCTATGAATTTGGCATTCAGAACAATTTTGGTTTGTAGTGTGTAATGCTAAATCGTTTGAAGCATTTATCAAAAATCATTCTTTGCGAATTTCAGGCAAAGAATTGCCCATACAGTGCACATGGGGATTAGTACTTTTACTACACACTTCAAGTATCATGTACATGCTGTCTGCAATAAAAATGAATTTCAAACCCTGAAAGATGGAATATATTTGAATATTAATAATGGAAATTATGTAAGATCATTATGTATGTTCACCCAGTTTGTAGCTCACCTGACCGTAAAGCCAAGTGAGCTTATGATATGGATCTGCGTCCGTCATCAGTCGTCCGTCCTGCTTCCATATTTTTGATCCAATTTCAATCAAACTAGGTATATGGGGTTATGTAATTAAAATCTGAGAGGAGTTTGAAAATGAGCGGGATTCATGCATATTAATGAGGTGACACTGAATCTGATTGGTTGAGCTAGAAGCTACATTTCTGATCTGATTTTGATCAAACTTGGAATATATTCTTATATCTTAAAAATCTCGGACGCGTTCGATAATGAGCGAGATCCACACATACTAATTAGGTGACCTTGAATCTTATTGGCTGAACTTGTTACTCCTGTGGAAGCCATATTTCTGATCTGTTTTTTAAAAACTTGAAATATGGGCTGATATCGTCAATGTCTTGGACGGATACGATAATGAGCGAGAAAAACGCATACTAATAGGGTAATCTTGCATATGATTGTCTGGCGTTGCTACTACTCTGGTAGCCGTATTTCTGATTCTATTTTGATCAAACTTGGATTATCTGTTTATATGTTGAAGATCTCGGACGACTTCGATAATAAGCTAGAGTCACCCGTAATAATTAGGTGACCTTAAATCTGATTGACTGAGCGGGTTACTTCTTTGGAAGCCATATTTCCGATGTGATATTGATCACATTTGGAATACATGCTTACATCAAGATCATGGACTAATTCGATAATGAATGAGACGCACTCATATTAATGAGGTGATCTTGCATCTGATTGACTGAGCTTCTTGCCTCTCTGGAAGACATTTTGCTGATCCAATTTTTTAATCAAACTTGAAATATGGGGCTTATATTATCAAGATCTTACATGGGTTTAACAATGAGCGAGTTCCACATACATTGATCGTGTAATCTTGCATCTGATTGGCTCTGCTTGTTATCACTTTGGAAGCTATATTTGTGATCCGATTTGGACTAAATTTGGAATATATGATTAAATCATCAAGATCTTGGAAAATTTCGATAATATGCAAGATTCATGCACATTAATTAGGTGATTTTGCATATGATTGAATGAACTTTTAACCACTTGCGAGATCGATTTATGACCCGATTTTAATTAGACTTGGTAAATAGTCTACTATCGTCAAGATGTTGATGATTTTTACATGACCAAGATCTATGTATATATTTATGAATTGGTCTTATTTTTTATATGTAGAAATTTGATAAATCGTGGTAAACAAGACAAAATTCATGCATATTATTTGATGTGACCTTGCCTCTGATTGGCTGAGTTTGTCAACAATTTATCAACTATATTTATTATTATATTTTGATCAAACTTGATAAATAGTCTTATATTATAAAGACGTTGGGTGAGTTGGATTAAGAGCAAGATTCACAATACTATTTAGGTAATCTTGTATTTGATTGGCTGAACTTGTTACCACTCTAGAGACCGAATTCCAATCAAAATTTTGCTCCACCTTAAGCTTATATTATCATTGTCACAGACAGAGACAGATTATATATAATAAGCCAGATCAGTGCATACAAATGATATACCTTGCATATGATTGGCGGAACTTGTTACCTCTCAAGATCTAAAGCAGAGGTGTCAAACATACGGCCCGCGGGCCGGTCCGTGAGACTCATTATTTATTATTTTTATTATTATTTATTATTATTTGCATCAAATCTGGCACGTCATAGCAAATGAGTTTGACACCCCTGATCTAGAGACTATATTTCTCATTATTTTCTATAAAACTCGGTAAATGGGTTTATATCATCAAGATATTAGATGACTTCGATTATGAGCAAGAGAGTGTGCATATCAATTACGAAATTATCTTTAGAACAAACTTTTATCAGGATATAGTAAAATAATTACAATCAACATGATATAAAGTTTGCGAGATAGTTTGCCTAGGTTGAATTCTTACAATATTACATAAGCCTGCTTAGTGAAATGGTTCATTGTTAAATTATGCAAGCAAGGTTAGCGATATCAGGCTCAATTTGACCTCTTGTTCTGTGTGTATATTTGTATTGTGCGTGTTTTTAACCAATAAAGATTATTGTTGACAATTATAAAAACAAGTATTCCTCTGGTCGAAGGTGATATGGCTGTGATAACAACCATCCATCATTTATCTTTAAATCAAACTTTTAAAAGGTGGGTTGCTTCTTCGATAGAGGCAAAACAATATCGATTTCCAGGCTGCAAGGTCAAAGGTCAAAGTCACATAAGGTGACATTGTGATTTTGTTATTCCCACGACGATCTACCGTTACCAAAGGCTGCTAATAGCTTGCGCCTGGGGTGAGGAAGAAAGGTATAAATTGTTTAGTCAAAAGGTCAACGGTCAAGGTCATTGTGACTACATGGGCATCATGGACCTACAAGTCACTTTTAGTAGATATGAATATAAACATTTCAATCCAAGTGTTGAAACATCGTCACTACAAAAAAAACGCCAAACATTTTCCTTTATTTTGCAAGGCTGTGGACATTTATTTTGTATCTAAAGGTAAATGAACTAATAATTTGATATGATATGCAGTTTATACAATGATATGACACTACATACGTCGTGAGACATTTATACATGCTAAAAAGGAAGCCTAAATATAGCCAAACCTGCCTTAAAGGTCACCTCCATTAAGTAATCACCTTTCTTCAACAGATACATTTTTTAAGGACTTTACATCAAACATAGAATAAATGAACCGCTATAAAGCAGCCAGCTGGTTTCAGAGGTTACTTGTCTCGCTTCCCAGATATGGGTCCTTAAGACAGGTTTTGACTGTATGAATGTACGAAGATATAATACACAAGCAAAAAGAGTATGGGAACCAAATAATTTAATTTATACAGTATAGAGAATAAAGTCAAACCAGATGTAATTAAAGTACATCACCACTTTCACTGCAGAGGAACAATACCATACTAATTTGTATCTGCTATATGCCGGTTTATTGAATAAAATGATCATAAATAATATGTATTGTGTAAATATCTACTTTTAGTTTAAAATAAATGCTATCAAATTCCTGAGGTGCAAGTCAGTCATGTAAACACCAGTGTCTGGTTTTGATGTATGGCACGTGAATTTAGTTTTGGAATTTAATGTGGTTGAGAAAATCATTCATGCAGTTGACTAAATTCTACTTACACTTTATATACTCTCATGAAACAAACTGAGGAGTATACATTTTTGTACAAAAACGTCCGTCATTATCTTCTTCCTAATATGACAAGAAACAAAATGTCTCCACTTTTCTAGTATATAAAATGCTGTCTTTGAGCTTCTTAATAAAGTTTACTTAAAACAAAATGTGGCTCAGTTCGCAACTGACAACAACTACACATACTAACCAACACCTACACTTTACTCACTCGCTAATACACATACTAACAGAGATGGAACGGTAAATAAGGGGGTTAGATGGAAACCAAATCCCTATAATAAAAACTAAAACTTAATAACCATATAATCCCACAACGCCCTACAATCCCTATAAACAAACAAAGAAACAACCGTACAATTTCCCACATGGAATATAAACCAATGTACAAAAGACATATACAAACAAACACACTTTAACTCAGAGATTTGCCCGAATTAGAGTACTATAGCTGTTTCTGTTAGATCTGGGTGGGCCTAGAAAGGCTGTTGGTAGTTACCAAAATATTCTGTTAACACTGGTGACACAGTTTCACTGTTCATCGTCGCAAACTTCTCCGCACCGTCCTTACACCAGCACCCTCTTCAAACACCCTTGCCATTCCACGCAGATTCTTCTTTACTATATGGCAATGTTTACGATGCGTGTTATGGCCTGCGTTGACTTGAGAAACACCGGGTAGTACAAATAAAAAAAACACAGAAATGTTGGAAATAATGGTGGAATATTCTACACACGAACACACACTTTAAATCTTGTATGTTATTTTTTAATACAATTATATTTGAGCACACTTCTATTCCATCCAATCTGGTAGACAAATACATGTTACAACTTGATATTATTGCTTTTATGTTAAACTCGTGAAATATTTGTATCACTCTCTGAAAACTGTTGAATCTAAGAGAATATAGATTTGTGCCATTATATATATATATATATATATATATATATATATATATATATATATATATATATATATATATATATATATATATATATATTGATAAAGAAATAATTTTATTTTGTTTTATTTTGATTGAAATTTTTTAAATTTATTTACCAGTGTTTAAGAAAATCGATCCCTGTGCATTTACAAAATTTTACAAGTGTTTCAGAAATCCGATTATGAAGTACGGACAAAGCCTGGCAGCCGTGCTAGCAAGAAATTGTATTTCTTCAACACTCTACCATCGAATTCTTTTAAAAACTTTTACAAGCTTTTTAGAACGACCACATATATCTACTTACTTTCGACATTTTCCCTCGCACTCCAGATTTAAATAATTTATACAATAATTCATTCTTAAAAACAAACAGAAAGCCTTTTGAAAGTCTTCAAAAGCACAATAAATCTCTTTACTGTGACTGACATGCATATTTATAAGACTATGAAGTATAAATATTGCATTAACAGTTTCCAACCCTTTCTTAAATACAAACTGAGAATCAGTAATCGTATCCTAAATATTAACCAGTTCATTAATCTTTGAATAAAAATGCCTTGGAAAAAAAAATCTTTGAAACACAACTCATTAATGTGTATCTGGATTCAGAATTATCCCCACCTTTAAATATTGGAACAATCATTCATTCACTTCAAGAAGTATGACAATAATCACTATCAAGTATTGCATTACAACGTGTAGTTAACATAGGACAAAGTATATCTTGTCTGTCATTAAAGAGCCAATTATTCAGCATCCCGACAATACTGAAAAAAAAGAATCCGATTTTACACTAATCCGCGTGCCTAATTAGCTCCTAAGTCCGGGCCGTCTGTGCTGAGAGGACGTGGTCATATCCCGCTTCAAGCAATATACTGGGATGTAAAAGCAAGATTGCAAGGTAGCATTTGCATAAGAAATAAAAGCCGCACCTCAAATCAGTAGAAGTGGCACGTACAATCAATATATCTCTCATTTGCATCATATTTGTCGGTACATTTTCCCAGTAGACAAAAACCAGAGACATTTTGAAGAGCAATGTAAATAACATAGGCTGGAATTTGACAAAAATAGTCAGTTAAACAATGTAAATTTTGATTTCTCACAAATCCGAACTTTGACATTATCCATTCGTATATCCTCAGCTGACGAAAACTCCGCATAATGCAGAACAAAATGCATACATAGTGATCGGCCGGTACAACTTAAGACGTCGTACAAAACAAGAAATGTCGCATTTGATGTGCAACGTATGCTTGTGTGTCCCTCAGTGGCGGATTCACTTGGGGTGCCCGATGTGGTTTCAGCAATCTTCTTTTTGCAAGACAAAAGGTTTGGCATATCCACACGTTTATTAAAAAATAAAATACGCACATCAAAGAAATCGACAGAAGTGGCACAGAAAATTAGTATACACAATGTTGCAAAGGTACAAAAAGGAAGGAGATGTAGGCTTATTTTCTTTCTCTTTCCGCTTTAACTTACAGTAAAGTTCATGGATACTGCTCCAATATTGCACAACAACCCAAACCCCCCGGTGTTTTATGTGTGTTTGTTTGTTTTTCTATGTCTTTTGTGACTGTATTATCTTCCATACAAAACCTATGCTCCCCTCCAGTTTTCTGCCCTTTTAGTGTGTGATAGTATATAAGTATGATAGTATGTTTATGTGTTAGTGTAAGCATCCCTACCCTTTTCTCCTTTTACACCCCACTTTGGGTCTGTAAAGTTATATGGGTTGTAGGGGATGTGCGGGTTTTTTAAAATTTTGTTTATAGGGCTTGTAGGGGATTGTGGAGTTTTTGTTTTTATTTTAGTCGTTTGGTTTCTATTTAACTCTCTTACTGTACATTCTACTCTTACACCTATGTTAGTAGGTGTGGGTGGTGGTGAGTAATTGTAGGTTTTGGTTAGTAAGTGTGGGTGCTTGTCAGTAGAAAATGTTTGTTTCACGTCATTATTATGAAGAACTTAAAGACGGCATTTTATATAGGGGAAAAGTGCAGAAACATTTTGTTTCAAGACATTATTATTAAAAAGTTTAACGACGGCATTTTTTTGCTTACTAAAATGAGTAATCTTAAGTTTGTTTCATGATAGTATATAAAGTGTAAGCAGAATTTAGTCTAATGTATGAATGATTTTTTCAACCACATTAAATTACAAAACTAAACGTACGAGTCATATATTAAAACCAGACATTGGTGTTTACATGACGGACTTGCACCTCAGGAATTTGATAGCATTTATTTTAAGCTAAAAGTACATATTTCCACAATACATATTATTTAGTTTTTTTTAATTTAATAAACCGACATATACCAGGTACAAATTGGTATGGTCTTTACCCGCTGCAGCAAAACTGGTGCGGTGTTTTATTTAGATGTAGTTCAACTTTGTTCTGTCTAATGTATAAAATAAATTATTTGGTTCCCATACTGTTTTTGCTTTCTAGTTATGTCCTAATAGATTCATACAGTCAAACCTGTCTTAAGGAGCCATATCTGAGAAGTGAAACAAGTATCATGTGAAAACAGCTGGTTCATTTATAGAGAATCCTTTCTTATATTTTTGATGTAAAGTCCTTAAAAATGTAACTGCTGAAGTAAGGTGCTTGCTTAATGGAGGTGACCTTTCAGACAGGTTCGACTATGTTTAGGTCTCATTTAGAGCATGTGTAAAAAAAATGGCTTACAACGTATGTAGTAGCATATCATTGTATAAACTACATGTACTTTCAAATAATTACTTCAGTTGCCTTTTGATACGAAATAAATGTCCATAACATTCCTAAAGAAAGGATTTGTTATTTTTTTTTTTGTAGTAACGATGTTTCAACACTAGACTTAAAATGCTAATATTCATATCTACTGAACGTGATTTGTAGGTCCATGAGCCAGGCATTACTTTTACATTTTAACACATTATGTACACATCCCACTATAAAGAAAATCTTACTAATTTGATGGCTTCAATACATCCATTTCTATCTTTACAAGTGTCTTAAAACCGAAATACACAACTGATCTGCGTGCTTCTTTCATTCTTTGACAAGACTTATACCATGAATAGATTCTGTTTGTTGAAAAATTAATTTGCAAAACGTGGAACCATATACAAAAAGAAAACCAAAAATATTATTATTATTATTATTATTATTATTATTATTATTATTATTATTATTATTATTGGAATAAAAAAAATTCCATGTGGTACTGAAAAATATTGTTTGAAAAAGTTGTAATTTTACAGGTAAATATCATACATTATTTCTGCCTTATCGATGTTAGTTTGTATATTTCAGAAGTTATTCCTTAGTATTTTAATGTAGGTATAATACTAACAATAAATACGACTTACTGGGTGGTTATGGTGCGTTCTATTGCCATTAAACAGTCTATGTGATCGCACCCGTTGTAAAGTGGATTGGTTAGCGTGTTGCAGAACGGTTTATCCGAAAAGGGTCTTGAAATTTAGTTATTTTGTCAATAATTTTACGACCTCTATTAACAAACGACGAAAAAATAGTGCAAGCCGTTTTTTATAATGAAAATGTTCAAATGAATGAAAATAATTGGACATTTACAATGATTAGCAGGTTAGCGCTTTGACATTTGGTCATCAGGTTTTATTGGTCAGCAAAACGCTGATGTCATCAGACTGGTCGGACTTTTAGCACGAACCCTAATTATGCTTAGATTGTTTACAACGGATTCTGAAACATTTATCAAGATTTTTACAACATTTTAAATATAGTCACGCCTTATTACAGGTATTTGAAGCCCATAAATACTACATATGCAAGGTGGTAGGTATCTATGTATATTTGTATGTGTGTATGTATGCATGTAGGGTTTACCGGCACGTGGGCGTTATATGTGTCAAATATAACTTGCCGAAGCAACAGGTGAGTATCGAGCTGAACCGAGTATCCATCCACGTTGAGAGATCATATCATATGACGTATTTAAACATCAACATTGAGATGTATCAATAGTTAACTGCTTTACACATTAACATTGTGTGGTCTTATCGTATGACATGTTTGCACAACATCACTGAGAGGACTGCATAGAATAGGTGTATTTTCTCTCATTTATACATCAATTAGCTTAAATGTTAAAAAAATAATAACCGCATAATTATTGCAATTAGGGCTATCTTGAACTAGTCTTTTCATCCTCAAGTTTTACGCATTTACTTCAGGTCCTCTTAAGGCAGGTCTTACAACATAAGTCAAAAAAATGTATACACTTTTTTTTACCTGTTATCAAATCGTTCCAAGATTTTGGGGCCTGCCTGCATGACCAAAAATTATTACGATGAAATATCATGGAATCTCCAAAATTCTGACATTTAAATATTTTCACATATTACTCCACAGATGTCCTCTTAATGTTGATGTTGCACATGGGGTTTTCCTCCTAATATAGGTAATGTGTACACACACACACACACACACACACACACACACACACACACCGTTTACTCCCAATTTTATTGTCGGTACAGTTATGTACTTACAAGAAAATAATGCCAAAGTTAAGCACCTAGAAGGAAACAAAATACCGGAAGTGATAAGTCGTACCTTCCTGGAGCAAACTCTTAACTTCTGAAATGTAATATATTCCGGCTCTTAACGCAAACAGCAGTCAAAAAGAATTTTATAAATATGTAAGTAGTATGAGGTCTTAGTGTTTGTAAGGAGGAAGAAAGTTAAAAACAAATGCATGCAAATACATATGTACAGCCGTAGATACATGCATACAAAGAGACAAAATGATAGATAGACACAAACAAGCGAGTGGACAGGCAGGCCTTAGGCATGTGTTTCTTTACCTTTATATCAGTAGTCTACCGGACATTCGATTAAGTGGATATTAGTTTGAAAGTGGCCCATTAGAGATATGGACCAATTACTGTTTTAGCACTGATCACTTTATTCAGTTCCATAACTTTGAATAAGTTCAGTATTTTCTTAAAACATAACAAAACAAGGTTAAAAAAAAAAAAAAAAAAAAAAAAAATAAACAAGAAAACAACCAAATCTTGCGGGCGGAAAACGCTGATACGACCACAAAATCGTATTATATTTTTTTTCCGTTCGGAGGTAAACATGCTGATCATTGTTAGATAAAAGCATTGTACAGTTACATTATAATAAAGGATGCCGCTGAAATCCTGTGTAAAAAGTCCAGAGCACTTTAAGTTAATATTGCACACAAATCCAATGTAAAAAGTACAGAGCACTTTAAGTTAATATTGTAAACAAATCCTATGTAAAAAGTCCAGAGCACTTTAAGTTAATATTGCACACAAATCCTATGTAAAAAGTCCAGAGCACTTTAAGTTAATATTGCACACAAATCCTATGTAAAAAGTCCAGAGCACTTTAAGTTAATATTGCACACAAATCCTATGTAAGAAATAATAAAAAAAAAACGCAAACAAATTCGGTTACCACCTCCATGAAAATTGCTCTCCGATTAATATCACATTTTTTAAAATAATTTTACAGCGTGAAGTGGAAGTTCGATATTTTTAGTCTTCTTTTATTGACATTTTGACACTCTCCTGCTGAGCGCAGGCGCAAGAAGATACATAGTGTCCATCCGGGACTATCTACCCTGTTCTATCCGCTTGATACTGCATTAACCAGAATTTACACAAAATAAAATAAAAAGACTGGTATATAAGTACAAATAAAATCATATTTCATCTTTGAAAAAAATCTTAGACCGCACGTGAGCAACTTGCCAAATATCTAAATGATAAATTTACGTAAAGGAAAAGTAATTTTTGAACTTTTTTTTTGAACTGGAAGTATGCAATCAAAATATTTAAGAAAGAACGTATATCCATATGAATATATGGATTCATTTGAAAGGTTTAAAGAGATGAAACGACCTAAAATTATATTTTTGTATTCAAATCTTAGAGATCAGAAATTAGTTTATAGATTTAGGATTGTTATATCTGATTTGTATGAACTTAGCAAATAGCTTATAAAAGTCTGCAACTCATCTATACGATCTTTGATCAAATATTTTTCACTGAATACTTTTGATTTTCAATATCTTAATTTTCTTGTTATAATATGTTCTTTTTCTTTCTTCATTTTTATCCAGATATTAGACATTCATCATCAATTAATCCATTCTCATTATAATTGCATACTTTTTGAATATTGTACCTGAAACCTATTAGCTAATTTGTTCGCTTTTGCTCACTGATATATTTATCCATTTATTAATATTGTAAAATTTTAAAAGAATCAAAAAGAACTTGTTTGTAAGAGCTTGTTGTCTTCATTCACTGCTCTCTAGAACATAATAGATTGTATCCGGTTGTTCTGAATATTTACCTGTGCATCAGACACAAAATAAAAATCAATCTTGTGTGCGTATACGTTTTCTATTTTGTTTATCCGCATGTGCATTTATTGTTGAACATTTGATAATTTCTACCCTTTTGCATATAATCTATTTTCATGTGTGCTTTTTAATTCAACCATAAATCTGTGTACAAATTATTCACAGTGATATTACTAATCTCCGTGTACATTTGTGTTTCATGAAATAACTATTGTTTTGCTTCGTTACACTGTTGCTTCATTATATACCCCTCTTTGGTAATCCTTCGATAGTAATCATTATTTGATCTATCGCTAAATTTAAATACATTTCATAATCAGTCTTTGTGCTTTTATCTGTACAGAAGTAATAATCCTTTTAATCTCGTTCTTGGTGAATCAAGTATGACATTTCTGAAAGTTGTATTAGCAGATACATCAATAATTCTTGCTATTGTAATGTAGTCATAAACAGTCCATTTCTATACTTTTCGTTAACGAAGCCATTATATCCGAAGTAATTGTATTATACTGAAGACAAATATTCTCTAATTCATAATCCTGGTTAGCGCCATCTCTCACGTCAGATGCGTTCTCTAATGTAGTCGTAAATCATAAGTCCTGAGGAAGAACAAAAGGATACAATGGATACTAATCTGTGAGTTTTGAAAATCAAGTGGTATCCTAAAATTATTATATACTCATTTTTTTCTCCATTAACTTTACATTGTCAGAATCTTACAGTATTTCTCCGTACTGCGCTGCTTCATACTGCAAGACACGTGTGTCTAAAATAGTATTGAGTGTCGACACTAATGTAGCAGACGCCAACGCTTTTGATTTATTCGATTTGTCTATGGATGAATTAAACAAGCTGTTTCAGTCTTTTGAAAGCAGAGATGATAAAGTCGACAATGTGGATGAATTCATTGAGTCTCAAAAGAACCTTTCAACCAAGCAAGCGACTGAACGTGATATCCACAATGTCCAGCGATGGTTCTATAACAACAAACGTGAGACACGCTGAATTGAAAATATCATTCCGGATCATTTAAACACTTATTTAGCAGAAATGTTCATAATGATTCGCAAATCGAATGTTTGAGACTAAGAGCCGTGCTCTCTAGAGTCTATAAAAATAGCATAGAAAGTCACCTTAAGACTAAGGGTTATCCCGTCTCTCTTAGAGACCGCCCATTTTACAAGTCAGTCCAAGCACTATATTCGTAACAAATGCAACTGAAGAAGGCGGGTTTTGGTAGAACATCCAGAGCCTCAGAGCCGATAATCCAAGATGACGAAGAATCTTAATTTTCCGCTGGTGAAATGGGCTCTCATACCCCAGCTGCTTTGCAATGTTTCCTGTTTTACTTTTTTGGGAAAATGTTCGATATAGAGGCCGAGACTAACAAACGAAATTAAAGTTTGGAGCTGTATCAGTATTCACCGATTACACCGGTACCTAGTATCTTCAATATGTTGAGAGGGATAGCAAAACCTTTGACGGTACTGGGGGGGGGGGGGGATGACTTCAGGTCCACAATACCTCGCATTTTTTCCACCAAAACCGCACCTGAGGGAAACCCAGTTCACCTTTACATGCAGTATTTGAAACGGAGACCCGCAGAAATGATTGATGACGACAGCCCCTTTTATTTAACCCCAATTCGCTGCAGAAACTGACAGAAACCTCCAAAATATGCTAATCATATTTCTACAGATTCCATTAATGACCTTATTTGAAATAAAAACATAAATAAAAAAACCTAAATACATTTCAGACAATGTACTGAATGAATGAATGAATTTTATGAAATAAATATATATGGAAGATGTCAAAAAATGGAAAACAAATCTTTAAAAAAATGTATACCAAACATTTTCCACAGTCATATGGACATGAAAGATATAAGAAAACAAAGACATTTTGTAAAAAAATTAGTGAAAGATAAAACAAATCGCGACAATTACAAGTGTACACTGCAAAAAATTTAAATAAAAATATATTTTACGGGAGAAAATATTTAAAATTGCAGGTATTACCCCAGACCAATGGGAGTTAATCAACTGGGATCTCTGATGAAACTAGCTGCAGAAAGGGCAGAAATCCAGGTGAAAATCACCAACCATTCAGTACGGAAGACTACGGTGACAACAATATGGAAAGCTGGGTTCGTCCAACAAAGATCATGCAAGTAACAGGGCATAAAAATATGTCATCCATAACTGATAATAACAATGACAATAATTGTACTTACCTTTCTACATCTTGAATTTCCTCAAAATGTAACTTCTGAGTTATTTCTGCTAATTAAAAATTCATATATTCCAAAAACTGAAAATGTACTATAATCTGTAGTCTAGACTACATTTCCAACAGAAATCACATTTCAAAGAAGAATTTACTGCACTCCAAAACGAAATAATTTGAACTTCCCTAACAAAAAATAGTTAATCATGCACCTTCTTGAGAATTAAAATTAAAAGACTTTCATATTTTTCCAGCTTATGATTCCAAACTATCAATGGCAGAACAGAAACACATTTGCAGCTTATAATACTAGTTAGCGCCATCTCTCGTGTCAGATGTGTTCTCTAATATAGTCGTAAATCATAAGTTCTGAGGAAGAACAAAAGGATACAATGGATAATAATCTGTGAGTTTTGAAAATCAAGTGGTATCCTAAACTTCTTACCATATACGACAAACTGAATACCTCCAGTACCACTTTTCTAAGCATTAACCGCTCATGATCTTAACTTTCTAAGTTTTTCCTTCATAATACCCTGTTCTGTTTCGTAAACGTCGACATTTTTAATATCATGAAAATATTAAAATCATTTAGCTTAAAGATATCATCGCTTTCATAAACAAATGTTATATCTCTTACAAGCATTCTTCTTAAATTTGTATAACTGAATTATTAGCATCTCTTTTAACCTTTATATCGAAGGAAAGAAAAACAAAATATAAATAAATAAATAAATAACAGGTACATTTAATATATTAGGTCCTAATCTAGTAGGGGTGAAACGATTCATCGATATATCGATGTATCGATACTTTTTCTATATCGATACCCATATCGATACAAGAGGGGAAGAATCGATACAAAACGATACTTACTCTATGCAAGTTACTTTAATCTTCAGCAGTCGTGAATAATTATTAGTCATTTGCCTTTTCATTCTTTAAATTGAGAATTCATCTGAGACAGCCTCAGCAAGTACATGCACTCATTTCTGTCAGTACAAAAATAAAAGCAATTGACAACACCCACTCGCCTTCTACAAATTAACACGAGGTGACTAACTCACGTGGTTCGAAATCTGCCCCCTTCTCCCGCCCCAATTCCATGCTAATTAGTTTATCTCCTCTGCATCTTCAGCCACAGATAACATATATCAACGGAAAGAAGACATTGCAGATTTCTTCTGTATATATATGATTTAAGTACTTTACTGATCATTTAATGACCACTTTTACGCGAAATTTATCTGTTGCGTCGCATCTTGTCTACTTGAATCGAATTGAAGGCTACACAGCCGGTGTGTCACGCACTGTTACATGCAATTCTGATTAGTGGTTATTGTTTGTTCAAGTCCAGGGTAAAACAATAACCACCAATCATAACTAACTGTAGCGTGTTCACTGGGTGACATACCGGAAATATTGGCATCCAAACTCTATCCAAATATATACAAAGCAACACAGAAACTTCACACAAAAGTGACTATTAAATAATATGTGTAAATTACTTAAATCGAACATGGGGAAAAAGTTTGGAATATCTCCTTTTTGATTGATATATGTAATCAGCGACCGAACCTGCCGATGGGAAAAAAAAAATTTAAAAATAAAATTAAAAAATAGCACAGAATCGGCAAGGGGGCAGATTCCAAACCGCACGAGTTATAGCCACCTCGTCAATTTGTAGAAAGGGTGTGGGTGTTGTCAATAATTTCCTTTTTCACTGACAGAAACAAATGTCTGTGGCCGCTGCAATTGATTTGCATCTGCAGGAAGTACAATGTGAAGAATTTGGCTATTAGTCATCTCCGCTCCCACACTCGGGCTTGTTCTAGAAAAGATTTTCCTTGCACAAGGAAATTGCAATGTTTCTTCTGTTTTGAAGATAACACCGTAATCTCTTCAAAATTTAAGTGAAGACATGAAACTGGTAATAAGATGTTTTAAAAACATTCATTCAATGTAAAACAAAGGGCGTGGTGACCAGGATGAGTCATGTACATGATCGAATGGAGCAGCCTGAAATGGCCTAAAAGGATGAATAAAAATCACTAACAGCTAGTCTGTTTAGAAGTATTTTTTTAAAAATATCTTGTCAAGGATGAAAATGGCATATGAACAGATGATAAGTCTATGTTTGTTTGTAATCTGCATACTGGAAATATACCCAATTGTCAACACATAAAAAATGGCACCACCCTACCATTGACAGACATTCTAAAGATGAAAAGACCATCAAGTTGATATGTGTATCGATAATGTATCGTATTGTAGGCTGTGTATCGAGAATCGTGTCGATGCGTGGCAGAGGTGTATCGTTTCACCCCTATAATCTAGGCATTACCACTTGTAAATGTTGTTTAAGTATAATGCTATTCGGATTGTATGTAATACTATGATGAGTTGGATTAGGATGTTGTAAACCTTTTGCATATGTCGACATTACTTGTTTAATTTGCTCCTATTTATTTAGTGAGATAATCGTTCACTAGCGGTTTGTTACTTCGCTGATTAGAACTTGATCCCTAGAACTTGCTCGCTTCACTCACTGTAGACACTTATGCCCAATATAAATATTAGCTCCCGTTACAACTGCAATAAATAAAAATTCATACGTCATCTACTTACCAAAAGGATGTTAAATAATCATTAAGTTTAGGTTACCTAGGAATATCTAAAACAGTGTCGAGATGAGTAGAATAATAAAGAAGAAAGAACCTCATAAAAATTATTTAAGTTCTGAGTAAAGGCTCCTTGTTCTCTTAATTTTTTATTCGACTAATTTTGTGTTTTGGCTCTGTTTTCATTAAACACATTAGTTTTTTTTTTAAAATTCCTTATTTGATTTTTCATGTCTTATTCTTTCATTATTTGCACCAGTTGAATCAAATAACTGCAATAGAAAATTACTTTCTTCTTTGCAATAACAATTGCTCCACTAATCATGACTGCTGCTGATGCCATATTATAACTTGTTCACTCTTTAGCTGTCGATATCTTATTGTAAACAAATTTGGATACTGTCACATATATTAAAGAAGAATGTATATACGTGTTATCAGTTATTCCATGGCAAAAAGCGTAATATTGTTCTCTTCAAATAAAATGTTCGTTGTGCTTTTACTTTTTGATATTTAATTTAAATTTTGTCATATTCAGGTTCGCTAAGAACAATTAATGAGTACGAACGAATGTTATCGCCCACCTTTAATACAATACAAAATTTTACATCAGTTTGTGATTAAATGTTCAAGTTTTAAACCAGTGAATATAAATCGGATTTCTTCATTTGAATTATATAAATATTGGTACCATTAGATAATGTATGTAACTTGTATTCTGTGAATAGCTGTGAATAATTTGTACACATATTTATGGTTGGATCTAAGAAGCACACGAGATAAAGCGTAATACAATCCAAATGTAGCAGCTATTGTTTCTGGTATTGTGTGACCAGAAAATAAAGCAATCAAAATAATATTGTCTTGTTAAAACACTTTCTAAGTATCTTGCAAAAATCATGTTGTTTAGACTAACTATAACATTAATATTTGTTGTATGCCGAAAATCATAAAGTTATATACATCCACGTAATAATTTTATATCCATTATATTTAATCTTTTTTAATTTGTTCAATTTGAGTATCTATTGCAATATTTCTTGTTCAAGTTTCTGTTTTTAATTAAGTTTGAAATGTATCTATTTCTTCTTCTATTTCTGATTTAAATGTATCATTTCTTTTCCATAATTCTAAAATTCTTTTTATTTAATTGAATATATGCTGTTGTTGTTGTTTCTGTTGTTAGCTTTTGTTCAATATCATTAAAATCTTGTCTTAATCGTTTCAACTTTTTACCTAATTCGTTCATACTTCCTTGTAAAGCAGCTATATTATTAGTACTTTTACGATCAATGCATTCTTCGGTATCCATTACAACTTGCTCTTGAACTTGTTTGCTTTCCTCTCTGACTTTTATATTTCAGCAGTAAGTTGATTTTGTAAAGTTTGGTCTTTTATAAATTTAAGTTATCTCTTAAGTCAATAATGGATAAATCGTATGTAGTTCTCGTGATTTTAATCATAGCTTCAATTGCACTTATTATGGTTTTCTTGTCATATATATTTTTAGTTATGTCTGCTAAATCATTTTTGTCAATAAGAACGTATTAGTGTTAGCAGATATCTCTCCTTCCAATTTTACTACAGCGCTTGTAAAATCATTAACTAAGTTATTAATCTCAAAATCTGTTTTTCTAGTTTAACCAATCAAGTCTATTCTTTTAAATCAGTTAACTGAGTTTATAAAATATAATATTGTTCTAGAGATTTCTTTATTCTTTCCATATCAGCCTCTAATGCATCAATCTCTGAGTTTATTCTTTGTTCTTATATAGCAGTGGATAAAGTATTAATTCTCTGAATAAATAACTCTTTTTCTTGTTCTCATGAATCTGATCTGGTAACTCTTCATTATTAGTAACTCTTTTGTATTATATTATATTCTGATGAACACTTGTTAATTTATTGTCAGCTTGTGTTCTATATGTTTTTATATCTTCTAAATAATTATCCTCTAAAATCTTACGTATTTGTGTGTCAACATGTTTTTGTACAAACATACGATTAGCCGCATCAGTTATTTTTACGAGGTCATCTAAATTTTTAATATGGTTGTTTAAGGTAAGATCAATGTTCATTTATTGATATAGCGACTAGTTCTCTTCTTCAATTCATTCAAAACCAAAATCATTAGCACCCCTTAATGATATTTTTCCAATCATTTCCTTAAGACAAGACCAAAACGTTACAGGCATTCCGTGAAAATCTATTACTTTCAAGTCTTCACCTCTAATGCTTATATTTAATCTTGCTCGTATTTTCTATCAACATTGTAAGAAACAAAGTAACAACGAAAAACAGTTTTGAGTGGTAAAGACACTAGTAAAGTAGAGAATATACGAAACCCTGTAAAAGCTATAGGCATAATAAATCCTGTTGTTATTCGTGCAATTCCTAAACAAACAGCTGTTATACCCATACCACTCGAAGCTGTTGCTATACTAACATCAACCCAGTTTAAAAACAAACAAACAAACAAACACCCCCCCCCCACACACACACAACAACAACCACCCCCTCCCCCCCAAAAAAACCAATACATAAATAAACAAACAAACAAAGAAACAAACAAACGAAGAAAATAAGATTTTTGATACTTTTTTCTAACACATCTGTAATGTTCAATATCTCTAATCAATTCATTCTTAATTTTAAATGGTTTTTGCAGTATCTGATACAGTTGATACAGACTGAGTAATAGATGTTCTGTTTTCTGCTTGGCCACTTGAAATTCATATCACGTAATACTTTACAATTGATTTAGTCAAGATATTCCTTCATCTGATAGTCTCTTGCGGTCTTGTAGAACAAAAATACGTCCATCCTATTTTTCCATCTTCTGAAAATAATGAATTTATTTCCTCAGGAGACGTTTTTATCCAATATTTAACCGCTGCGGCTTCATAATTATAACGTCATTTGTAAACACTTTCCACATCAGCTAGTAAACATTCTCTTACTTCTTGATGTACAGTTTTATTTTCTTCAGGTCCATTATCAATCAAATATTTTTTGTTCCATTAATATCTCTTCAGTCTGAAAAGGGGGCATATTAAAGTTATGACAAATTATATAAAATTACTTTAAATGTATATTATTGTTTGTTGGATTAAAAGATGAATCATCAGGTAATGTTATTTTACATTTAGACGCTTGTTTTCGTATTTGAAAGTAACAGTGAAACCTGCAAGTTGCTTTTACTAACTCTATTGTATACCCGGATAAGTTAAATGTCAGCAAGATATTTCACATCCTAGTGTTGACATCCATATTCATATCACACTTTGCTTTATATCTGTTCACTGCATAATCATTATCAAATTTTAAATTGTAATTATCAAAAATGTTAAATGTTTTGTATGTAAAATATTTATTTTCTGTGTAGCATATCTTTATATCTTTTAATACATTGAATATTTATTTTCAACCGGAACATTAAAGTGAGTGGCAGGACATAAATAAGGTTGATTTGTCAGAATTTTGTAAAATCTGAAGCCCATCTATTTGACAAAGTTATTTAGGTGAATTGTACTACGTTATATGACCAATTCTATTTTATAAATTTTGTTTGCAAAACCTCAGTCTCTGACTGTGTGCTTAGACCTACTATATCTTTTAGTTCATCACCAGCCGAGGAACATAACGGAATTGCTACCACCCGCTTAGTACATAGTCACCAGTGTGAACGGCTTCGGAGGTGGGTTCATCCGTAACCTATTCAACTCCATGTGATTTTGGAGGCCATGATCATGTCGGAAGTTATGCGTATTTCCCTACCTTTTTTCAGATTCCGGTATGAATCTGAGCCCATTTATCGGACAAAGTGGCCTACTCCGCCAGGCACCAGGCATTCCCACAGACATTTATTCATATACGTCGAGTTATCTATAAACCATTCCTATACCACATTGTCATGTTTAAGGTGTAGGTAAATATATTGTACTGATGCCATAAATAAATTAATCAAGGGAAGTTCATGTGTTAATAGCATTTATATTCGATTGTTTCGATTTCGTAAGTGAAATTAATTAATTATTTCAGTTACTGAATTAATAGGTGACTTCTGTGATTGGGCCTGAAGCCCTGAAACTTCAGTATAAACAAATAATTTATAATTTTTTTATCTGTTAAACAACTTGTTCGCAAGAACTCGCTTTCTTCGATCATGCTCTTTAAATTGTTCTCTTATATCACTTGTTTTGTTTTTTCAATTATTAATTGGCTTTCATGTTCTGTTTGGATTAATGGATTCATTGGTGACACTCCAGTTTCAATTTAACTTTGTACTAATATCTTTTTAATTTTTGAAAGAACCTGTTCGCAAGAACTTATTCTCTTCGATCACTGGTCTCTAACTTTTATCTTGATATTTGAATATGACAGTCCAGTGTTTTTTTTCAAAAAAATGATGCTTTTTGGTTTGTTTATTTTTGTTTTATAAAAAGTTTGAAAAAAATGATAGTTTAGAGTTTTTGGAATTTTTTATATATTTTTTATTTTATTTTTAAAAATCTGGTTAACCGGTTTAAATATGCAACAGGGTAGTTAGTCCAGGATGTACACTACCTATCTACTGCCGCATGATTTCTAACAAAAGCATTATGCCTGAATCATAACTGTAAATATGAAAATTTGTTGAAGCAGAATAAATAATACTATTTTTCGCAGAGCTTTTTCTAAACGCCGAAATTGAAATATGCAAAATATGTCTCCATAAAAAAATGAAAACCAAACCGTCCCTTTTGTTTTCTAGCTTGTTACACCAGTATACCCATGAGAACTTATTGTCAACACGTTCGAAGGGCACGATTTAATGTCAACCAACTATTAATATTCTCCATCAAATAAAAACAAAGTTCTAAATCTGTCCTTTTTTCTTCTAATTTGACCGAGCGAGACGGTAACAAGTATATCGCATTCGACTGATATGTACTGTATTGCATTCGACAGATAGACAGTATTCACTAAGTAGCATTTGACTGAGTGGTATAGTATTCGACCGGGTGCCGCACTGTCTATACGTCAAATGCGATGTAGTATGATCGGTCGAATGCGAAAATCGCAAAATCACAAATTGCTATTTCTCCGGTGATACTCCATTCGGCAAAAATATAACACACATAAATATAGACGTCATTTTAAGCCAATTCAGCAAATGCAAATGTACAAAACAATCAAGATTTACAGTATATTTTTTCAATCTCATTATTTTACCCTACAACAATTGTCAACATCAGACAGGAATCAATTTGTATCAGAATCTGTAATTTCGCGTCGGGACTGACTCTGGGGTTTATATGAATTGCAGATAACTTAGAGATTAACCGAACAAATAAGCTAATTGGGTTGTTATTCACTGTTGGAATATTGGTTGTCAATTAGAATCAATGTTACAAGAATGCTACAATTGAATCGGACAATGTTATTATATATCTCAAGGCTGATTTTTGGCTTTTCATTATAACATCATTAACTCTACTGTTCCCCTTTTCAGCAATGGCATGTACTCAAAGTTGTCAATCGGCTGTAACATATTGTGTAAACGATACGTAAATTGTTGGTCATATACCTCCGTGGCGTCGGTTCTACTGTAATCAATTTTGTTTTCGTTCAATAACTTTTGAAAAGCTTTATGGAATAAAACCAAATTTTGTACTACGACTTATATTAGGAAGACCCACAGGCCAAGTTTGATTTTCACTCTTTCCGTCACAATTTGACTGAGTCATGGCACCTGTTTGACTTACAAAATTTCCCTTGCGTCAAGAATTTCGTTTCTGTTCGCTAACATTTGAAAGGTTTCATCATGAAAAAGATTTAATAGTAAAATAATAAAAGTAAAATATATTTTTGTTTCTTTCTTATCGTGAAAGTTTTACTAGATTACTGTCAATGCATATATAAAGCGGAACACGACTTAGCGACGAGGCGACAACAGGACAAAGCGACAAAGCGACAAATCGACATAGCGCCTGTAAAATAGGACAATAAGGAAACAAGCACCAGCAGGCGAAAAAACAGAGTTTGTCGCTGTGCCCCAATTTTGCCGGCTTTCATGCTATTTTGTCGTTGCGGTTCATTGTCGCGTAGCTTTGTAGCGTTATTTTGTCACTTTCTCGATTTGTAGAGTTGATTGTCTTTGTCGCTTTCTTTTTGTGTGAAAAGCGAAGCTACCATAATACAAGGAAATCTTTGACTCCAACATTGCACTTTTTCTAAAGAGAGAGTGTTTTATGAGTGCGTTAACTTTAAATGCCATCTTCATGTATTACCCTACACACCAAAACAAACAAAATACACGTTAGATTCTAATAAGCTACGACTTTTCTTCATTTTTCAACTTCGACTGAACAAAATAACTGATATAAATTCTAATTATAACCATTTTTGCAGTTAGATTTAACCATGCCTACATCTAAGCTTGGTTTCTCCCTCTTGACACGTGAGCACTGTATTTTAGTTTCTGTGTTAGATCGACAGCGTTTGCAAGACACCTTAGGTTCCGCTCTACAGTTATTAAGTACTTCCGAAACCGGGACTGGTACAAGGTGAAGTTGTGTGCATTTGCAAAAAGCACAACGGAGAGAATGTTGGCATACCTCTATGTTACTTTCATGTACTGTAACTGAAATTTTTTTATATGTGGAATTAGGAAACAACGCGCTGCCTAAAGCAGACAACTGGCCGAAATGGCTGCTCCCATTGTGCTCGAGAAATGAACTTGAACTAGTCCAAAGTAAACTAACTTTAGCAGTTATTAAAATATGGAGAATGACTTTTGCGGGAATAGACAATACTTAACTTCAGAAAGTGCAATAAATGAATCAATTATATATATATATATATATATATATATATATATATATATATATATATATATATATATATATAATATTATCGGTATTATCGGCTATTTCTTTTATTCTCCAATTTACCTCTGAAGTCCAGGAAGTGAAAATGATCAAGCGAGCTAGCAATCTTATGAAGTAAGGCCAAGCAGAATACTCTATAACCCAAATTACACCCATCAATTATACACTCAAATAAAAGGAATTGAAAATTAATTTTAAAATACCTAAGATATACAAGGTATTTTTTAAATAACCAGGATAATCAGGGATAGACATCTGGGAAATTATTTTCTTTAAAAATCAGACAATGTGCAAAGTACGGAACGTTAGAGCTGAACCTTAACCAAAGAAAAACAACAAGAACAACAATAGAAAAACATCAGCTTAACTACTCGAGTAAAATACTGCATTATGGGTTTGAGGGTATCTATACAATTCTTATCGATAAGAAATTGTAAAATCTAGTAATATTGAGAAAAAAAAACTTTTTTCAAACGTAAACCCATTGCTTACCATAGTGTCTTTTGAGCTGAGTCTTTTGGAGTTATTGCAGAATACGAACCGTCCGTTTCCGTTGCAAAAGCCACGATGTACACACAATATTGAAACAACATGTTTTATTCAGGGTTCGGTATCCGGTGCAGGTGTGTACAAAAGTTGGTAGTTGCCGGTCAAAGGTTAATCATATTTTTCGGTTCTTATTCAACACTTAACGACTCATGGAACGGTCTGCCACAATCCACGAGAAACTGCTCATCTATACCAACCTTCAAAAGAGAAATTACCGAGCGCATAATGCCTTATTCAGCATTTGGTAATCTGCGAGCTTCTGTGCTATTAAGTCGATTAAGACACAAATGCAGTTCGCTTAATAATGATTTTTAAAGACATATCGCCAATCCTCCCTGTTCCTGCAGATTTCCAATAGAAAACGACCATCATTTTCTTTCTGAATGCAGAGTCTTTAACAACGCAAGAAATAAGCATTTTCAGAGACTATCAGTAACGTATATTTATATCAATATTGATTCTGATACACTTTTATCTGACAACGAGACATGTACACAACAGAACAAAAGGGAATTGAGAAATTTGTAATTAACACAAAACGATTCAGAATCATATTTCTACAGTTAAAATTTTACCAACTGGACCACACAAAACGATTCAGAATCATATTTCTGCAGTTACAATTTTACCAACTGGGCCACACAAAACGATTCAGAATCATATGTCTACAGTTAAAAGTTTACCAACCGGGCCACACAAAACACTATCCCTTCGCTTTTCTCTTTATTTCCTTCATCTCTCTAATTTCATTATGCATATGTACGTCACCTATCTTTATTTTTTCCCCACAAATCTTGCCTGCATGCTCATTAATGAAATAATTAATTAAGTTTATAATGAAGAGGAACTTGTAAGTTGAAAACTTTGTTTATAATCGTTTGCCTTGTATACATATAAATATGTTTAAACTACTCGAAGATGCACCAGATTGAGAGAGAGAGAGAGAGAGAGAGAGAGAGAGAGAGAGAGAGTATCCACAATGATGTTTTATCCTTTTTTTTTCCTGTTATTTTGATAAAACATGAGGCTGTCGTTAACATGTCTTCGTTTATGTGTACACACCCTCTTATGTTAGAATGTGGAAGATGCAATAACATAAATACTGGATAAAGAATTTGTCCTTTCTGACCTGACAAAGTTGAGGATCAAGGACGTTTTTTTTTATTAGTATGTGAGACATATGTCAATGTGAGAGAGGCTTTCTTCACATAAAATAATTCCTCACATACAGTCATTAAATTTTTGCCTACTTTCACGAGCAAATAAAAGCTATTATTATATACTTCATAAATAGTCCCATTAGTTTAACGTTGTTATTACCGGTCAATATCCAGCGGTATTGACCATAGTTAAGTACAAATATTCACCGCTTCCTTATATGGTAAACCCCTGCTCACGTTCGATGAACTACTTTGGCTACGGCTAAATAACAAGCTTCGTTTCATTCAGTGTTGAGAGAGAAACACTCCATAGCTGTAAAGTAGCGTGTATTACTGCGCGGTGTTCAGGTTTCATTCATTAATTGAACCACGTGTAAAATGTTCAATAAAACACGTTGAAATATATATATATATATATATATATGTGTGTGTGTGTGTGTTTGTGTGTATATATATAGTTACGACTCTACGGTCTAATATTTTTGGTTGGTTGCTATGGGTTTAATGCCATTTTTCAGCACATGATAGGCTATAAATGGCGGCCAGTATATTTGGTGGAGGAAGAACCCGAAGAAAGCCCGGGAAGAACCACTGACCCACGCGAAGCCACTGGCAAGCTTTCTCACATACCCACGTTGGCCGAGCCCGAGACTCGAACCCACGCGGACAAATGTGAGATGTCAGTGATCTGTAAAGGCAAGCGCCTTAGACCAATCAGCCACCCCACCCACCACCCCCGTTTAAGCCAAATGTAACAGAAATAGAGTGAAAAAAGTGAAACCAACAAATCAAGTAAAAATAAACAAGGAATTTATTTCTAGACAATTAAAGTGAGAATTCAAAAGACACTTACAGTAACGTGAATTAAAATCCAAATAATCCAATAATCCTAAGTGTCCTAATCACAAGTCCTAAATATAGAATGTTCCGAATAAATTACTGTATCCTTGAATGTGCTGATGTGCCAATAGTCTTTAATGTGAGGATGTGACAAAATGAAGTGCTCCAGAATATCTTTGAATAAGTTCACATAAATCCCAAAGTCATCAGTTAAAAATCCAAAATCCACAAGTCTATGAACACTTTTATAATCCAATGAATATTTTAAATAATTCCTCTCTTTGAATTTGGAATGATTTTTCGCAACTGTAATGGCTCTTTAAAGACTGATGTTAAGGTCGAAACTGAAAAACTGTCCACTAAACATGGTATATATAAAGATAGGTCACATGACCGAATGTTCCAGAATATTATGGTACACGTGACTCTTAACACAAAGCTCTAAGTGAAATTCTGGTTTTATCTGTAAACAAAATCAACCTTGACCTCAAATTGAATCAGCAACTTGTTTACCAAAACCGTCCTTAAACTCAAATACTAAGTAAACAACCTAATTGAAGGACAATAGCTAAACATGTCAAAATTATACTTAACATTCAGGTTTAAGCAAATATCAAAGTCAAGAAACATTTATAATTTCCTAAAATATTTATAATATTATATAAATATCATACATAAGAATGATGTACTGGCCATTGGGCATACCGGGACAAATCCCGGTGGGCCGCCGCAAAAAAATCCGTTTTTACCGGTGTTTTACTGGTGTGAGCAAAACCCCGGGCCTGTCCTGGCAGACCGCCGCATCGGTGGGTCGGTGGGCCGTCAAAAAAATCCGTTTTTACCGGTGTTTTACTGGTGTGAGCAAAACCCCGGGCCTGTCCCGGCAGATAAGTCCAGGGTCGAGTTGCTTACCCAGTACACCCCTGTATATATATATATATATATATATATATATATATATATATATATATATATATATATATATATATATATATAGAGAGAGAGAGAGAGAGAGAGAGAGAGAGAGAGAGAATTACAAATATACTCCAAACAGAACATAAAGTGCTATCCCTGGATCCTACAGGAGAATGCTTGATAACATCAACATAATTTTGGAATACATGTAAATAATATTATCATACAGGTTAGAGAATTTTAATTCGTACTCTACGGAGATTCGAACCTAGGTTCGCTGGTTACTGAACCCATCGCCTTGTCTGTAAGCACCAACGCTTATACCATCTCGACCATGCACACATCAAGAAAAATGATGCTACAAAGTCGGAAGTATAGGCATTCGTACGTAGGAGACACACCAGCATTTCAACCCAGTATATATATATATTCAATTGTGATATTCCTATAGCTCAGGCATTTTCCGTCACATGACCTCAGGTAGAATATTTTTCAATACTCAGTTAATAACATATACTTATTGACCCCCTGAAAGTATCTCAATCGTTGCTGGCAGAATAATTGTTTTTCTTTTTGACCTGATAAAGTGCAGACTTCCCCACCCCCACCCCACCAAAAAAAAAAAGAGAACAAATAATAAATTACATTGTATGCAATGTCAGTTGAAAATAAAAAATTACTGTAACCCAAATTGTATTTATAATATGACATTCTCTCACCATCAGCAACAATTATTATCCATAATTACTATATTTAACAAATGTTAACTTATTTTCTAGTACTCTTTTTTGCAAACGATGTGTTGTACAATAAAATGAGTTTAGTTTAAGCTAAGCCCTTCCACAGCTGAAATCGCATTCGATATTTACTTGAATAAATTCAGTTATTGGTTCTTTTGAGGTAAAGTAATGAGAGACTGCCACATGTCAATAATACTTTAATATTTAAGATCTTTCAGTTATTGTATCATCTCAGATGCTAAATTAAGTCCTTTTAAAATTATTATTACATGGTTTTTGCTTCCAAGGTCACTTGTCTACCATGTAACGCCAATAGCTGAGGTCATCACTTAAGGCGACAAATGACATTGCAGGACCAGCATCAGTTTAATTAGGAAGACTGTAAACCGTGTACGACCATTGTGAATCTAACATCATTGCTGGGAAACGTAGTTAAAATGTAAAATCCATATTGGGGACTGGATTTCAACTACCCAGACTTCGCCAATTCTCACCATTAACTGTACTGCATTCCCTTGTAGTATCGCCATGACACTCAAATATCAGGCGTTAAGTGAATTGAAAATGAAATTAAGATCAGACGTAGAGGGTATATGATACTGTGAGCACACCTGTAAAGTTTAAAAATAAATTCGATGATAGGATGTTGAGAAATCTAGTTGTCCAGAACTCTGTGGGATCGAATTTATTTATTAATAAGAATCCAAACAAGAAAAGAGTTGAGACTTATGAATAAACAACATTTAGACAGAGGTTCTTTAAGAGAAATGTAAATAAATACAAATTTTACGTTGCCAATAATCACGATTTGCATGAATATGGCAATGACATTGAAGCGTACTTAGAGAAAATTATCATTACACTGACACACACACACACACACACACACACACACACACAAATTGGTTCTCTTAAAGTGCAGCTAGACTTAACGATCAAGTTAATGAAGAGAGACCATCCAAGGTGGGAGAGAAAACTGAGTATAGTATTGACATTTTATATGCCAAGTTTGGACATATAATAAGCAAAAGACCGAAATGGATACACGATTGAATATTTAACATGGCATGTGTATAGTTATCAACCGCTCAGAGGAAACATATATAGATCAACCTGGATGGGTTAAGAGCAAGCAAACCTGTATAAGCGAAAACAATTAAGAAAGAAAATAGCTTCTTTGATGTGGAATAAATTTTAAACACTCCTTATAAATATCCCCAGAAGCTATCTAAATCTGATTTAGATAGATATAGTCATTGATTCAATAAATGTCCGGTGGAAACTTGAAAATTAATTGGACATCTCTGTAAATGTGTACGAAATATTGGAAGGGAAAAATAGGCAGCTAATGCGTTGTAGCAAGGCTTGTCCCTGAAGGAAGTTGCCGCTAAGCGTCACATCTTTTTTTTTTTACATCAAATCAGTTAGATTAACTGAGACGGAGAAAGTAATACACCTTGAGATTGTGATCATATTCACCATAAAGCGATCATAAAAACTAAAATGACGGAAGATATCATTACGTAAGAATAAAATAATGTACCAAACCTTTTGTCATCGCAAATAAGCAGCAAACATAATGGGCAGAAATGTCTCTGCAAAAATGCTTGAATTTGTAAAATACACCAGGAGATTTTTAGAACATAGAAGACTATGTTACAGTACACACATTTCAGTATATATAATGCTTGAAGACGGTTTAGTTGTAAAGTTTAAGATGTTTCAGCATCAATTCAAAGTTAAAAATGTCATGTCTAATTCGTTCTTTAGCAATTCTACCTGAATCAAATTAACATGAACAGAGTAACTTCATGTAAAATGCTAGATCGCTAGCTGTTGCTCCTCCAATCATAACTACTGCTTTTGTATAGGTCGTGCGTTCATGTGTATCAAATGTTGATATTGCTGTAATTTTGCAGTTTACATGCTTAACTAGAACTATTAGGTTCTATTATCCATTTCATTCCAATTGTTACAATATTGTTTTCTTTCAGATAGTATGTAACTGTTCTAGCTGAAATTGCAGAGTACAATAGTTTTTAACAGAGATGTATTTTTTTCCCACATGTCACTTTCTGAAGCACCTAGAGATGTTTTTTTCCTTTTTTTTCTTTCTTTCTGCATGACACTTTCTTAAGCACCTATCTCCGTGTTTCTCCTCTGATCGATAGGTTCAATACAGTGTTGAAAGTTAGGCATATCGTCACCTTTGGCGATGTCCCCTTTCGGCAGAACGTATGCCCTTTCTCGTAAAGCTGAAAAGGCTTATACGGCAGTGAATAAAGTATCGAATCTCTGTCTGAACAAATTCCTTCGCAGCTGAATCTTTTCTGTTATCATCAGTCTGTTTTTGTAGCTCTGAGATTTTGCTAGCTCTTTCATTAACACTCTGTTCAATAGCTTTTAATTTATTGTAAACTTGTTCTCTCAACGTCGTGAAATCTTTCAAATTATTATCTTCTAGAGTCTTACATATTTGTATATCAACTCGTTTTTATACCAAATTTTTATCAGTAAATAAAAGAATGTAGTTTAAACGTGTTCAAGATCTGGCAAAGAGAAAGACATAATTGTTTGTACAAGACTTGTAATTATTGCAAACCTCGTAAAAAGGCGTGCAGCAAAAAATGGAATAACGAAAATAAAGAATACTGTAAAAATTATATAACGAAAACAGAGAGCACTTGAATGGATACAAGAGACAAAATTACAACAATGATGAACATTTCAGAATAATCAAAACGACAAGAGTAAGACTTCTACAACAATAGATTAAAAAAACTACTTTGAAAATACTCGGTGTTTCATCAATTGATTTTTATCGGAGATGGCAAAAGTTTAAACAACCTGAAGGTGCCAGTAATGACGACCTTTATATTGATCACGCTATTCCATGTTCATCATTTGACCTATTTGATCATGAACAATAGAAAAAATGTTTCAACTTGTCAAACACACCATACATACTCGCCAGCGAAAACATGTCCAAAACGATTAAATGCTTTTGATAAAAAAGGTTGAATAATTTAAGATGGATATTTTCATCGTTGATGAAATTTTTAACAGTATTGTTTAATCTATCTTTCCTTTTAAAAGAGCTTGAAATAAAAGAACATGAAAATCCTGCATATGAAGATGATGGTGTGGTAGATACACATTTATACAAGTTGATGATACTGTCAATCTTGCTAGTGGTTTTGCAAATCAAGGTCTAGGATGTCTTGAAGATGTTGCTCCAAGCGAATGTAATATTATTCACTTAAAATTCCTGATTTGTACAAGAAGGATGAAAAAGAAGGATTTTGCATGAATGAATCATATTACAACTTGGGAAAAAAAATCTTAGAATGCAAAGCAAAACACTGAGTTATCAAAAACATGATGGAAAGTTAGTTCAAGTTTGAAGAAAGGCAACACCAAATTAATGCTAGCACCAAGCAGTATAACAAATAAAACGGATAGGAACTTGTTAAACCAACTTTATATAGACATAACAAGATGATAGATTAGATCGGTACTTCCTGTTGTCTTTGTCACGGAGCAAAAATGGGGATTCTAAAGGTGTTGTACCGAAGATGCACCTCTCCAAAGAAGACAAGTTATCAAGAGACAACATCTCTGAAAGAAAATATACGCTTGAACCTACTGATTTTCAAAAACAACTAATAAAAGTAAATGCTGAAGAAAGAGATGCGAACAACGAACAATAGACACAAACGAGGCGTTTGATGAACAGGTAAGATAAGCTGAGTGTACAATTGACGATTACCAAGGAAGAATTCAAGACTCCATCTGAGGTGAAAATATTATTTACCTCAGAAGTGGAAAGAGAATTATGGGATTATGTGAATACTGTAAGGATTATGTGAATACTGCAGAAATCGTCAAATCAAAAATAGCATCTAAAACAGAATATATGAAATCTGATCTTGAAACGAATGAAAACAGATAGAAGAGTTAAAAACGGACATTAGCAAAGAAAAAGAACTGTGTAATATACGTTCTGTTTTGTACGTGTAAACCTAAAATACAAATCACACATTGCATTGATTTAACCTCGAAATATCTTTATCTGTCAGACCATTGCAATCTTGCAGAAAGAAGTATGTAAAACCTGTTGTCTCTTCTTTTGTCTGCCATAGATCTCATTCCGTCAGTTGACAGTATTTTCCAGTATTCAACAATACCTGCTCGACAGTTTTATTTACTTTTATGCTATTGTTATTTGATTTTGATGCAATATCATGGAGTAAAGGTATTTTAAATTTACTGAGCAGTTTTTGCATTTGTAAGTGAACATACAATTTGAATTCTGATTTTAGTATTTCTGGAACAATACCCGTACTGCCTCTGGTAGACCTTTTCTCATGTGGTATATTTTTGTCTATCAAATACAATAAGGAAATTACCGAACCAGCTGTTGCCATCCACACTGCCCAGTTTAGCTGATTCTGCCAGAATCTCAAGTCACTTTGTGATCTGTATCTTTTCATCGCGGAAAAGAACCATCACTGACAAATCTTAAAGTGTAGATATCAAAAATGTGTAATGGATTGTATGTGAAAAATTGGTTGTCAATATAGTGAATTTTTATCTTGTCAAATAGTTTTGCAATATCATGATATACTGTAGAGTTAAATGAGTTGTCGGAAAAGAGTAAGCGAGTGATGCACGGTTTATTTTATTGCTCAATTCTGAAATCCATTATATACAATAAGGCTATTGCTTTGCTAACTAAAAAGTTAGAACGTTGAACAGTGTTCACATATACTTCATATATTAAAGTGGCTTTTCTTGTGCAAATATACTGATGCTTTAGTTTGTGTTTTTCCACGTTTCCATGCAATTCTCTGTTGATTGTTCTCTTTAATAATTTCCTTTATTGTAATATCAGATAAATCTCGTTTTGTTTACACAATCTTTGCATCTCCTGGTATTTTGTATCTCTGCTTTCCATTTCCTGTATAAGCTTTTCTCTGTTACATTTTTAATATTTTACAGAACAAGAGATGGTGCACATCTTCTCTAAATATGATTGGACCATGTATTTCAATAGTTTCATTTCACTTACTATCAATTGAAAGTTCTGAGAAAATTGAATATTCAAAAACTGTACTGTTTTTAATTCATCCAGACTGTGCAACTATTCTTCCCATATCAACTGATTTTGGTTAATTTTGTGGTAATTCTTTGTGCTTAAAGGTTTAATGAATGCGTTACAATTGTACATGGTAAATATATTATCATGGAAAAATACACGATTGATTGAGTATTTGCTTGAATCGCTGCTATACCTTCTTTGAATGAAATTAGAAAAAAGCTTAAAGGGCCTCATGATTACATCAACAACTATGTGATCTTCATTGTCTTTAATCTTCTTCAAAATCTCCTAGACCAGCTTGTATTCCTCTACATCATATTTATCAAAACGTAATTGGAATCAGATTCATATTTTTAGTGTTATCTCTTTGCATTTCTTTTCTGATGCTGTACTTCAATCATCTCCGTAGAAGCGGATGTTGCTGTGCAACAACAACTTTGTCCTGAAAGGACAACGAGATGTATATTGGATGCATCATTTATTTTAATGGAATAATGTTTTCTGATTCTTCCGGGCTGGTAAAGGATCCATCATATAGTTTCCATTTCACAAGTGTTACGACTAGATTTCACAAGTGTTACGACTAGGGGTAATGTAACAAAAGAAAAGACTCAAACAAGCTTTCAAGATTTAAAACACAAATATTTAATTTCCTAAAATATTAAAATATTTCAACAAACAATCAAAGTGAAAGAATGAAAAATAACTTACAGTATAGAATATCCTTAAAAGTCCTAAATTCTTCTAAAGTTCACTGATCCGGAAGTTAATCCAAATTATTCCGAATGAAGAGTATTCTGAATGAAAACACTACTGAAGTACTGATGTACTAACAAGAATCAGTTATATCCAAATATTATTAATTCCAAGTAATCCTTGTGAATATGGAATATCACACAAGTTCTAGAAATGTTTCCGATAATTCCAACGGAGTTGAATAATACTTAAAGTTTAAGTAGCAGTACTATATCCAAAATCTACTGTATAATAATATCACTGAAGCAGAATACCACACACAAAATGAACCAATCTCGTTTATGACCTCTCAGGCCAAACGTACTTATAAAGAATGACGAACGCTGCGATTACATCTTATTTATAGTCTCTGACTGCGCAAATCAAATAAAAAACCAATTATTCTACGTCTCAAACAAACACATCAGAATTGTGATCTTAAACTCTAATTTCTGGTCAACAAAATGAATCATTCTTTGGATTACGAAATCTAGGTCAAAAGTTCAAAAGTTCAAACCCTCACTCGCTGAATCACGTGACATGACTAATGCTTCAAGCGAAATATTGGTTTTCCCTGTGACCAGTGTATTGGGTCACATGTACCGTATATGTACTTTCTGCAAGACGACAGCTGTTAGACTATTATGCAGAGATCATAAACTATACCATTATTTAAAAACAAAATGATACATAATTCCGTAACACAAGTATACACATTTTACCATTTATTCTTAAAATCTTCAAACTCTTTTCAACTTTGTATATATCATCTTGTTTGTCGTATAGAGATAACTCTTGTTCGTAAAACATGTCCTTAATATCCTCTTCCGTTAGGTCTTCCAGTCTGTAAACCGCCTGATCACCTAAATTTATTTGTCTGATTGTGAATATGTCCTCGGTAAAGTTAGGAAGGTAGCCCTTTGCAAGTATTGCTTTATATTTTGACATTCTGACTCTTCCACCATTTTTTAATTTAGGAGTTCCAAAATATATCCGTTGTTAAATAATCGAATAGACTGATCCATATCTTTATCTGTATTCTTCCTTGCTCGCTCCAATTGGAGTCATGTCTATTGACGTGTATTGGGTCGGAAAACGTCAACCAATTTTCTAGTTTCACTCTTGTCGTCATAGTTCTGTTAAACTCTTCCAACATATGTTTTGTTGTCAGGGCAAGTTGAAAATTACTCGATGTTTTTCTTTTACAATAAATCCGTTATACTCTTTTCCCTCATCAAACTGTATCTTTGCAGGCTTTTGCTAATTGAAGATTTCTCCGAAAGCATCGTGTATGTCATCTCCCCCTTTTTGTTACCTTCGCAACCCAAGCAGTTTTGGAAAGACACCTACAATTTATTTGTATCCATCGTTGTATTTTTAGTATGCTTGCAGGTCAACATATCCTACCTGCCACTGGTCACCCAAGTGACTAACATCGATCCTTCAGTAAGGAAATATTTTCCTCTATTGTTTGTGCAATGTGTACATATTGTGTTCAGTTAACCAGTGTTTCAATTCAGCATATTCGTTTCTTTTTTCCCATTTAATTTGCTGCCACAATTATTAATATTTGTGTTAAAAAATGATCGTAGATAGTAGTAAAGATATCTTAAAATACTGCTTTTTGCCGGCCATTTACAACGGTATAATAACATCCAGAAAATACTTTACGCTTGACAAATTGTCTTTTGGCGTTATCAACAAGCCAACAAGAAGACCGTCTAAAACAAATGCTTTTCTATTCAGCAATTTGCAACACCTCTTCAATTCTTTCAAACGTATGAAGGATTTCAGATTTGTCATATTTGTGCAATTCCTATGGTTACTTCCCATAGTGAGTTAAAGTGTGCTGTTTTAAATCTAACTTTGTTTTTCATAAATTCTATTCCTGTTTTTGTCGAATCGTTGTGGATCGATTTGGCGTAAAGTGTACGAGATCTTCGAATTCTACTGTAAATTTGGCTTAATACAAATGTGTGTATTTATTCATGTCAAAAATACGTATTTTAATTCTTCTTTATACCGTACTGTTTTAACGACCTTACTATCTGGACTAATGATGCTTATCTCGATGCTATCATCAATAAATCTTCATTTCCGACAAAATATTGCAGGACGCCTTTTTATGCTTAAATTCGATAAATCAACATTTGTATTTTCTGTTATTTTGTAACACAACTAGCTTTGACCACACTTTTATACCATTCAAACTTGCAAATAAATACACTTTATCCCTTGATACTGAGAATGTTGCTTTATGTTAAACTCATAAAATATTACTATCATCTCTCTGAAAACCATTTGATCTATCACAATATAGCTTTGTGCCACTGTTTATGTGGTGAAAAAATAAATTTCATTTTCTGCTCTACTCAGTACAGAATAGTTTATAAAGCTGTCTAGGGAATATAGTGGTTTTTGTTTGATAAAACATATGAGCGTTCCAGCGGTCTGGTTTAATCGGGTTTAACACGGTAGTGTACTCGTAGTCTGGTTTAAGCTGGTCGTGTTCAGCTGTTATGAATCAGCATCCTTTATATCCGTGCACTCTCATATAAACAGTCGATACAGCAAAATACCTTCACCCTCCACCCCCACCCCCTCCCAAAATTCTAAAAAACCCCTTTTCTAAACATCCTACCATCTAATACAAATGTACAAGTGTGATCACATTCTCATATGCCCTCTACTTTCAGAGGTCGTTTACACGGCAAAAAAGGGCGCATTCACTAGTATTGACTCCTGGTTGTTTACAGGAAATGCATGTTATAATTGGAATCTGACAGACACTGATAATAGTCAGCGCAGGAAAATGTTAGGAGCCATGGGGGATAAAATCATTTACGTGTCCATTTTGTCGTGATTATATTAGATACAAATCTTAACAATGAGACATATGTTAGATTATTGCTCCAACAATTACTGATAAAATTGAACATTATCAAGCCATTAAACCAATGTCATATTTCAATTCAAGTGGGCACAAAAATACGACATTAACAGCAAGGATTTTAAACGACGGAGATGTTTCCTATTGTACGTAGAGAGTAATGATTTTTGTAGTAGCAAATAAAGCAAACATGTTTTGCAAGCCAGTGCAGTTTTCAAATTAATTTTCATAACGTCGCGTAGGAAAATTAAATATACAATGACGACTCCTGTGCATCGTTTTTCAGTTTTAAAAAAAAAACAAAAAACAACCTATGGCCTATAGGAGAGTCAATCTCTATTAAGATAATGACACATCTATACTTTACAATCACATTTTCTTTTCAACGAACTAAAAAAAAAATAATATAATGTGCCTGATGAAACTCTCAATCCTGTATCTGCCTCCCTGTTTGTCTGGTTGTCTTTCTGTCTATAAAGAATACAGGTCAAACTTCTATCCCCCTCCCCCGCCCCCCCCCCCAAAAAAAGTAGAATATGATAGAATCATAGTACTCAGTTGCGTACCAAAATTCCAAAATTACGCCCCCACTCCATTCGTATTATTTATGATATATACGGTACTCTTACCAAATTGCGGACCCCTAGAAAGTGCCTCCCGGGGCCACCGCCCCCTTAGCCCACCCCCCTCCTCGCTACGCCACTAATAGTACTAATGAAATAGTGTCATAAAATAGTTTTTTTCCCACCCATTTATTAAATAGGTTTCGTTGAAGTTTATGGGCAAGAATAAAATTTAAATTAATATTCTGACCCCTGACATTTTTGTCGATATAAAACAATTACTAATTGAATTTACTGACTCGAGGATGGCATTTGTAATAAACATAACACTCTAAATAACACTCTGGATAAATATGAAGATTTTTAAAAATAACACTCTAAATATGTATCAGGATTTTTGGACATGCAGTTTCAACGTCTACCCAATCTCTCTCTCTCTCTCACATACACACACACACACAGACACACACACACACACACTTACACACACATTTACTCAATAAATGATACATGTTTCTTGCTTTTAACGCGTAGATGTAAAACTAAAGTATACAAAAGCTATACCTCTTGTAATTTGAATACAGTAGCATTGGAAGTGCCTATGGTCGCCTCCATTAACTTCAGCCGGTGTTTGCCAGCTTCATTACGGAAAAGAACGATGAAAGACGAGTAAGTTCTTTTAATGTTCACAATTTATTATTTTCTAGGTCACTGGACTTATTAAGTGGTAAAACTTTATAAAATTTGTACTATTATCTTAAAAAAAGCACAACATCAGTAAATATTTCTTGCAACTCGGGCGCATTACTTTAAGGTGGCGCTCTACAGTTTCGTATTTTGCATAGAGTTAGATTTTTTAAAGAAAAATAATTTCCCAGGTTTTCCTTACTGGTTATCCTGGCTATTTAAACAAAACCTAGTATATCTTAGGTGTTATTAAAAGAACTTTGAATTCTCTTTATTTTGGTGTATGATTGATGGCTGCAATTTGGGTTATAGAGTATACAGCTTGGTCTTACTTCAAATGAGCACCTATAAAAAAAAAACTGCTAGCTCCGCTTGGTCATTTTCACTTCCTAGGCTTCAAAGGTAAATTGTAAAAAAAATAGGCGATAACTTTTATTTACTTTTTTTATATTTTGTAATTCATTCATTGGACTTTCAGAGGCTAGTATTGCCTACTCTGGGAAAATTCTTTTTCCCTATTTTAATAACTGCTAAAAATAGTGTACTTTGGACTAATTCGGGCTGATTTTTCGAGCACATGGGAGCGGCCATTTTTGACAGCTGTGTGTTTAGATCATGCACAATTTCCGCAAGTACAATATGTAAAGAAACATACCACATAGAGGTATGCCAACATTCTCTTCGTCGTGCACGTTGCAAATTCAAACAACTTCACCTTACACCTGTCACTCTCTCAGAAGTGGATACTATCTGTAAAGCGCCTCCTTAGACAGGCATAGAACGTACATGATACATAAGCATCACATCTCCATGACGTCGCGACTTCAGTCAGTGCACCTATGATCCGCAAGCTTTGCTCGCATTTGGTCTTTAGCTTTTTCATATTATTTCAAAATGACAGAATTATCTGTCCTCCCTCTGGTTAAATGGTACTTCCTTCAAATTATATAATAATAATAATAATAATAATAATAATAATAATAATAATAATAATAATAATAATATACGATTATAGACCTGTGTTGATGTGAATATTAAGTTTTATGAAAAAGTAGACATCGTTTTGACGGACGCGACGCGCAGGTCAATATCATAGGTTTACTCGTTCTTGAAACTTCATAGTCATCGAAACAATGGGTTATAATTGCTTTATTACATGATTTAGACAAAATGCAGTTTAATTTAGTGAATATTGTACAAATGCCATTTCAACAGCATGACGCTAAGAACTTAGCAATATGACGTCAGGTCAAAGTCAATGACACCATGACCATATGGTATAATTTTATATTGTCACAAGAAGATGGGTTGCATTCCACATTCCGGTCGTATCTTTAAGGTCAAGGTCACAGGCATAAAAGCTGATTGAGGTTCAGCGTTGAACTACTCATCTTCCTCTATTTGATAGCATCTCATGTTTCACAATCAGGATTTTACCTTCAAGGTCAAGGTTACTTCTCAATTTCTTTTTTTTTCTTCTGCACTTTCGCTCTAACGCCCTGTTGAGATAGATACATAAGACGTATTTACTTTCCGTGTCTGCCTATTAACTCTACGGCTCTGTCACAATGGTCACACCCAGATTTCATCATGTATACTGTTACGACTCTATGGTCTAAGAAAAATGTAACAGAAAGAAAGTGAAACCAACAAATCATGTAAAAAATCAACAAGCAATTTATTACTAGATAATTAAAATGAAAAATCAAAAAGTCACTTACAGTAATGTGTTTTGAAATCCTGATAATCCAATAAGAATAATTGTTCTAATCACAAGTTTTAAATATAGAATGTTCCGAATTCACGGCTGTGTCCTTGAATGTTATGATGTGTTAATGGTCTCCAAGGTCCTGATGTACTAGTAATCTTGATGTGCTGAAGTCAAAATGAAGTATTCCAAAATATCTGAATAAGTTCACTTAAATTCCAAAATCATCAATTAAAAATCCAAAATCCAAAAGTTTATGAGCACTGTTATAATCCAATGAATATTTAAAATAATTCCTCTCTTAGAATTTGGAATGAATTTTCACAACTGTAATAGCTCTTTACAAGACTGATGGTAATGTCAAAACTGAATAAATGTCCACCAAACATGGTATATATAAAGATTGGTCACATGACAGAATGTTCTAGAACATGAGTCATCTTAATGGAATTTTAACTGTAAACAAAATTCAACCTTGACCTTCAAACTGAGAAAACATATTGATCAAAACAACCTACTTAAGGGACACTAGTTAAACATGTTTTTCCTGATAACACCAAGATTCAAGCAAATACCAAAGTGAAGAAACACTTATAATTTCCCAAAACACCTACAATATCATATAAACATCATACATAACACCTCCCCTCATAAAGAAAAAGAAAGATTTATATAATAAAGCTTTCTTTTGAATATACATCTAATACTACAATAACCCAAATTACATAAGAACATGTTTTATGATACTGGACTTAATTACATCAAGCAATATTACATTTCTAGGCACGTGAGAGTGCATCTGCAATCACATTGTCTTTTTTTCTGATGTGTTTGATGTCAATGTTATATTCTTGCAATATCAAACTCCATCTCAACAATCTCCGATTTTTATCTTTCATTTTGTTGATGAAAGTAAGGGGATTGTGATCACTGTACACAATAATTGGAGAAAGAGCTGAGGTAACATACACTTCAAAATGCTGTAAAGCCAATATCAAAGCCAAACATTCCTTCTCAATTGTGGAATAATTTTTCTGGTGCTTGTTTAGTTTTTTAGAAAAATAACACACAGGGTGATCCACACCACTTTTGTCTTCCTGAATCAATACTCTACCAACCCCTACATCACTTGCATCAACAGATAATTTAAATGATTGGCTAAAATTTGGTGCAGAAAGAACTGGTGCATTCTTAAGCATGGCCTTTAACTTGTCAAAAGATTCCTGACACTTGTCAAACCAATAAAATTTGGCTTTCTTACTCAATAAACTTGTCAAAGGTTCAGCAATTTTGGAAAAATTGGAACAAAATTTCCGATAATATCCAGCCATACCTAGAAATCGCATCAGTTGCTTTTTACAAATTGGAACTTGAAATTCAGAGATAGCTTTGACCTTAGCTTCTATAGGTTTAACTTGACCTTGTCCCACAATATGTCCTAAAAATGTGACACAAGCATGGCAAAACTCACTTTTGCTCAAATTAATTGTCAGATTCACATCGCTGAGTCGATCAAAGAATTTTCGAATGGTTTCCAAATGATCTTCCCAGGTGTTGTTGTAGATAATGACGTCATCGATATAAGCGTCACAATTATCAAGACCAAATGTTATCATGTTCATCAGACGTTGAAACGTTGCAGGCGAATTTTTCATTCCAAACGGCATGACTTTATATTGATAAAGTCCATCTGGAGTTACAAATGCTGAAATTTCTTTTGCCCTTTCCGTCAGTGGAATTTGCCAGAATCCTTTTAAAAGGTCAAACTTGGTGACATATTCCGCATTTCCAATTTTATCAATGCAATCGTCCATTCTTGGGATTGGAAATGAATCAGTTTTGGTGACACTGTTGACTTTTCTATAGTCAGTACACATACGGAATGTATTATCTGGCTTGGGAACAAGAATACATGGTGAACTCCAGTTACTTTTACTTGGTTCTATGAAATCATTCTCCAGTAGATACTGAATTTCTTTCTTCATATAGTTCTGTTTGAGAGGATTCATCCTATAAGGATGCTGTTTCACAGGCGCAGAATCTACAATGTCAACGTCATGATAAATTTTACTTGTTCGTGTTGGAACATCAGGAAACAAGTGCTCATATTCATGTAATAGCTGTTTTAGTTCATTTCTTTCCTGTTGTTGTAGATGTGAAAGTTTCTGGTCTAGGTTGTTCAATATTTCTGAATTCCGAAGATTGGTTATACCAGAGTCACTATAGTCTGATCGTACTCCATCGTTGATATCTTCACTGTGTGGGACATGTACAACTAAATTAACTAAATAATTAGCTGAGCTATCTCTGTCAAAATATTCCTTTAACATATTTATATGACAAAGTTGTTTCTGTTTCCGTCTCCCAGGAGTGTTAATGATATAATTTAAGTCATTTACTTTCTTTGCAACGGTATAAGGACCATAAAATTTAGCCTGAAGAGGATTCTGAGGTATGGGAAGGAGAGCCAGAACTTTGTCACCAGGTTTAAAACTCCTTTCCTGTGAATTTCTGTCATACCTTAATTTCATTTTTGACTGAACAGTGTGAAGATTAGTTCTTGCTACTTCACAGGCCTTTGACAACTTGTATTTGAAATCAGAGACATAATCAAGAAGATTAATCTTTGAATCTTCATTTGAAAGAAGTTTCTCTTTCAATATTTTCAATGGTCCACGGACAGTATGACCAAAAACTAGTTCAAAGGGACTAAAACCCAACGACTCTTGAACTGATTCCCTAACAGCAAACAACAACAAATGAACACCCTCATCCCAATCCTTTTCTGTATCAAAGCAATATGATCGAATCATATTCTTCAAAGTTTGATGAAATCTTTCCAAAGCACCTTGACTTTCAGGGTGATAGGCAGAAGATTTAAACTGTTGGATGCCTAATTCATGCATAACTTGTTGGAAAATTCCAGACATAAAATTTGACCCTTGATCTGACTGGACAGATTTGGGAAGGCCAACAAGTGTAAAAAACTTCACCAAAGCTTTCACAATAGTTTTAGTTTTTATATTTCTCAGAGGAATTGCCTCTGGAAATCTTGTAGATGCACACATGATGGTCAACAAGATTTGGTTGCCTAACTTGGTTTTAGGTAAAGGACCAACACAGTCTACAATTATTCTACTAAATGGTTCATCAAATGCAGGAATAGTTTGCAGATGAGCCTTAGGTATCTTCTGATTGGGTTTTCCTACCATTTGACAAGTGTGACAAGATCTGCAGTATTTAGAAACATCACTTTTGAGTTTCGGCCAATAAAAATGATTCAAGATCTTGTGATAAGTCTTACGGACTCCTAAATGACCAGTCAAAGGAGTTTCATGGGCTAAATTAAGAATTTCCTGTCTATATGACTTATGAACAACAATTTGATAGCTCACTGACCACTCGTCACCAGCGGGTACATCAGGTGGTCTCCATTTCCTCATAAGGACCCCATTTTTCACAAAGTAACACACTGGAACTTGTGTGGCTTCAGTTTCACTAATAGCCCTCTGAAACAAACAAGATATCTCGGGATCTTGCTCCTGTTCAACAACAAGTGATTGTCGTTTGTCATCCTGATTAGAACAAAGAGAATGAGTTGCCAAAAGAGGATCACTGTGATCAATACCATTTGATTGATCAATACCTGAGGAAAAAGTGACCTCATCAAAAAACTGACCAATACATGTGTCAGCTAAAGGAATAATATCCTGATCAACATCACTCTCAAGAGCTCTTTTTGCCATAGCTCTAGTAACTGCACAAGCAGGGTACAAATCAGGGATTTCAGTTTCGACAGGATCAACTTTCTGATCCAAACAAGGCTTGTCAGTTACAAGTGGATTAACCACAACCTTATCTCCAGCTAGGTCATTGCCTAGTAATAAATGAACACCCTCTATGGGTAAAGAAGTCACTGCCCCAACAGTCACAGGTCCAGAAACTAAGTCTGATGCCAAATTTACACAATGGAGAGGAACATTTACAAAGCCGCACTCTACTCCCTAAACAAGAACACTTTCACTTGAAGAAGACTCCTCAGACAAAGGCAAAGTACCTGATAATAAAAGACTCTGAGAAGCTCCAGTGTCCCTTAATATTTTAATTGGGATAGGTTTGGCAGAATCACCAATAAGTGATATAGAACCTTCTGACATGAATGGTTCATAAGCCTCCAAAATAGAATCAGACTGGAGTTTGTTTGACCCAACAAATGTATTGCTTTCAATACAAGACCGTGACCTTGACCTCGTAGAAATAAGAGCATTTGGAAAAGCTCTGTCTTTTCTCTGTTGCTTATTTTTCAACTTGAAGCAATCAGAAATAACGTGCCCTTTCGTTTTACAATAAGTGCACGTAGGAAGAGATAAGGATTTCTGATCAGTCTTATCAGATGTTTGATTCCTAACAGTTGTGCTGTTGTGAAATTTGGAAGTACTCGAATGAGATTGAAATGGTTTTTTACCAGAAAACTGCTGAGAGGACGACTTATTGCCAAATGAAATTTTGTGAGTCAAGGAATAATCATCAGCCATACGAGCAGCATTTTCCAATGTTTCCACTTTCTGCTCGTCAAGATAGGTTTTAACATCACTATGGATGCACCTCTTGAACTCTTCAATTAATACGAGCTGTCTGAGGTTATCATAAGCTTGATCAACTTTCTTGGCTGAGCACCACCTATCAAATAGTTGTTCTTTATCCCTTGCAAATTCGACATGAGTTTGTCCAAATTCTTTTCTACAATTCCTAAACCTTTGTCGATATGCCTCTGGTACCAACTCATAAGCTTTCAAGATGTACTCCTTAACCACATCATAATCAGTGCTTTGTTGTACTGACAGTGAAGTGTAGACTTCACGAGCTTTGCCAATAAGTACACTTTGTAATAACAAAGTCCAATGCTCTCTGGGCCATTTCAAGTTTTCAGCTATTTTCTCGAAATGAAGAAAGTATTTATCTACTTCTTTTTCCTGAAAAGGGGGTACTAACCTAATATATCTAGTAACATCAAAACCTGAACTTGTATTTAAAGGAGTGGAGTGTGCTCTGTTTGCCAGTTCTAATTCTCTTAACTTAAATTGCATTTCCCTTTCTTCTCTTTGCATCTGCATCTGCATTTGTATTTGTCTATCTTCTTTCTCTCTCTCTCCATCTGCATTTGCCTCTCTTCTTTCTCTCTCTCCATCTGTATCTGCATTTTTCTCTCTTCTTTCTCTCTCTCCAACTGCCTCTCTTCTTTTTCTCTCTCCATCTGCCTCTCTTCTTTCTGCATTTGGATCTGCCTCTCTTCTTTCTGCATTTGGATCTGCCTCTCTTCCTTCTCTCTCTCTCTCTGAATCTGAAGCTTTGCCAATTCTAAATCCATCTGGTTCTTTAACTCTAATTCCCTTAATTTCCTGTCAGAACCAGATACAAGCTTTCTCTTCAAACTTAAAGCACTATTTTCAAAAATTCCCTTTCCTACTAAATATTGAATCAAAATAATCTTTATCTCCTGTTTTGTCAATGATACTTTTGCCTCAGATAGACTGTATTTTCTGGCAAGCTCGAGCAACTCATCCTTTCTCATGCACTCTAACCCCTCCTCGATAGGTTTTGAAATGAAATTCTGAACATTAGATGCCATAGTAAATGCTTGTTGGTTTCACACAAAAAAAATTTCTCTATATAAAATCTTTGCCAAAGACAAAAAAAATTCTCCGAGACAAAATCAATATGAATCATCATGTATACTGTTGCGACTCTATGGTCTAAGAAAAATGTAACAGAAAGAAAGTGAAACCAACAAATCAAGTAAAAAATCAACAAGCAATTTATTACTAGATAATTAAAATGAAAAATCAAAAAGTCACTTACAGTAATGTGTTTTGAAATCCTAATAATCCAATAAGAATGATTGTTCTAATCACAAGTCCTAAATATAGAATGTTCCGAATTCACGGCTGTGTCCATGAATGTTATGATGTGTTAATGGTCTCCAAAGTCCTGATGTACTAGTAATCTTGATGTGCTGAAGTCAAAATGAAGTATTCCAAAATATCTGAATAAGTTCACTTAAATTCCAAAATCATCAATTAAAAATCCAAAATCCAAAAGTTTATGAGCACTGTTATAATCCAATGAATATTTAAAATAATTCCTCTCTTAGAATTTGGAATGAATTTTCACAACTGTAATAGCTCTTTACAAGACTGATGGTAATGTCAAAACTGAATAAATGTCCACCAAACATGGTATATATAAAGATTGGTCACATGACAGAATGTTCTAGAACATGAGTCATCTTAATGGAATTTTAACTGTAAACAAAATTTAACCTTGACCTTCAAATTGAGAAAACATATTGATCAAAACAACCTAATTCAAGGACACTAGTTAAACATGTTTTTCCTGATAACACCAAGATTCAAGCAAATACCAAAGTGAAGAAACACTTATAATTTCCCAAAACACCTACAATATTATATAAACATCATACATAACAATACTCTTTGTGATCTCACAACAATAGGCGTGAGACAACATTGCCTTAATATGCTTGTTTTACTGTTAAATATTTTCCCTTATTGTACATAGATAAAGTCATGTTATAGCCGAAATGTCGCAAGTACCGTTGCTAAACATGTGTTAAAGAAATAATAAATAAAAACATGACATCCCGAGAGGATGGCAGTCTTACCAAAATTGAGAGCCTTTAGATTTTAAAAAGAAATTTATTTTTAATGTAATGTCTATATATTCGGTATAACTGCCTTTAAGAATAGTAGAGCTGATAGAAATTGGTTAGTTGGGTTTTAACGGCACTGTCAACACAATATTGGCTATATCAGTAAAATTCGAGTATGAAAACTTTGGAACATGTAAGAAAAACAAATAGAAAAGGGAAAAAGGATATATATAAAAACAAAGTATTGACATGTTGGCAACTAACTTTCTGGCACATCGGGGTGCAGACTAAAAAATCCTTCAAATTTTGCAATGATATTCAAAATAGGCCGCCTATTTTCGCTGTGGACCACAAAATGAAGACTCATCTCTAAAGACATGCAACGGGAGGTAATTGAATTAGGCCTGATGCACAACCGGTTGAATAATCTCTCTTTGTAATTTTAATAACCCAAATTCACTAAGACGAGGAAACAAATAAAGATAGCTTTCATTTTGTTTAGAGTAATAAATTTATAGAAATGTAAATAAAGCACAATTATATTGTATATAATTTTTGTGCAACAATTAATTAAAAAATATTCTGCAGCTAAGATACGATCTTTCCCGTGGAAATGGAATCCCTTGAACTTTTTTACGGACAAGATTTCATGTGATCTCTCATAATTTGCTTTGTAGTCCTGCTCAAGACAGTCATGCCACTCATGGATTAGCAGGATTAGCTTTTATGTTTTCAGGTACAATGGACTTTTTAAATTATATATTGAATAAAATTGAAAAAAATCTTAGGGTATTTTTTATTTTGCACTCTAATCCCCATGGAAGTTGGCTGCCAACCTGTCAATACGTCGTATCTTTATATGTTTATATGTAGGGTCTTTCCTTTGTATATATATATATATATATATATATATATATATATATATATATATATATATATATATATATATATATATATATATATATATATGGGGTTTTTTTTCTTCAAATTTTCTAGCGTTTTCATACTCTATTGATAAAATATTTAAAGACCTGTGGTTTAAGTGGTTCCTCAGGCCTAAGACCAAACTTAGCTCCCATCAAGGTTGACCAAAAAGCATAGCCGACTTATTTTGAAATGTTACAAGCTATGTTGATAATAAAAGGGTAGACTTGAAAATTACAAAACTGTATAGATTGTTAAAACTGCCTGCTCTGCAATAAACACAGTGATATATGTAAAGTGTCACCTAATAGCGTGTCATTCAAGCACTTTTTCTTGCTTTTCTTGAGTTAGCATGTTTACCATATTAATATGCAAAAACAAGCAGGTCAACCCTTGCTTAAACTTCAGGTTTTCAATCACTAAGGTGAGTTAGTGTGTGCAAAAAGTTAAGTAGTAAGTAGTTCTATCCAGGGCCGGTGCAAGGGTATTTGGCGCCAAAGGCAAACCTTCAGCCTTGTGCCCCCCCCCCCCTTAACTTTCGAAAATGAATATTGTGCATTAGTATGAATAAAACTTCTGCATCAGTCTTTCTCGTTCTATTTTTAGACGCGTATTATCTTCTATTTTACGCTATTTATCTTTCTTTTTTATTCATTCAGTTTTTTGCCGCCCCCCAAATTTTGCCGCCCTAGGCGACCGCCTAGTTGCCCTGTGGTTAAACCGGTCGTGGTTTTATCAGTTATAGTAACAAATGTACAATAATGAATGGGTTATATATAACATAAAAGAAAAATAATTGTGGTCTGAGGCCATCACCCGTAGTCTCGTTCAGCAAGACCTCTCGCGTGGCTCCGCGGAGATCTCACAGAACACTTCGACTCTTTGAAAAAAGACTCGAAGGTAAAATCGTTGAGATACTTCCCAGATTAGTATGATTTTGGCAGATGTACATCAGGCTGGATGTGCGACGAATAAATCCTTATAATAATGATGGGTGTTGATCGAACAAGTTTTACAGTTGAAAAATCCTTCCTTTTTCAAAAAAATTCTCCACAGCCATCAAGCATGACTCAAATCGGGGAACGACCGATTCGCTTGAAACCATTGTCTGAACAAATACAAATGAAACAGATTTACCTAGACCATACCTCATCTCTTTTTCCCAGGGAAGGAGACTTACGGTCCAAAGGCCATATACCTCATAAATTCGCTTTATGAGGTATATGGCGTTTGGACCGTAAGTCTCCTTGGAATGAGGTAAGATTTCGGCACGTCGCACGTCCAGTCTCGCCTCTTCGATGATGGTTTTAAAATCGTTGGCTTGCTCGAATTGTTGATGGGAACCACTCTAGCCGTCTGGTCTATTGGAATGAAACATGAATGATTAGCAGCAACGTCATGTTACTATCTTTTGAACTTCGAAATTACAATGTATGATTTTGTTTAAGTGTATTTTTAGAACTTAGAAAGTACAAGGGAAATACCTATTCTATTTGTATAGACCAATCGAAAAGTTTACCTTATTCCATGAACTCAACTGCAACATAGTATCAACTTCGTCAAAGCAAAGTAAAGTGATAAATTCGCCATGTTTATGTGTCGCATGACTCGGTGTTATTGTTACCGAACGAGAGGTAATATTTTTGATATTTTTATTGTGTGTGTGTAAGAGAGAGAGAGAGAGAGAGAGAATTGAGACATAATATGAAAATAATGGCAAAAAAACCCACCTTTTTTTTTGAAAATCAACACCTTATTAAGCCGCACTCAACTCAGTAATGAACCTAGCTTACTTATGAAACGATAATGAAGATGGAATAACAGAGCAGTTCCTCCTCTTCGTGTACAATGCCTAAGTTCTGTAAGTAAGGTAAAAGATCGAGTACAATGCAATACCACGCAAAAAGTTGTAAACATGAACAGATTTACAGGTTGACAGTGTTAGTTAGTAAGACCTAGGTTCCAATGCTCCACAATGATTTCGTCTTATCATCGATTTAAACTACATTGTCGAGCTAAAGAAAAGAGACAACCATAATAATTACGGAATCACAATTTTACTTATACATCGTTTCTAGGGACAATGTGTCCTGTTATGTATGATGTTTATATAATATTATAGATATTTTAGGAAATTACAAATGTTTCTTGACTTTAATATTTGCTTAAATCTTAATATTGTTTATCAGAAAAACATGTTTAACTAGTGTCCTTGAATTAGGTTGTTTACTTCAGATTTGAGCTAAAGGATAGTTTTGATCAACAAACTGTTTTCTCAATTTGAGGTCAAGGTTGATTTTGTTTACAGATAAAATTGGAAATACCTTAGGAGTTACCTGTCAATGGCCACACGTACATTTATTATTCTAGAATATTCTGCCATGTGACCAATCTTTATATATACCATGTTTAGTGGACAGTTTTTCAGTTTCGACATTACTATCAGTCTTGTAAAGAGCTATTACAGTTGTGGAAAGTCATTCCAAATTCTAAGAGAGGAATTATTTAAATATTCATTGGATTGTAACAGTGCTCAGAAACTTTTGGATTTTGGATTTTTAATTGATGATTTTGGAATTTATGTGAACTTATTCAGAGATATTTTGGAGTACTTCATTTTGACATCAGCACATCAAAGACTATTAGTACATCAGGACTTTAAAGACCATTGGCATATCACAACATTCAAGGATACCCGTGCATTCGGAACATTCTATATTAGGACTTGTGATTAGGACACTAATTCTTATTGGATTATCTAGATTTTAATACTCATTACTGTAAGTGTCTTTTTGATTTTTCATTTTAATTATCTAGAAATAAATTGCTTGTTGATTTTTACTTGAGTTGTTGGTTTCACTTTCTTTCTGTTACATTTTTCTAGACCATAGAGTCGTAACAGTCCAAAAAAGTGAGTAAATGCTCTAAATGGAACCCAATATTTCATTGACTAAGAAAATACACACCAGTGAGAATCTGATATTTGTAATCTCACGTAATTGAAATGGGTGGAAAGAGCACCTCTTTTCATAAATGTCTGTGATATCGTTAGGGGTATTCTATACGAAAAAAAATATTCTACCATTTTGTCGTTGGAAAGTAGACAGTGATCCAGTGTGTCCCTGGACGTTGACTGTCATCTGTACTGATCAAGAAAGGCTTGACGTGTTTGGCTTCTCGATGACGGAGTTTATCGTTAGTACAGACCAAGGGATTCCAGGGTGCCGTGTACGAACTGTGTGTCAGAAAGTAAGGAAGTTCCCATGTATTCATTTTTTTCATATCCGCAGACTTCACAGGTAATGATAATCGATAATTTCAAAATTGGCCTTTTCTTTAAACTGGTCGGTGAGGTAAGTAGAAGAGTGGGGGAAAATTCGTGCTCTGACGCAAGAGAGCTTCAATTCGTTTTGTCTCAATGCCATTTAGTAGCGGTTTAGAATGGTGTATCGAATCTGTATACCACTCTTACAAGATTTATCTTCTTGGATGAGAGTCAAAGCTTCCTCCATATAATACTCCAGGTTTTCTTGTTGGGTCATCATCATACAGGTGATGTAGTACTTGACTGAGACGATTGACTTGACATCCGGGATAAGTTTATATGGTCAGTAGTGTGATTCCCTTGGCTGTGTGTTAACATGTCACTAAGTATTTCTCTTGGCTGTGTGTTAACATGTCACTAAGTATTTCTCTTGTTCCGACCTTCATACACCGACTGTTTCTTCTTCTCCTTCTTCTTTCATATTTTGATTTTTTAGTGACTTCTGTGGCTGATATAGTTCTTGTTCTTGATCGTCTATTTCCATATTTGGTAATCAAAGATCACTTCTCTCAGACTGTTGATTTCAAGGGCATTGTTGAATTCTGCAATAAAGCCACGTTCACCGTGTTCTCAAGGACTAGAAAAAAAACTGAATTTCTACACGCAGTTGCAACGATTTTATAGGGTGGAAATGTCCCTCTCGTCTACCTTTGTCTGGTGAGAAATAAATCCCAACAAAAAGTAATCTCTTGCATAGTTGTCGTAGGAAATGTCGTGTGTACTGTTGATACCCAATTGACATGTGGCTTAAAGTAAGGTCAGTTGAGATCTCAAGTAATTCTTCTGAGCAAAGTTAGATTCAAAGAGTCTGGTACACAAAGTTTGTCTGTCCCGTGTGACTTCTATCTTAGAGATGTTGTAGCGATGGAACTGGAAGGGTTTTGATCAATAGCTCCGCCGAGGGCTGCCTTGCTGACGATGCCAATGGAATTACGTTTAGATAAATGACCCTGGAGCACATGCTCTTCGATCTTGGATCGGATCGGAATTCAACATCAATGGCGAAGGGTTTGATTCCCACTCGTCGTATGGGGTCAATGATCGCATTCCTGTTCAGAGCCTGACTGATGTTGTTTCCTACTAGAGGTGAGACTTAGACACGTCGCACGTTTAGTCTGGCCTCTTCGATGATGGTTTTGAAATCGTTGGCGTTAGCCATCAAATGAAAAATGGTGCTATTTTGATTCAGTCTCAGACACAGTTCAGCAAACACTTGTCTTGCAGCTACATGTCCACGTGCAAACGATCCATTTATTCCAAACTTAGACCTTGCTCGAATTGTTGATGGGAACCACTCTAGCCGTCTGGTCTGGATTCATATTGTCGTTTTTGACCACTTTCACTTGACGGAACAGGTAACTGTTATTCAGATCAATGAAATTTGCCCATTGATTTCAAAATCGATGGGTGTAATGGACGACACTGGATGTAATTCTACCCGCATAATTCTTTCATTTTCATCATCGCAGGTAGCATGGTAAACAGATTTAGTTCTGTGTTGGGACATTTGAAAAAATCTTGGTGCATCATCTTTGCTTGAGAGTGATTTAGTAATAAAAAACGTCGAAGTTTCTGAAGGATTTGTTAAACTTCTTTTTCTTGCCGTGTCCGTGCTGTCTTAGTCTTTTTCTATGCCTCTTTTTATCTTGCTGCGTGGATGATAAAGCAATTGATTAGATAGGGGTGTTATATAGGTGTTTCTCGGGGTTCAAAGAGCTCTTTTCCTGTCTGGATCAGCACATTTTCCCCTGCATTCAATAACACCTGGTTAGGATTCTGTCGATCGACCAGCACATTTTGGATGAATTATTTTCCTTGCGATGACAGGGCGTTACATTTAAAGACATGCATTCCTTGATGAACGAAAGGTTTCAATGTTGTTGCGACAGTACGAAAGAGTGATTTGAACATACTGCCCAAACAATGTCCTCGTTGTCGAGCTACATCTCGGTAAACGGAATACACGAATTACAAGTCACTTGAGTTGAATTGGTTGCGAAAGTGTAGTTTTATGGTGACATTTGCTTGAGCGAATATAATATCTCGTCCAAGATGCCCTTTTATACCAATATTATGAGGCTGAACAAATGTTCGGTGTACGTGATAGGTGTTTCTTTCTTCTTCGTTACAATGATTGCAGAATCGACATGAAATAGAATTCCTCTCACCAACTGTGAGCTGTGTTTCTCACCATGTTGACATCGACGACAACCTGGTATACAAATATCAAGATAATTCCTTTGTTTACCTAAAGACTGTTGTTGGTGTTGTTGTTGATGATGATTATGTCTTTCGTCGGAGTAAGGACTCTGTTTTCACCTAGAATGCCAAATAAACTTGCACAACATTTGATGACAGCTTTTTGTCGTCGAACAAATATACGCGTAGACGATGCGCTTGATCCTCGGTTATATTCAAGATATGAGTGGAACGAATGGTGTCTACCAAAAACTTCTTCCAAAATAGGCTGCGTGGTCTAGTTGTATGGAGTGAGGTAATTTCGTCGTGAAACAACACATTTTGTTAGTGCGAAACACATCTATGAACTATCGCTGGGTAAAGCAAAATAAAATTAATCATTCATAGTTTGATCGTTGTGGTATCCGTCGTCAAAAGACTACATTCAAAATGTGTCAAGGTGTTGTTTTGATTTTTGTTGTTGCAGTTGTTGTTATTATGGTTGGAGTAACTGTTGCTACCATTGGTATTACTGTCGGTATATTTCAAAGATGGATTGGAAGAAGATAGTCAATATAACTGCTGAGTACAATGGTTCACATTTGCTTATTACCTTTTTTGCAAACTCAGGTTTCCGATAGCAACTCCAATCACACAATACACGACGACGATCTGACTGAAAAACAAAATAAGAAAATAAAAATTGATTTTTCAGGACACGTTCCCCACACCACACAGACTGCTATTGTTTTTGTTTCTGAAGCTCCTAAAGTGATGATACTGAAGAGGGTGACCTGAGGTTTAACGACATATTCACATATTCTTCTTCTTTTAATATGCTATGAGTTGCGAAACTGCAATGTAAGAATTGAAACTAGATGAATAACCTTTCCAACGTTCTTCCACTTCTTTGATGTGACCTTTTCCGATTTTACGTGTTCTCTGCTCGGTTGCTTTCAATATCGCAGACGTCGTCGTCTTTCAAGGTCACTCGTTGAAATTCGGGCAAGTAAACTTTCCTTTTAAAACTTCATATTTTCTAATATATAGAAAGGCGAGTCACATCCATAGATTTGTCCCGTTGCATTGCCCCAAAGAATTCTGTCCTCAGTTGGGTAAATATCCTTCGTCAAAAGTGTGTTTCGTGTTTCCGATGCGAACCCAAATTCCCTTTACCAACACCAGAGTATGAGGATGACGACGACTACTACAGCTGTTATTTACTGGGTGGTTCTTCGTTTCTTATTTATCGTCGGTCCCAAACAATCGCTCACACACTTCCACTTCGTTTTCCGGTGTGACTTATTCTGGTGCACATCTAATGCTGCAATCGTACGATTGATTACAGGCTTTCAAAAGATGAGGAAGCACGTCGATGTATTTGAGCGTGTGTTGATATATAAAATATATTCAAATATGTTCTTTTAATGTTCTTTGAAAATAAACATTCAATTATAGTTTTATGACTCCATTATGAACAGAGTTTGAGAAATGAATTAAGTATGCATTTATATCACACTTATGCAATGCTATGAAATACAAAGGATCAAGTTGACTTTTGACTATAATCGGCCCAGTCAGATGTTAATGATCGCAACGCGCGCTAGAACTTAGGACTTTTTAGCTCCACATACTGCACATTTTATCTTTAGAGCATTCTTTTCATTAGTTCGACGAACGACCTGGCTACCTACAGCATCTCTTTTCTGCCTACAGTGCATACAGTACATAGGTGCATCTATCCCTTTAAAGCTAGCTACTATGAGAATCTTTAATTGCCACATGGAGATCATGGACTTTTCAGCCGTTGGCAAGTGCCACGCCGCGGCACCACTGGGCCTTACCTGACCGCATACCGGCGCTCAGGATGCGGTAAAACTCAAGTACTGATAACAACATCATAACGCGCTGGATTAAATGGGAAAAGCTCTATGTGGTGGCGCCAAAGTCGGACGACCAAAAATCCTATGACGTCTCGTTGAAAAGATTAAGGTTCTAGACGCAATCTCGGAGCTTAGCGATGATGAAATTGCCTTAGTTGATGACTCTGTAACGTTTATTTCAGACGTTGAAGAAGCAAAGGTCCTAACGACATAGACCGCGAAAGGGACAACGTCATAGTTTATGATGATGTAATGTTTAAAGGGTATAAGAACACAACACGCCTCATTAGCAGCGGCCGACACAACAAAATGCCGACGTCTTGTACTTGGTCCAGCGTAACACCCACATATCAAAGGTAATTCGGAACAACGCTAATATGGTGATGTTCTTTCTCGGCACCGTTGTTCACGGTCTCCGAAATGTGCACACAACATGTTGTGCTGCTGATATGGGCTGGAATAAGTTTCGCCGTTTCCTTGATGAGGCTTCTTTATAACCTTACGTCTTTGCTAACATAGACGTTACAAGTACAGGTCCAGTAAAGTTTATCTCTGGCCTTGATAATGTGTCGGCTTGTAATGCCAAATAATACCACGTAGCACTAAGTATCGTTAATTTACACAATTTAGAAATAATGTCGACATGCTCAAAGTCCTTCAGCTTTCAAAGAAAGAAGTCACGTATGAGTTTGAAGAAACATTTGAAACCTCTTATAAAGTCAGCAAAGGCTACCGCCGAGACCGCGTTTAACGTTCCGTCCGGCGAAACACCCGCCATCAGGTGCAAAGGTCTCAATGTCGACGCTACAGAACAGCCAGCCGCTTTAACTATTTTCGGTTTTGCATAACAGCCATGGCGGATCGCCCTGCCGATGAAGATATATTGGCGCAGATCGGAAGACAAGCGCCAAATATTGACAAAGAGTACAAACTACAGGTACAAGAGTGTTTGGTCCAGTTCGGTGCTGCCATAACCCGGTTTGAGCTTTGGTGGAACGAAAACTTAAAACAAATCGATATCGAATATTGGGGTCACCCAGTTCACCCAACCAAATCGCGGCAAGCTGGACGTTACAGCACTTGCGCTTGCGGAACAACAACAACAACAACAAAAACCTTTGGTATGACCAGGAAAATGCCAGCAATATATTGATAGCTGTGATATTTTCTTCAGAGTACGACGCGCCACCACTTACTCGTTTTTCCAGTAGAAAGAGTAGGGCTATTTTTGAAAATGATGCGCTGTGCCGCATCACGGTAATTGGGCAAACAAGCCCTGCACCCATTGCTCTTAGAATAGAAAGCTCAGTTGCTTTGACTTTATGCGAGCGTATTGAAGGGAGTTCTGAACACCGTGTCATTGCTGTTGCTTTAAATATAAGAGAAACCGACACATATTCCACATTATAGCCGTTGTTCAGACGCACAAAAACGATAGAATATAGGTGCGAGTCCGCGGTGCGGCGAAAACCCCGACGTAAGAAACAATCAAACTTTCATATTACCCTTTTAATCGAAGAGCTTTGAGATGCCAGCTGGTGACGAAGATTGTCGGACTGATCCACATAATGTTCGACTTAAAAAATTTCGGAAATCGAAGAAAAACTAAAACCTGACATCGAGGCATACCGCGGTCTTTATAAAAGCAGAGGCGCGCTATTAACATCATTGATGGAGCCGACGCCTCATGAAAAATTGTATCCATGGGTCCTGACGCCGCAGGCATAGGGGTTTTAACGACTATTGTTGATGCGCCAATAGCGATCATCCTAGAAGCTACAGCTTTGTGCTGCGGTGTGATGTCGCTGGTGGGTGGTTATGCCTAATGTTATAGGCCAAAAAACACGATGAAAAACGGGTACTCGCTGAGACAAAGCTGAATAGCATTATGTATCAAAGGCTTTCGCGGACAATTTCGTATCAGATGACTAGTTTACGCCCATCCTCGATAAAATTGATAAGTACGTCGTAATAAAAAACGAAATAGGCTCTGGTGAACACCGAGCTTACGCTAGTGACACGCTTACTACTAAAAGGCCAACACCGTGTCACTGACTTCACCTTTCTGCACTTGCAACAATTCTTACTACAGTACTTACAACAGTTCTTGCAGCAGTGGTTGCAACAGTAGTTACAACAGAACTGATAACAGGTCTGCTTGTCGGACAGTACAGACTATAGTCAGTGATTTGTGACCAAACCGCGCACGCGGGAAAAAAAACCCATTTTGTCCCTCGTTCCCAACGGAGAAAATATTTTTAGCCCATTTTATAGAAGTTCTCGCCCTTGTGTGTTGGGGCAATGGGTCCTCCCACGGGCTAAAATTGTTTTGGCATGTCACTAGCCGCGTGCTAAATTGTTTTACCCCAGCCTCAAGGTCCTCGCTCGGCCGGGCTAAAACAAATTCCCCTCTGGTCTAAAAGCCCCACCTTTCAAAGCGGGCTACAAAAACAAAAATAATCCCCGTCTCTTCCCGCGGAATACATTCTTTTTCCCTGTCCTTCTACGCGAGGTAAAAAAAAAACTTTCCCGCCCTCCTATGCGGGCTAACATTTTTTCCCCCCACTGGTCCAATAGTCCCGCGGGGCCACAAAATGTTTTTCCCCGCTGGTCTAATAGCCCTATTTTTCCCCCACTGGTTCAAAAGACCTATTTTACATCTACTGGTGATGCAGCTTGTTTATCAAAGAATCAATATATACCGGAAATATGCGGATGTGCAAGTACAGATACGTAATGAATCCTGGTGTACAGATATGACTTCAGAAGGTCGGTTCTAATTCATAGTGCAGTCTTAATTTAAAGCCTGCAAGAAGAGTAGATAGGATAGTGGCTTCATGGAATGTGAAGATTTGACGAGCATTACTGCAGTTGGGTTGTGTTCACTATATATGCACCAGTATGTTAGGTAAGTTTTAATAAATCTGTAGAGACTTCTTTTTTAAAGGTCAGCACTTAGCTTATTCTTAAATTTACGGACAATATTTCATTTTAAAATATGATCAAGAAGCCAGGTCATGTTAGATTTATATTTTGCTTTATCCATCAGTGCCGAGTAATAAATACCAGTCATCATTCCCGGGATGATTATATTTGTGCGCGTAGCCATATTCTCGATTACACCTGTACTTATTTTTCTTAGATAAATATGTCTTCTCAGTTGGCTCAAAAAGGTTTCGTTCCGATTTGTATTTCTTTTATTTTTAAAATACACGTATACGTCTTGGTATAATGCGCATTGTTTAGGTATGAATTCATTGCATCACTGTCTCCCTTGGAGATATTTACCACAATGTACCTATCGAATGTCACAAAAAATGATTGGCTTATATATCTGTCTGGAGTTTGAAATGGTAATTCAAATACGGTCACTGGATTGAGGCTGAGCTTTGATTTATAAATTCGTGTGGATTAACTTGATCATTTGAGACTTTTATATGAAAATTGTCGGAAAGACCTGAGATAACTGCTATTGGGGACCCTGAAAGTAGATTCAGAAAATGGTTCAAATTAGACATAAATTCTTGTAGGGTGGAGACACTATATGACTATTTACAAAGCCTTCGATTTTTTTAATTTTTTTATTATTTATTTAGTTTTTGTCAGCTATCAGGTGTTTCATGAAAGGTGTAATGTATTTGCATAAGATATTATAACAGTTTTACCTAGGTCAAAAACTGGGTTCCTCCAAGTGGTCAGACTGAAAATCTCCTTTTTTGAACAGAGCTGTTTTCCCTGATCATATTTTTCACGCCAAATAGAACCTAGGCGTTAAAATGAACATATATTGACGACGCTTTATTGTAATAACCAACTAAGAAAAAGCTTGTTTCCAATCTTCACCACAAATAAATCCCAACAACCTTTATTTCCAAATAAACATATGAGAGTGTGCGCAAACGTGTAGCTAATATACACTATTAATGTATGTATGTGGGTTAGGAACATATATTCATACATTATATGAATCAGACATATGTGCCTTGCTGAGGCGGTCAAATAAATATTTAGTCAAATGCTTTATGCAGAAAACTCTTCATTTTTGTGACGCATACTGTTTTAGCTATTTGCTTTAAGCATAGTACATACATATTTACAGCATTACAGACACCTCATGTATCGAAGTAATTAGTTATTATAAATTGTTACATGGCATGAATGTATGGAAAATAATCAGAAAAACGTGATAATTAGATACTTGACAATATTCAATTATTAGTATAAGCACCATTTTTTTCTAATTTATATTTATCCATCAGTACATTCGAAACAAAAAGATGTTTATTAGTAGTGGTGAAACGATACACCTCTTATTACCAGTTTCATGTCTTCACTTAAATTTTGAAGAGATTACGGTGTTATCTTCAAAATAGAAGAAACAGTGCGATTTCCTTGTGCAAGGAAATTCTTATCTAGAACAAGTCCGAGTGTGGGAGCGGAGATAACTAATAGCCAAATTCTTCACATTGTACTTCCTGCAGATGCAACTCAATTGCCGCGGCCACAGACATTTGTTTCTGTCAGTGAAACTGGAAATTATTGACAACACCCACTCCCTTTCTACAAATTGACGAGATGGCTATAACTCGTGCGGTTTGTAAGCTGCCCCCTTGCCGATTCTGTGCTATTTTTATTTTTTTTTATCCCATCAGCAGGTTCTGTCGCTGATTACATATATCAACGTAAAAGGAGATATTCCAAACTTATTCCCCATGTACGATTTAAGTAATTTACACATATTATTTAATAGTCACTTTTGTGTGAAGTTTCTATGTTGCTTTGTATCTATTTGGATAGAGTTTGGATGCCAATATTTCCGGTATGTCACCCAGTGAACACGCTACAGTTAGTTATGATTGGTGGTTATTGTTTACCCTGGACTTGAACAAACAATAACCACTAATCAGAATTGCATGTAACAGTGCGTGCCACACCGGCTGTGTAGCCTCCAATTCGATCCAAGTAGACAAGATGCGATGCAACATATAAATTTCGCGTAAAAGTGGTCATTAAATGATCAATAAAGTACTTAAATCATACATAGGGAACACAATCTGCAATGTATTCTTTCCGTTGATATATGTTATCAGTGGCTGAAGATGCAGACGAGATAAACTAATTAGCATGGAATTGGGGCGGGAGAAGGGGACAGATTTCGAACCACCTGAGTTAGTCACCTTGTGTTTTAATTTGTAGAAGGCGAGTGGGTGTTCTCAATTGCTTTTATTTTTGTACTGACAGAAATGAGTGCATGTACTTGCTACGGCTGTCTCAGATGAATTCTCAATTTTAAGAATGAAAAGGCAAATGACTAATAATTATTCACGACTGCTGAAGATTAAAGTAACTTGTATAGAGTAAGTATCGTTTTGTATCGATTCTTCCCCTCTTGCATCGATATGGGTATCGACATATAAAAAATATCGATACATCGATATATCGATTAATCGTTTCATCATACTATACTACGTTTCTAAGTTTATGGTGTGGGCAAATTTGCATACTTGTGTGTACCTAAAAATAGATGCATTCTAGGAAGTTAACTCGTGTGCGGCATATTTCCACCAAGCTGGAATGCATTAATAAAAGGCTAATTATAACTGTGGTAGTATGGTAGAAGCGGGCTATTGGCACCACTAAATGATTTTTCCAGGCGAGGCCTAGACTGGGAGAATCATATTAGTTGTTGCATAAGTCTCTTTTACCATACTACTATCTTATTCTCAGCCATATATAATGTACCACACATTGTGTCACCAGTTTTCATTATAAAGGTTGTTTTATTGTAATTCCTATTATTGGTATCAATTCTACCCATATAACGTTCAGTAGCGCAGTCTTGGTAATGTTTGTATTTGTAGGTTTGTTTAAAAAATTCATATTAACATTATTACAAAATGTTGTGGTACCGCTGTCTGTTGTACCAAATTTAAGAATTTGGTCCCCGTTTGTTTTGATTAGTAAACCATCAGAAGTTGTGAAATTTACTGGGTTCTTATCCTTGTCGTATGTTGTTGTATTTGTATCGTCTCCGAGTTTGAATGCAAAACCTTCAACAGAAGTAACATTGGAAGATCCTAACGTTCTTATTTTGTAGTCATCATCATTGAAGTTGACTAATAAATATCCTTTCACAATATCACCAGATTTTTTTCAAAGAAATTTCATCTAGTTTTAGTAATTTTTCATAAATTGTTTAGAATTGATTATCCATGAAACCTATTATAAGAGTGTTGACATTAATATCAATATTTCTTTTGTTACTGCTGCATCACTTCCATTAACAGGTTGTCCTAATTGTAGAATCTAAAGATTATTCATATTTAGTTTATGTAAAATTTTCGATGATCCAGGTTGTAGCTCAGCTCCACGGTGAACGTATTCATCCTATTCATTTTTAATAGTTATAACTTCATTTCTTGTTACATATTTAGTAGTATCCAAGTATATATCACTAATATCAGTTAATGTGCGAAAAACTGTATTACTCATATATAATATAATTATATATTATAACATATATACGGAAAGAAATATTGTATACGCATAAAGTAAAACTAAGAGAGGTTCAAAAAGAACATAAAATATTAGAACAATCAAAGAGGTATATGATAATCCTCCAAAAATCACACTATGAAATTATGTCCTACAAAGTTGGTAATGATAATGTGTTATTATCACTTTTAGAAATTACACAATCAGATAATGATTGTGAATTCTATATTGAATATAATAACGATAAATTACACAATCATGCTGCATGTTGCATGCCAAGAGAAACATTATTATAATGAATTAGTATAAAGTTTAGGTTGTATTTTTCTCCATATTAGGTTATATTGTTGTATTACTTTTTGTTTTAATAAGATACATCATTAATATATAATCTAAGTATTTTCATATCTTGTTTAAACAAGGTAATATTTTGTTTAAAGAAGATGTTATATTGTTTAAGCAAGAAATGAAAAAGAAAATTCATGGCACTATCCAGCCACCGTAGATTTGAATGTAAACACAGTGTCAGCGGTGTAGCCTTTGAAAGCTTTTCGTCATTATTTGTTAGCCAGATTTGTAGTTTTAAAAAAAAAAAAATTAATATTAACATTATTACAAAATGTTGAGGTACCACTGTCTGTTGTACCAAATCTAAGAATTTGGTCCCCGTTGTTTTTGCTTAGTAAACCATCAGAAGTTGTGAAATTTACTGGGTTCGTATCCTTGTCGTATGTTATTGTATTTTTATCGTCTCCTAGTTTGAATGCAAAACCTTCAACAGAAGTAACATTGGAACATCCTAACGTTCTTATTTTGTAGTTATTACCATTGAAATTGACTAATAAATCTCCTTTCACAATTTCACCAGGTTTTTTTTCTTTAAAGAAATTACATCTAGTTTTAGTAATTTCTCATCAATTTTTTTCAATTGATTATCCATGAAACCTATTATAAGAGTGTTGACATTAATATCAATAATTCTTTTGTTACTGCAGCATCACTTCCACTAACAGGTTGTCCTAATTGTAGAATCTTATGATTATTCATATTAAGTTTATGTAACATTTCGATGATCTAGGTTGTAGCACAACTCCACGGTGAACGTATTCATCCATTTCATTTTTAATAGTTATAACTTCATTTCTTGTTACATATTTAGTAGTATCCAAGTATATATCACTAATATCAGTTAATGTGCGAAAAACTGTATTACTCATATATAATATAGGTATATATTATAACATATATACGGAAAGAAATATTGTATACGCATAAAGTAAAACTAAGAGAGGTTCAAAAAGAACATAAAATATTAGAACAATCAAAGAGGTATATGATAATCCTTCAAATAGCACACTATGAAATTATGTCCTACAAAGTTGGTAATGATAATGTGTTATTATCACTTTTAGAAATTACACAATCAGATAATGATTGTGTAATCTATATATAGTAACGATAAATTACACAATCATACTGCATGTTGCATGCCAAGAGAAACATTATTATAATGAATTAGTATAAAGTTTAGGTTGTATTTTACTCCATATTAGGTTATATTGTTGTATTACGTTTTGTTTTAATAATTTTTGTTTTAATAAGAATTTTAAAGATATCAAATAATTTTTGTAATAGGTCAAAATACTTAAGCTTTGTCTTTCTTGGAAATTCATCTTTTTTAGATTCATCTTTAACAAAACAAAAATAACAAACAGTTTTGTCTGGTATAAGAAATTCTTAAGTAAAGCATATTTCATATCATTTTGTATTATGTCTCATTATATAATATACCTCTATATTTATTTTTAGAACTATTTTTACAGAAATAAATATATAAATTATTATTTTACGTTTCTGTTTTTTTTTTTTACATTAATTTGGCATTATATATTTTGATATAACGTAATAATATTGTGAGCCTTGAGAGAATTGATACGATAAAGACAAGAAACAATTATCTAAAAAAATGGTTGGCAGAACGTGAAATTAAAAGCAAATATCAGAGGAAACATTTAGACAAATAGAAATATCAAGAAGGTATTGCCAAAGCTTCAGCAAGGCCCATTACAAAATAAAAATAAAGATTAAAATAAAAATAAACAAAATTTAAAAAAATTATAAGAAAACAACAAGAAGAGATAGATAAAAAAATTAAAAAACCCAGATAAGACAATTCACAAATTAGAAGTAAAAAACCCCAAACAAACAAGACCAACTAATAGCAGAATTATCGCAAATAGATTATGGTAGATAGCAAGAATTAATGCCCGAACTAGAGAGATTCCAGGAATTAATGCCACGACAAGAGAAATGGCAAGAATTAATGCAACAACAACAGATGAAAGATATACTTTACAATTTGGAATTGAATTTAGCACCAGATGATAAAAAAAATCTGATAAAAAATGAAATTACCAAAAGTTAAAAAATTACCTATGGAAGTTATTATAACAGAAGTTTATTAAAAGACGATGTAATTGATATGTGTAGAAAAATAAACCTTGATAAATCAATTTAATTAAAAAAAGGTTATAAAAATGTCAATAACAGAGGACAGAGCAGAAAAAATAAAGATTTTAATCCCCAGTTGTTTTGGATATTAACGAACAATATGAAATATCACTCATCAGTTCACAAATTTGGTATAGTTTGTTTAATATCACATCAATGAATACTAATTTCAGATATAACACTTGTAATAAATGGAATATATTAATTATACCACCAGGTTAATCAAATGTCATATATTTAAATCGAGTAATAAGAAGTTTACTTGGAAATGAAAACAAGATAACAATTGAACCAGACTATGACCCACTAAGATGTAAGATAGCATTACCAAGAAATTACAAGGTTGATTTTACAATACAAACACTACATGTAATATTTTAGATTAGAATTAATACTGGTAATAAAACTGTAAATATGTAACAGATATAAATTCACTTGTAATACAATTTGTAGTTTAGTTGTAGGAAGTTATATCAATGGAAGCAGTTCTGATGTATTATTTTCATCTACACCAAATAGTCCCCAAGGTCTTCTATTAAATATACAACAAAATGAGTTAATTTATATAAAGTAAATAACATGTTCCAAATATCATCAGTTACACTGTATGTAACATCACAAAATAATACAGAAGTAGATTTGAAGAATGAAACAGTAACATATTACTTATCAATAAGATATATATATATATATATATATATATATATATATATATATATATATATATATATATATATATATCATGTTAGTAAGAAATACTCGTTTTCGAAAAAGAAAAGTTATTTATCTGATGCATTAAGGTGGCTTTCTTTTTCTCAAGTGGAACAAAGATTTTAGCAAGCAAATTTATACCCACAGTAAGTAAAGATACGGTTTAACCATTAGCATCTAAAATTGATTTCATGGTATTAGACGGTGGAAAAAGCCAAGTAGAGACACAAGCGAAAAATCTTGAAGATAAAGCTATTGAGAAACAAAAAATAAGACCAATAGATGTTGAAAAAATAAAGCAAACAATACAACAATTATCAACTGGAAATACCCAAGTACAAAATGTCTTAGAAGATTCATCAACTAAATTATTAAATCAGTATTCTAGAAACTCTTGAAATATTTGATGTGTGGTAGTAATTTGATGTATGTCAGTGGAATGAAAAAGATATAATTTTTATAAGCATAATATATATATATATATATATATATATATATATATATATATATATACATGAGAAAAGTTGTATCACCATATTTGTATGTGTTTAAAGATGAACAAACTGATTAATCAATTACGAACTTTCAATATGTTGAATACCTTCTGCGTGACAGTAATAATATGAATAAGGATGATCAGCATATTATATAAATGATGGATACAGATATGTATTTACTACCACATAAGTTGTTTATTGCTATCAGAGGCAGATTACAATCAAACGCAGATCCTCCAGCAAATTATAATACTAAAGATGCAGGATCGTTAGATATATAGCGATCTTATATGAAAATGGTGCCGATCTGAGGTCCAATATGGCCACCATAGCGGCCATCTTGAAAATCTTGTTATCACTACTTCTCCTAAATGAAAGTCATATAAGTATGGGGTTTTCACTAAAAGATTTTTTATAATGTTTTATTGATCTTAAATTAAAATGGTGCTTATCTGACGTCCAATATTGTTATCTCCACTCCTCCCAAATGGATGGCTATATCAACATGGGGTTTCACCAATAGACTTCTTATGATACCTAGTTGGTTCTAAATGAAATTGGTGCCAGTCGTACATTCAATATGATGACACAAGATGCAATCACCTTGCATTATACTAGCCTGACCGGCTTTTCATGAAGGCCTATTGTTCATTCATGTTCCAGTATGTCAGAAATACCGTAGACCTACGAAAATTGCATGGAATTAAGAACAGAATTTAACGGGGTCCTAAAGAGTGACATACGGGTAATGGATTTCACCTAGATGGAAATACTATTTTATTGACCCTTATGTACTGGACTTGTTCTTCTTGACATTTTAAATCATTTTTTATTGCAGGTCCTTTTACTTCTGGATTTTACATGATACATGCATAATTAAGGCCTACATAGTAGTATTAAAGTAATAACATTTTCCGTGTGTCAGTCTATTCCTCCATATGTCCGTCCGTCCGTCCACACTTATCGTAACTAGCACAGTTTAACAACCCTTTAATATAAATTCGGTGTCATTTTGTAAGTGCACTGCCGAATACATGAACATGTGCCTTTTAAAGGTAAACAGCCTTCTACATGAATATGTGCCTTAAAAAATGGGGGGGGGGGGGAAGAAAGAAACAATGAACCTTTACAATAGCAGTTACTTGCAACTGCACAGTTTATGAACCATTCGACATATCCTGACGCTAATTGCCTTGAAAATTCTATTTTTAACTTAGATGTATCTTGTAGTAAAACTATATCTTCGTCTCCATTTTTGATACACTGATTAGCCAGTCGATTTTAAATCTTCACATTGGAAGTTGCCATTTAAAGCCCTATCAATACTTGGTAATGTTTAAACATATTCTTGTGACGTTTGTTACGCAAACTACTTTGGTACAAATGTGTTTACTAACACCTTTTGTCATTGCCGCTTCATTTTGTAAAGAGTTATTGTTCTTTTACTTAAATGTGATTGAATGTCGGGCCCTTTGTGACACTTTATTCTTTTTTTACTTTTCTATTATAGATTGAAACATTGTGTTTAATGCTAAACCATTTTACACAAATATGTCCCATTCGCAACTTCGAAGTCAATGCTACGGACCATACTTCGAATGTATGTCGATAGCTGCCGTTCGGATCACTTAGGGTATTTACCTATATGGATTGACGAGGTTTATGAGGCACGTCTAAATTTATCTTCACTATAATTTGTCTTGAACATCTGAAAGTGGCGCACGGGAAGCAATTAGTACTGTGTCCGTTAAACCCCCATTAGTAAAATTTAAACCATCGTAAGAATTTAATCTGTGTAATGTAATATCTTTGTTTATTAATATGTTACTCATTAGAGGTATAAAGAATGAAGTCTGAATAAAAGTCTTGTACTATATACACAATTTATTTCAAAGTTATGATCAGTACACAAAACATTATACCTAATCAGTACAGACAACATTATACCTAATCAGTACACAAAACATTATACCTAATCAGTACACACAACATTATACCTAATCAGTACACAAAACATTATACCTAATCAGTACACACAACATTATACCTAATCAGTACACACAACATTATACCTAATTAGTACACAAAACATTATACCTAATCAGTACACAAAACATTATACCTAATCAGTACACAAAACATTATACCTAATCAGTACACACAACATTATACCTAATATGCGCATTCTCATTCAGTCGATGTAGATGGAGTTTAGGTTTCAAGGAAAACAGTGTCAGACGGATGTACAGATACACGGACGGAGATATGGACATGACATATCACTGTATCCAGAGAAATGCTGATAACAAACACCTTGCTGAGCATTATTAATACAAGAAATAATTTCTTTCATTTTATATAATTACATGTTACATCACATTTCATTTTTTAGCAAAACCTCTAAAAATCACTAATGATGAAAGCCCTACATGAAAGTATGTATGCATGTATGCATGTATGTATGTATGTATGTATGTATGTATGTATGTATGTATGTATGTATGTATGTATGTATGTATGTATGTATGTATGTATGTATGTATGTGTTAAGACGCTATTATAAGAGGATAATAACGGTAAATGTGTCTGGCATAGATGTTGTACATATGTGACCTAGTAGAGACCCAGTGTTACCTTACTCCAATAAGGCCAGGACTGGAATGGCAAAGTTTCTCTCATTAATACGAAACTAAATCTGGGAACTTTGGAACTGATGTCTGTCAAGTGATTAATATTTTGCTGATTTTATTCACAGTTAAACCAAGTGCCTCGTGCGAAAATAAGCATTTCTGGGTTGTAGAATCATTGAAGTTAAATTAAAAGTTTTTAGGTTATATTCTTGTTCTCTGGTGTACTAAAAGAACTTTGCAACCGTATATACATATGCACGTATGCTTTCGTCTATGTATAAACGAAATAATATCTTGTTTAAAGAAAAAGATATATTATTTAAACGAAATACTATCTTGTTTAAACAAGATATTATCTTGTTTAAACAAAATATTATCTTGTTTAAACAAGATATCAACTCTAATAGGTAGGTATAACGCAAAATGTTTTTCAGGCCTTGTTCCTAATTTTTACACTCACTAAAGATAATTAGACTAATTTGTTTGAAATGATGATAGCATGTGTAATATACATTGTAACATTAATCTGGAAGTTTACATATTTTAAAATCAAAATAACCCTACTACTACTACTACTACTACTAATGCTGCTTACTAGTCGTTGCATGCATAGGTATCCACCCATCCATACGTCAACCATCTAACGTCCCGTGTATGTATGTGTGTATGTACGTTTGCATATCTGCATGAATGAATAAATTAATTAATAATCTTTGTTTCCTCTTTTATAGAAGAGTTAATACTATACCAAAACAAACTGAGAAGGAGGCAACATACATATACACTCAAATAACCATAGATTATGACACATACATGTACATAAAGGAATAGGTAAATTTACTTATTGGAATGGATTATTTCTTGTAAGCACGGTGTATATATTGTTTAGATTTTTAATATATTTACTTAAGGGGATACACGATGTTATAGATCTATAAAGAGAACACCAAATCTTTCTTAGAAAGTATATCACCATCCATTTTTTATTAGGTCTTCTGATCATAGATCAGAAGAGCTTATGGGATGGTCTGTTGTCCGTCATCCGTTGTCTGTCGTCCGTCGTCAATCCGTCCGTTAGAACAAGTTTGTTATTGCTACACCTCCTAAAATACTTAAAGGATTGCCATGAAACTTTACACACACGTTCATCCCATATTCTAGTTGGTCCTAAACGAAAATGGTGCAGCACGGACAACCAAAATGGCCGCCAGAGGCCATCTTGAAAATCTTGTTATAGCTACTCCTTCTGAATGGATGGTCATATCAACATTGGGTTTTCACTGAAAGACTTCTTATGATTGTCCAGTTGGTCCTAAATAAAAGTGATGCCGATCTGACGTTAAATATGGCTGCCACAGTGGCCATCTTGAAAATGTTGTTATCACTACTCATGCTGAATGGATGGTCATATCGACATGGTTTTTTTTTACTAAACAACTTCTTATTGTGTCTAGTTGATCCTAATGGTGCAATTCAGACATTCAATGTGCCTACCACAGTGGTTATCTTGAAAATCTTGTTATCAATATTTCTCCTGAATGAATGGTCATAAAAGCATGCGGTTTTCACTAAAAGATTTCTTATGATATCTACTTGGTCATAAATGAAAATCTGATATCGAATATGGCCATCTTGAAAATCATGTTATCGTTGGTCCTCAAAAACGGAAAGTCATATCAACATGGGGTTTCCACCAGAAAACATCTTACGATGCCTTGTTGGGCCTAAATGAAAATGGTGCCAAGTTGACGTCCAATATGTCCACCACAGCAGCTAATTTGAAAATTTTGTTATCATTGAAGAATTTCAAAGATGGTTTCAACACTCCGCAGTTAAAAGGAAGAAATGGTTTTATCTTTAATTGATGGAAATTCTTTTCAGTCAGGAGTCTTGCTTCATTCGTTATGAATTTGTTTAAAATCATGTATGTAAACACATATATGCGTCTGAGAGAAGACTAAAGACAAAGAAATAATAAAAGCAATTAAACACAAATATAATATATATCTCCACACCCCTATGTATGTATGTATGCATGTATGTAGTTATGTATGCTGGTACATAGATACATACGTAGTTGTCGAAAAATGTATGTATGTACCTTCGAACGTGCATTTATATGTTTATATGTATTAATTATCTGAGAACGTTTTTATGTATGTATGTATGTATGTATGTATGTATGTATGTATGATGTATGTATGTATGTATGTATGTATGTATGTATGTATGTATGTATGTATGTATGTATGTATGTATGTATGTATGTATGTATGTATGTATGCATGCATGCATACATGTATGTGCGTATCTACGTATTTATGTGCGCACGTTCATACGTTAGTACGTTCTTTTGTACACCTGATGTTGGTATATATGTCAATATGTATGTATGTATGTATGTATGTATGTATGTATGTATGTATGTATGTATAATAAGATATTATTTTGTTTAAACAAGCTATTATATTGTTTAAAGAAGATATGAAGAAAAACAAATTCATGGCACTATCTAGCCAACGTAGGTTTGAATATAAACACAGTGTCAGCGGTATAACCTTTGAAAGTTTTCGTCATTATTCGTATCCGTTATATAAACATTTACAAAAAAGCTGTTAATAATCATGTCCAATTACAAACCCTCTCTAAATTATGAAAGAGAAACGTGTGTGTGTGTGTGTGTGTGTGTTTAATCCTACCAAAATAATTTTATATAGATAAAACATATTGAATTACTGAGACTTCATATCATAATTTTCTACCCTTTCCCCTGACTTGTTTACATAGAATAGCATATTAATTCCTAAAACTGACGATTGTATTTTTCATTTTGTTTAACACCAAAAACTTACCCTACATTTTTGAGTGCACCAATATACCATATTTGCAAATAATGGTAGTCTTCTCCTTTATCTTCTTCACTGAAAAAACACACTTCTTAAGTGACATGGCTGGATCATTAGAGACACTGATCCTAAACGTTTGTCCCAACGCTACGATGTTCCAATAACATTTTCTGTTTGGAGCGATTCAATACGCTAATTATTTTGTGGAAAACTGATATACAAAAAAAAAAAAAAAAAATTGCTTCATTGTTTGAAAAAGATTGCATTGTTAGGCTACGAATCCATCTGGGACTATAATTGCATTGATAGACTACGAGTCTATCTGGGACCAGAAATGCATTGATAGACTATGAGTCTATCTCGGACCAGAAATACATTGATAGACTACGAGTCTATCTGGGACTAGAATTACAATGATAGACTACAAGTCCATCTAGGACTAGAATTACACATTCCATTGTTAGAATCTGAGTGTTGTTAAAAGATGCATTAACCTGGCATTTTATTTCAGGATTTCCTATCGTATTTCGAATTTTCTCCGACCTTTTCCTGCCCTTGTTAGATGTTTGGACAATGACGTTGGTTGAAAGGTCAATGTGAAACGTTGGAATTAGCCGAAACCGCGGTTGCGGCGTGGAGTAGTCTTCAATAATACAGCGACCTTGTGTTGAACCCTACCTGCCTGAAATCGGTAAGTAGAATATTGTTTGTAGACATATTAGCTCAAAACATAATTTCTAACTGTAATAAACCAATATATATTGAACAGATTTTACTCTGCGTTGCAGCATTGCTTAGTCACATAATGTCCAAATCTCGCCGCCTACTTATCCGAACGCAATCACATTATTATCTGTCATTCCCCTTCATAAGTTGTTTGCATCACGTGATCGTTTCACCTCTGACGTCAAGAAAAATGTAGGCTTCAAGAGTTTGGATCACGTGAGCAAGAATTGGGAGGAGTGGCCAGGTACGAGGTCGAGTTGTAAACAGAATACTTTGGACTCGGGTAACAGCTCATTAAAGAGACGTAATATGTAGTAATTGTTATATGCGAGAAGGTAAATCATCATCCCATTGATTTCATGCGGGTAGTACTCAATGTAAGGTTGTTTAACTTTGCTAGGTCCGGTATCACAGCTACCCTATGTCTCTATTGTGAGGTTTCGAAGTGATGAACTCCGAGTTCTCAACTTTTTTAACTTTCCAAACCAACACATATGTCTCAATATTTAACACCGTATCGGAAAGGTCAGCGGAATCTCTGAATTGTCCTGTCGGAGACTAAAATTGTATTTATGTTATTGATGACATTTCGAGCTCGAACACCTTAGTAATACCAGAATAATTTGGTCTTATTATAAAACAAGAAAAAAATATTGTGTAGAAAATTCATATCTTTTGAAATGATTAAATAATTTTACATATTTTTTGCTAGAGCAGATTGCAGTAAACAAGAAATCATCTATCCAAGAGGAAAATATGGATACTCCGTTTCCTGATATTCAAAACCAGACCGAGCACCTTACTCAGTTAACTCTAAAGGAAATTAACAATGCAAAAGCAAAGCTTTTGGTCCCAGTCTCTTTGTTCTATGTCATCGTTATGGTGCTTGGGCTCATTGGGAATACATTAGTTACCATCATACACGTACTAAGGCCCACCAGAATATTTATAGCCTGTCTGGCTGTATTGGATATTACAGCATGTATTGTGGGAATTCCATATCACGTTTTGGATTTAATGAATCCCTACACTTATTTGTACCCTATTGTTTGCAAAATATTAACCTTCCTCATTACACTACCTACTATTGCGTCTATGTTCATACTCGTAATAGTCGCTGTGGATAGATATCTGAGATTATGCAGACCGCTCGGAAACGAGCTGACCAACCTGGAATCAATACGCACGTGTGTAATAGCAGTTTTATGTTCACTGGTAGTGTCATGGCCTTACTTACTGATGTATGGACAAAGCAGAATATCTACTGGAGTAGGAAATATTACAGGTTCTCAGTGCTTCTTTGATGACAGTTATGCAGATACACTATTTCCGATAGTGTACACAGGATTTACACTACTAATCTTCTTAAGCGTTACAATAATTCTCATTGTGCTATATATCATCATCTGGCGGACCGTGATAAAACAGGAAAAATACTATAATAAATTGGTAAAATCTCCAGATGTCAATGACAGAAGATTTGACACTAAATCCATATTTATTACATTACCAGAGAAACATCATGCTGCTGTTGAAAGTGATGATGGGAAAGTATGCGCAACACTGCAGAAACTGGATGTAGAATTAGGGGCGATTGGGGATGAAATAAGTCATTCATGTCAGAAGGTTAATGAAAACCCGCTTGAGAGAGTACCCAGGGCGAATGTTATAGACAGTGAGGAGATTAATTCCTGTAAAGAGAATGGAAGTATGTCGAAAGCAAATATTCACTGTTCAGGTGTGAAAGAAGTAAACGGGTATAGTAAAAAAGCCAGTATAATACGATTCCAATCCGGAACTACAATACTATCTGGATCACAATCAACTGATTCTAAGTATAACTCAGTCACACACCAAAAACATCAACACGGAACAAAACTAACAAAGATAATGTTTACTATTACATTTGTGTTTATCATCACGTATCTACCTTCGTTCTGTGTTGCTCTTCTGGATGCTACTGACGACACCTTCTGGGACAACATGAGTAACTGGGAGACAATTCTGTATGATGCCCTTCTTCGCTTCTACGTCATCAACAACATGGCAAAGCCATTTATTTACGTCGTATGGGACAGAAGATTTAGAACGAAATGTATTCGATTATTCGAGAGACTTATATGCCGTTCTGCTTCTAGTAGGGACGAGGACTTGTCAACCTACGTGAATCAAAAAAATTCTTATTAGAACAGGATTTTTCCCCATAAGATAAAAAATGCCGATTAACAGAATGCATTTAAGTAAGTTGTAAAAATTTAATAAAAATTGTAAGAAAAAGTTAGGAGTTATAAACATTTGAAACTGCACATATGATATAGTCAAAATTGTCGAGGTTGACCCAATTGTGTGAACAAAGTTTTGGTTTTTATGATTTTCCACCGTACAGTTTCAAATCTGAATGTGTATATTGGTAAAGATGACAGCAATTGTTTAAGTATTGGCGGTGGAGGGTATGGAATGACATCCAGCAGATGTACAATGACAGCAATTATTTAAGTGTTGGAGGTCCAGGGCATGGAATGACATCCAGTAGATGTACAATGACAACAATTGTTTAAGTGTTGGAGGTCCAGGGCATGGAATGACATCCAGTAGATGTACAATGAGAGCAATTGATTAGGTATTGGAGGTCCAGGACATGGAATGACATCCAGTAGATGTACAATGACAGCAATTGTTTAAGTGTTGGAGGCCCAGATCATGGAATGACATCAAGTAGATGTACAATGACAGCAATTGTTTAAGCGTTGGAGGTCCAGGGAGTGGAATGACATCCAGTAGATGACAGCGATTGCTTAAGTATTGGAGGTCCAGGGCATGGAATGACATCCAGTAGATGTACAATGACAGCAATTATTTAAGTCTTGGAGGTCCAGGGTATGGAATGACATCCAGTAGATGTCCAATCAGCTTCCGACCTCCAAACTTTTACCAAGAAAACGTCTAGTTTCTAATATCACTAAGTTATTCATGTTAATGTTTAAGTTCTGTGATAATTGGTGCATCGCGTTCTTTATGTTCCAACCATTTTAGCAGTTTTATATATACTTACTCCATACGACATGTTTCATATATGATACTATCTTAATATCTTATTGTCCGTGTGTTTGTTTCTTTTAGCATATGCATATTTTGTATACAGTGTTTTAGTGTTTAATGTTGTTTTTATGTTCGTAATGTCTAACCTATCTTTGCCCCCTTTGTTGTAGTAATTGTCTCTTTATTTTATATCCATTCTGTTTTTTTATGTACTGTTGTCATGTGTATGTTGCACCTTTATACGCACTTGTTTGTATGGAACCTTTGAAAAACAATTTGTTTTTCACAATTGATAAGATATCCAATAAGTATGTCTGATATCGACCACCAAACTATACGTACAATTTGATAAACATGTACACCTACTTGGGGGTTCAAATTAGGCACAGTGGTTCATTGTAATGCTTCTTATGCGGTAGATAAAGGACATTTGCAGCGTCCGGTCGAGCGGTCACTTGTTTTTACTCCAAATAAATCGTACTTTTTGACCAGGCGTTCGGTAGTAATCCTGCCACGACAGACAGGGAGAGCATTACATTGCTACCATGATTGCCGGAAATAGATGCCTCATTTGTGGATAGTGTTGAATGATACTAAAAATAGCCGGAGAGCTGGTCTAAAGGCAAAATGAAAAACAGTCACTCACTAACATACAGTGAGTACACAATAATCAAGAATATATATTACATTAAATGCATTACATGCCAATTTAATATTAGAGGAAAGATCAAGTTTAGAAGGATTTTTTTTAAAAATTATTTATTATCATGATCACGAGCTCATGCTAGTCTCGCTATCAATAATTGAAAACTTCGAATAAAATAAAAGAAACTACACACTTCTTGGAATTTTCAGGATATATCTAGCGGTATATATAAGCACATGTGAGACAGTATAGTATTTATTCGCTTATTACGTCTACATTTTCAATACAAAACGTAGAGATGTTTTTTTTTTGGAATTTTTTTTTTCAACCAAAGCTCTGTCATGTATGACGTACCGCGTGTAGGCATAAGTTACTATTGCTCGTATCTATTGCCCAGGAAAATTATACGTTTATTAAATATTAGTGTTAGATATGCCATGCAGTATAATTATTTTCTGTTGACAAACTTGAAATAGACATCAATGAATGGATCAGGGACGATTTGTAATCAACTCTTTTACTCTCTGTTAGTTCGAAGATAATCATTACATATTGTTAATACAACGTTAATCTCTCTCTCTCTCTCTCTCTCTCTCTCTCTATATATATATATATATATATATATATATATATATATATATATATATATATATATATATATATATATATATGTATATATATATCCCGCGTCTTGTTAGGATACATACAATCTTTTCCCGTGATACTGGCAATCCTGCACCCAAGTCATTAAATGTGCTCGGTGAAACTAATTTCATAATGCATTTGGGTTTTGTTTTCAAGGCAGATTTGTTCATTTTAATTTATACAATAGCTAAGACAGTTATAATTATGGTTTCATACTATTTATAAAAAAATTGTTCAGATCAAGTTCCTCGATTCTATCTGCCCTGACTCATTTTGTTTTCGGAATGTACCATTAACCCGTTTTCTTTGTTTGTTTTACAAGCAATATAACGATAAGCATTATATATAAATACATGAAACAACAGCATTTCTTTATACCTTGCTTAGCAAAACAGGATCTAACTTTTCCATTAATTGTTTATTTCACTGATACACAAAGACCGCCATCAACGTATTATCGATATGTGGAAAAAAGAAAGAGTAATTCCCATAGTAAAGTGTGACGTAATAACGACAATAGCAATATTCTAGATGACCAAGCGTTCCCTGCGGTGAAGTACTCTATAAAGGTCCCTAAAAAGGCTGTCTGCCATATTGTAATAACAAAGGGCACATATCTGTTTCAAAACTCAGTCTTAGGGACTCCAGGAAGGTTTGGATAGATTTATTCATGAAAGGGACTCCTGGAAGGGTTGGATAGATTTATTCATGAAAGGGACTCCTTGAAGGGTTGGATAGATTTATTCATGAAAGTTTCGATGTCAAGAAGAGTTGTAATAAGTAATTTTAGTGTAACTTTGCATATAGGGACACAATAGAGAGAAACACAAGATATTTATATCTTACACACTATCCTGTGGTTATGTTGCGGAACACTAGCATGACAAGTTTATAATATACATTTTCAATCTCATCATCCTACGTCACATGCACGTAGAATACTTCGTTTTTTTTTTTTTTTTTTTTTTTTTTTTTTTTTTTTTTGTTGCAGTGGCTTTTTTTGTCAGGAACTGCAACAATTGATCAAAGTTTTGGAATGGATTCGAGCTGCTTAGACATGTAAACCAGCCGAGATAAATTGCTAATACTTAGACATGAAAACCAGCCGAGATAAATTGCTAATACTTAGACATGAAAACCAGCCGAGATAAATTGCTAATAGTTCAGTTTCTTTGGTGTGCTGCATCGTGTGAGCGAAATATTGATGACAGTAAAATTATGGACAAAAGCTTGCTTCCAACCGTACGCCATCCATCCAGAAAAACACGTTCGTTTCGAGGTAAGTTTGTGCCTCTAATATATAAGCGGTGTTTTGTGAACACGTTCGTTTCGAGGTAAGTTTGTGCCTCTAATATATAAGCGGTGTTTTGTGAACACCAAAGACCTAAAGTAGAAGCTATTTATTTCAGTTGGTTTTCTTCTTTGCGCGCCTCTGATTAATTCAAACAGTTCGACCAATTCTTTCAATCGGCTGATTTAAGATGATGCAGAAAAGCCTGAAGTGATCCAAATGACAGTGACGTAGGGTTGTGAGATTGATTTTACTCTGCCATCTTAAGGGATGCTTAAAGTGTGCGGTTTGTAATAACACTTCCTCGATTTTTTTCCAGGTTCAGCCATGAGGGTTCAATTTATATTCGTGTTCATGGTATTCATATCCATTGTAATATTTACATGTTATACTATATCTGTAATTTTTAAATAAATATCTGAGATGTTAAGATAAGTACTTTACATAGCGTACTTTTTAAAATCGTCTTTTTCAGATAGTTTTTTTTATGGCGGCGGCTTTCACGTTTGATCTTTCCTGTGTATTAATTATATCTGATACTCCAAAAGCTAGGCCGTGCTCTTAAGATTAGCCTGTATTGCACGAATGGATGGAACCAGTTGCAATACTGAGAGAGAGAGAGAGAGAGAGAGAGAGAGAGAGAGAGAGAGAGAGAGAGAGAGACAGACAGACAGACAGAGACAGACAGACAGACTGAGAGAGAGAGAGAGAAAGCGGGGGGTATATTTTCGAAATGACTTAAGCTAATAAAATGATAATGTATACGTCGAGAATGGTCTTATTTATTGTGCCAGCCTACACATGAACCATGAAATAAAACATTGCAAAAGGATGAAAATGAATTAACGCAAGGATCACACTCCCCACAACCATCTTAAGATTTTCTCCATGGATGAAATCCAGAAATTAGTGATATCCAGTTTTACATGTTGACATGCTTTTGCAGGTATAAATGCCACAAAACTAACTCATTCTATAACACTATATGAAAATATGGCAAAAAATAAAGCGATGTAATATTTCAGGTAAATTTAGATCGGGTTGTTAGAAAGATTTGCATTTTCAATATAGTTTTCCTCCAGCAGAGAATATAATTGCAGTATTCTTTCAGCATTGAATATCATTGCAGTATTCCTTCAGCAGCGGAATGTTGTCAAGAGAATTTCTATGTTAAACTATTCCAAGTCTTCGTTAGATTCGACGGGTATTTCCATGGTATCCTCATGGATCTTCTTCAACAAGATCAATAACTATAGATATTCTACACTTCCTGCACTGCCTTAAAAATGGTCCAACACGTACAACAAAACGATGTAGACTAGTCTTGTTAAAGTCATCAAATCAATCTTGTGCCAATGACAAGAAGTCGATGAGTTTAGAAGTGATACGAATATGATCACGCAAGTAGTAAAAAGTGATTGGCTGTATTTGAGTTATATTTATGGATGACACAATATTTAAAGAAAAAGAAACAAGTGTCATATAGAGGTGACATATCCTATTTGTTCCCCGCTTATGTCAAGACTTCTACAGAAAGTATCCTATGATCCAGCTCTCTCAATATGTATACTACTTATGCTTGTACCCATCGGGAAATGAGACTAACCCCATAAAATGCACATGTAAGTATGTACGGCAATGTACATATCAGAATTGTATCAGAAGAATGCTTTTTGAGCTATGAAGTTAACTGAAGGGCTATAACTTCATCCAAAATGGAATTGGCGAGGTCATTCTAATCTTGCGTTAATAATCCTTTAATTGGCAGATGCATTTATGTACGTTTTTCACGCTTACACTTCCTGTTAACCTCCAACAAACATTCAGTATTTGGTAAATAAATATATTTCAATTTCCGCAATAGGTTTATTAAAAATGGTTCTTATTATTCTTAAATATGTACAATTAACAAGTTGGATCAATTATACTGCAGTAGACAATATTTATGTATTTCAAGTTTGTATATCCTATGTGTGTTATTTGAGTAAATCATGAAAATCATTTTTAAAGCCGCCTGAGAACATATTCATGTAAAAGGAAATTCACTTTAAAAGATGTAATTGTATTTAGTATACAGTCATATCTTTATTAAATTGAACTGACTTTTATTCAGGTTGCCTTAGAGGTAAATGAATTAAAAATATGTAATAAAATCGTAAATAGTCACTGTTTAGAATTATACTGTTGTACATAATAATTTTAAAGTCCTACTCTCTTTATGAGATGCAGTTTTGATCAGTGATGTATGCTGATGTAAACGTGTAAATACATCTACATCTGTTATATTTGTCTACCGATAATAGCTTATTCACACATTGAAAGTGCAACATTTCAGCTATTCTTTATATTGCAAAACACATGTTTTATTTACAGTAATTTTCTTTTGTTGTATGCATCCATCACCGTCCATACCCAATCCGCAAACAATGAACTTGGACGTTGATTGTTACGAAGGGACATGTATAGAGTACACATTCATGTGGACACAAATTGATCAAGGGAAAAACGAATGGATGCTTTATATGTATATATACATTTTCAAGCAGTAATTTTATTAGAAATAGTCATGTAAACTTCTGTAATTTCAACGCCCTTTTGTGCTTATTGTTTGTCTTGTCTTTGTTTTGTATTTGCATTTGACAATGACTACGTAAGAGTCGAAAGCGCTTAGGCTAGTGAAAAACTAGTTTTGTTTGATATATATATATATATATATATATATATATATATATATATATATATATATATATATATATATATATATGTAAATTAAACAGGATTTCAGTTATGTTCATCTATAATTCCTTCAAGCGTTTTCGCATTATCATATAGGTGAAAGCAAACAACCTTGCCTGACACCACGTCCAATTTGTCCTAGTTCGGAATTACCATCTGCCACTCTTACTACTGCTTCCTGTTGTATATATCGTTTGGTAATGAGTCTCCTGTCTCTTCAATCTACGCCAATCTTCTTCAGAATTTCAATCAGATTTGTTTCCACTTAACCCGCTCAAATGCTTTCTCAAAATCGACAAAGCAGATGAAAAGCTCCTTTTCATGTTCTAGCCTTCGTTCACACGGGATTCTCATCACCTCTATTGCTTCTCTCGGTCTACATCATTTCCTAAATCCAAACTGAGATTTGCCGATGAAATAATTTACTTTCGCCTCTAATCGGTTTATCTATACTTTTAATATGATTTTAGATGCATGCTAAATCAGATAGATTGTTCTGTGGTCTGCACATTCAACAGCGTTTGGCTTCTTTTGTAGCGTCACTATTATCGATTTTGTAAAATCCTCAGGCCACTTCCCTTTTGCATACATATCTTTGAACAGAACACTCAATTCTTTTTCAGCTTTTTCTCTGACACTTTTGATAAACTCTGCCGGTATACCGTCAACTCCCTCTGCTTTTCCAACTTTGAGCTCCTTGATTGCGTTCCTCATTTCTGCTTGTATTAGTTCAGGTCTTTTTCTCGTTAGCCCAAACACTTTCTTCATTCTCGAGATGTATGTCCTTCATTCTGGGTTTGCCTTCTTTATCATACAATTCTTCAATGTATTCCTTCCATCTGTTGCGGATCTTATCAACTTCTTGATGTAGGACACCATATTTGTCCTTAATCGATATGCTTTTGTTTACAACCTTTCTAGATTCGGTAAGCTCCTTGACTTTCGCATACATAATATCTATTTTACCAATTTTGTCCAGCATAGCCATCTCAGAACATTGCATTTGCCACCATTTTTCTCTTCCTTCGGTTTCTCTCCTTTACTGGTTGTTAAGCTGTCTGTATTTCCTTTTACCTTCTAACGTATTCAACCTCTTTGCTATCCGTCTTTCTTCCATCTTCTGAATCATTTTCGCAGTTATCCATGGTTTCTTTATTTTATTACTCTTTTTATATTTGATGGTTTCCACTGCGATATTTAGAATCGTTTCTTTTAAAATTTTCCACCTTGTGTTAACGTCTTTCTTCCATTTCCATGCTTGTTATTCTTTTCTCGGCCTATTCTTTAAATTCAACATCATTCTCCTTCAAACGTTCGAGGTTCCATTTTTTTCTAATCTTCCCTTTTCTAATTTTCTGTAGTTTTAGACCAGCTCTTATCATCATCAAGTCATGGTCCGAGTAAACATCTGCACCAGGATAACTGCATGAATTCTTAACACTGTTTCTGTATCTTTGCGAACTAATATATAATCAAATTGATATCTTTCTATAACACCCGGGCTCTTCCATGTGTATCTTCTCTTTTTCTTGTTGAAAACATGTTTTTGTCACCACCAGTTTATTTGCTTAATTTCTCTCCTTTCTCGTTTCTTCTACCAAGACCGAAACTACCGATTTCTTTAACATCGTTTCATTCTCCAACTACGGCGTTCCAATCTCCCATTGCAACTAGATATTCATTTCCTTTCTCTGAGTCGATTAGTTCCTCCATTTGTTCATACATGTCGTCTATCACATGGTCTTCACTTGCTGACGTTGGCATATATACCTGCACAATCACCAAACCTCTCGGTTCTGCTTCAACTTATGCTGTACTACTTTTGTCACCGTTTTACCTGTTTCTGCGTCCAAAATGATTGCTGCAGCTGTTTCACTCTTTACTCCTCCTGCATGAATCACTCTATATCCGTCGTCATAGTAAAAACAAGAATTGGAATGGCCAAATACGCATTCAACAAGAGGAAGGAATTGTTAACACAACAAGTGAGCAAAGACCTAAAGAAAAAGATTGTCAAAACCATTGTCTGGAGTGTAGCGCTCTATGGCTCAGAAACATGGACGCTGAGAAAGGAAGAAAAAAAGGCTAGAAGCTTTTGAGACGTGGATATGGAGGTGCATGGAGAAAGTTCGTTGCAGTGACCGAAAGACAAATCAAGAGGTCCTAAGATTGGTCGATGAAAAGAGAACTTTATTGAATGTTTTACTCAAGAGGAAGAAGAAGTGGATCGGACACATTTTAAGAGGTGACACCCTGTTAAGAGAAGTCATAGAATGGAAGGAAAGAGACTAAGAGGAAAGCCTAGAATCATGCTACTGGATGATCTTAAGGAGAATAGCTCATATGCGAACATGAAACGTAGAGCCATGCTAAGGGAAGAGTGGATGTCTCGAACCTGCCTTAGAGCAGACAACAATGATGACTAAGGTATTTTAAAAGCATGAAATCTTGCCAGTATTGCCTTTACAAATTAATGTTAAATTGTCATTCCTTATATATTATTTCTTTTCCTCTCCAGATTTAGTGTAGCCACTGTAGGAAAAGAGAGGACAGAGTGCCATCAATCTTCTCAAAGCTGTGCAAAACATGCCTCAACATAAGAATTTTGCACTGAAAGTCTCATTAAAGCCACACACATCAAGACAAATATCCCGGTTGTTAGAGGATCAACATTATTACTATCAGAAACTGAAATAATAATCAATAAACAGTAGTCAATGGAAGATTTTTACGTGCCACTTTGATATCAAAATTTTAAAGTATGTATTTTATTTTAAAAAAGTAACTTCGTTAACGAAGTTTCAGATCACCTTTTGATACATAATTTCATGATGATGATGATGATGATGATGATGATGATGATTAATATCATATAGTGTTTCCAGGTAAAATTTTAAATATGCTGATTGACATTACCTGCAAACGTCGACTTTGGGTTATTAAAATTCTCACAAAATGGAAGGAAATATGCATGTGTGTACCTTTATGGGAGTCAGGACTGGGTTGGTTTGTCATACAAACTTGCTGAAAGACTTCTTGGAGACAGATTCTGTGTAAGTGGAAGTTGAATAGAGCATGCTAGGGTGGTTCAGTTTCATGCTTTACTGGAGAAAGGAGGCAGTAAGGTAATAGTTTCATGGTTTCACGTTGCTGAAAATGGGTTCATTTTCAGATATCTACCTACTTACTTCTGTTAGGGAAATCCTTTACAAAAGGAGGCATACGTGGGTCTAATATTGATCAGCTTAACTTCAAAGTGAAAACAGCAATTATTACCAAATGAATGACCCTTTCATCAAAGAACTTCCCTTTGTAAATAAAACAAATTCAGATTTGCTTCAGGAGAAGTACTTTATTAAAATTTGTTTTATTTTCTATAATGGCATATTTGATGACAAATTGGGTTAATTCTTGAAACGGATGCATCTTTAAATATTTAATGTACACCCCCCATACAAACATAAACGCACACACACACACACACACACACACACACACACACACACACACACACAGAACCATGCAAAATCGAGTTTGGCGAGAAAAATCAATACAAACATGGCAATATTCAAGTAGTATTCAACAAAATATGGTGACATTAATTAGTTGTGCAAGAAGTAGCTAATTTCCCACTCTCAATATTCATATCATTATTTTACAAAAAGAACTATAAATTTACTGATTTGACAAAACATAAACTTCATATTATATAATATATTGTAATATATTGTATTTCTTAAATTACTTGATATTCAGACATTTCAATGGAAAGGAGAATCAAAATATAATTTAGACATAATAAAAAATACTTAAGAAGGCCTTATTTCTAACGCAACTCTATTAAAGACCAAACATTGGTAATGTTTATTATGAAAAATGAATCTAAAGCTAGAGAACTGGTGCGGGCAATTTAGCCATTAGGTACCTTTTTTTTAGTTTGTGCATACATTTCTCAGTCAGGGAATACATCTAATTTATTTCAAGAGTCCTTGACATTATTGATTAATCTTGACTGATTGTTATTTTAAGTATAGGAATATCTCTTCTACCTTTTAATACTAAGAATTATAAAAATGAAAGTCAATGTCTTACACGTGTCTGGCAATATTTATTTATATACAATGAATAAATACAACTGGTTGTTTGCAAGTACATTCCGAATGATAGGATTTAAAAACTGCAAACATTATATTACCAGATTGCCAATGCCTAATGAGCCAACAGACCAGAGCTTATGGTGTTGTATGGGAAAGAATGATAGAACAAACAGAATTTACCCAGATCGTAAGGCACATCATGTTGTAACACATTTGGATATATCATGGTTGCAGCTATAGCTGACATATAAGCAAGATTATTCAATACTTTCTAGTAAAAATAATAGTTCTGCTTCATAATACATGTATTTATCAAATACATCAGTATTAATAAAAACTTCACAAATCACCAAATGTTTTCACAAGGTTAATGTATTCCTTAGGTACAGGATCACAATCATGAAATTATTTATTACATATTAAGAAAAACAAACATAATTTATAATGAAATTTGTTACGACTTTAGGTCTTAAAAATATGTAACAGAAAGAAAGTGAAACCAACAATGTAAGTACAATCAACAAGCAATTTATTTCCAGACAATTAAAGTGAAAATTCAAAATACAATTACAATCTGTGAGTTAAATTCCAAATAATTCTAAATGTCCTAATCACAAGTCCAAAATAATAGAATGTTCCTAATGAATTCAAGTAGCCTTGAATGTCTTGATGTACCACAAAGATATAATCCAGAATATATTTGAATGAGTTCATATAAATCCCAAAATCATGTATTAATCCAAAGTCAATGAGCACTTTTATATTTCCAATGAATACTTTAAATAAATAATTCCTCTCAAATTATATCTGATTTCAACAACACAACTAAAATAGATTCCTTATAGATTGATCTTTTAGAACGAAAATTCTAGAATAGGAATGAATTTGTTTATCCAAATCTGTATATAAATACACATGCTACATGACCTATGTCACATCACAATATGAGTAATTCTAGTGGAAAAATACTGGCCTACCTGACATATGTCACAAAAGTCTGATTGCGAAATGCCTATGAAAATACTATGTAAACAACTGGACAAAAGTTAAGTATGTATTTTCAAAATAACCATACAACTTATAATTATAGACAAACGTTAAGTATATAAACATCATACATAACAAATTAAAATATTTACTATAAATATTTACCATCTACAACAACTGTACAGTGTCATGTACAGTAACTTTTAAATTTCACTCTCATTATTATTCATTGGTACTGCATACATGTAAATAAAGGACTAATTCTTAATTTCAGGCAAATAACTTTATAAAAGTTTGACCATGAATGCATTGCTGTATGATATTTAATGGTTAAAGCTAATACATTACATGAGGCTAGAAAAAACATAAATTGGTAGAGACTTATTAGAAAAATAGATAGGAAGAGAGAATGGATACTTATTAAAAAAGGCAATACCCAATTTTTCAGTATATTTCTTACCTATCTAAAAGAAACCAGTGAACAACACTCTTTGCTCCAAGAAATTATGAAACCTTACCAACTTTAATCAATTGTAGAAAACTGTAAAGTAAGAGGCTGAAAAAAAGAGCATTGAGAACAAAGTTAAACGAACCCAATGAAGTTTGTTATTCTCTTCAACCTGTAACTTTTATTTTCTATAAAACTGGTAAAAGTTAGTAACTTTTAGTATTATAACAAATAATTTTATATACCTAGATGTGTCATTTTGACCAAGTTGAGAAATTCCAAGGAATGCCTCTTTAAATATAGTAAGATACACTGGATGATATTTTTAATTTACAAGTTTTTTTTACAAGTGCCTACCTATTTGTGTACATATTATCCCTTTTCAGCAGTATGTGCAACAAATAGGTCGAGCAGAACGTACAGGCGAACAATCAGAAGCAGCGATGTACCTAAAATAACTCTGATTTGGGCTTACCTGAAATGTCACAGTCAATAAGTGATCTATGTCATAATGTTTCACAATGTAGCTGCCACTTGATTAACAAATATTTTGGGTTTAAAACTCCTACAAATGTACCCACTACAGTATGCTGTGATATTTGCAATTCTGAATCTTCTAAGACTATATGTCCATACATTATTGATTGAAATGAAAGACACTCTACGCTAGTGGTTGTCAACTCTTTTTTGCTGCGACCCTAAATTAGCCACTAACAGGACCTCATGACTTTCAGGCTTATTATATGATTTCTTTTGATGACTCCGCGCGACCCTACTGAGGAACCCCCACGACGCTGATTTGGGTCGCGATATGAGGTTGTGAACCGCTGCTCTATGCAATACTCTCCTTGCATACATTGGGAAGGACAAAAGCTCATATCTTCAGAACAAACTGCCTATTTCAGCAATACAACAAATTGTATGTGCACTAGAAGTCTTCATTGAACCCAATGTTCTTGTAGAGAAGTTAGGAGTTGATTTGGACATAGCTATAACAGTTGTGCATATCCTGACAGAGGTCACGAAAATTCATTAAAAAAGAACGAAGGTGGTCGAACGATTGGTCAGTGTGTATATCATCATATCCAAAGCCTGTGCATCTGTATTCCAATGTTGCCAATTAGAACCTTTTTGTAAAAAAAAGAAATTGGCAAACAGTATTTATATAAAAAAAAGTGGAGTCAAGATAGTATAAACTGAGGATTTCGAAATCTATCAAGAAATTAAGATAGTTTCAACAATTATTAACTAAAGATACGAATTGCAGCTTGTGAGTATTTTTAGATAGTGAAAGCCTGTATATCTGTCAATTCTCAAACATTCACTTGCAATATGAATGTATTATGATGTGCATAATCTGTTCTGTAAATTTCATAACCATTTATCATCAGGTGAAATTGAGTTCTCAATAGATTTGTTGGTGAAACACATATGCACATTCTGGATATATTTCTCATACAAATAACATTTCCAAATTAAATCGAAAGATCAGTTGAATTTGTTTTTCCTAAATAGTTGAAAACTTATGAGGCCATCTAGCATTTGTTGTGTATGATGTTCAGCTATCAGCAAGCAGTGCTGACCCTGTTCTGTAATAACATAATGCACACAATGAGATTATGCAATGTTGATTACACTGCAAAATCCTAGCAAACAAAATAAGTCCCTGATCTGTCAATATACAATGTGATAACAAATCTGGGTCTTCAACGTTTACTAATCAATGTCTGTTTACACTGCTTAACTTAATGAATGAATTCATTTGGTATGAACTGATCATTCACTTTATAAGTGTACTGTTTTGTTCTAAACATTTTGCTACCATGCTTTTTTGAGTTTATATAAATACTGTTAAAAACTATATACACAAAAATTGAGACATTTACAACTCAGATGGTGCTTACAGCATGTATGTGAATGTTTTATATGTAGATCATGTGTGAGAATCACATTAGTTTCCTATTTCATGATACAATTTAGTCTGACTTTCTCTAATCCATGTTCGTAATTTGTCTTTGTTACCTTACATACAGGGTTTTTGGAATGTTTTGAGACTGAATGGATAACTCGACCTGCCTAATATTCAAATAGCTCAAGTCTACTTAGCCTGTGAATACGGAGTCTCTCATCATTAAAGGAGGATGGAACTTTGTGCTTATGTGCTTTTGTGACACAATTTGTGTTGTTATCATAGTTTTTTGCAGTAATTGTTGACAGTCCAGCAAAAGGACTTGATCTTTTCATTGTAGGACTTGATCTTTTCGTTGTAGTTTTTTTCTGCTTGGTTACGCTGCATAGTTTTGATGTGTTCCTTTGTTACTTTGACAAGGTGCCATATCAGCTGGAATGTGAAAGTCAATTTTTCCTCCAGTATTAACAAATAGCCCATTGAATGACTCATGAGCTGCTCCTTCACTTAGTGTGACTTGCTGATGGCACAGAAACCTCCAGATTTCCAGTGCATACTTAGATTTGTGGTTATGTCCCTTGAATATGATCATCACACACTTCAAAATTCTTAGCATCCGTGTTCTATTAGGAACTTTGATTGCATCAACCAAGTTCTTGTACAACAGCCCAGTTCTAGCACATTGTGGGCATAACAAAGTTTACAATCTTCGGAAACTAATGCACTTTGATTTATGGTTTGTATTGGAAATTGCGAACAACAAGAGTTGCTGATGCTGGTATGATGTCAGTTGCTTGCAGGGGTGTTTCTTCCATATGCTTTGTGCTCTCATAGATGACTATAGTATCAATTAACTTCCCTACTGCCATGCTCACTGACTGTATTTTTTCTTCACGAGACACTGAGTTGAAATTAGTTGTGATATACCTAGTTGGCATCTCATCTACACTGTTCATCTAAAAACATTGGCAAGCAGCCTCCACAATGTAGGCATCAGTGACTGTCACTGCAGTCATTAAAGTTACCTTTCACACCATTTCAATCTGCTGTCATGCGACCTAAACACACTCTTTCACAGGGCTCAGAAAAAACTTTCCCAGGCACTCGTCAGTGAGACGAGTGTCTTTATTATATTCAACTCAATTTGTGCTAAAAAAATCTTCGCCCGGACTGATTGTGTTTGCGGTGGCCGACTCATAAGCTGTTCGGCAACTGCCAAAACATTTAGTCCACACAAATATTTTTCAGTAACAATTCAATGACATATTTATTTTACAAATTACTTAATAGTACGAAGCCTACACAAACATATAGATGTACATGTAAAAGCACACCTTTGTTGCAATGAATTATTTCGGAAAGAAATGATAATGCAAGGAGTGCCATATATTTGTTCTCTATTTATATTTTTTCGATATTTTTTTTCTGTTATATAACTTTCTTGCATATTAATACACAAAACGTTTTTTAAAAAATATCATTTGACCAAACAATGGGCTTTTGTGGCGTCAGTTAATTTTAAACATCGCAATTGTATGTGCTATTTGATGTCAGTTTCTGTTTCACCTATTATCTTTCGGGCTGCCCTATGCAAATGTTTCCCAAAACACCATTATGCATGACCCTAAAAAGAATTTGGGACTTTTCATTTTGGAATTTATCAGCAAGGTAAAAATATGGTCTTAAATATAGCTAATTTTTGAGTAATTTCCTAATTTGGTGATCGAGTTTGCTAAGCGTTTGTCAAAATATCCGGGAAAAGTTTAAATCTTTAGGCTCAACTTCGAGTTTGAACATTTCGCCGGTGTTTCAGGACAGATTTCCCTCGCTCTCATAATTCGTTTTTTAATTAATTGGTTATATATACAAGCAAAGGTCTAATACAGAGTGTGTAATGCATAAATTATGTGCGGTTTTAGTATGTCAATGACAGCAGTTTTTATAGCTAGTATTTTCTACAGTTAATCTTCATTTAAGACGACATCACCTGTTCAGTTAGGAGGCCATCTTCAGGCTGAGACTGGTGAATTTACAGTGCGTGTGCGTCTTTTTCCTCCATATCGCTTAACACGCATTATGCCCAGTTTATCTCACTGATTTATATTTCGTTCCTGATACAAAAGTTTAATCCTTAACATACCTGCCAATCCCAAGAAAAGAGTTAAGTGTAATCTTGTGGTACAAAATTGTGCAATCTGAACATAAAATGTAATCTACATATCATATTTAATAATTTAGAAAATGGTATGTAAAATTTCCAATTAGTTTCTTAACTAACGTGGTTTGAAGCTTGCCGAGGTTCCAGCCGCAACTAGGCAGAATGAACACAAATTAGTAAAAGCATTAAACAAAGAAATCATATTACGAAGTCTTTCCTTGTAGTTGATTGTAAAATTCATTTCACAAATCTTGCTACGAGCGTAATACTATCCTAAACTCGAACACCATTACCTATAACGTCGCTTCCGTATTCTTCCCTAACTGTGTGCAGCACTCATATTGCTTTTTCTGATCTAACTTGTTTTACAGTTGTCAGATCTTCCCTTTTTCACATGCTCTTCGATCTCGGATAAGACTTCAACAGCAATGATGAATGTTTTGATTTCCACTCTTTGTATGGGATCCTTGGCCGTGTTTCTGATCATCCTCTGTCAAAACCGTGTCGTGGAAAGCGTTGAACGTGTTAGAGTTCCACACAAAATAAGCTTCTATGTGTGTGTTCTTGGCTTCTGTTCCATAATTGAGTCGATAATCTTGGTTAGAGTAAGTGTTCTTGCTGCTGCTGACTAGTTTGTTGTTTAGACACAAATCCACTTCACTTCTTTCTCTCTAGTTTTGTTTTCTCCCAAGCTTGCAGTTTTTGTTGAATTGGAGTAGGTGTCAACGTCCTGCAAGATTCTTGGTCATGGTGTTTTAACTGATGGATTTTGGAAATCAAATCTTCCAACCTGCTCTCCTCTCTCTTTCTCTTTCATGGTAGTGGCAGTGTCTGTCTTCGTCGTCTCCATGGCTGCTTATTTCTCTTCGGTCATCAGATTCTTGAGGAATCTCGTATGAGTTTTATTTTGAACACTGGACGAGAAGAAGGAGGTATTTTCAGTGGACCAATTCGACAGAGCTCTTGTCTCGAGAGATTCGTTAAAGCTTGTATCAAATCGGTTCTGTCCTTCACTTTTGTCTTGCGGGAGATACTACATGTCTTGCTCTAGCAGATGCAGCCGCATCAGACGAAGGAGGTAGAGCAGCAGGCGTAGATTTAGTCTTAAGGGGCGGGTGTCCATTTGGTTATTATCTTCATTAGACTTGGAAACCATGTTCTTAAATCAGGCTTAGCTAATATCATCAATAACGGAGGTGAGGAGACTGCTGATGCCGTCGTGACTGCAGGTTGAGGTTTCCAGTAGTACGTGCGTGTTCTAGCGACATTTTTTCTCTTTCTGGAGGTAGTGCGCGTCTTCTTTGTCTTCATTTCCTTTGCTTTTTTTTGTATGTACGAGCTACAGCTCTCTTCTTTGTCGTTTTCTGTTTCGGGATCCCGTAGTAAAAGCGAATGAATAATTATTCACCCAATAAATCAATTTCCACCGGTTTCAAGATAAATTGTTGCTTGGTCATGTAATCACCTCTTGGATCTACGAGTTGTGTCAATGCCACCTTATGCGTTTTGACAAAACGATGCATTTGATGAGTAATGTGAAAGACTGCTTGTAGCAACTGATGTGCTGTCAAATTAAATTTCGCAAGACTTCTTTGGGACTAGTTTCCATCAAATGTGGAGGCAATTGTGCCTCTTTTTTGTGACTGATGCCATACAGTGCGCGAATCAGTTTAGCTGAAAGATGATATTTCAGTGAAGTCATCTTGAAAAATGTCATGTATGGAGTTAGTGAATATGGATTTTATAGTTTGATACAGACGCAACGATCGGGACAACGTGTAAATCATCAGACCATTATCGTGCAATCGTAAAACAAAACCGTACGAAATTTCAAATAATCAGGCGTAGTAACTTTTAAATCGATCAGGAAATACGCGTGTGGCGAGGAATACCCTATGCCAATGAAACGTGTTCTCTTTGACTTTCTTTTAGTAACGAGTAAGCAGATTACCACTTATTCTAACGCCACACGATGCATTGTGGAGGATGATCGACCAATAATTGTTTGTGTTTCATCAGACGTTTGACAAATTCTGTTTGATTACTAGGTCCTGCAATCAATCGCTTTAAAGATGGACGATGCAGACATGACTATAGAGTTTTGGAATTCTGAAAGTGAACAGATCACACAAGACATTTTGTACATAAAAGGAACATGGTTTAATTTTGGATCATATATCACACATGAACACAATGTCACAGCGGCAGCAAAAGCGATGTAAGAAAGGTCATTGTTTTCTTTCTTTATTTGGTTACAGCACGAGTCGTCGGGGTTTTTGTTGCTGTGATTGTGAATAGTAGCAGAGCAAACATTCATACACGACATCTGTGGGCTACGTCTGGTATCTATGCTTCGAATCCAAGACCTTTCCAGTTGCGTAAATCACTCCAGTGTAAAATTGCAAGTCACTGACGGCACAAAATTCGTGAACAGAAAACGTTTTGGTATTAGTCATTGTCGTCATTACCAATATATCGTTTCAGTCACACACACACACACACACACACACACACACACACACACACACACACACACACACACACAACGTTGCCCCCGGTTCAAATGAGTATCGTCATATGGCAACAATTCGTCTAAGAGTGCATTATAATCCTCTATGTCTTTAATCCTCTCATTGACATTCTCCCACCAAATTCTGTTCAACACTTTGTATAGGACTCGTGATATCGAGATTCGTATAGCCTGTTCAACGTTTTTCCATGTGTAACTCTTTGTACACTTTCCTGAGCATCATTCTTTTTATACCATTTAAATGCCAATTCTTTCATTTTTAGGATGTAGTTGTTCTTTACGCTTCACTTGAATCCATGACAAATAGTTGTAAATGCGTTCTCTCGGCTCCAAAAGTAAACTCTGAATGTGCAAAGATCGCTACGATCACTGTGCTATAGATTTCCCCCACAATTCTTCTCTATGACATTCTGATATCAATGGTTATCAATTGTATGCCCTTTTAGTTTTCATTGTTGTGGATGAGAGTTCTTAGACATATTGTGGGCCAAACATGTGCATATAATGTCAGCACGGAGACCATTAGACATGTTCTTCGTCGGCTGAATCTCAATACTCCTATTCGTAGAGTAAGTATCACGCCGCAACTGAAACACTCTGCTTTGGCTACTTATTCCAAGCACACGAATCCTGCTGTAGCTAAAGCTTTGGAAGTAGGTATCTGAAGATATTTTGGCTATTTCCCTTTGAATGTGTTAAATTGATTCAACTGCAGGTTCACGGGAATTTTATATTCTGCTCTCATCCGTCGTTCACCATATAAAGTAAAGGTATTTCTGAAATGAAGGGTTTTAATTTACATTGTGGCGTGAAGGGTGCTTTGCAGCAGAGTTGGACATGATGATGATGATGATAATGATGATGACATCCAGTATTTAGCAGTTACAGCATTACCAGGGTGCAAAACCATGCATCAACATTGTCGTAGGGTACTTCATCACACTCGTATTTTTTTATGTTGACGTTTATGATAATAATGGTCTCCTTCTTTCAACTCTACGTTTTCATTACAGTGTTGCAATCAGAAAGTTACACTCGTTTTTCGCAGATTATTTGATATATTTTCTCCAACTGTTTACTGACGACTAGACAAACGTGTAATCTCTGTATCTTGTGAGTTTTGACGAGAAAGCCGTTGTCTTTGTCTGACTTGAAAGCTTCTTTATGCACATCAAAGTTCACATCTTGACTGGTACGGTGGTTGAGTGTAAGTATTTTCATTTTTACATTTGGCGAGATTTTTTCCTTCTTATATCGGTACCGGATCTCCCATAAATTTTAGTCCACCACTGCCAAAACTGAGAATGGTATCTTCGGGATGTTCGTCGGTCCACTCTCCTAAACGTTCGTCTTCGATGTACGGGAGAGAGCATACAGGTCTATCGATGTACATACAAGTCTTTATGTCAAAGTAAAGCATACAGTCCCCTAAAGGTTCCAGAACAGAATATACTTCAAACCGGCATTGGCTTTTACGTAAACAGTAATGATCACGTTGGCAAACTTGCTGGTTTCTACAAATGTGAACTTCTCTTCGTAATACACTAAGATCAAAATGTTCTGTTATAATTTCAACGTGTTTGATGCGTTTTCTTTTATTGTCTATCGACTGAAAGTATCGGTTTGAATCCATGAAGTATCCTGACTTAGGCATAATCAGGCGCTGAGCTAGTTTTTCCCACAAATAATTGAGCATGTCTTCAAGAAAAGCTCGCCTTTCCTCCTTGAGCTTGACGTGTTCAAATTTGATTTCCTCTATGGACAGGTACCATCGCTTGAATTTATCTTTTCCTTCTTCTGTGTGACACCATGATGGATAGACACTGGTCTCTTGTTTCAATGTTAGAAACTCGTCAACGTATCCCGAAAAATCCCTGGACGTTGGTACTATTTTTTGGTAGTCAGTGCAAATGGTATCTACGATCGAGAGTGTAAAACAATTGCACACTCACCCACTCACTCTTCGTCATCGTAAAGGCAGGGTTGGTGTTGATTACAAGTGTCACGGAATTGTGTATACTTTATATCAATGTATATGGGTGAAAGAAAATGTACTCGGGTTTCGTTGCCGCGTACAGCGTTACCCGAGGGTGGTTTATTTTTTCGGCTCTAGTTATTTCGAAATACTGAGCGCGATTCATCCCATGCAGCATGTGCAAATTGCCTGCTGCGAAAACCCAATTACCTCGAGTTCTCTAGCTGCGCATATTCATCATAGCTAGGGTACTTATAGAGCGAATTCTCTATGTACAATTACATTACGACGAGTCTTGTCAGGAAGCTTACCACTTTACGGGAGCAATCTTCAGCTGTAGAGTTATGTAAAATTTAAAATTGCATTCTTTATTACTATCCGTTTTATATGACAGAATTGTTTCATATATTAGACGTTTTAGAATTTATTCTAAATTCTACAGAGAGTCAATACCTTAGTCATATAACGCCATGCTATTAGAAATAATATAGTCTTGTTCAAGTTAGCCATTTGTTATAACTGAACAAACAGATTGAATTTAATTATACGCTGCATGCATTGAATGATGAAATAATATAATGTGTAACGAAACGAATATATCAATGCAAAAGTACTTAACCGTGCCATATGTACTACACGGTTCAGTTGTTATACTTTTAGCTGCTTTTGTATGGTTTGGTGATGTGGAGTCGCAGAACTCTGTGGGGTTACTTGTGACGTGTACGCTACTGTCTGGTGACGTTGGCTCGGAAGAGAGTACTGGTGTTCTCGATGTGAGGGACCAAGGCTTGGCGTCCAGTGGGTCTGTGTTGAATGAGAAGGCTCTCGAGGAATCCTTCAACAGACTGGGAGGGGCGGACCATGCGTGGTGGCTCCTTGACCATTGACTAGAGCGGGTGGAACCGGAAATACATCTTGGTCGTCAACTGGACGCCACGATATATATATATATATATGTGTGTGTGTGTTCCATGATGTAATTGGTATATTTCAATATCGCTGAATGAGTGATCTATTGATAAGTTCATAATACATGCGTCCTACTTGTGAATAAATGATTAATGATACATTATTAGTAGTTGTGTATAAATCACATGCTTTGGTCACCGTTGGTACTGGATAAGACATTGTTTGTATTAGGGTGTAAATCGTGTACTTCTATTTGTTGATTGGTGATAGAACATTATTCACGTTTGTGTAAGTTCCATTCGTTGATTCGTCTTTGATTTTTCTCGTTGAGTTACTTGTTGTTGATTAGTTCCATATTAGGAACTATATCATTTTCCTTATATCTTTTCGTTACAATGGTGTCAGATTCATTCATCGTTAAACTGCATTTATAAATAAACATCTCATTAACGCAATTGCTTTCGGTGTCTTCGCTAAATCCAATCTCAACCCCGCTTCATCCTGTTACAACAAATTTCAGCACACGTGCGACACAATGGAAACATCAGTTTTATGTTGCAATTGTGAGGCAACACGGGATGGTACAAGTTTGTGGTGGAAGAACTTTGCACTGACGAATGTGTTCAATGTCAATGTGTTTTGTCATTATTGAGGGAGTTGAGTCCTATCAGAAATTGAGAATTTTTACAGACCCAGGGATATAACGAACACGCGTCCATATATTTGATTTGTTCTCTTTGAGTTAAAACAAGCATGTAGCATTGGAACATCCTCCAAAGTGTTGCTATATCTACATCATAGTCTTCGACAGTGCGTCGAAATTCTGGGTCTGTTTTCAAACGTCAGTTGTATTTCTGCTCCCACATTTCCACCACACATTATCCTTTGAGGTCCAAAATTGACGTTTTAGTATGTTCTTTCGTACAGGTTTTCCATGGTTAACCCCGTATGTATATTTCTCAGTTCTTGGTGAGGATAACACGTGTCACATTCGTGCCACGATCTGCGGGTCTTCCATCGACCGATTAAGGACCGATCTTCCTCTCTCCGCCGTTTTTGACATGTTGCATCCTTTTGTCTTGAGTCTCGCATACGTAAAGCAGCCATCACCAGACCTTTGCCGAATGTCAATAACTGACTTGTACGTTGTAGGTGGTTCAATAGATAGCGTTTCTTCGGGCATGACATTCTTCCGGTACACCAGTCTACAAGCTCAAACAATGGTAGATGCTTCTTTCAAAGAGTCGATACTATGGTGGTCGATAAATATCTATCGGAATTTTCCAACGTCGTAGAATATCAACATCAGATAGAAAATACACGAGCATTTCTTCTTGAAAATCAAGTGTCAAAAGAGCGAATCTGCTACCACATGTAGAAAGCCTTCCGCTGCTGTGCTCGAATTCCGTCTGGGTCGAAGTATCGTTAATCGGGCAAATCGGTTAACACGTCGTATTGCTTTTCCTCCCTACTGAAAAAGGAGAATATATCCTGTAGCCATTTTGGCCATTTTACTCAAGGACATAGCCAAGTAACTCATGCAATCTTTAAACTGTACTGTTACTAATTTGATGTAAATGATGTTAGCTCAGTATATGGTGACTTGTGGCAATTCGATTCCTTTTTCTGCAACAGGTTTAAAAAAATGTTTTTGAAAAACTGACCGTTGTGTCTAGAGAGATTATGAGCGAGGACAGAAGCGTACTGTTTACAGTTGCTATTACGATCTTCTTCATCCCAGTTGTCGGTGGGGTTCAAGACCAACTATGCAAAATTGGGACGAGTGCTTGGTCCACAAAATATCTTTTCTTGTATGCACGGGACCACGCTACAATTCAGACAGTGATAGAACAAAGGTTCTTAAATACACTCGATAGAAGCTCAATGTGCTCCACACATTTAGGGATATGAATGCCAGTGTTTATAAACATTCAAAATAGTAAACAAAAATCCACATGATGATTGGTTTCTTTTTCTTGTTGTGGTTTTCCAAATATTCGTACGTTTCGTTGACGTACCGCCGAATTTTATACTGATGAGCTAAATCAACGAGGTGATGACAAATACAAGATCGTTCCTGTGCTGGACAAATATGCGAGTATCTCGAATTGGTTCAAACATTCTCTTAATATTTTTGACACAAGTACTTTTCTTTTGTTGGAAATGTTTCATTTTATGTCAGTCATAACAAGCTTACCATACAAACTTGCGTCCACATGTGGAGCACGGAATCATTCCTTTTCCCTCCGGAATATAAGAACTCGACGCCAAACAGTGACGACATCTGTTTCCACATATTTTTCGCAAAGTATCCTTATCTGAGAAATCCTTTGATATTGATAATAGCGTCAAAATGATTGATGATGGACGTGAATATATTTTTCCTCTGGAAAGTTATGTCATCGAAATAGGAGATCTTCACGTATGACTTTGAGGGGCATTTTCAAAGTTTAGCGAAAGGCAAGCACTTGACTTTTGTGTATCTAACGGAGTCGACACACAGTCTCTTTCAAAAGTCCTGCTTTTTCCAAAAGGATCTCTCCATATCATCGCTGTTTGGATTTGTGTGATTCTTTAATGTTCGTCCATAATCGCTTCATTCCAGTGTATCGGTTTGCTCATCTTGAGCTTTATCTACCGCGATGGCATGAGCTAAACATGTTGTTTTTGTCCTTCTTGATCTTGACGATACTTAATGTGGTGGTCGGGAGTTAATCCGTGGATACAACTTTGTGACTCGGACCGCTACCTGAAGGAGGTAAAAGGAGAATTATATACATAGTCGCTTTTCCATCGGTGATTTCGAATTTGTTGTTAGTTTGTTTTACGTGTTGAATTTTTTCGGTGATCGTGGAAGATTTTAATTCAGCAGGTTTGCCAAATTCGATCCAAGTAGTAGATTTCAAACTTGTGTGGGTAGAAGTTGCGATCGATCTTGATCTTAGATTGAAGACTGTCGTTTTAACTCATACAACATAAACTAAAAAATGAGTAATAAACTTGGCCGATTTCTTTATTGAGACCTGGGATTTAACCTCCTTGAATCTGACAAAGTATAGTCTGTTTGAATATGAAAATAATCCTCAGTGATAACAGAGCAACTTCCACTCTTTGACGATCTCTTGGTCCTGATTGTGATGAGAGGGTGGTCATGATGATAGTGGTGGTGGTGGTATGTGATGGCGATGCATGGAAATCCATCGTCTCGTCGTCAAAATAATTAGGGGGAACAAGTGCCAAATCTCTTATCGTGTCAGGCGACGCAGAACTTGGCCGTCGTCGCTTCATTTTTAGTTTTTCCGTTGAGATTTGAGATCGTTTTATGTTCGTTGATTGATTTGACTATGACACATACACCCTCTCCCTCCTCTCTCTCTCTCTCTCTCTCTCTCTCTCTCTCTCTCTCTCTCTCTGAGTGTCTCTCTCTCTTTCACACACACACCATGCACACACACACACACACACTATATATATATATATATATGAGTGTGTGTGTGTGTGTGTGTGTGTGTGTGTGTGCATAGGGACCCAACGTTGGACGGTTACACCGTTCAGTGAAACTTGTCAATTTGTAAGAATGAGTAATTGTTTATAACAGTATGTATGCATTTGTGATCCTGCCAGAAATCTAGCTATGAATTCAGTACAAAAGTACATGAAGCCACTATCAATATATCGAAGTCACTCAGTACAGTCTTTATTTTCACACAGTATAGGAATGTTTGTTGTCGCGTTCACCAATAGCGTCGTGGAAAATCAGAAAAGAAGCAGCGATTGGAAACAACAATGTACTTAATGCTTGCTGTTTAAAAGTAAACGACACATTACGCCTAAGTAAGTACTGGAGAGGTTTTTTTTCACAAAGTGTACCAATACTTGCTGTCGCGTTTCCCAATATCGCTTGGAAAACCAGAGCAAAAGCAGCGTTTGAAGACAAAAATATACCTTATACTTGTTGCTTAAAAGTAAACAGCAGTTTACGCCAAATTTAAAACTTGAGAGTGAGTATTTCACAAATAGCAATGCTCTCTGTCGCTTTCCACAATATCACCATGGAGAAACATACCAGAAGCAGCGATTGAAAACAACAATGTATTTTATGTTAGCTATTTAAAAGTCCAATACCTCTTACACCGAATTTAGAACTTGATTTTTGATCAACTCTATAAATTTTTGCAATTTCCTTCATATATAAAGCCAACCTTCATATTGCTCAAGAAAATAGAATCTGAATTTATATGTATAGGATTTATAAGAAGCTGATAATTAGCAAACTGCATCCTATTTGCCCGAACATTGTCAGAATAGGTGTTGGTCAGGCAATTCAGATGTTAATCAGTCAAAATGGATATTAATCAACATAAGCGTTGGTCAGTCAGAATAGGTGATGGTCAGCAAAATATATATTTGTCAGTCACATTATGTATTGGTCAGTCAAAATAGGAGCTGATCAGTCAAAATATATATTTGTCAGTCAGAAGAGATGGTGAACCGGAATTGGTGGTGTTCAGTCAGAATAAGTGTTTGTCAGTCAAAATAGGTGCTAGTGAGTCATGCTAGTCAGTCAGCATCATTGTTACTCCTTATTACCCTACCCCACCCTTTACATCCGCCTTACACATGAGTTTGTGTATGCGTATGTTTGTGTTAGTCAGCAAGGGTGAATATTGGTCATTACTTATCCCTTCTATCCCTTTTGGATTGTACGAACGTGTGTTGGATTGTAAGGGTGTGAGTGTTTGATTGTAAAAAGAAGCCCTTGTCTGTAATTTTTCCCGCCATTTTACCTGCAATTATTTTCCACTATAGCCCCCCCCCCCCCATGTTCCATTCCCATACATAATGTTAAAAAGACCTCCATAGTGGCCCAAAATATTAAAGTTACATGCCCCCCCCTCCCGCCAGTGATATAGGTAATGTCAATTACAATAGGCCCCCATACCGGACCATCCTTGTAAAATACTATAATGGGGCTATACACCGCTAAAGTCATATTTCCATAGGGAGATATGAACCGAAAATGTTAAATTTCCCGCAGTGGGCGATAAACCACTTATGTTACATTCCCATACTGGGGACTATAAACCGCCAATTTTAAATTTACATAGGGGGCGATAAACCGCTAATGATAAGGAGCTGTAACTCCCGTAATGTTAATTCCCACTTACGGCTATATTGTCCGCCTTAACTACTGAAAAACAATCGCAATTTTCTTTCCTAAACAAGATATTTTTCAATATTTCTCTAATTGCTTTGTGATTTTTTTTTTCACATAATACCTGGAACAATAATGGAATGAATATTGTTCTATTTCTGGAAAAACAAAATAAATTGAAGATTTCCACAAATCTGTGCAAATCTAAACATTTATATATAAAGAATACAAGGATTCCAATCTGTAGAATTAAGAAACCATATAGGTTTTTTTTCGTCCTTTCTTTAATATGCCAAAAAATACAACTATTGTCAAAGTATCACATGCAAGATAATTTTAAGTCGCTATTTAAGGGGAAAAAATGCAAAATTTAGTGACAATACGGCCTGATTTTATAAGTTGCGAAATTATTATATTTTAATTTCTTATGGTTATGAACGTGCAGGACAAATTTGGAAAAAGTCTGGAGACGAGGCCATGATAGTTTAAATATGGAGACGGAGAGGGGACGCCGATGCGTTGACGTAGATATGTGTTTTTGTGAGAACGTGATTTTAGAAATGGATCAAGTACAGCTAAGTGCTGTGCGAGTGGACGCCACTCAAATATGTTTACAGTCTGAGAGACACAATGTAAACTTTTTTTACCTATTTAATGTCATATCAATTCTGACGAGAAACTGGGACTTATGGAAATTATGGTAAACATGTTCACAATGGTGACATTTTATTTGATGCATCAAGCATGCAGTTAAGTTCAATGGTTTGGGCTGTTATATGACAGGAATTTACGAGTCACGAGTCTAATGTTTTGTCTAATTTATATGGAGGATGATTGATAATGTCTGAAGCTAAACCTCATTAAATGTTTGCCTAAAATGCCATTTTTAAAAAATGTGCTTGCACTCAAAAAAGAGGCGTCTTCACTTAAAGCCACACAACAACCAAACCAAAAGAAAAACAAGAATGCTATAATGTAACACAGACACGGAAAAATAAAACAGAGTGTGAGAAAGCAAGATAAAAAGCAGTTCTGAACAGAACGTAGAAAACAACAACACCGGAACACATAATAATTCTTAGGTTAAGTACAACACAGCTGTTTGTGAGTAAATGAGGAAATTTTAAATTGCCATGTGCATACGCTATTTCACTGCATTTCGTTTGTTTTCTAAATCTTATTAATTTGGAGAAGAAGAAAAAAAAATACTCAGTACATTTAAAGCAACATATAATTCTCTCCTCAAGTTATGAAACGTAATTGAGCAGTTTTACATTGGTCCTATAGTTAACGAACAGTTTTACATTGGTCCTATAGTTAACGAACAGTTTTACATTGGTCCGATAGTTAGAGAACAGTTTTACACTGGTCCTATAGTTAGAGAACAGTTTTACACTGGTCCTATAGTTAGAGAACAGTTTTACACTGGTCCTATAGTTAACGAACAGTTTTACACAGGTTCTATAGTTAACAAGCAGTTTTATACTGGTCTTTTAGTTAACGAACATTTTTACACTGGTCCTATAGTAAACATCTATGCCAAGTAAGCGATATATACGACGTAGTTCTCTTGAAGTGTAATGAAACTGCCGATTGACATCATAGATGCACTGGGACTTGAAGTGTAATGAAACTGCCGATTGACATCATAGATGCACTGGGACTTGAAGTGTAATGAAACTGCCGATTGACATCATAGATGCACTGGGACTTGAAGTGTAATGAAACTGCCGATTGACATCATAGATGCACTGGGACTATTCTGTTCTTTTCATTTCCTGTCTTTATCTCACTTCAGTACCATTTCGAGTTGTAATCTGCTTTTAATTAAGTCCATTCATATGAATCTTTATATATATATATATATTGACACACATCCATACACACGATAAAGCAATCAATTATACTGTACATGTTTTTATTCACAATTTAAAAATCTATAGCAGCAATTTCTTCTTTTTTATTGATCATGAATCAATTACAAGGGATTTACCTTATATTCCATCTTGCTCGGGGTAAAGGTGTTTTTTATAAAGCTAAAACTGTGACATACAAATCATTTTGAGAGAGAAAGAGAGAGGGGGGTTCAAATCACATCAATTGATCAGGCATGGAATGACATTATTTATAATAAAATACATTATACAGTATAATCTTCATCATGTTATTAAACGTGCATTTGAATTATGACACATTTTTCTTTGTTATAGGTGGGATAATTGTTTTACTGTTCCCAGAATCCAGTGGGACATATCATTCCACAGACTGTTTATCACATAACATCCCAAAAACAAATACAGTATTGTTTCAGGGAATTTAATCTCTGATATTCAAACAAATTCACAAATTTTCTAGTAGGTAAAAGAGCTCTACGAAGCCATGTTATTTTCAAAGCTAATATAAATTTATCAATATCAATATCAAACCTCTCTTTTAACTTTGTCCACTTTTGATTGCCATATAAAGTATAGAAACACTTTCTAGCTTTCTAGCTTCGTTAATGTCAGCTGATCTAGGGGTGAACAACTAGCTGGCGGGTAAGTAGATAATTGGAGGATAATGGCGATAAAGCGATTTATGATTATCAATTACTTTGAGTTTGTTCAAAGAAAAAAAACTTCATAAATTGCAAATGTTGACGATTGGAAGGGTCTGGTATGAAAATTAATACGAAAGTTACTGTAAGCATCTTGCAAGATTTTTCAAAAGAAATTTGTAAGAACGAATTTAATAATTTCTATTTCGAGCCTTGGCGAACATAAGATTGAAATTATTCAACGTGCTTCACAATTTCTTTTACAGTGAGCACTTATAAATATGCTAGAGTCTGTGTATCACATGATGTAAATCGTTAATTTTATTCCATAAAAGAACTGTAAATTAATCTGATGAAGTGACTTTGAAGCATATTCGGATGTATCAGATATGACTCCTTTGCGTTTCGATTAGAAAATCCTTTTCTCGTTCTGACACGAGTCGAACAACATCGTAGTGATACTTACCAAATTGTTAAGTTTTGACGGACGAATATCCGGTTCGATATGTGAGGTATAGATTCCCATAACGAAAGACAGACGCTGATAATACATTTGAAGACGTTCAATCGTCAATGAAATACCTGCACTGTTCATTTTTTTTATAATACTTTCAGTTTTTAAATAATAAAAATCCAGTTAGTTTCATTGCATAAAACTATTGCTTACGTTACTATTGTGATGACACGTCATCAAATTGTTGTGACCTTATGAAGCTATTGTGACTTAATAACAACCATGGGCGTGAGGGCAGTTAAAATGGCCACTATTTACATGCAAGATCTTTTTCTAGCATACAATGGAAAAAGACCGATGCGATCACACATAACATATAAAATTGTAATGGTCATATTAGTCTATATCTTGACAAATGGTCCCGTTATGTATCTATGTAACCGTTGCTCTGATTGGATACATGCAAAAACGTTTTCTTCTGTGACGTCATAATGTTTGTTCATACGTCATACACCATGTTTTTAGTAAACATGGAAAAACTTCGGAATAAACATGAAAAGAGCAACAGTGGTTGACTTTAAATTAATTTTAAAGGAAACAAATGAAATCATGATAACCAAAAATAGAAAGGTGAGAAAAAATTATTTGACAAGAGAAAAAACAGGTAGGGTTTCTCACTTTGCATATAGGGTTTGATTTTTAAAGAAAAAGAATTTCCCAGGTTTTCCTCACTGGTTGTCCTGGCTCTTTAAAAAAGAATTTGTATATCTTAGGTATTGTTTAAATAACTTTTAATTCCTTTTATTTTGGTGTATGATTGATGGGTGTAATTTGGGTTATAGAGTATACAGCTTGGCCTTACTTCAGATGTGCACCTCTCAAAAGACTGCTAGCTCCACTTGGTCATTTTCACTTCCTAGACTTGAAAGATAAATTGGGAAAAAAGGAGCCGATATTTTTTTTTTTTTTAATTTTTTTTGTGTGATATATTTTATAAACTGCTAAAGTTAGTGTACTTTGGACTAGTTCAGGCTCATTTTACGAGTGCATGGGAGCAGCCATTTTATCGACTGTCTGGTTTAGATAGTGCATAGTATCCATAATTATCACATGTAAAGAAATTTCAGCCACAGAACATGAAAGTAGCATAGAGGTATGCCAATATTCTCTCCACTGTGCATGTTGCCAATTCAAACAACTTTGCCTTATACTGGTCCCTATCTCAGTACATAATAACTGGAGAGCGGTACCTATAATCAATATGGCGGAAGTGCCGAAATAGTCTCGTCACACACACACACACACACACACACACACACACACACACACACACAGGTCGAAACACTTCGGTCCTCTGCGTGATACGCACGATAAACACTGAATTGTTTTTGCACAACTTTGTTGGGTTGATGGCAGCATAACATAGATATGTAGTTTGCGCGTTTTGGACAGTTTTTTTATTTTGTCTTCTTTCTTTCTTCTATTGTTTATCCTTTGTTTGTTTATTTACCCGTCATTTAAACAAGAAAAATTTTCTTGGCTTTTGTGTTTGGTGTTTGTTTTGTGGATGTAGATCTTGGTTAGCTCGAAACGTTGAGAAACTGTTTTGTATTTGCGCCGTTATCAATTTTTGTGTCATTATATATATATATATATATATATATATATATATATATATATATATATATATAGAGAGAGAGAGAGAGAGAGAGAGAGAGAGAGAGAGAGAGAGAGAGAGAGAGAGAGAGAGAGAAGTAGGGGGGGGAGAGATGTCAATAATTAATGTATAAAACCTCTTGACAGAAAATTAATCTGAAAAATTCACGAGAATCTCACTCTAACACCACTAAAACTCTTTGTAGGACTGTTGCCCGCCCATGACATTTCACATTTTTGGGTTTGTCCTTTTCTAATGTGGTTAAACTTGATATTCAGCCCTAAATATGCTCTCAGACTAAACATTCAAAATTTCACCTTCACACAATATGGTAATAGAATTAAGACACTTTCCGGATAACATGTCCTTGATTCATTTTAATATATATATATATATATATATATATATATATATATATATATATATATATATATATATATATATATATATATATATATATATATATATATATATATATATACATACATACATACATACATACACTACTTCAGTAGTTTATGAGAGACTCGTGGAATTGCCTTTAAATTCTACGATTGCACATGAACTTGTTTTGTCCTAGTTTCGTGACTATGAGACAAATTTTATATGCATATATGCACTAAACAGTTGTCAGTTTGCTTTCAAACCATCATTTCGTAGCCATACATGGCAGAAAATTTATACTCTTCTTTTTTTTTACTAATTTATGACAAAGCGGAATACATTAACTAAAGGTCGATGAATAGCTAATCAAATTTCCTCAACTGTCAAATGGGGGTTCGAATATCAGGTTTCTTGAATAATTGTATATATTATATCTAATTATATCTTCATGCCTCTATCTTGATTGAGGGAGAGAGATTCATACCATCAAGCAAGACAGAGGTTTTATAGAATCTGGTGAAGTTTTGAAGTCTTTTCTCATTGCAACCATGACGTGGCTGGAACTTACGGTGGTGTTCTCAGTGTTGTTGGGTACATATGGTACGTTTACATTATCATCGTCAACGTCATCGTTATCATTATAATTATTATTGCTGTTGGTTTCTAAACGTACTTATTTAGTTCCACTTTCAACCAGTTGATATAACTAGCGAATAGTTTATATAACTTAAGTGCAGGAAATTCAAATTTTATCTTATTATTGAATTACGGAAATAAATGTCATCTTATTATTGAATTACGGAAATAAATTTCATCTTATTATTGAATTACGGAAATAAATGTCATCTTATTATTGAATTACGGAAATAAATTTCATCTTATTATTGAATTACGGAAATAAATTTCATCTTATTATGGAATTACGGAAATAAATGTCATCTTATTATTGAATTACGGAAATACATTTCATCTTATCATTGAATTACGGAAATAAATGTCATCTTATTATTGAATTACGGAAATAAATTTCATCTTATCTTTGAATTACTGAAATAAATTTCATCTTATTATTTAATTACGGAAATAAATTTCATCTTATTATTGAATTACGAAATAAATTTCATCTTATTATTGAATGACGGAAATAATTTACGCAAGATTCAGTAATATTATTCATGTAATACTGATTTAAGTCCTCATTACATTCAAATAAATTAAATAACATCATCATTGCAAATTTATGTAGGGCGTTGCCAAAGTTAAATCATAAAATACTGATGAATACATTTCTTTATAAATAGCTGCTCTAAACTTTTGAAAACAGCTTTAGTATATTTTCGTATCAAACTTTAGACAAAAGTAGATCTAACCAGGGGTGTACTGGGTAAGCAACTCGGCCCTGGACTTATCTGCCGGGACAGGCCCGGGGTTTTGCTTACACCAGTAAAACACCGGTAAAAACGGATTTTTTTTGACGGCCCACCGGCCCACCGATGCGGCGGCCCACCGGGATTTGTCCCGGTATGCCCGATGGCCAGTACACCACTGGATCTAACTTATTTGTGCTTATTTATTAGTTCAACTTTAAGTCTGCATTCACCTTAAATAATAAGGAGTAAATTACAAGAATTAACTTTTGTCGAGCAGTGAATACATTCTTTTAGAATATTTGACTTTTCTTTCCATGAATTTGGGGTGGGGGTGGGGGTGGGTGGAGGTGTGATTTCCTGCTTGCTACAACTAGGACAAGCAATTTTTGTCTTCCTCTAGTTCTCAAAACTTCATGAAAAATTTACAAAGTCCAAAAGATCCAGATTTTGTTTTGAAATAACCTCGCAAATATGTAGTTGTAAAGTTGAGGTTACTCAGTGACCGCTATCGTTTGAATCGATGAACATTTTGGTGTGAAGACATCTGTGCATGTGCTCTCATGTACATTTATAGGGGTTGTGTCAAAATTGCTTTGAAATGTTACCGACTTTGTTATTTTCTGGCGAAGTTTTAGAAACTAAAAAAAATTAAATTGTTTGTATAAATAGCAGTTGATTAAATATTTTATCTATTTGTAATTACAATACTGTAATCTAAGTTCTGCTATCAGTTAAAATTAATTTCAATGTTTAGTTTCTGCAGTGTGCATTGAAAGTGATATGGCCACGAAGGGCAGATAAACCTTAAGATACCATGTATCAGGCAAATCCACGATTATAATGATATTTATGCCAAGCCTGTCGAAACATTCCTGAGAATAAATTATTAGATGAAGAAAAGTTTTATTTTGATTGTTGTAGCCCACCATCCCCAGAATAGTGACAACAATCTCCAAGGCAACAGCCAGCAAAGTACCTCGTCAAACAACGATCGGTGGAGCAGTGGAAGTAGTTCTTCGTGGAATAATGCCGATTGGGGAGGAAGTAATAATATGGCCCAGGACAGCAACGGTAACGGCTTAAGTAGAACCGGATCAAATACCGGAACAAGTGGTTCTGCGTGGGATAATCCCGGAAGTTCTTCATTTGGAAATTTCGGTAATTCGTGGGATGCTGTCAGTGGTGGGGGAAGCTCCACATGGAGTACTGGAAGTGACGTTAGAAGTGGTTCTACATGGGATTCTGCGAATAATGGCGGAGCTGATGTTGCTTGGAATACCAGAAGTGGCAGTGGAACTGATCCTACCGGGCGTGCATGGAATACTGGCACAACCACTGGGAGTTCCGCCTGGACTGATAACAGCATGACTGACGCTTCTTGGAATAGCGCAGGGAGTAGCAACACCGCTTCTTCTTGGAACACTGGCGCGGGCTCGAGTCAGTATTGTGATAATTATGTCTGCGATTACTATGGCTGCGTGCAGTATGTTCAAGACTACCAATGTTCATGTGCGCACTATTGTTAAATATAGAATTGTTGCGAGAATGTTGCTAATTCTATAATGGTTGTACTTAAGGAAAATATTCCCTTTTTCATCGAGACATTTACTTAAGTTTATTTACTTTAACCTGTCTCTTTCACGTCATTTAGTCTATTTCAAAGTATTATACTGTTTTTGTCAGTAAATGGCTGAACATGCATTTTTTACTTTTGTTTCTAGATTTGTAACAGGGAAGAAACTGTTTAAATGACATGTGTTGCACTTGGGCAGGTTGTCATTGTTTAACTTCTCGAATACTGGTCGGTAGGTCGCGTCCAACTAAATTGTTGCTCTGGCTTTTGATATTTTACTTTTGTAAATATCGTATCTGCTATAGTCATTTATATAATATTAAATTTATTTATTTATTTTTTTATTTATTAAGGCCTTTTTGTTAATGATCACTTTACAGATATTTAATTTTTACTATAGGGAATATTAATTAAATTCTTTTATTGAAACAAATTTAATTCAATTTTTTTGTAACAAAACATCTATAAAAATGTGAACATTACTTGGAGAATTATACATGTAAGGTTTCTAGAATAAAAAAAAGGTTAACATGGTTTGCAGTTCATGTTAGAATAAGCTTGGTTCATTGTTTTACTGCACAGTGACACAGTTAGGTTATTTAGTGCCAAGACAATCAGAGTAAAGTGCCTTGCCCAAGGACACATCAGGGTAGCCTGTTGAGGATCTAAAATATATTGGACAATTATTAAATAAACAGAAGATTTCAATCACAATATTTTCGTTTAATTCCTCGTCGTTTCTACAAGGTTCTTTCCCCTATCCCCTTCTTTTTGATGATCTCTCAAGGGAAATAACTCTTAAATATGTACATAAAAGATTCATATTTTAAGGTAATGGTTCTCAAACTTTTTGCATCAGCGGCCCACTTCCGGGTATCTACGTATGGCAAATATCACCTGCGGCAAGCCCGTGGCCCACAAGTGGGGCGCGACACATACTTTGAGAAAAATGTGTTTCAAGGGAAAGCACTGTGTTAATTTCTTTAATTGTATCACAAGGGTTAACTCCCTTATATCACTCATAACCCATAACCACAACATCCAGCTCCAATGAGTGACACAAAATATGGGAAATAAATAAATAAGAATCCCTTGAAGGGACTGACATTCTACTGGCCAAAAAATTTCCAGGAATCCAAGATAAGACCATTTCTTCTTTTTAACTGTTGAGTGATAAAGCCATTCTTTAGCACTAACAATGTTTTCAAATTGGTTGCTGTGGCTGCCATATTGGATGTAAGATTTACACCATTTTCATTTAGGACGCTCTAGATATTATGAAAAGTCTTTAGGTGAATATCTCACGTCAATATGACCATACTGACAGGTTCCAGTCTGCAGTTCATACATTGCAGAGGGTTGATTTTGAAAGAAAAAGGATTGCCAAGATTCTCATCACTGGTCATCATAGTCGTTTAAAAAGCCCTTGTAAAATCTTAGGCATGGTAAAAAAAAATAAATAAATAAAATAATTCCCTTTATTTTGGTGTATGATTCATGAGTGTACTTTGGGCCGGAGAGTATACAACTTGGCCTTACTTCAGATGTACATCTCTCCAAAGACTGCTAGCTCCGCTTGGTCATTTTTACTTCATTGACTTCAGAGATAAATTGGAGAAAGAAAAAAAAATAAAAGAAAAAAAAATAGCCAACAAGCTTTTATTACTTTTTAGATTTTATAATTCGTTTATTGCACTTTCAGAAGCTAGTATTTTCTACCCTGACAAAATTAATTTTCTCTATTTTAAAAGCTCCTAAAAGTTAGTGTACTTTGGGATAGTTAAAATTCATTTGTTTCATTTGTCAAACATGGAAGCAGCAATTACAATCAACTGTCTGCTTTGGATAACGCATTGTTTCGCCAATAACACATTTAAAGAAATTGTAGTCATAGTACATGAAAGTAGCATTGAGGAATGCCAACATTATCCCCATCATGTTTGAAGCAAATGCACACAATTTCACCTTAAACCTATTCCTTTTTCAGAAGTACTTAAAAACTGTAGGACTGAACCTAACACTTTTTTAAGATAGCTGCCATGGCGGCCATATTGGATGTCAGATGGGTACCATTTTCATTTAGAACCGACTACACATCATAAGAAGACTTTAAGTCCAAACGCCATGTTGATATCACCATCCGTCAAGGAAAAGTAGCGATAACAAAACTTTCAAATAGATTTAATTTTCTATTCAACTGCTATATGACACAAGAAAAGTTTCCATGCAATCTATCAATAGCTCTATATATGGCAAATCGTAGAGCTAAATTTTGATGTTTAAACGTCCACACACTATTTGACCTAATATCATGCAACGAGATCAAGGGTGATAAATAATCTTCAATAATTTTACAATTGACAACATTTTTGTGATCAAGGGCACCGAAGGTGGAATCGGGAGCATTTAGCAATATTTGCATGCCATACGCCACTAAAACAATTTACTTCCTTTACAATATCTCTCTCTGTCTCTGTCTGTCTGTCTGTTTGTCTCTCTCTCTCCGCCAAATACTTGTCTGAAAAACCACTCAGGTGATTGAAAGAATTAGTGATGGAGTTACCCCTATTTTTAATCAATGTTCTGTCTGGCTGTGCACGTGCAACTTGTTGTCTCTATTTATGCATGGCTGATGTACTGTTCATTGTCATACTTACCGTTCGCAAGGGACAGAGATACAATTCTGATGACGAAAACTGACGTCACTAAGCGCAGTCAAAATATATACCAGAACATTTGTATATTCAGGTAACGGAACTGGCCGTCAAGACCTGGCAGTTCTCTTCGTCAATGCTGCCCCCAAACACGCCCGATGTAGGCGGTGCTAATCATATCCGTGTACAAATATGTTTGCTTTAAAGGGAAGGATACATTCATCATCAGACAGAAGTTAAAGAAAGCAGGAATTAAACTATCCGCCACCGAGAAGGTGAGTCGGACTCTCAATTTTAGTCTTGACCACAATTAATTTACGTCATTCGATAATGTGTCATACGTAACTCGGTCCTTTCGCCCATTCGTGAATAGGGTTCTTTTCAGCTCTGGAAGCTCTCGTTCATAATCAAGTAGATTAAAAAGGGTTGATAGTTAAATGAACCTATAAAGTCCTGTCAGGGAATGTAAGTATTGGGTTCATCAGTGACAATTCAAAAAACAACGATTACCATTCTCTACTTAGTGGTAGAAACCGAGACCGACTGAAACAGTAAATTGAAAGGACGCTGTCAACAGAGAGCACGAAAAGCGTGCACTCCTAATACTTTACTAAAATAGGACCGCATTGTGTATTGATACGTTATCCATGCCGATTTGTCATTTGAATCAGATCTCTTTAATTAAACTCGATTATATTTGATATTTATTGTGAAATGAGTTTGTATATTTTAGTGCGAGATCGTCAGACTGTCTAATAGCTTTAATATCGCCTTACGACTTGCAGCAAAAGCACAACATTTATTTTGAAGAGAATCAGATTCCCTATAAGAATTGCAAGATGATCTTCAGAAGATTTTCCACCAACGCGTACTACAATGCTGAAGCAACGAGTCTCACATTTCACAAAAGAGGTAGCCTGAGCCTTTACCGGGCGCATTTAAAGCCAATGCATATGGAATTAAATGCGCAATAGAATGAAAGTAAACTTTGACTAGTGCATGTATCTACACATTTTTGAAGAATTAATAGGAAAGATGGATTGCAGGTTAGGGGTTTGAGTCTTTATGTATTCTAGATAACGTCAATAATGAGTTGGCCCCAGGTAAAGTAAAGGTGCACCAACTAAACAATGCAAACTTAACAAAAAAGTTCTGTGCATTTTATGTTTAAGGCAAACATTACGATGAAATGGCATAGTAGTCATACGCACAAATAATGTAAATTTTAAAGCTTGTTTTAAGTAAAATTGGGCCACAGTTGTGATTCTAACTTTGCAATCATGGTTAAATCGTACTTACCGAGCAGATAGGTATAATTTACGTGTAATGTGGCAAAGTTTTCTCAATAAGGCGATCTGTTAAATAAGATAAACAAGACATGCGAGTGATAATTTACGAAATTTTGACTGCGCCTGATATCTGGGTTCAGCCAAGACACGAGTTATTTATGTTCACAAATCACGTATATCTCTGACAACAGGATAATCAGTTTTTTTCCGCGTGTAACAAACGCTATATTTTGCGCAATGTGTTAACGCGCAAACTTGAAGCCTAGGTATAATCAGATAAGATGTATCTGGTGTGTGTTTTGGCTTCGTGACCAGAAAATTGGTTCACCGTTTAATATTTGTTCGGGTGTGTTTGTGATTTTGTTTATTATGGAAATAATTGGATTCAGGTTTAGAACTCAGCTGAACCAAGATGACCAAAACACCTGTGTAGTGGTTCAGGTCTAACTATATTTCTGGTTACAAGAACAGAAAAACGCCCCTGTCCGTTTGATATTTCATTTGATAATATATTAGGGTCAAGTCTACTTGAGAAAAAGGTTATAGTTACATGCATGCATTGTGCATTCTGGATGAACACGAGATAATTTGTCCATGCAAAGCAAACTCTATGCATGTACATAAATACCTACTTTTTGAATGAGCTAGGCCCTTATGAATATTCCATTGAAAAGTCAGACGGACAGGTCATTTTAACAACCTGCAAAGTGGTACCACTGTCATGAAAACTGTAGGTCAAGAATAATGGTTCAATACCTCGCTATACAGTTACGTTTTTAAACATTTTTTTAATTTTAAAAAATTGTGAAAAACAATTTCGTATGTATTATACGTTGTTCAATAAGAATAGCATAAAATGAAACGAATATGCTGCTAAAAATATAACATTTTAAGTCGGTATCATTTTTATACAGTTTATTTGGGGCATAGTTATGTATTTGGTACTTGAAATGCAGTTCAAACATATTACTATTTCAGAAGAGAAAAAAAAATCATTATCAGAAGGGCCGGGTTTTTCCAAATAATTTCAAGCTCAAATTTAGATTTTCAGCTCATATTCTTTAGTCTCAGCTCAAGGGTCTTTTTCAAAAAATTTCCACCTCAAGCTCAAGCTCAAATACTTAGTCTGACCTCAATACTCAGTGGTACATCGAACCTGTCTCAAATGCAAATCAATGAAAGAGAAAACAAAATGGCCGTCTCGTGTCGTCTCGATTCAACTGAGAAACCGCCATCAGCCGGCATGCGAGCCCTATAAAAACGTCAGCTGGGTTCATAATTAACTCTGCATAAGTTCTTCTGATCTGAAAAATCGTAATTAAGGTCCAGAATAAGGACAAAATTGCTTATAATTTACTCAATGCTTGGGTGTCTCGTATCTATCAACCTGTCAGTTTCGATATGCTAAACGGAAACTAGCCTCCCTCATCAACCGGGCGTTTCAATTTTTAGATATGTTGACATCACAACTTCCTTTTCAGAAAACAAAGTGGTAGTTTAGTAGTTGTAATAAAATATATTAAGAAACTCTTGGATTTGTAGAGAGTCTAATAAAATTGCAAACTTGCCGGTCTCTGAACTCGTTAAGAAGGCAAATATATCGCAATGTTTTGACGGTGGAGGCTACTTTGGTAAACACAACAAGAACAACGAAGAAACAAACTCGATGAAAAATAGGACACATATGTTGTAAAAATCAGATGATATTGAATATCAGCGCTTTTTCTCATTGGTGAGTCAGAATATGATACCTGTGTGCTCTGAACAAGATTTTTGAACAAGTCTTCCACTTTTTCAATTAGGAATTATGGCTGACTTCGACCCTCAATGATAAGTTTTTAAAAAAAAGAAAAAAAAAGAACTCTTAAGAACATCGTGGACATCCGTCAGAACTCCGCCCAAAAAATTATAAACATCGGTGTGGAAAGAGTTTCATAACATAATAAATGCACGAATGCCTGTATACAAGGGCAGTATAACCTGGCCACACAGCAGGGGATAATAATAATAATAATAATAATATTAATAATATTAATGACAATGAAAAGAAGAAAACTTAATTAATAGCAGTTGAATTAGTAGAACATGATTAATTTCACAATTATTTATCTACATCTATCGGCCCATACATGCATACATACATACATACATGCATACATACATTGTGTACGTGTATTTGTACATGTACATATTTACAGTGCATTGATGAAATGGAGAGCATTATGTATTAGCAAGAACTTATTTCAAAACTAACGAAGTCTTTGAGGATCATATATAAATGACTATTCTTCTACTTGTCATTGTCAGGACATAAACATGAGCTGTGTTGCAGCCAAAGATATGACAATATATTAATTCATGTATGTTGTGGTGTGGAATAGAGTGGCTACATTTAATGTATTTTTTATAAATAATTTTCCTATCTGAAATGGACAACCTAAGATTGAACGATTAATATAATCCTTCATATGCTTCAGTGTAAGACAGAAAAATTACACAGGAGAGTCAGAAGTTGACAAAATTCTGATCCCGAGGGTGAAATTTCCCATCCAACAACGATGCAAAAAAAAAAAAAAGGAAATATGTTTATAACATTCCTCAACAAAAATTGAGGGTCGAAGTCAAAATGACGCAATGTCAATAATAATATAACTTTCAAACAGTAAAACGCCCATTGAAAATTTCCGCACCTTCCGATAGAGCGTAAAAGTTAGGTTTACATTGAAAGTTTAAATGAAGTTTAAATACATGTTCGACGTAAATGGCCGAATGGCCGCACACGTCATCAAACGAACGAACGAACGAAGTTTAAATACTTTTCAGTGTTCGAAGAAAAAGTGCTTGAGACGACTGAGTTAGTGGTAATACGCATTATCTGTATTGCGTATTGCAGATAGCATGCGCAATGATACAAATATGAATAGGTCAAAAAGATGAAGTCCACTTTTATCCATAAGATTAATGGAGACAGACATAAAATAATAATATAGTCCTCGATTCAGCTTTGATCTGAAATTGATTTACCCTTCATAGGTAATAGTGAGAATATGAATTTTAAAGAATACCAATTACAACACCGGCTTTTTTGACTCGAAATCGGACTATAGAAACTGTACATGTAGCTAGGTCGATCGGCGCGAAACATCCTTCATGCTGGACAATTAACTTCAACTACAAGTCGTTTTAGTACGTAAATGTGTTACAATTAATCTTTACCTTAACTGTTTTTAAAGAATGCTCTAGCGACGATGAAAATCGGGAATGATTTTTTTCTTCATTTTTTCACTTTGCGTGCATTATGCTCGCACAGTAGAAGTTCAAAATAGTTCCTGAATCAGCAGGTAGGATAAGGATTCTCCATATTGGTGTTCCGCCTGGAAAATCTCTACGTATATTGATAAGTGTGAGAAAGAAATATGTGAACTTTAATTGCTGTTATTCTGATATTGTTTCCTTCACAGTTGTGTTAGGATAGATTAAAATACCATCACAGTAATGTTCCTGTTAGTTTGCTGCAACATAAATACTGTGGCCAAATATAATGATTGAAACACATAGAATTTCTTTGTTTCTCATTATTATTTGTCGTTTCTTTAATGCAATATTTGTACCCAAAATGATATTTTTATATTTGTTTAAATTTATAGACTATATGTTGTTGCTTTCTTTTTTATTACATATCTCTAACATGAATACATACACGCTCTGAATGGGTATTTTCCCCTTCAGGAAAAGAGAGAAAATATATGTATGTAAAAAGACATTTCTTACAAAACTCCACTGATGATAAACCCGTACTTAAATAGAACCATCTTCACTTTAATATAATCTGTTTTAATCTGTTTCGTCGAAATATATGTTCAAACAAAATTCAATCTTATTATTCCCCAAAAAGTGCAAGGTGATTCCCCCTCCCCAACTCATTATAAGAGGCATAAAGCATCACAAAATAAAAGGAATCTCAAATATGTATTTACTTTCATTATATGAAATCAGTCAGAATATAATATTTTGTTGTTGCCATATGTAAGATTCTTTAACAAGTCTCTATAAAAGCACATTTCCATCTTTTCAGCAAGACTTCTTAAGCGACAGGAGCACATAAGTAATTGCAACGACCTGTCAATGCAAATTTACATGTTTTAAGCATCTAAATACAGCAGTCTATCATGAGAGATTTGACATGAATTGAGAAAAGAACAGTTTTTCAAACAGCTTACTTTCCCTCACAACACAAGGCAAACACCTAAAAGTTATGACCAAGCTAATCAGTATCATCATTCGAACGGTATTTCATTCATTCTTACTTCTACTGTAGTTTGTCCGTTGAAAGAATAGTACATATTCCTGTTACATACATTTTATGAATACAACCTTCTAGCCCTTCCTGAAAGATATGAGGAGAGAAGCAGAACCCAAAATAATGTTCGTCTTCCACCAAATAGCTAACATAACATACTATTATTATTATTTTGATTTATACTATTATTATTATTTTGATTTTGCCCAGTGATAAAGCAGAGAGAGAGAGAGAGAGAGAGAGAGAGAGAGAGATATTAAAAGATGAATGATTGGACAAAGTCCTAAATGTATCTTTCTTTTTCAGGACATTAATTATTTTTAGCTCAACCATACCAGATAGAGGTACGCTATTGTACTACCTTCAACGTTTGCGTCAGCGTCGGAGTTGGCGGCGTCACAGGAAATAGTATATATATATATATATATATATATATATATATATATATATATATATATATATATATATATATATATATATATATATGTGTGTGTGTGTGTGTGTGTGTGTGTGTGTGTGTGTACAACCGCACTAAATCTCAACCATTTATTCTTCCTAGGTTATAGACAAGAGTTTGGAATGGGTTTTATGGTACCTACCCTCTGGGGAGGGGGCTTACTATGTAATACTTATACATACACATTGGTTGTATATTGTTGGTTAAGTGTTTGCGTTTAGCTCAGTTTGTTTTTCATACCGTATAAATAAGGTTATACCATCATCATAAAAGTAGCTCACTGTGACACATATTGCACGCTTTATTGATTACGGTTAAACTGTGTGCTTTAAGTTTATGACGATGAGAAGGAGATTAAGCCAAAGGTTTTCAAACAGTGATGTTTTTTAGACTATCACTTGGGTAAAAAAGATAGGGTAGGCATAAAATCCAGACATGCCAAACATATATTAAATGAATATGAAACAGATATTATATTACTAAAAATGGAAAGTCCAACGATGACTGACCTTCAAGTATTTGAGGAACTAAGAAAATTCGACCGGTATATGGTTCAGGTAAAAAAAAAAAAAAAAAAAAACTCCGGGATGAATCGTATAAGACACCCGGGTTTAACATGGAAAGATCAACCAATGCACAAAGGCACTGACAGAGACGCAAAAAGAGATAGACAAGTCCGGCAAAAACACTATGCTTCTATGGTTACGCATAAAAGGTATAGGTGCAGACGATGTTGCTGACTTTGTTGAACCGTCCTTTGTATCCGCGTCCAACCTTCCGATCCGGAGACGAATATGGTTATCCAGAGTTGTATTAGAATATAAATTCAAAGATATCTTGGAGTAAAAGCCAGAGTACGACCAACAGCCGGCAAAGTCCTGCAATGAGCAAAGGGTTCTGCAGGGGACGATCCAGGAATATCGTTAATGGGGGAGGGGGGGGGGGGCGTAAACAAGTAGGCAAGAGGTCCGTGTGATGGAACCCTTGTTGGAGCCCAGGGTGCGAAGTCTCCGGAAGTTCATCCATTTTAAGCGTCTCCAGAGCATAATTTTAACCATCTAACTGTAACAAAAACTTACTCGAGGTAACGTTCCGGTTGTTTCGCGCTTTTTAACCCCCCCCCCCCCCCTCCCTGCCGATTTGCCCCTGCGGTCGTCAAGCTGGTCGCCCACTGTATCCCTAGGCAGGGGCCGACAGACCCGCGTTGCGGTTTGTCCAACCTGCATGGTAAAGCGATCCACGACGCCATTGCTGCAGACCAACGCACCAGGCTCAACGTTTTGTCAGCGCAGTATTTTTCGTCATGCGATAAATAGAATCGTACATTTGTGCTCATTTCAGATGAACCAAGGCTCCAAAAGATCAAAATTATTCGACTTGTTTCAAATGAGCACTCATGTAAGATCCTCTGTACCTTCTATGGAAAGTATTTTTTTCTCACAATAGTTGCTATAATCATGGAATAAAATATATTTATGATTTACTGTACAGCAATGGAGATTTTTAAAATTTAGAACAATTACAACAGATCTATATTATTAATGGCAATTTTCTATATTGTATGGTGTTATCAAAACAATCAAAACATTTAAATGCAAGTTACTGACCCTCTCCCAATATGTGGAAGAAAAACCAATTGGTCTTCTAATAATGGTACCCAGTATCATTAATCACTAAATATGTAAGGGATTGTAAGAGTATATACAAAGTCTTGATAAACAACAAAAATATACCTACTGCAAGAAAGATATGGACAAATCTACATAACGTAGATGAAAATCATCGATGAAATATAATTTATTCTCTTATTTTTTAACCACGAAATTTACAAAATTAAGATTACAAACTTTTGGACAGAATGCTTTCTGCAAAGAATTACTTAACAAAAATTGGAATTACAAATGACAATAATTGCACATTTTGTTGGAATCAAAGAGAAACGCAGACTCGCCCAGTGGAAATGACAAACAGAAAGTTACTAATAGCCCTGATGCATAACAATGTCAGTGAACACAACGGTTGGGAGCGTGGGGGGGGGGGGGAGGGGTCCTGGGAACAGCAGACAGATAGTGATATCAATTTACAACACTGGCCTGACTGTCTAGATGGATGTCGACGAGTGTTAAATTCAAACTATCTTGATAATTGTTTCAGATACCTTATATTAAATATCTTTATCTAATATGCTCTTGTAATTTCATAATAATGTGTACAAACTGTTTTAAGTGACGGTGTGTTTTGCCTCCACAAAATCGAACTTTAATCAGTGTTATTTTCAGGTTTTCTCTCTGCTGAAAATAAAGTTAATAGGATAACTTTTAGATATTTTTATACGATGATATTATTTCTGAAGTACTTGACAAATCCCAAATTGTGACACAGTTAAGCAAGGAAACTTATGACAGTGTCTATGTTGGGTACCAAGTCAAAAGTTGAGTTCCATTTTTAGGAGTTTATTCTACAGGAACATGATATTTTGTACCAGAATTTCTTTTACATTTTAACAGTATTAGAAACAAACAAAATCAGCATTAGGCACATTATCTCAGCTCTGAACTTTTGATTAGTGATTCAACTGGATCACAATGTGCAGTTTAGGGTAACATGATCTGAGTGGGACAGGTCTTAGCTTTTCACATAAACAGCAAACAGGACATCATCGCCTGTCATTAAGAGAATAATCAAAATGCAAAGACAGGTAAAAACATCACATTTTTGAGGGTGTTAGTTTCCTCCCTTCGCATTATAATGAAGATCTGGCCACACTGAGAAAAGATGTTGTGACGTTGTCAACTTCTGTCCTGACAATCTGTAAAATTTATCATTTCTTTCAAAAATGAAAATTTCCTTTCATTTGGTTGTACTATATTTCAAAGGTTTATGTTATAAAGTCTGTTTACTGAATCTGCTGGTGCCTGTATACTTCTGTGTGCACTGAAGGACCTGCCTGAATGTGGTACAAAAAGCTTGACTTCTTGCAGATCATATATTATTTTCAACTCGTCAGTATGACAGTTTCTCTGTGGTTGCCTGTCCTCACCTTTAAATTAGATACACTGTCAAAATTATCAGAAATGTTGTCCATGACTTCTAATGCTTTAGATCTGGCCAGTAGGATTTTGTCTTTGTTCATTGGACCCAGTCCTTTCAGCATCTTTTTTTGTCTTTTTGACAAGGTGTTCCATTAGTAGATCAGCTGGTGTATGACAATCTTTCTTCCCCCCTAATGTTGACAAAAGGCCATAGATACTTTGATATGCAGTGCACAAACTATATGATGCTTGCTGATGGCATAATACATGCAAGATCTCTAGAGCATATTTACTTCTGTTGTTACGACTTTTGAACATCAACATCATGTATTTAAGGCAACCAAGTAACCTGTCCCTGTCAGGTCTGTGTATCACATCCAAAAACTCCATGTACAGTAAACCAACCTGTAACACAGTATGGCCATATTGTTGCACATGATCAGTGTCCATTGGTTTTAACACTGTCTTTTTCTCCTCGCTTCAAAACATATATAGTTTTAACTTCCTCATTGCTAATTTTAACTTGAATGGAGATCAATGACTCCTGGACAGTTTCTTTGGCAACCATGTAAATGTTGTGCCCTGCCAAGACATACACTTCAATACAATGGTCCATAGTCTGCTGAAGTCACATGTCTGTTATGGAGTCTGGAGGTATAGTCTTGGTTGGAATACTGTTTAGATCAGAGTTTGAATAAATCACGCAGTGCCTCCACAATGTATAATTTAACAAATAATAAGAAGAAATCAGTATCTGCATCATAACGATTCTTCACATCAGGGTCCACATCATGCCGCCTGATACAAAGTCTTTCTCCATTCATAGAGCTGGTTTCAAAACTTTTCAAACTAAAGAGCTTCTGTTAAGCCATTGACACAAAATTAATAGCTGCATGCCCGAGTTCAAAAGTGATTGGATACAGATCCCTCAGCCTCTCTCTGGCATCAAAAGCACATTGACATAATCATTTTGCTCCACTAAATCTCTCCCTGGTCAATTTGATCACCATCCATATGCACGGGAAGATGATCAGTGCCTTCACAGATCTTGTCTACTGTTTCAGTGTATGATTGCATTATCTTACAGACATCACTGTACTGTTGTTCATTATAAGAAAGAACTTGTAGTGGAACTAAGACTGATTTATTGGCAAGCTCCTCAGAAAATTCACCATCAATTTCACTAAGATAGAAGTCTTTAAACTTTTTCAGCAAAGGGAGATAATCGACTGCTGCATTTAAAATCAGGCTTGCATAATTGTTTTTAACCTCCTGTGATCTCCCTTTGATGGAGATAGCTGATCTATGACCAGGTCTCAGATTGATCCCTGTGGCTGGTCTGGTAGATTGACAAAATTCATGTGCTGCACAATAGCAGCAGATGTGAACCAATGTTTTGTCCCTCCATGATAATTATCCCCTTCATGTTGCACCCCAGTTCTAAAATTTACATTGTCCCCAACAATTGTGAAAACTCTTCCTTCCCTCACTGCTAACTGCAACTCCTTAAAACATGAACTGCCTAATTCCTCTGCTTCTCTAACAGTGGCTTCATAGCTTCTGGACACATCCAGAACCTGCAGTCTATCAAAAAACCTCTTGGGAACAAGAAAAAAAATTAACTAAAACTTGCTTGCATCATATTGACATTTCCTGTTATTTATACAACTAGAAAAAAGGGCTGTAACACATCTAGAATAAGACCTTAGATATTGTACTTCACCTCTACAACATAAAATATTGGATGCAGTGATAGCTAAATGCTTATAAAATTGACAAATGTATAATAAACCAGCAAAAGGTGAGTGATTAGCCAGACAGAGATAGATTGTCTATTACCAGGATTCGAACCTGAGTCTTCCACTATGTTTATGGATGCTCTGCCACTGGGTTATAGTAGCTTATAATGTCAAGCCATCCCTCCAGAAAAATCTTATTTATAACTATAGGTAGAAAATGAGTGTTATATCATGTGAGTGATTCACACTGTACATTTGACAATACTGCTAGCAATATTTCAGCTAATATGGGGTTACACAGAAAAAATTCTATCCATATATCATTCCACGAAAAGGCTGTCAAGTCACATTTAGGATATGAGATGCTGCTTTCATCCCTTATAAATTTTGAAGATGCCTTTCGTTCAACTTCCCAAATGAATAATATCTTTACAGCTTTTCTGAGTGAATTGCTATTAAATACAGTCTCTGCAATTGTTTCAGTAGATGTAATTAGAGTAGCATGCAGCAATTTTGCTCTATCAGAGGGTGTTACATCATCAAATGATGATAATCTTGCAACTTGATTGGTGTGTTTAGTTTGAGGAAAAACTTTTTGAAGAAAGTCACAGTGACCTACTTAACATAATTTTTGGATTATTTGGTTTTTGCATTTAACTCTAAGCTTCTGACATGTAGCATGTACAGTCATATAACTTGCAGCTGTGTAATCCTTTTCTGTTTTTATATGGAATAGGTATGGTGTGTGTTTTTACAGATCTTTGTACAATGGGAGTTTTTCTATATATTCAGGAGCTTCATGCAGATCACAGTATGCCAGGGTGAAATGATAGTTCCCTTATACATGTTTGGTCAGTGATGAAGGCTCTACTATTAGCGATCTGTATAACAGCTCAACCAAAAATGAAGTATCGACTCAGTATGATCCTATTTATACTTGCACAGTATCTACATAAACAGATCCAGCCTTACAAGTCTTGGACATAAGGTATACATTTTGTTACAGATACATTACTTGCTTAATACATAATTAGAGGTAGAGGCAGTGGGGAAGGTAGGTTTTTGAGATGGCATTTTAATATGAAATGAAATATAGATAAGAAACAACACCTGTCAAGTCAGTCATGCCTAAGTAAACAAGAGGTCCACCGGGAATTTTGTTGTCGACTAGTTGCATGCAAATTTTGACTTGCTAATTGCATAATAATATAAGAAAACTCCCTGCAAAGTTCTATTTTTATAACAACCCAGATGATATATAGAAAGAGTATCTATTGATGATTACAAGTTCCTGGACTATATGCCAATGAAACGTGTGCTTTTATGTCCCTTATATATCAATGTAAAAACACACATGATGTAATAGAATACAATACAGTGGTCTTACAATATAGTAAATGTAAGTGTCCAACTGTGTTTGATGTATGTATAACACTCTCATGGTCATGAATCAAGTTATACAGAGTGATTTTTATGATTTTTCTTTATATTACCCCATTATAATAATAATATATACATTTCATGCTCCCATAATCATTATCATGTTATAGTGAGGAGGCAATGTAATGTTGACAGGGATACATGTTGCAGACTTCAACATAGCACACTTGGAGTCAGACTAAGGGTATTTTACACATGCATAAATAGTCAACAACAATTGGTTTTAATTAGTACTTATTAAATTCACATATCTTACTGATGAGTTAAAAATGCAAAAATCCATGTGAAATAATAAAAATAAGAATTTAGAATATCTGTTTCACTTTTGTATGAGATCTGAGATAAAAGTAGGTATCAACACAAACTGAGCATCTCCTTAAACAAGGTCTCGAAGGCAAACCTTGAGGACAGACATTCAAACTTTGTCCAAAATGAATCAGTACAGAAAGTTGCTAACTGCTACTGTAAATGCAAAGAATGTATAACATACTTCTAACTGTCTACGCTTCTCTGTCTGCAGTGGAGTCTTTCCTGTTGGTGATGACCTTTGTCTTTTACAATAGGTGTGGAAACTTGGATGATGGTCCATTCTATAAAATCAAAATTAAATTTGTCTATTGTGAAAAAAATATTGATAAAAGATATTAGTGAAAGCATCATTTTATTAAAAATGTTTATTAATTAAACATACAATAATATTAAATTTAAGCTCCCCAGACAAAAGGATATTTATTTAACTTAATACCATGAAGATTTCATCATAAACTTTGGTACGTACATGTACTTTCATTTAATGCTTGAAGCAACAGCTTCTTTTTTTTTAAATGCCCAGGTAAATACAGAATATCAGAGTAAATAAAGACGTTACCAATGGTACATTTTTGATACAGTCATAATTGGATATTTCATCGCAATTACTCCCTCCCAATCCAAGTCTCCAGCAACCCTTTGTAAAAGAAGGCTTGTGTTTTGGTTTTACTCAGTGCTCCAGCTACACACAAACAGAGGATGCTTTCCTTTTTAACCTCAGTGCATCTAGCTCCTCCCCTCTCACTCTCTCCACATTTCTAAGGCACTTCCTTCAAACTGTGATTTTCTATTCATTACTCTTTTTTCTAATGTTTATCTAATGTAAGATAAAGACATGAATGTACTTTTATCCATTTCTATTTCCAAAAAGATGAATTTCAACACTGTATCAGCTTCATCAAGTCCTTTTATTGCAAAACATGTACCTTTATTTTCCCCAAAAGTGCCCCTTCCTTAAACAAAAGTATTCTCCTCTGTGAGGAATTCATAGCTGAAGCACGATTAATCTTTGGCAAAATCTGGACTGTCACGTAGAACAATATATCAATATAAATGTAAAATTGATCAAGGAATTGATTACAAATGGAACTTTTAGATAATGTACCTCCACCCTACCCCCACCCGATGCTGTACACATTCACCCCCTTGTGAAAGAGGGTTGATATTTCGATCAAAATATTTGCCAAAATACGGGCTGTCATGTAGAACGATATATCAATATCGATGTAAATTGATCAAGGAATTGATTGCAAATATAATTTTTTGATGATGCAGTGTGAAATGTGCAATATTTGCAAATCGTTACTCTCACCCCCTCATACAAAAGGGTTGATATTTTTGTCTTAATCTTTGTAAGGTTTAAAGGTAAAATTTTGTCAAAATTAAGATCATCATATATCACCTCATATTAATTTCGACATAAAATCTATAAAGGAATTAATTGGAGAAGGAATTTTTGAGATGACGCAATGGGAAATGTGCAATATTAACAAAGTATCGTTGTGCGTACTCCTTACCTTCATCTTCGCCTAATTTAGTCTGGACCTGTTCCATTATAAATTGTACACCACCTCCGGTCTTCGAAAGTATTTACTTGGCACAGTTACTATCTAGCTGAGGATCATTTAATCCATTAAACCTTACAAGTTTCGAACCAGACTTTTTTAATTTGGAAAAATAAAGCTGTTAACTGCAAGTACAATGTTAAAGAAATGCTATTTATAGTACAAGGACACCATAATACACGTCATAAGGTGCATGGTTGTGACAGGGATCCTCGCAAAGGTAAAAATAACCGCTATAATCAGTGAAATTAAAATAAAGGGTATGGAACTACAGTGATAAAAATTAACTGAATCATACAAATGTAATGTAAGTAGAATATAGACGTTTTCATTTTTTAAAATTATATGCCACACATTTCAAAATAATGCAGTCTCGATAAAAATGGCTTTATAATATTTTTGTAACATTCATAATTAAGTAGCATTTCAAATGTTAGCACTTTGACTACATTTAAAGTAATAATTAAAATATTCAGATGATAATATTGTTTAATTTTTTTTTACCAAATCAGTGATGAATACAATAAAAATAGAAATAATATTTTCAAATCAAATGGTTGATAGTTTTATTGTAAGGTGCATGGTTGTCATGTGGATCTATACTGTATACACCATGCAAGATGCCTACCACTTTAATGACTATGACTATAATAGAGGGATACAAAACAACAGTAACAAAATTATCTAAATCAAAAGTATGTAATTCTCTAAATCATAAATATGTCAGATAATTAGATTATAGATTTGTGTCATTTTTATATTACATGTTAAACATTCCACAAAAATGCAGTATGAATAGAAATGTCTTCACCATAGAAATATGTTTAACACATGTTGCTAAGGCATTTAGCATGCCAGCAATTTGATTAACATTTAACAGGAATATGTAATGTAGACATGATTATTGTTGTTGTTGAAAATACAAATAATTCATAAATATTAGTGTAAATGTGTGATAAACATATAAATCATTATTATTAAGATTATTTATTTTAAAATCTGATTAAATTTCTTAATTTTAAAATTATGATAAAAAATATCAGCCACTATTATACAATATTATTTATATTTTTATTTGTATTCATCATTGATCTGAGGAAAAAAAGCATTGTCAGCTGGACATTTATATTATTATTTTAATTAGTACTTATTCTGCATGCATATGCATATGGTTCTTTCTGTCTTAATGATAATAATAATGTCTAAATTACTTGCTATTTTAAATGTACTTAATTATGATTTTTACAAAAATAGTATAAAGCCATTTTTATTCAGAATGCATTTTTTGGAATGTGTGGCATATAATTAACAAAGAAATTATAAGGTCTATATTCTACTTACATTACATTTGTGTGATTCAGATAATTTTTTCACTGTAGTTTCGTACCCTTTATTTTAATTTCACTGGTTATAGTGGTCGGTATCTTGCACATTGTATACAGTATAAATGTACCGACTTTTATTTTTCCATTTGCGTGGATCCGCGTCGAACACATGCACCTAACAACGTGTAATAGGCTTTCCTTGTACTATAATATAGCATTTCTTTAACATTGCACTCGCCGTTAAAAACTTAATTTTTTTCCCAAATACGGAACAAGGTTTGGTTTGAAATTGCTAAGGTTTAAAGGGATTAAATAATATTCAGCTAGATAGTAACAGTGCCAGGTAAATACTTTTGAAGACCAGAGGTGGTGTACGATTCACACTGGAACGGGTCCAGACTATAGTAAAAATATTTGTAAAAATAATTATATGACCGAATTGCTGGTTAAGCTTGAACACAAGATATCGACTACTATAGATCAAACCGAAAGTATTTATAAAGTTCGCATTGTGTCACTAACAAATAGAAGATTAAAGGAATAAATTTGCCAGGTTGGATTACCGAGCTTTCTCCCAATGCGTCCATTTTGTTTTCATCACAGGACAATATCGTGGTGGAGCGCAATGGAGGGAACCAGACCAGGTGCATGGGGGGGGGGGGAACTACAGAGATTAGTGCTTTCATTGAGATGCAGGACGCATAGTACTCTGCGGTCTCAACTATTGAATTACCGTATGAAAGGAGTCATATCATAGTTTTGGTATATGGAATGTGTTATATATACCCTTGAGTTAACATGAGAATTTTAATTTTGAACTATTAATATATATGACAGCACGAAATAGTATATATCGGAAAGCTGATCTGAAGTCGGACCAGCACAATCATAAGTCGGAAAGAGAAATTTGAGCTACTGCAGAATTGTACAAATAACTCCACTACAATTAAAAAATTCCTTAAACTAGGTATTTGGGTGTAATGACTTTCAGCTCGTCCATTATTACTTCTCGCTGAAAAATGTCGAAAATAGAAGACTTGTAGGACAAGGTAAATTGATCTCGAGTCAAATACAATGCCACGTTGAATTGGATATAGAGCCGGACGTATCGATCTTGCGAAGTCAATAATGAGAAAAGGTAACTCTTTCACATAAACTTTTCGAATCACTACATGTTAAAGTCGTGAAGTGCACTATATATATTAAACTCATAATGGTCCTTTTGAATGAGTGTTATTTATTTTCGAACTTTATAAAAAAGCAATCCATCAACTTCGTCACGAGTGGCATAATCTATTATTCAAGGAATTTCATTCTGATATCCACCAGTTTCATAATCTGTTTATCACATAATTGCTAGATGTGCGTTTTGCAATGACTTTGTTTTGTGCTTTTGCTTAGCGTTATGTCAGAGCGCAACACACGATTCTTTTGACTTGACGATATTATACTAAAGAATGTGAATGTATAGAGGATGTTTGCTTGAAACGAGTGAATACAGTGGCGTCACTAGGGGGGTGCGGGCCGCACCGGGTGACACCATCACAGGGGGGTGACACCAAAATGGAAAAATGCAAATTCAACAGAGCAGAGCAGGCAGAGCTCGCTCGAGTCGGTTTCATAACCGATCGTAGTTAAATGCAAGAGCAGGGTGCCACCAGAGCGTCTGGTGCTTATTTGCATAAGATTCAGATTCAGAGCTGCTCGGAGCAAAATCTGGTGTTATTTGCAAACGCGCCCATTAATGACGCTTGGAGTCACGTGGTTCCGGGAAATTACAGACGTTGTTTACGTTGTCGCTGATTTTTTTATTTTAAAATAATTATTGTGAACCTATTATCAATAACTTATTTTGAAGTAAATTAGGACAGGACAAGAATTTAAAGGAGAAAAATCACCAAAGGCTTCCGCTCAATTATAATAGTAAGTATTACAACATTACTACTGTAATAATGACGACACGCACACGTCTGTCGATTTGTCTGTAACCCTTCAATCAGTACATTGCTGCTGTCAGTGAAAAGGCTATCAACAACACGCTGGAGTGCTCATCATGCTGCAGTTAAACCAGTGAAAGATAAGTTTGATGAATGTGTGGCGGCGATTGAAGCTCTATGTGATCCTCGTGAAAATTTGGACACAAGAGGTACAGCACAAGGTCTTTTGCCGGGTGTCACGAAACACCCAAATCCACCCAAATCACACCAAATCCACCCAAATCCACACCAAATCACCCCCAAATCCACACCAAATCCACCCAAATCCAAATGTTTAGTAACAATTTTCGGCATATATAGTTGTCACAACGCGAAATATAGGGACACAACTAAGGGTGAGTCCGTTATATTAGCACATGTAATGATGCATTGAGTTGGAGGACATAGTGAAACCCGACTTTGAATGAGAATCATAACGGACATGCGCAATATATTGTGCAAAGTAATACATGTAAGTTATAAAGTAACAAGTTATAACAGAACAATTTACGCGGGAAAAATATAAATTTATTTAATGACTAAACGTACACATATGCAAGTTTATTAACTACAATTTGTCATTTCATTTATAATATTTTTTAGTCCTTTTGTATTTATATATCAACCAAACACAGGAACGTCGACTTTGAATGAAAAATGGGAGTGCGTTGCAATTTAGAGACGAGACGGTAGACTTAATAATATTTCGTATATTGGTTTGGATTTGGGTGGATTTGGTGTGGATTTGGGTGGATTTAGATCGGATTTGGGTGGATTTGGTGTGGATTTGGTGGATTTGGGTGGATTTGGGTGTTTCGTAACACCGCTTTTGCCTGCTGTCTGTGATTTCACGTTTCTCTGCTACCTTTACTTTTGGACTGATATACTTGAGGAAGTTAATCTTACACATTAGTACCTGCAGACTAAGGGCTTAACTCTTGACAAAGTGGTTACCAAGGTAGAGGCGCTAAGACTTTTTCTGCACGAGAAGCGCAGTCACATAGTGGAGCATGCAATTGAACAGGCACTTTTAAAATCAGACCAATATGGAATTTCAGTAGAGATAAGATTAAGGTTCAAGAAGAGAATGGCAGGGGAGCAATCAAGAGACGCTGGACTCACTCTGCAAGAAGAAAACAAGAGGGCGATGCATGAGTGTATTGATCGTATTCATTCTGAATTGCAGATCAGATCAAGAGCCATAAAGGAAGAAGCAGATATGTTTGAGGCTTTTCAAGCCAAGAGTCTACTATCGGCCTCTGAAGAAGAGTTACTGGTGTCCATTCCAAAATTGACCACTTTCTATGATGAGTTATCCGAAGGTGAGCTTTTACTTGAAATACCAAGGCTGAGAAGGCACCTGAAAGCAGCAGATATTGATCTCGACGAAGCCAAAGACTGGTCAGTATTTGATGTATTGAAATTCATAGCTGAATGGGACTTCCTAGAATCTCTCCCAATCCTCTCACTAAGCCTACAATTATTTCTCACGATCTGTGAGTCTGTGGCTTCATGTGAGAGGAGCTTTTCAAAACTGAGACTTATAAAAAACTATTTGCGATCTACCATGGGACAGTCAAGGCTTTCTGATCTTGCGATATTATCAATTGAAAGTGATATGGTGAAGGATGTTGATTTTGATGAAGTGATTGACAAGTTTGCAGCTTTGAAAACCAGGAAAGGAAAGTTTTAACTGTAAAGTTTATTGTTTAATGTTTAATGATAAAATAAAAAATAACATAATTTTGTTGCAGTTCTTAAACGCTGTTACCTCAAATTTTATTGTTTTCTTCTTATGTCCTTTGTAACTTTAGGACTTAAATTTACAAACATTACTATAGGCGATTCTGTATGGTCTGGTACAGGAGGACTCGGAGGAGGTCCATGGTGGAAGTCTGGAGGGGGTGACACCATGAGTTTACCGCACTGGGTGACGCCAACCCTAGTGACGCCACTGAGTGAATAACAGATGTTTCATCGACTGGATGAAAATACTTGAGTTTAAAATACTCGATGTAATGTATTCGTTATTCACTCAGAGAAAGCAAATTTTCTTTTTTCATTTTCTGCTCAAGCGTATTGGCTAGCAATATGTATAACAGATTGAAGTAGCAGATTTCTTACGGTATCCCGCGCGATAATGTCAGCGGTTTACCGTTTATGTTCTCCTGTGTTGTAAATATCAGTAGTAACATAATTCTTCTTCCTAATTTAAGGTAAAAATAGCACATAAAAAATGGAGAAAACATAGTGCATACACTTTGTGGGATTCGAACTTGATTCGTCTGCATGCATTTCGGCTACACTTGCCACTAGACTAAGCGGGCACATAAAATAGGTTCAAATGTCTTGGTCATAATGTTATCAATGTCTGTTGACGGGACAGTGAAAAAAAAGAATGTCTGGCGTTTCACTCTAGTGAATTATCAAACTTGTTTCTAATCAAAATCCAGTAATTCACGGCCTAGGATAAACTGAAACGTAATACAGACCTCGTTACAGACTACATAAATTTGGATAATCTTAGAGGTTTTCAGGTTTTATTATATTAAGATATAATTAAAAAATAAAATTTGCAATTCATTAATATCGTAACAAGTCAAAACGTTTTGTAAGATTGAAAATATCGTCTGACTGTAAAAATGTTGATATCACGTATAATATCTTACCGTACAAACTACTACTGATAGGAAAATGCCACGTGTACGAAACCTATTTTAAAATGACCTACCACTGGAGTAGTTTCGTTTTAGTATATACTTGTATTGGTATTCACTTCTTGATGGAATTTTAAAACTTAATCATGCTCTAAAAATAAACTTCCATATTGATCATTATATTACACAAAATTGTATTCGATCAGGAGCTTGAAGCAGGTATGTACCACATATAACGATAGAAGAATGCGTTGTTTTTCATAGTTAATCACATGCATTAATTCATTTTTGTGTGTAATTTTTTAAAAATTTTTAATTTAAATAATGATTTACACATTCTACGCATTATAAATATACCCCATTTTTAGCTCTCCTGGCCAAAGGCCATATGAGAATATGCTACGATCCTCCATCCGTCGTCCGTTGTGTGTCCATCGACATTTGCTATTTTGGATTTCTCAGACATCATTCTCGTAGCGCCCCCTTGTGGACACTATGTAGAATAGGCCCAATGCGCCCTACTGCCTGTTGTAAGAGGCGACAAATAGAGGCAGGACCAGCGGTGACTCAGTTGTTAGTGTGCCGGTCCCGCGACCGAAAAAGAACGGGTTCGAATACTACCATCGGATCAGCCTAGGTTAGCTACCGTGGCGTGTCCTTGAGCAAGGCACCTTACTCCACTTGTCTTGGCTCTAAATAACCTAACTGCGTTACTGTGCCATAAGACACCAAATCAAACCGTTGTCCTATCAATGTCTTTCAGTTTTGTACAAATGATGCCGGTCTGCCATTAAATATGGCTTCCATTACAACAAATGCAAGAGTCTTAAATGTGAAGTGAAGCGTATTTACAACCTATATTATGTGAACTCCTTGGACTGTAAACATTTTACTATTTCATGAAAAAGTGTTCATCGAACGATATAGCCGATAGAAGACTTTTGTGTGTGTGTGTGTGTGTGTGTGTGTGTGTGTGTGTGCACAGACCTGTTATTACTATAACAAAAGTCAACGTGGTCCAGTGTGTAGCAATGAATTGTTCTAATTGGCAATTAGGAGACTGGCAGGAAGATCTATTCACCTGAAGAAAAAAATGATATGCTGAATTTGCAATTTCTGATCAAAATGATACTTGATACTTCATAACTTTTGAAAAATGATTGCATCAGATTTCGACATAGCTGACAAGCCACTAATCTATCCTAATTAGAACACACCAGATATTCAGACAAGTCCTAATTTGTCTTAATCTGCAGCATGTTGTGATTTATTTAATCTGCCATACATGGTGTTTATTTTATCCTTCTGTCTTTTTGCATTGCAGTTTAAAATAGTGAAACTACTTAATTATTTAGGATATGTTATAAACAGAATTAGCTTCTTGATAGTAAACTGGCAAGAGTAAGCAATTTAGATGTAATTCCATGTGGAATTGCCTTATATATATATATATATATATATATATATATATATATATATATATATATATATATATATATATATATATATATATATATGTGTGTGTGTGTGTGTGTGTGTGTGTGTGTGTGTGAAAATCGCTTAAAATGAACAAAGTTTGTTGAATGAACATGTTTCATCATTGAGCAAGTCAGATCGGTATTTTCATGTTAATATGACTGTATTAATTAATACTGTTCTAAAGCCTTCTATTACGTCGCATGTTACAGCTTTACAGTGAAACTAAGGGGCGTAAGCTTTACGCATAATTAGATGTGTGGAAGAAAAAGAAAAAAAAATGAGTCTGGGTTTTCCTAACTTATATTTAAAATGTAAACTTAGAAAGTCTTGCATTAGAAGTTAGAACAACAATTTGGTTTTGGAAAAAAGTGAGTATTTTAGTCGCTATCTCCAGTACGTCATTAATCAAGTGTTGTATTGGACCAGTAATAGTTGCAAGGTCTGTGGTATTGGCCTGAGGCCGAAAGCAGAGGACTAATAGACAGACAACATAGGCCGATACGAAAACACTGATTTTAATTTTTTTTTTTGGTCATGACAATCCATGTGCATTAATGTGAAGTTCAAAATAAATTGCCCCTTGGGTTCACATTTAGCTTATTTATAAGCATAATGATCCAAATATAAGCAATCATCAACACATTTGTGTGTGTGTGTGTGTTAAATGTCATTTACATAATCTCAATATTTACTAATACAATTGTCTTTTCTTCATTTACACTAAAAATAATTGCAAGGGGATGGGACCAAAAAAACAATCCCAACTTAGTGAGGATCCTATCCCTTACAATAATTATCTATTACATCAATCAACACAAGGCATACATTGTAAGAAATATTGTCTCTATGGTATTATACACACAATCAACACAAGGCATACCTTATAAGAAATATTGTCTCTATGGTATTGTATACAGAAAAATAGATATAAGTAGAAAGCCGTTTATAACAACTAACAATGAACATAGAAATATATTAGGTTACTGACTAATAACAATGGACATAGAAATATATTAGGTTACTGACTAATAACAACGGACATAGAAATATATTAGGTTACTGACTAATAACAATGGACATAGAAATATATTAGCTTACTGCCTAATAACAATGGACATAGAAATATATTAGGTTACTGACTAAGAACAATGCACATAGAAATATATTAGGTTACTGACTAATAACAATGGACATAGAAATATATTAGGTTATTGACTAATAACAATGCACATAGAAATATATTAGGTTACTGACTAATAACAATGCACATAGAAATATATTAGGTTACTGCCTAATAACAATGGACATAGAAATATATTAGGTTACTTCTTAATAACAATGCACATAGAAATATAGTAGGTTACTGACTAATAACAATAGACATAGAAATATATTAGGTTACTGCCTAATAACTATGGACATAGAAATACATTAGGTTACTGCCTAATAACAATAGGAACATGAAAGCAGTAAGCATAGTATGGATAACAGAAAATGCAAAACAATTAGTTTACATTATATGTTGTTTGAAAAATAAATTTTGTCATTTTTCAGATCAACATTTATGTTATAAGCATTGCAATTATGATTTTAATATACTCATTGTTTTCTCCATTAACTTTGCATTGTCAGAATCGTGCAGTATTTCTCCATACTGCACAGCTTCATACTGCACGGCACGTGCGTCTAAAAATAGAAATCGCGGTTTAGGAACTACTCTTTATTGTAAACAAACAATGTACACTCATGTAGCAGACACCGGAGCTTTTGCTTTTTTTAGGTTTGTCCGTGAATGAACTAAGCAAGCTGTTTGAGCCATTTGAAAGTTGAGATGATAAAGCTGACGATGTGGATGAGTTCATTGAGTCACAAAAGAAACTTTCAATCAAGCAAGCAACTGAACGTGATATTTGCAATGTCCAGCGATGGCTTTATCATTTTTTATCACAACAAACGTGAGACATGGAGTATTGAAAATATCATTCTGATCATTTAAAAACTTATTTAGCTTATGGTTCAGGCTATGAACCGTGCTCTCTAGAGTCTATAAAAAAATAGCATAGAAAGATATCTTAAGGCCAAAGGATTTTACAAGTCAGTCCAAGCACTAAATTCGAAAAAAATACAGCTAAAGAAGGCGGGTTTTGGTATAAAAGCAAGTTCCTTGGAGCAAATAAGCCAAGATAACGAAGAAGTCTTATTTTCCGCTGGCGAAATGGACTCTCACACCCCAGCCGCTTTACAATTTTCCCTGTTTTAATTTTTTTATAAAATGTTTGGATTTATAGTACAAGTCATATAGGTCATATAGCTGGGGTCACTCCAACAACGATCATGCAAGTGACAGTACATCAAAATATGTCATCTATAGCTGGTAATAAGAATGGCAATAAATGTACTTACCTTTTTGCATCTTGAATTTCTTCAAAATGTACTTTCTGATCCACGGCGCGAAATTGCACTGCAATCTAGACTACATTTTCAAGAGAAATCACATTCCAAAAGAGAATTTACTGCACTCCAAAACGAATTGAATTTTATATTCCCTAACAAAAAATATTTAATCCTGCATCTTCTTGAGAATTTGAATTAAAACAATTTCATATTTTGTACATCTTATGATTCTAAACTATCAGTGGCTTGACAGAAACACATGTGTAGCTTGCTGTCGACGTCAGTCCCTCCAGCTGCATGTACATCGTACGTAATCGACCCAGCTAATAACTCCAGTCTACGACAACTAAAAGAGCACAATTTAGTTGGATCGACAGAAAAATAAAATCACTCCATTTAAGACCAACTGCGAACGTTGTTCCAAGGCGCAGTCATTCACAATATGACTCTAAGTTTAAATTTTAAGAAGACCAAAATGAGATTTATTTTTGAAATGAATGACTGAGCGCGCGGTACGCTACCAAGTTCAAAGGTCGCTGGGCGGTGCCATGTGCGCATGAATACTGTTACTGTATATTTGTTTAACTACGGTGGTGTATTTACTTTGGAATCTAGGAAAAAATTCAATTACTTTGTTTCTTGTAGTGTGTTTTTTTTGTTGTTGTTTTTTTTTTTGTTATTCAGCCTAAGGTAGAAAAGCAAAATGAGTATATAATAAAAAAGTTACCACATTTGTTTAGGAAAACATGAGCTTGTTTTTTTTCTGAGCTATACTGCACTTCTAACGTCGTGCAGTATAGCTCAGAAAAACTCGTTCATATTTTCCCCATACAAATGAAGTAACCTATAAATATCGATGCCACTGGAAAATATATACATACTGTTTATGCTTTGATTTATTTGAATTAAGAGAATTTTGAATTTATATCTTGCTATTAGTTTCCTTTTGAAAGTTTTTCTTCTCTAGATCTACTGTACCAGTCAATATCAAATTACTTTTCACTACGTGTAGATAACCAAACAACTTGAACTTGTCGTACACACCTCATATCGGTAGCTACACTTGGGTTACAGTCCACATTTACCAGTGTCTTAATCAATATTTTGAAATGTTTATTAAATGATGGTAAGCAATACAAATCATTTAGACGCATTGCTGCAAGGTTAATAATTATCTTGGTTAAAGCTTTAAGCGATCTTCAACTTGCTATTTTTTACATTTATATTTATGATTCAGCTGTATGCATCGTTTTGACAAAATTGTATTTTTGGAAATGTAGGGAAAAACCAACGACTAATTCAGTTGGCACGTTTCATGAGATATTACTAATAGTATCATTTTAATATTTTTCTTGTTAACTTCTTTTTCTTATTTCACACACACACACACAGACAGAGGATGCATGCTGAGTAGTCATTTTAAAAAAAATGAACCCGCGGTAGCCCGTGCCAGCGAGCAGATTATCATTGGGCAAGTAAAGGCTATTTTTAGCACGGTATTTCCGAGTGGTATATTTCAACTGATTATGCAATACTGCTGTTTTACCAACCTGAATGTTTGCGGGTCGCGAAAAAGGTCTCAGCGTTGGTCTCTCTGTATCAACTCTTAGCAAATCTATCAGTTGCAGAATGATGTTACACGGAAAGCAATATCTCGATATTAATCTTAGGTCATCCATAGTATCAATGACCTGTGTTCTGTCCCGGAACACACGTTGGCGTCGTCGGAAACTTCGTCTGGCATTTTGATTTTGATTTAGTTGTCATCATTATTAGTTTTTTCTGTCCCAGTGGTTGATGCGAATACCACGTTTTGGATGTAGAAGTAGGGAATGGGCGCAAATAGCTCCTAGCAATTAGGTGTATTCAGGTCATTAGGTCGGTGTAATTTATATAATGTGTACAGATGAACTGGACAGTTTGGAGTATGTTTTAGCTGAAACGTCTTAAAATATGAACTAAATACTTTGTCCCAAGTGTACATCACTTTCTTAATAATAGAGAATAGATGAATAATACCGTTACCAAAAATCAATCACTATTTAACGTTAAATACAAAAGGTAAATATACTAAATGATACTTAATGTATTACATCGAGAAACTGAATTAGTCTTACCATTACATTCCAAGTATTCTCTTCCAGATAAAGTCATCTTCAACTGAATATCTCTCCATACAAGTTTTGTGTGGTCCTGTCTGCCTCTCTGACCAAAGTATACCCTATTATTTAGTTACACAGAGTGCAACAAGGATTCTGAATTTGCTGAAAAAAATATTTTTAAAATGTTGCTATCATACATTTTAAACATTCATGTTGAAAACATACCGGTACCGTTTTGTACGACATGTTTATATGAGTTAAAGGTACTTGACAGAAATGAAAGTATTCGAGTAACACCTAGCATTCCATTCAAAGTCGTAAAACAATTTATTGTAATTGTTCATCCATCAATGTCTTTTGAGAGTTAGTGTTGGGATATTGAATTGAAAAGCAAACATACACACGAAAAAAAAAGAAAAAAAAAAGAAAACAAAGACAGTATGTATCTCTGATTTCGTGCATCATATAAGACATTTACATCACCTGCGTCGAGGTTATTCTTATCATATAAGAAGTTGATTTCTTTCTGGATCAAAGCTTCAGCCTTCTGGAGCTTGTTCCCCTTCCTCATTGCTTTAAAGGATTTCCTTTTTGCCTCTAACACCCTTCATGAATGGCTGAATATAGAAACTTGCTAGATACTCTGCATTAATTTCAGATTCTTAATGCGTCTATCAGTGCTATTCTAGATAGATGTCAGGATATTAGGTTCATACTCTGAACCATCCAGTTGCCGCATCTCTGCAAAATAATTACAGTGAAAGGTTGATTGGATGTTATTTTAAAACTGCAAAGACTGCACACACGTTCTCAAAAAAATGAATGATGCTTGTGAATTATGATACAAATATCAAAGTTAGATAAATCTTGGTCTTAACCCATTTAACATGCGATATAAGAGTTTTTTCCCTTCCAACACGGTATAGTTTAATTTCACCTGTAGCCATATGTCTTCTATACTGTTATTGTATTTTGGAAGCGGGTTTCTATACTGATGTTATTTTATTTTATAAATGGGTGTGCTTGGATTAATGCTTTTATTTTCTTTACTAAGACGATTCTTGGCAATTTTTATGTACTTTTTGTGTATAATGTATTGTGTTCGAATTTAAAATTTCTAACTAAGTTCTCTTTTTCTAGAGGTATAAAAACAGAACGAAGTTCTAGGCTTACCAAGAGGGTATCTTGATTGCCATTTGCTCATTCGTAAAAAAAAATCGTAACATCACTCTTTGTCTTATATACAGTGTTTGGTTGAGATGTCTTTGAAGAACTCTTATTAGTCGTGGTCTGTGACTTTAAAGAATCTTTCACATATATATTTATCGCCATTATTTCTGTTTGATCTCTTACTCTGACAATCATACTCGCTGAACTTGATCTGGCGTTCGATACAGCTGTTCAATCCGTATTTAGGTTTCATACATCTAGATTGGAACTACTTAGGTGTCTTCTTTGACGTCCGCGTATATATATTTTTAGACGCAGTGAATCGAACTTTTTATCAATCCCAATTCGTTTTGAACTTCATTCATACAGTGAAGCTAAAATTATTTAGAAAGCATAAAAGACGGGATATGCAATAAATATACAACCCTCATTCGTGTTTCGTTCTGAGTAGGGAGAAAGGACAAATTTGATATGGCTTATGAATACGTCTCGACCGCACGGCATCGACGTATCCCTACGCCATTTCAAGCTCGTTCTTTCCGCCGACTCAAAATAAAACACATATGCAGTTTTGTGTATATATTGTACAAGTCTATGTTGTATGGAAAACTTGTATTGGACGAGACGCCGTAGGCATCAAGTCCAATACAGTTTTACACACAACATTGACGAGTACAATTGAAACCGATATTGTATTATTCCTTGACAAATGACCTTTTTATTATACATCTTACACTTTTTTTAAAAAAAATCTCTAAATGTGACCGAAGGAAATCAGTATAATGTTACTTATGAAAAAGCAAATGTAACAAGAAAATGGAAGGTTTGGGTAGAAAGCTAAACAGGGCCGATCCGTTATCAATTGAAGTGGAAGAGATAGTGAATGTACACTTATATTGCAATGCTTTTGTCCATTTACATGTAGGTGCCAGAAACACCAATACATGGTTTGGTTGGCACCTACTTTGAGATATTTTGCCTAAAATTTTTTTTGCACAATTAGTGTATGCTGAACGTATTTTGATTGATACAGATTAGTTATATTATTGAATTTTTATTAGAATGTATAGAATAATATTTCGTTGATATATTTATGTTTATAAAAGAGGAAGTAAAATGTTTCCATAAGATAAATTCGTTTCAACATCTTTAAGGAAGCAGAATACAAGTATGTAGAACTTGGTATCAGATATAACCTATCTTCTTTCATTACAGATTTAGAGGAAAAAGAAAACTGTAAAAGTCAAGCAACATACCTATTTATTATTCGAGAAGAATTGTAATAAAATGCTTTGTAATAAGTCTCATATTTGTTAAAATGAACTTTATTGTTAATTTAAGAAACTCCAGATCTCATTTAATTTACGTACTGTAGACTAGCGAAATCTGAGTTTGAATGCACTCAAGTTGAGGAGTTTAGTGGAACTGGGGCATCTTTTTGATAAGATCTTAAGAAGCCAAGAAGCACAAAAATACATTATCGTATCGTGCTTCGACATTGTTTTCAATTTTTTTTTTAAATTTTCATTTTTATTTTTGAAAACGATTACAAGCATGACATCTCTGAATAATTTTCATAAAAAAAATCATGAATTAAGTGGAAATATTTACCCACCATCTTGCTAGATTCCAGTACGAATACAGGTTTTAATATAAATTTTTTAAAGTCCAATACCGGTTTAAGAGCAAAAAGCTATGCAAAATACAGATTTCTCTTGCAATGTCACGTGGTGGCAATCTGAGAATTTGATTGGTTATAAATGTTAGATGCTTCATAAATTTTCCTATTACAATCACAACACTGTTCCATATACTAGATAGTGGAAAATGTCCGAGTCACCAAACTTTGTTTGTCTTATGCTATACTCTCCACTTGGTCAAAGCATGGTGCACGTTTATTGGTCGATCGCCTTGTTAATCGCATGCTTACCGGTGTAATTCTGCCGATAGAGTGCCGAACTTGTAACCCAAGGGTCGTGGGTTAAATACCCGCCCAGCATAGCCTGTGTCGGTTGCCTCGGTGTGTAGGTGTGAAAGTCACATAACTCTCAATTCCTCGGCATGATATAGACACTAATGTGTTAAAAGAGCTCTTAAAACCGACAAAAGAAAAACAAACTCTCACCAAGGAAACTGAGTCCAGTATTTTGAATAAACCGGTAAAAAGGAATGAGTACCGCCTTGATTCCCCCTCCCATGATCATAATATTGACTAATCGACTTGTCGACGGAGAGTTAGTCATTTGACTCCCAAGCCTTGCTTCATAATAGCAATTAGACGAACGACAGCAAGTCCCGTACTATATATATTTAGAAAGTTTGTTTGTGAATCTAGGCTCCTCCTCTATAGTTAGAGGTCTCTCCTTGAAATTAGCCACAAATAGCTTTTTCGTTTGCCACGATACTTTTTTTCTTCCAACACTCATCTTCAATTGTCTTGGGGCTTTTATTTATCGCTAAAGTGACTGTTTCTTTGTTGTGACATTCCCTTGGAAAGCCTCAGTGGCTGACTGTTGGATGGAGCTTCGGACAGCATTTTCAGATCCATCCATATCCTCTGAGGACTCTTTGAAGGCACTCCTACAAAGATTGCTCATCCATCCTGCTTAAAGAGATGCAATTTCTGTCTAGCTGCAACTGAATCATCTGTGAGATCAAAGCGTGACTCCAAATCTTTCTTAAATCATATTTAATGATTTCTGTCTTCCGACATACTGGCACATTCAAGTGCCATATCTGAGAGACGAGAGATAGTGGAAAGCATATTAAATTTCATCGTGTTTAGACCAGCCTCTCATCTTGGCAGCCTTTCCGAATTTAGATAAAAAAATTTATTCCACTTAATATCATTGGGATCTCCAGAGAATGTGTGTACATTGTTTTCTTCTCAATTTTATAGAGGGCGTGGATGGGGTGCCTAATTCTATTATTTGATGCCCCAGTAGCTAAGCTAATGGAAAATATTCAAGATGAAACACTGATGTTGCTATCCTTCCTATGTTGTATTTTTCTACCTTTACTTTGGGCCTCCGACCTACCTCGTCCCTTGTCAATTGTCTGTTTATTTGCCTGCTGTTGTTTGTCAGTATTGTCTGATTTGTAGACACCACCCCCACCCCCCTTACTGTGGGATCCTTGGGCGTAATTCAGATTCTTTTTCTATTTCTCAATTCCCTGACTATCCTTAAAACGGAATGACACCCGTTTTTTATATTTAGTTATATAAATTATTATAGGAAATATTCTTTTCTAGTCCCTGAATTTTCCTGTAGATTTTATCCTCATATCGGAACTCACAACTTCAATCGCTATGAGTTTTGTCAGATTTGCGCATCTGTACAACCGCATTGACTTTATGCTATTAAATGTAATGAACAACACCTCTGTGATAATTCCTCGAAAGTGTTTAATTTTAAAGTAGTGCAGTATTGGGCAAACATGTAAACCATACCTTAAAAAATTCCGAAACAAAACTATTAAAGAATTCGTTCAAGGATAACTTAACTATTCTCAAGATATTTATTCCAAGAACAACAACCAGAAACCTGTCGCTGTCGCAGCAAGCTGGAGTAAGTCAGATTCTTCAAGCAAAGAGCACATGTCAACGCGGTGTTTGCTGGTATCACTTGACTCCTGCGTTGACATGTGCTCTCTACGTGATGAATCTGGCTTTCTCCAGGTTGCTGCGACAACGACAAGTTTCCGTTGGTTGTTCTCGGAATAAATATGTTGAGAATTATGTGTCCTTTCTTTTTTTTCTTTTTGCTTTTTTTTACAAATATTACATGACTTTCATTTAATATTTTCAATTTAAAAAAAAAAAAAACTTTTACGTGACTTTCATTTAATATTTTCAGTTTTTTTGTGTACAACAATATTGGAAAGTTTTTTGTTGATATCATGTGACTATTGGACGGCTGATCTCATGGACATGTAGGCTGCGAGATTTGGGTACTCATGTGACTAGCAATGCAAATGGCGAATATCAGGTAATATTTCGTCAAAGCTGTAGTTTCGTCTAGTCTTTCAACGAATTAAAGACATAAAGAATTCTATACTCGCAATTTCTGACAAGATAAATCATCTTCCTATCGATTTCATGAAGGCATGGCTCGATATATGGTCGTTAGAGTTTTCTAGGTCAGGTAGTAAGCGGCTACCCTTTTGCCGAATTCCAACTTTTCAATAGGCAATGGGCTCTGACTCTACACCCCAACATAAATATCAAAATATCTTAAACGGGATGGGAAGGATCAGAGGAAACTTGGACTAACAATACAGTTGGCTCACAATCATGTGGAAAATAAAATATTGAAGAAAATGGAATTGTATGGTCAGTTAAGGGACGCCAACCATATCTTCATTTAACATAACTGATTATACTTATTCAAAATAAGACTTCTTCGTATACACGGGGGTGGGCTGGTAGAGAATACTAGGGATAACTGAGAAAAACGTGGTAATGATGCTGCTTTGCTGCATACTTTAAGTCATTGTTTTCTCATATAAGGTCTGATCTTTACTAATATATTAGTTTCAGCTAAAGACGCGAAGAACGAGATTAACAGATTAAAAATCAGTCAGGTGTTGGTGGAAAACGGGAATTGGCAGACGTTTGAGACTGTAGGGGATACCCCATCACCTTCCTGAAGAGTCTGATCTACCTCTCACTCAAAGATGAAAAAGAATTGGGGCGCAGGCTCATCTTATGCATCAGCAAATGGTAAACAACAGGTGTCTTTTCTAGTGACTTATTTAAATCTGATTAAGTAGAATACAACCAAACAAGTACACAATTAGAGATCATTATAAAATCATTACAATTGTCTGCTCACCGAGAAGCAAGTATTACTTTCTATATGGTGCTTAGAGAAGCAGTGTAATCTTTGTTCCAGTTTCTATTTGCATTATAATAAAGCATGCCAGCATCACTACTTATTCACAGAAAAGTAAATAATCATATCTCTACAATCTTCCGTAAAAATATGTATGTTAGTGTAGTGTTTCTGAAAATATAGACTGCTCCCCATCTGAATTATGTATTATGTATACAACGACTGGTCCCTGGGCCAAGAAGTTTGTCTGTGCGTCGAATCATGGCCTCTAGATTGATTTAATTCGTCTCTATGGTCTAATCCGTATTAATATGTCTGTTCTTTTGTGCCAACATACAATTGGAGACAAAGATAATCCAATTAGATTAGACTTCGCATTCCAAACTTTCAATATTTACGTTTTTTATGCTGATATTTGATTTTTTTCAGGGGGAATGCGAAGTCTAATCGTATTTTGTCATTTTTCTTATGCACGTTTAGCATAGTCCTGCTTGAGGAAATATACATGGGGCTAACTTATGTATTTTGCATGAAATAAACATATACGCTTTCTGTTTTGTAAATGAATATCATATCATAAAGCACTAACAAGCGTTTAGAATAGAAATGAAATCCTAATTTTGTGCATTATGTACAAGTGTTTTGTTGTTAATGTTCGACAGAACAATCAAAATGCAGAGAGTATTTACCCACATGGCAAGAAAACAAAATATTTATATTGTTATTTCGTTTCGGTTTAAAAGTTTTTGCTGTTTCATTTTACTAATACACCACCATGTCACGTGACTACTATGACTGACACAGTTGCTGAAATTGGAGATTAAGCCTACAAATGGCAGATGGCTTTTGGCAAGTAAGAGGAAAATTCGTATTTGTTTGTTATTGCTAGGTATCACTTTAAATGTTTTTGAGTAGTATCTGTCACATCCTGAAAGATGAAAATGCACGAGCCTTTCCCAGATCCATTATAGGACGTGGCACATCCCGTAAATAGTAAAAGTTAATATGAGATTGTAAATATTGACTGTTGATAAAACTGTGTGGCATCCTATGCTATAGCACTTACGACGAAGATAAAGTTCAATGAACATTAAACTGTAAATTTACCATGGCAGAAGCTGCAATGTAAACGTTTTTGCATGGAACTGTTAAGTTGACTGCATGAGTGATCAAACCAGCATTTGAACACATTGAAACACTCGACAAGGAGTCTTTAACTTTTACAGATGGGAAGGGTGTTGAAAAAGCAAATCAGAAAGGGCTTGTTACTTTACTGTGCTGGAGTTGATGTACAGGATGAATTTTCGACACTTTATGATGGAGATGGTGACAACGAGTATGAACATGCATTGTCTGCTTTGACATATTATTTCGCACCCATTGTCAGCATTCCTTCCGTATTTGGAAGCATGGATCAGATAGAAACAGGAATTAGCTAACAAATCGTCACACGTTTGAGATGTAAAGCAGAGACATGTGAATTTACAAATGACCTGAGCAAATCCGAGATCAGGTCATTGAGAAAGGTAGATCACACAGACTTCGGACAAAGTTGCTACATTCAGGACAAGATTTGAAGTTAAATCAGCTGCGCGATCTTGCTCCTTGTCTAGAAGCAGTCGACAAGGCAGTGTGAAAACATTTGATTTGCAAGGAAATCGGGTTCGCGAAACACAGAAGCCAATCTGGGTGCACAAGGAGAACATATTAACTCGAAAACAAAAGAAAGTGAAACTTTTTCAATAAGGAAACACAAGACATTTTAGTCCAGATAAAAACTCTCCAGCGCGAAAAAACAAATGTAACAAGTATAAAATGGTTGGACACTTCACAAAATGCCGTAAAACTAAAACACAAGGGAAAAATAACGAACGGCGGCATAAAGCCAAAACGTGTATTATATGAATGCCAATGATCAAGACGATCAAGAACTGAAGGACGCGTTCAGCGTAGGGTATAGTATAGAACGAGACAAAATTGATGTGGAAGTGGGGACACTTCCATTAAAATCGTGATTGACTGTGGTGCGAGTTTCAATGGGATTGACCGGGTATTATACGAATATTTCACGGATCAGTGGGTGAAATGTACTTTCAGGAAAACTGATAAATGGGAGTAGCAGACCTTTAAATTTGTTAGGGACATTTACTCCAGACATTTATATTGGTGGCCATGGAAAAACAAGTTCAGATTTTTATGTCATCAATGGTAAGGGAAAACCTTTGCTAGGTAGGGAAACTTCTCGGATAATTGGAGTTCTCAAGATGGGGCCCAGATATTATTGCGATAAGTAGTACAGCAGATGACTTAATGCACAAGTACTGATATTATTTCAAGGGGGTGGGCACTATCTGACAGTGTTCCCCTATTTTCGTTGATGTGACTCTCTACAGATACTAAGATATCAATAAAATGCTATAAAGAAAGACAAAAAGTCGCAACTATGGCGCACAAAATAGCAAAGATAGGACAAAATTGCAGGGGTTCTGATATGATGATGATGATGATGATGATTATTATTATTATTATTATTATTATTATTATTAGGACCTAAGCACGTGCCCAAGCCATGGAGAGCGATAGATTGGTCCGAAGAGGTAAGAACCGTCATTTGTATGCATAAAACACAATCTGTCAGACTTGATTTGTTTCTAAATTATATTTGACAGTGTTTGACAATTGTGACAATCTTTCCTGTGAGCTTTATCATATAAACTGTACGTTCAAGCATTAAATGTATTTTTTTCATAAAATTCAATATACATGTATGCATGTTTTTCATTATCTCAACATTGTTGGAAATTTTTGTATTATTGTTCATGCGAAAAACTTACAGTCCCGATGATGACCATTTATGCAATAGAGAAACGATATTAAATTGTGTGAACCCACACTATTTGACATGGTGTAGTGTATAAACAGGCTTCATGAAGACAAGTGTAGGATCATTCATTGGAACATTTTTCTGTTAACAGTTAACTAATTTTAATTGGTCATTTCTATAACATTACAATATATCCAATTTTCAAAATATTTAGACAAAAAACTACAATACATTGATGCCAAAAGAAATACAAATGGCACGAAAGATCATACAGACACATGACAAATCTACAAATTTGTATCATATTTGTTTATGATGACAGTGCAAAACAAAGTTTGCCCTACTTCTCGTCTGATTTTCAGAACGGTGATTATAAGCGTCTTTTGCCAGATTCAGTAGGTCATTGTAAACAACGCTATTCAAAAAATATTACATGCATTTTTAAAGATCGAGTGATCATGGTTGTAACGAATATACTTTATTGTCTAGCCTTCGAAAACAATTGAGACAAAGATATATGATAACCATCGTCACACCTGGTCCTGATTTATTATGACCTTTTACCCTGAAACTGAGAATTTGATCGAAACTTTGAGATCAAATTGTCTCTAGGTAAGAAAATAGCTGCACTCAAATTCCAGCGTTGTCTACGTCCCCCCCACCTCAACATTGGCACGAATTTTGCAAGCTTATGCCTAGGTAGAACTGTGACTTTTGACGAATAAATTTAAAGTGAAAATCTGAGTCTCTGACTATAAATGTGTTATGGATTCCATAATGTTAAATATAATGGTTAAATAGTGTGTTAATCTTCTTTATTGATGTTTATTTGTTTTAGTGATATTTTGTTTTTCGCACATTTTGTGTAACACTTTTTGATGACAATTTTACCATTTAGAATTGTCAGACCCTAAAGAGAGACGTGGAAACGTTTGTTCCGCTTCAAGGGCAGAACCAACTCAGGCGAATGAACATACTGCTACTGGGACAAATATCGGCTGGAAAATCCAGTATCGTCAACACTATAACCTCCATTTTCAGAGATCACGCATCTCACAAGGCGGAGAGCACGAACAGCGATAGAAGTGTCACACGAATTGTAAGAATACATACATACATGCATACGTGCACGCTTGAATACATACATATATAGATACATATGTGAATAGAAAGATTGCTTGATTGATTTTTTAAAGAATTTCAGCACATTAAGGGCTATTGGTAATGCGCAATTCAGTACAGGTGGGTGGGGGTGGTACTCTGATTGTGAAGAAATGGCTACAAGTTATGGTAACAGTTATGTCCCATTTCTTTCAATTAAGTATCCTGTAATATTTAGCAGTGAGTGTGTGAAAGAATAACTTATAATAAAAACAATTCCATACCTTTTTGTCAACAGATTTTGATGCAGTGTACATCAAAATGGAGTCTGTATGCAATGAAAAAGAAATGTCACTAACACTTATGAACAATCTATTTAGTAGCAAGGAGAAGTGGATTTTGAATAAAACTTGCAGAAATTGAACATGAGCTGTTTTTCTACACATACTGTTTGTAAATAAAATGGAGTTTTGTCAGTCCTAAACAGCGTTGAAAAGTAGTTCCTAAAAAAAGTTCGAGAGGCCTGCACTAGCCATAAGCAGTATTTGATGATGAAGACAATAACAAAATTGTACATGTATTTTGGTAATAATATTAATGACACAATTGTCAACCCCAAACATTATGATGATCCCAAAAATTAAGTCTGAAATATTTTCATATTCTCAGTTCATATGTCTTTCTATATTTACACGTGGCTTATTTTACACGCCGTAGAATCCACTGTAGAAAAGTACATGATTATAAATATGTATTCATGTCATATTCACCGTCAATAAGCATGTTGCGCTATACTTAATTTAAAATTCACGATTATTGACAATCGTAACATCCAACAGAATTAAACGAAGTACCTTCTTCTAAAGCATGCAACTGCTCATATATCTTACCTGATCAGTTCGTAATTTTGTTAAAATTTGTCTTTTTCTTAATTTGAACAATACACTGGCTTCAGATGCCTTCTCACAAACTAGCGGAAACAAATACAACAACTACAATAGTTCTCATAGTTAAAAGCAAATTCAATAGGTATCCCATTTATGCATACATATAAGGTTTATTTAGGATAATTAGTTAATGTCAAGTACTTTTCATTGTCTTTAGACGGGTATTAAGAACGAAGGACTGATAATACGTGAAGATATAAACTTCAGCGGAGTAATATTTACTGAATCACATGTGGTGAAAAAAGAGCGGAAAAGAAGTAAAATGTAAACACGCAAATAAATCATTTCATAGTATGTATTTCATTAATGTTCAGGAATTTTCTTTGTTATTAACTGTACCGTCCGCAACTGTACTTTCAATATGGAAAGTTTGATAACCATTGGGTTACAGGTATGCGTAAAATATGACTGTCAGTTATGGGACAGAGTTGACTGGAAGAAGACCAAAATGGCAGCCCCCATTGCATGGCATCGTGACGTTTGCCACATGCATTGTACGCAAGGCTCGGTGTAAATGAAAAATGTAACACTCGTTGCATCTTGCTTAGTCTTCATGCAACACGCTAATTACAATGCAATAGCTCAATACTACCATAATGCGTTGATCTATTGCGCGTAAAATGCAATATCAAAGTGCCTTTTTTTAGCTCTTGTAAATATCTTTTCCGCAAAACAGATTGTAGCTGCACATTTAAATTACAGTTTTTTAAGTTAATAATTTATAACTTTTCACTTATTGCGTACTGTAAGTGATATATGGCTCTACTACACCCACCCACTATGTTAAGCCTATTCGCATTACCAATAGCCCTTAAAGGCTTAAATGTTAGAATATGCCGAGGCAATTGGAGTAAAGTGCCTTGATCATGAATACACTACGGCGGCCGAACCGGCCTGTACTGGGCAGAATTCAAACTCGTACGCTTCTGGTCACGAGTCCAGATAGATATGTAGATAGATCATTATTGTCAATACAAACATACATACATACAAACAGAACAGCGGCCGGTACGGGAAGCTATGGGAAATACATTCATATATGCAAGTAGTATAGGGGGCCGGAATCCCAAACTTGGGTAAATACATTACAGCGAATTTGGTATGCTATAGCCATCTATTGGAATTTAACATGGAGATGGGACAGTATTGCCATCTATGGGAATTTAACATTTCCTTTCTGACGATATGGTCATTTATGGGATTAAGATTACGTCTGAGACGGAATGGTCATCAATGGGAACTTAACATTTCTGATGTCACTATATAGCCATCTATGGGAATTAACATTACTGAGCCACTAAGGGGTCCAATGGATATTTATGGCGCCCTATGGGAATATAGCATGTAAGGGACTGTATGGCGCCCCATGGGATTTTAAAATTAGCCCTTTATGCCCACCTCCACCCGCACCCATTAATGGTTTATTGCCCTAAATGGGAATTTAGCACAAGTGGTTTATGGCTCCCTATGGGAATTTAACATTAGCTAATTTCAAATTCCTATAGGGGACTATAAGCTACCAGTGTTAAATTCCCGTAGGGCCCAATACCCCATCTCATCCATATTAAATTCCCATAGGGTCCAAAAACAGTTATGTTAATTCCCGTAGATAGCCATAGTGACATCCGCAATATTAAATTCCCATAGATGACCACGCCGTCCAAAACATAATGTTAAATTCCCATAGATGGACATATCATACCAAATGTAATGTTAAATTGCTACATATGGCCTATCGTCCCATCTCCAGGTTAAATTCCCATAGATTTGCCATATCGCCTAACATTTGCCATAATATTGTTACGACTCTATGGTCTAAGAAAATGTAACAGAAAGAAAGTGAAACGAACAAATCAAGCAAAAAATCAACAAGCAATTTACTTCTAGATAATTAAAATGAAAATCAAAAGACACGTACAGTAATGTGAATTAAAATCCAAATAATCCAATAATCTTAAGTGTCCTAATCACAAGTCCTAAATATAGAATTTCTGAGTGAATTACTGTATCATTGAATGTGTTGATGTGCCAATGGTCTCTAATCTCATAATAATATTAAAGTCAAGAAACATTTATAATTTCCTAAAATATTTATAATATTATATTAACATCATACATGACAATATATTTCCCATGGATGGCCACGTCGTCCCTCGATACTACACATACATACATACATACATACATACATACATACATACATACATACATACATACATACATACATACATACATACATACATACATATGTGAATAGATAGATAAATAAATATACCATTGCTTTTCGAAACAGAAAACAATTGCGAATCAATCGTACAGCAGAAAATACTTCCCCTACAAAATTCGGGATTCCCAACCGTCCGAAACTCCTATCATTTATTACATTCAGTAGCTGCTTTTAATTACTATTTTTCCTTAATTTATTGCTGAAGTAAATAATGCATTAAATCTGTTATGTATGTTCCTTTTTTAGTATCGGCAATACCAGATAAGGTCCAGCACAGGGGATGAGCTTGCTTTTCGACTTTGCGATACTAGAGGAATAGAGGACAACGAAACTATCCGAACTGAGGATATTCAGCGAATGATCGATGGCGAAAAACTTGATATGGAAACTGTAAGCTTCACTGATGGATTAAATTTGCAACTCTTTACTTTTGTCGTATGATATTGTTACGACTAGGGGTAAATGTAACAAAAGAAAAAAACTCAAACAAGCTTTCAAGATTTAAAATAAAAATATTTAATTTCCTAAAATATTAAAATATTTTAACAAACAATCAGAGTAAAAGAATTAAAAATAACTTACAGTATAGAATATCCTTAAAAACCCTAAATTGTTCTAAAGTTCACTGATCCGGAAGTTAATCCAAATATTCCGAATGAAGTAGGTTCCGAATGAAACCTTTGCTGTACTGATGTGTTAATAAGAATCAGCTATATCCAAGTTTTTTAAATTCCAAATTGTCCTTATGAATATGGAATATCACAAGTTCTTGAAATGTTTCCGATAATTCCACGGAGCTGTATAATTATTAAGGTTTAATAAACAGTACTGATCCAGAATGTACTGTATACTGATATATATCACTAAAGTAGCATATCCACACACAAAAAGAACCAAATTCGTTTATGACCTCTCGATCCAGTGTAGCTATGAAGAATGCTAGAATGCTGCTATAATTCCTATTATATAGTCATTTACTACGCAGAATCGAAATAAAACCCATACTACGTCTTTGATAAACAACTGGGTATTTCGAAATAATTTCCTTCTAAATTACAACCCTCTCCGAACCAATCAGAAACTAGGTTATGCGTGACATCGCCAAAGTACTTGTGCCCTGACGTTATTAACAGTCAATAAAATATTGACTCTGAAATGAATCATATAATCTAGGTCAGAAATTCATACCCTCACGCGCTGGATCACGTGACATGACTAATGCTTCAGTGAAATATTGATCCAATTTACCGCATGTGTACTCACGGCAAGACGGCAGCTGTTATACTAAAAACAGAGATCATAAACTAAACAACTATACCATTATTAAAAGAAAAATGATATATATATAACAATATGTTTATTCATCAGTGCGTATGCACCCAGTTCCCTCTCAAGACAAAATCAACTTAGAATATTAAATCAAGCCAGCACCGGTTTAATAATATCGATGTAAAATTTGTCTTAAAGCATGAAATAGTTATTAAAGATGGCGCAGTTATATTAGTTCCTTCGATTGATTTTTATTGGAAATCGCTTACCCAGTTTTCCATCTTTTCCATTATTCTACTTGTCAAAAAACTGTTTGAACACAATAACTGAGTTCACACTTAAGTCTCCGAAATAGTTAGCCATATTAAAAGTCTTTTGACCTAAATGGAAATGTGCAAATATGTAAATCAATGACCTAATTCAAAATTTTTTGTTTGTTTGCCTTTCTTCTCAGGAAATGTTTGAATTTTTTAGTGTGTTCTAATATTTTGTGCTTAAGACGTTTAGTAACTACGCGGTTAGGGGTCTTCTCCAAAGAGTCTTGATTTAAAAACAAAAATATTTGGACCTGACAAACTATTAAATACTATTTTTATATTTCTCATACAATATACACAATGTCACAGAGCTACACTGTATTGAATTCCACAGGTCTGAGAGTGATTGAGATATTTTAACATGAAAGTGTATATTGTCGGTATTGCGAGATAATGTGTACAATATTGGATGGGATAAAAGTGTGGTTACAGCTAGTTGTGTTACAAAATAACGTACAAGAGAATAAACGTGTTGATCTTTTTTATTTCAAACATTATAACAGATGTATAATAATGCTTAATAAACTATGCTGATTTGCATATTTACATTTAATGCTGATAACAGCGATACAAGCATCATAATCTCTTATAACAAGATGATTAAAACAGCACGCTATGAGGAAACAATAAATTACGTACTATATATGGGTAAATAAACAAATTTGTAACGATTCAACAAAAACATATATGGCATTTAGGGATAACAAAGTTGTATTTAAAGCAACAAATTGTGGCTCAATAAATGATATAGCTGTTTCTGAATCAACCATATGAATGGAACAATGTAACATAAATCTGAAATGATTCATACGTTTGAAAGGGGTGAAGAAACGTTTCAAATTGATGAATACAAAAGTATCTGTTGTACATGGATCTTCCGTTGGATGTTGATATTCCCTAAAGATAATTAATCAAGATTAAAGTATTCTCTGGATATCTTTATACCGTTTAAAATGTCTGACAAGGAACATGTTTAAGATATCTTTACTATAATCCTGAAAGTCCATTTACTTACACAACTATCACGCAATAACACATTAAACAGGACAACAGAACAAAATGGATAGAAAATACGCCGAAATGAAAGAATGGTTCAGCTAACAATATACCTACACAGTACGCAAGCAAGAAAAATGCACAAAAGAGTTGATGTTAGACATGTTGATGACCAATGGCAAGCAGTCATTGTTGGCATGCAATCATATGAAAAATAACAATGTATATAAGTACAATTGGACGACGATGGCTGCATTTGAGAATGCGCTTCTGCTAAAACGAAAAAGGGACACTGACAAAGAAAGACATTTTCAAAGAGAAAACCTGAAAAGATTCAGTTTGATGAGGGAAAAGAGTTTTGCAAGAGAAAACTCATTGATTTTTCTGGAAAAGGAAAGTATTCTGTAAGTATCTGTAGTGGAAATGTAAGCACAAATGTCGAAGCATTTCACTCGAAATGAAATGAGAAAATGGGCTGACGTTTTACCAAAGTTAATTGATGGTTTCAATAACACTCATCACGTATCAATGGATATGATTATGGCTAAAGCAAAGAATGAAGAAAACAAAGTATTTGCTTATATCACAACTGATACTTTTGAAACGCCTAAATTCAAAATAGGTGAAAAAGTAAGAATTTCTAAATACAAAACAATTTTTGAAAAGTGGTACTCCTTAACTTTACCGAGGAAATGTTTCAAATCAGGCAAGTGATTTTAGGTGATCTAGTCGTTTACATGCTGGAAGTCTTGAAGTGATAGGACATATAGGGCATGGTGTACGAGCAAGAGTTATCTCTATACGACAAACACGATTATATATACAAGGTTGAAAAGAATTTGCAGACCAAAGAATGAACGGTATAAAGCACGTACTCGTAACATAGAATGAATATGATGAATCTTTTACCAGTTGGGAATTAGCTGAAAACATAATGACAATAAAATATATGCAGGCGGAAGCACAATACATAGATAGGCCATGAAACAACATGAAAACTGAGATTTAAAAATATAATGAGTTTCTAGAATATGATAGATGTAGAGAAAAACGCATTAGAAAGCGAAGGAGTTGAAACAAGTACGGAATGCAAATTTATATTCATCTGGAAATCAGAGGAAAAAAAGAAGTAAATAAAAAAAATCACCACTGGTAAATACCCAGATGGTACACATGAAATCGTGACAAGGCGACCACAATGTACACAATGTCATAGAAGGATAATAAATGAAATTACTGAAGAAATGAAGAGAGATTATATTTAAAAATATGAAGTTTATTCCAACTACATCACAACAAAACTGAAACGCAAATACAGTGTTGAAGACTACCAGTTTGTCCATACGATTTTGAATAAAATCGCAAAAATATTGAGGATTTTTATACTTCTTTCAAAGTTCTTCAAAGAAGATACAGCAATCGTGACAACTATACAATTAAGTACGCAGTTATTAAACCTTCTTCTACAAGTACTTACCTCAAAGTTTACATAAATAATTTAATGTGTAAAGAGTTTTTCACCACAGGGATGAAGTAAAATCCAATACAGCTTTAACTGAGTGTAAATATATTGTTTTAGAGGATATCATTTTTTTTCTTCAAATTTTTCATTTGACATCTAGTTGTAATTGAAATTAAACTACTGAGATAAATGGCACAGTCAGTTGTTCAGTGCTACAACTGTACAAAGAATAAGTGATCGAAGAAATGGAAAACCAAAATAACAAATATACGAGATGTAAAAAGTGTGTGAAATTAACGTGAATAAAATTTTATTACAATATACAAATTAACAGATTAGAGAGATAAATTAGCAAAGAGTTATATGTGATTGTGGAGAAACAGTAAACGGTGAATCAATGTTTTTTTTTGCACTAAAAAAGTCAATGGCTTATACGAAGAATAAGTGAACATTGTTCAACACATTTTAATTTTTGAATTGTACCAAAGGCACACATGTTCTTCTTCTGACAAACCATGTAAACATCATGATGGGACTAGATCTGTCGCAAAGTTTTCAAGAATTGAATAATAGGCTAGCAAAAGCTAACACTTTATCAGAGATAAATGAACTTAGGATTAAAACAATTTAAACAATGCTGCTGAATATTGGAGAACATTGTCAGTTGACGAAATGAATTCTCTGACAGACAAAGATGGAAATACTTGCTGGATTTACTTCTTTTTGAAAGATACTAATGGTCTGACAGATGAAAGTATTGCACCGTTGAATCAAAATATAGGGACTTGTATAATCTGCATAATAGGTGCACAAGTTCAAAACGGAACGTAAATTACGCAGTATGTTTTGACAGTATCAGAAATTGTTTAAAGGTTAACTGAGCTATTAATTTAAGGAGAACGAGGTTACGACACATATGAAAACGTTATATTAAGATTTTCAGCAATATATAGCAGATTAAAAAATGAAATTGGACTATGCTGCTGATGGTGACGGTGTTAGTGATCTGGTTATTAAAATGGTTAGAATAGTCAGATGCGACAACAATTTACAGAAATACATAGACTCGTTTATATTTGGGTTAAACCCTTCTATCAAAACCGGGATAATAAAACAGATGACTATTGACATTTCTTTCCCTCCAAATAAATAAAGGACTTACTAATCATTAAGTTATTGAACAAAGACGTTTCCACATAAAAGCGATTTTTATGATCCTCCAGCTGATAACATGTATCTATCCAAATGTATGTTGTTTTTGAAAAATGTATTACCATTGAATACGAGTTCTGACAGTAATTATACAGGTATAAATTGTTTACTACGTGTATGTCCAACGTCATCGACATTGACAAGTACATAAACGTTTTGAAAAAATAAGCCAATGGATATAACGTTTCTCGGTTATAACGTTCTATAATCCCAGTCCACTCTGAATCGTGATAAACAATCTTTACTGTACATGTATCTTGACCAAATGAATAACACAAAAAGCTATTTCAATGCCAACTATTCTACTTTGTTAAAGTTTGTCTCCTTAAAATATATTTCATGGTGACTCTGTTTATTACATTGTTCGTGGCTATTACAAACAATTACTAAAGGATAGTATTAAAAAATTGAATATACACATGAAAGATGAAGGTGGAAAAGTAATAGATTATCACGGTATGTCTGTAACGTATGTTTTACACGTCAGAGAGATAGAGTTGCATCTCCATAGTAGAATGACGGAGTCAGTGCGGAGCAATATTTCGATATCTTTAAGAAATTCCAATGAGTTTGGGTTACCTTTAAACGCCGAGACAGAAATAGGAGAAAGATGTTACACTAGATCAAACGATTAACACTGATTTAAATCTCAACAATAACCGTGTCATAAATTTACGTGAACCTGTTGAAGAAACTAAAACAGCTAATAAACATTTTGTACAAAAGCAATTTGATAGTCAAATACACAAGACTTTGAAGGATAACAATTTAAAACATATAAAACCGTGTGGGGAACAAGTTGATAATACATTAACAGTTATTGATCAGAGCGATACTCACAGAGCTAAAGAAATATCAGATCTACAAAAACAAATTGATGAGACCAGGAAAAAGATTTTAAATGCAAAAGCGAAACTTGTATTATGTATTGCTAGATAATATAAGACATAAAATGATCACACGTGCAATAATTACTGGAGGAACAATATCGAATGGTCTAGCATTTACATCAAGTAAATATCTATTCTGTGATCATGACAATGCCAATAAAGACAGAATTAGACATTATAGCTTCATGGAAGAATTACAGAGTTCAACGAAAATAGATCAAAGACTTGAATGAAAGATCGAGTAAGTATTGGTGATACAGTATTTCAACAACCTAGATGATGCTTTTGAGCTGTGCGCTCCTACTCACCCTGAAAATGATGTAAATCTTGAAAACAAAACCAAGGCAAGCTAAACGTAATGGTTTTTACCATCCTTCAACTGATCAATTAAAATACGAGTAAATAGACTATGCACTTTATTATGGGTGTTAGTATGTATATTGCTTTTAAGTTTTGTGGAAAATAATTCTTTTTTCAGCACAATGGATGGCGTGTGAATAGCACAGCCGTTTACTATTTTTTTCGTAAGCAAGCAGCAAATTATACAATAAATAAGTACTTACCTTAATGAGAACATCATTGTATCACGTACACCTCGAGCAGCATGAAACCTGAACAAAGGTTACAGATATAAATGTCAAAGGTATTCCCAGATATATTGATTATACTGGATAGTTTCTTTGTGTCGCTTGATATGAAAATAAAACGAGATGCTGATAACGCCGTGGTAAACTAATTGGATAGAATGTTTTTGAAACAGATCACCATATCCTACGGGGGCGATTATCGTTTCAAGTTGAAAGACTACAACATCTTCTTCGTATACACATATCTGAGGTTCTCTATTTCGCTCAAGACAAGAAGGATTCAACAACACATTATGAATTAAAAATTGAGAAAGATACAATCAAGGATAGGCAATGAGCAAAATACTTTTAATGAAGCTATGCAGTTAACGTAAAAAGTTCAGAATACCATTAGAACTTCAGATTCTAACAGACTGTATCTTTACGCTCTTCCGAAGAATTTTAAATTAGCATATCAACTGTAAAATCCTCGTAAGTGATAGAATATGGGAACCAGGATTACACTCTTTAAAACTCGTTTCTTCAGTATGATACTATTACTTCGGGATCTATTGCGAAATCATTAAATGACAGGTACAGAACTGGCATTGGGTTTTTTATGGCCACATCACTAATGAGAAAATCATTGACATACCATCCATTAGAACCATAACGAAGGTTAAATTTGATTTCCCAGAATAAGTTTGAAGAGTGTTTTGATTCTGTGCAAAATGGGTGGATAATGTGAGCCAATCAAATTGTATAACAAGAATAGAAAAAACGCTTAGTGACCATTGAAGGTCCGCCAAATATGGGTTAATTCCTAGGGGTTTTCAATTGATGTAACACTTTGAAAACGTCAGACGTTTTTTACGGACGAACATTTAAAGCAAGCAGAACTCAATAATACAAGTGTTAACAATGTTTACACTGATTACCATTGCATCTGGCTTGATTTGAGAAGTACACATGACAATATATTCCATGGCGGTGGTCTTGAATTAGCTAGCGTTCAACAAGGTATTAACTTTGAAATCAACATCAAAAATAAAATGTAAATGCTCACAAAATGTATATTTATTTTGTGCCTGCTGCTCAGTTGAATATTCAAAACAATTAACTTAAATCAATTATGTTTTAAGCATTAATAAATGACATCAGAGCCCTAAAAAGCAGAATCTCCACTGTCGTGGAGCGCAGCGGGGCTGTATTTGAATGAATATTACAACAATATAATTTTCCTTGTGATTAAATAAACAATCTTTGTACATTTCTAATTACACATTTAGTTTTGCCATACGTTTTTTTTAATTTTTTTGAAAACTTTATTTCGTCTTTGTCCGTCTCAAAGGAATAGAAATTTGATCCTAACTCACAAAGCTCTCCGATTAGAGCACCGTTTAACTCATCCTTAAAAGTCCAGGAATATCAAACTCATTCTCATTTGGATAATCTAACTGTCCTTTTAACAGTTATTTTCTTTTTCTTCTTTCATGAGCCTATCAACTATGAAGTCTTGCTAAATAAAATATATTTCTCATTGTTGTTAGGTATAATTTTAACCTCTTTGTCGGGATTGTTTTTACAAGTGTCTTTGTGAACATATGGCTGTCAAAACAAAACATGTTATGAATAAACAAATGTTAAGTATTTTAAATATTTTTTAAAAAATTGTTTCGCTCACTGTTTGCTGGACCTGTGTACTTTTGAGTGAAATATTCGTGTATTTAACTTTACCTTCGTTACATTTGTACCGCGTATATAACATACATTATTCAGTTTAAAAGTATATCTCATCTTCCTCTGTGAATATAATAGGCCTCCCATTTTTTATCTCCTCTTTCTCCTTAAACGACGTTAAGAATCTTACCCGCACATCGTAAAATATTTGAATGCAATCTACACCTAAGTAAACTATATATTTATATCTCTTGTGCGTTTTATATTTGAGGTATAAACAAATCCCAGATGGAATGTGTTTAGGTACTTTTATATTCAAGGATTGTACATCCAGCACACGAGCAAAGCACGATTGTACCGTACACTCTGTATCCGTGCCAGCCACTTCGTCTCTGTGTGCAGTTGTAGCGCCTTCAGGGCACTCTAGTATTATTATACTATCGAAATCACAACATGTAATATCCGAAACTTTTAACTGATTGCAGATCGTTTTTAAATTTCACAACAAAGCCTTCTTCAGGCAGTATATCTATCGAATTTTCTACATTGTACTATAGTTTTGTATGGTTTAATAAATTTTCTTGTTAATTTTGCAAAATCTTCTATTCCAAGTTCCAACACAGTAGTAACTTACATCTTTATAGTTGTCTCCGACGAAGAGGTGCACCTATCTCACTTCAGGAGACTTTATCGACGCAGGCGACAATGAAGCTGCAACATTAGGAACACCGTACTAAAAAACAATTAGCATGTCAACATGCATTTTATCCCCCATTTAATTCATTTTTACATAATTCATGTAGTTTCTCTTAGCTGTACCTCTGCCGTGTCTTCCTGACAATATTTCATACTCATTTACGGATATATCAAATTCATTTTCATTTTTTATATCCTCAATTTGTATCGGACATCATTAAAACCAATGAGTGTGTCTATCTATCTATATAATCACTTGGTGATATTAGCACAGATCTCAGGGCATAAAAGTAACACTTATCATAATTATTTTTCACGTTAATGTAAGCTGTTTTGTTCTTAAACCATTCAGGAAAATCTATGTATGATTTTCCTCTGAGCCCAGGATACCGATTTATGTGTAATATTACATATTCAATGGTGTCAAACATTTATCTTGTACGTTGGCTTATTTCCCGTATAAATTTGGCATGTAGAATATCAACTAAGCGTTAAATGACATTATCCATTTCACCTCTATTTATTTGGGGACCTTGTTATGTGGTGAAATTGTATATACTCAATTTGCTATTCTCTGGTTTGGTCTCTTGATTAGTCTAGTCGTTAAATCTAATTGTCCTTTACACTTAACCAAATTGTCTAATATTTCCAATGATGACCTTCTTCAGATATGGTTCGGTGTCATTAAAAAGGTACCTTCAAATCTTGATTGGAACTACCATAAAATCCATACTACTTAAATAGCTGTTAAATGTATCTTTAAGTATTTTCGTTATGAATTTGTTTATATTTTGCTTATCTATACGTCTGAATCTTTTCTAATTGGAACACATATTAAAGATGGATGTAATGTTTTCTAGTTTGCGTTAATATTATTTCATCGAGTATAAACGTTTCATTTGTACTTGAGTGAGTACAATTAAATATATATTTCACTATTTGCATTTACGTAACTATAATTATTTATTTAAGAAGGATTCAATATATATTTAACTATTTTGCAAGTTTGTTCAAGTTACATAAAATAAGATAACAATAGTGTTTGTGTTTATGGAACGGCAGCAGAATGAAAATTATATTTATTTTCAGTCAACGATAAACAATACGAACAAAATGAATTCTAGATATGTTATTTAACAAATGTTTGTATAAGTAGTAATTCAACACAACAGATTCATTACAAGAACTAAATATTATAAAATACACTAAAATGTATGGACATGTTAGAAAGAAAAACTTTAATCATCCAGCTTATGCCTAGAAAGAATGAACTGAGGATATGAGTGATATCCAGGCATAAAATTATAACTTTCTATATACACATTTTGGAGGATTGTATTTAATAGAAAAGCATAAATTGTATTTTGGATTACAAAAATAGTTATCCTCCCAATTACTATATTTTAGCTGTTACAGTCACTGACTTTTTCGTGTTCAAAATCAGCAAGCATATATGCATTACTTTGCACTTCACTTCAATCCGATGAGAAATGTTACTTTTAAGGCAGTTATATGGATTTGGCTCAAAACATAATGTGTTGCTCTGAAACAACTCAGCATACACAGATGGAGCATTAGACACAAATTTGCACAGGCAACGAGGTTATGCAAAACAAATCCTTTACTACAGGGACTAATATATGGATTTTGTAAGCACTTTCGGGCAATAAATGAGGTCTTGGTAGTTAGATTTGAATCACAGGTATATTGGGATATTTAAGTGCATGTAGAAAACGCTGGACAGCATGTAAAGAAATTTTTGGGGGATAAGATGAACTTTATTTGCACTCCTGTTGTTAGAAACATTTGCTTCACCCACAGTGAAGTTTAATAGGTTTTAGGTTGTGGGTTATGGTGGATTTGGGGCCTAGAGTATGTGCATTTTTCGAGACAATATTATGGCCACACTGTCATGGTCAAAGTTTTTTTTTTTTTTTTTTTTTACAATGTTTTGAGCATGGTCTCGACATGTTTATGACTGTATCATATACCATGTTCACGGCGTGTGGCCTTTCTCCTCAAAAGTTGGATCATTTACAGCAACTGTACTGAATGTTCATGCCCGAGACTAAAAAAAAACAAAAAAACAAAAAACAAAAAAACAAAAACAAATGAAGCATATGTATTTCCTTTCTTGTCATTAATTTAGTTGTACTTTGCACAAATGTTTCACAAAATAGTTAAATGAAATGTCAACGTACATTATATACACCGCGTTACGTTTGATTTTAGATATATGTTCTGAAGTAACAAACAATAGCTGTACCGATCCACATTGTTGATCAAAATCCATCACAAATATTACACTAAAGTAAAATCGGCAGCTTCGTTATACATATCTCTTCAGAAGAATAACACGTGAAATATAACGTTCAACACTATACTTACAGAAAAGAAAAAGTAAGAGATGAATTCGCTATTTTGCTAATCATGGCTCTGGTTATAAAATATAGTTGTACTGATTATTAACTCCACACAAAACTTATGTAATCAGGATAGTGAAACCATTCACATCTTTAAGATTCTCTTATTAGTATGGGATCGTCATCCGTACAAACAACCATATCATTTCCTTTAGCGATGATAAATATATGCAAACGATGAAAATTGTATATTATTTGGAAACAAAAATATTGTTTTGGGCCAACAAAAGTCAGGTACATCTCCGTCGACCGATTTTAAATCATTTAGCAAAGTCAAAGGGTGTCTTCCGTTCTGTAAGTGTATAAGTATTACTTTGTCTATTTAATAATTTCATACAGCTACATGGTTTAGTTCAGTAAAGAAACTATAGATTCATTTCGAACTCAATCCGTTCCTGCCAACTTGGTGTCAAAACTCAGAACAGTTGGTGTAAACAATACAAGTCCCCAGGAAAGAGTCGATATTTGGACATTTTTAATACGTTCATTAAAGTAATCTTTTTTAAACAGAGTGAACCATCCTACAGATCACGTATTGTATACTGGAAAGTCAAACTGGTCGGTTTCGTTCGATGGATGAAAGGATGGTTTTTTAGAGCCAAGTCCCCTGACTGCAACACGAGAGCTTACGGCGTGGTTTATGTTATCGACGGTTCCAATATTCAAACTCTTCCTGAGACTGTTGAAAACTACTTCAAAGAATGCCGAAAACTTATGAAAGAGAATGGAGGTATTTATTCAAGGAAATTGTTCCATGCTTATTTCTTTTACTTCAGACCTAATGATTTATAGCTGGAAAGAGTTGAATGAGAGTCTTCTAGTACAGAGCAATCATGAAGTATAGTAAGTAGCAGACGCATAATGTCCAACATTGATCGAAATTGACACAAGGTGAGGTCATGTAGTGACTTTTTTGGCAATGTTGTTGCTATCCTATGCTAGATAAAGGCTTTATTCAGAAGTAGAATTTAAGATAATAAAAGAGGTTGATATATTCATTCAAGAAGAAAACTGTCAAATTTCCTTAATTAAATTAATTTATAATCATGAATGTTTATCCCTACAACCGACCTAAACTAGTTGAGGTCAATTAGGGCAGTATGTTGCTATTATTATCTTTATTTTAGGTTTACCGGAGATTGTTGTACTGACAAAGGCAGACGACTGCTGTAAAGAGGTAAACAGTGATATAAAGGGTATATTCCACAGTCCAAGTATTAAGACAGCAGTGCAGACGGTGGTGAACAAATTCGGTTTTCTCGAGAATCAGATATACCCTGTGGTAAATATGCTAAAAGAGGTGAAGGTCAGAAGAGAGACGTCTATCCTCTTCCTGACGGCTTTGAGGCAGTTGTTGTTTGAGGGTAGGGATTATATACAGGACATGGTTGACAAGAAGAAGTTGCATATTGAATCTTCCCCAATTTACGATGTTTAAATGAATTCAGCTTGTGTCAACATAATTGTCAAACACACACACACAAACACACTTAAAACCCCCCAGAAAAAACAAAGCAAAGCAATAACATTATGAAGTACATGGATCGGTAATAATTATTATTGTGATGTTTGAAGGTTCTCATTCATAATTTTGTCCAGTTAGGATGTGAGGAGCAAACGGAAAGAGTAGTAAATGTGGAAGGTTTGCATTTTATAAAGACTATGATTCCGACTTGACGAAAGCCTAACTTTTGAAGTTTTATCGCAATAACAAAGATAAGTTCCTCTTCCTATCAATTACATTTAATGTAAGTAGCTATATGTTTCTTTATCAGGGATGTATTATCCATAGGTATGTGCAAAATGAACTTCAAACGGTATGTTTACGAAAGACAGATGATTGGACATACTCAGTATTGAAATCGCAGAAAACCAAATAATCAATAAATTAAGTACGGAAATAAAGGCTGCAAAGGCAATGCTTTGAGAATTTCTGCTTTAAAATCAATATGAGACACCGCTGGTTTGCATTGAACTTCAATGTAAAACACAATGGGGCGCGCTTGATCAAGCAGATTGACTTGGACCTTGAAAATAATCAGTTGTAAACATTAGGATTACCTTCATTATTGTAACCCATAAAGGATGGCAGTCCACCCTCCCCTACCGGGAAGAAATCATAAAGTGTACCTTTTCATAGCAACTCATAACAAATTTAAAAGTCATATAATATGAAAATAATGTACTCAATTTATCATCCTAATCTTATACATTTAAGCATGCATAATTTTAAAAGGCAGTTAAAAATATTGAATTAATTCCAAAATATCAATATATATAAATCTAAACAGATATGATAACCTTTTAAAAATTACACTTGATAATAATGGCTTCACACCGTGACGTAAATTAGAGAGTGAACAGGTTGTTAAAATAGTGATTGAAACGGATTTTTATCCTCGCAATTTTAGCGAAATATTTTTTGAAGTAAGCAAATACAAGGACTATTTTGTCAACAAATACTTTGAGAAAAAATATTGTTTGAAGCATTAATAGAATGATCTACATTATAAATTTGTTTGTAATTGTTCACCTTTTAAAATGTGTATTTTGAACTTTATGAGAAGCACAATAATTTTGTATAGTTGTAAATATGTATCTTTTATTTCCAAATATATTTCTATGAGTCAATAATCCATTTATTCAGATTTTATTAGTGAACCAGTGTTTTGCTTTCCATTTTAGTTGAGAGATCACAGGGACTGGAATTTTTTTTATTGCACATGTCATATCCATTTTGGAAATATACTTTGATTGTTTAGATGGTAGATAGTGACTGTGTCTTAATCGACATGGAAGGAAAATGAACGGGGAGGGGATGGAGTGGGACCATTGATTGACTAGACTTTGCTTTTCATAAATATGTTAGATAATTTGATGAAAATATACAGCCATATCACTAACGAACAGAAAGTTGGTTTGGAAACATAAGCAAACTCATTTTTATAGACTTTGTATCAAATACATTTACTGTTATTGGCTGAAGGTACAAGGGCATTAAGATACATTGCATACGTACAAAACTGTCTAATTTTGAAAACAAATTGATATCTTAATACATTGTCAGGGTTTCTTGCAAAGGCTTTCAAGGAAAACGTGATTAATAGCAAAGTTTTGAAACATGATGAAATAGTAATTTCTGCCATCAGTAACTTCTACAGTATTGATTACATGATAAGCAAAAAAGCAATCAGTGATAATAAAATCAACCATGAGGAAATCAATCATGAGGAATTTATTTTGATCATCAACGAGTGCAGCATGTGAAAAGAGATAAAAAAAGAACTTATTTGGAGGAAGAAAAGAAATTAACTATAAACAGAAAGTATGTCATGTTATAAACGGCCTCATCTAAACAGGAAACGCATGCACAGAACGATCACCATGGTTCGGAAGGAATATGTGCAAGGAACAAATACAGCAAAACATATGGATTGAACAGAAAAACTGTAACTTTTGACTGTTTAAATGTTTCATATACAAATGGAAAGCCATATTACAATCGACGGGAACCCTGAAAACGATGTTTATCTCAACAACCCCACTGACAATAGAAATACAAAGTTATTGATTTCAATGCAGTGAATATATTTTGTTGTTGGATATTAAAACATCAGATACTGTTTGTGGGCTTTTCAAACATAAACATAAATAAAACACAATCATTCACTGGTAACTATTCAATGGCCTAAGAATCTTTATCTTTTAAAAATCGTTTTCTCAGAGACTTTGTTTCATATAATATTAATGATTTTTAAAAGCAACTAAAAAGATATATCAGCAACAACAAAAAAAAAGATGTCAAGTAACAGTTGTTTACGATGTACCTGTAACATATAACATATGTTTTCCATGTAAAGTAAATAGCATAGCTCATTGCATGATGGAAGAGATTTCTTTCATAGGTCCTAATGACTCTAAATAATGAAGAAAATAAAAACAAAACACTAACTAAATCAGTGGATGATGAAGTTGACAGAGACCACTTCATCCATAAACATATAACAAATCTAGGTAATCCCTTCAAATTAACTGATACAGCTTCTAGTCAGTTTCTACAAAACATAAGTTTAGGCTCAAATACGTAGGACTTTGGAGGATATTAATTACAAATATATTAAGAAATTGACAATAAATCTACACCTATTGAACAGAGTGGTAATGAAAAAAACTTACAAAATCTCAGAACTACAAAAACAGATCGATGACAGAAATAATATCTTAGATAAAAAGTTGATGAGTGACCTTAACACCAAAATTACTGATTTGTACAAGAAAATAACAGCAAACACAAATATTCTGTCCGAGTTACGGAAGAGGATTGATTTAACAGTCATAAACAAAAGAATTGACGACATAACCAATGCAATAAAGGTGTATTTACATTTCAAGAGATTTAGAACAAATTGCATGCTGAGATTAAACAATCTGAAACAGATTTTAAAAAGTCACACATCAAAGACTGGTTAATATCATGAGTGTAATACAGAGTACTGTTGACGAATTAGACATTGAGAATAAAGTGAATGAGAAAAGATTTCATTGAATTAAAGTTTACAACTGAAATAAATGGATTCAAATCTAAAATATACAAAAGCTCAGGGACATTTAAAACTGATATACACCTTGAATTAGGTGTAAAGGATCTTGAATTGAGTACTAGAATGGACACATTAAACGTAACAATTGACGAATAGAAACAAAGAAATTGATGACAAAGCCGACCTAATGCTTTGATGTATATTGCTTTGCGAAGTTTATGTTGTTCAAGGTTAAACAACACTTGGTACTGAATCATGTACAGATGGCTTTGCTGTAAACAAATTTCTAGAATTTTTTTATGCAAAATTTATACCTCAAAACGTAGCTGCTAGATATCGACTTAACTATGCTCCGTATATTTTTGCTCAATCGAAAATGTTACAACTGAGTAAATATGTGACTAAAACAAAGAAAATCAGGAATGTATGTAACTTTTTTTTATTAACGTGGGTTTTGAAAAATTCCATGGATTTGCCACTAATTTGCTTGAATTATATATTGGGTTAGAGGTACACACCCTGTGTTTTGTTTATACCATAAATCCATAATAGAAAACTGACGTTTGCAAAATAAAACAAGCAAAATTATATTACCTAGAAGAGAACCATATCTTCAATATTAGATTAAAGATAATAAGTTCCGAGAAAAACTGGCCAGATATAAAATCAAACCAGAGAGCATTATTAAAGATTATTACCATCAAATAGAGAAAAATGGCAAATTCCATAATTATCATTTGCGAAGCAGTAGATGACGGTTTAATGTTCACAGGAAGCTGATGAATAAGAATTCGACATGACAAAGTCATTAAAAATTTACAGAGGAAAGGTCCACATTTGAATGAAAACAGAGCTAAGGCACTAGATTACTTGAAGGAAAGATTCAGATTACAAGGTTTGGTTACTCAGTTCTTGAACAACTTAGATGAAGTACTCAATATGCATATGCTCACCCGGAAAATACAGTAAAACTTGAAAAACCAAAACAGTCAATAGTGAATTATTTATTTATTAAGTTTAGAATACTACTATACTTTCAGATTTTAAATTGTATCCTTGCACTCTTCCTCAGGATTGCTGATTCAACATATCACTTGCAAAAGCAATCGATTAAGTTAAGTTTGTCAGCTCAGCAATGGAGACATAAAACTCAGTAAATACGGAATTGAAGGTTAAGTAGATGTAAAATGGATTTCTAGATATTTTAAAATTAACGCATATAAAAGAGTGTTTTAGAGACATAGGAATGAGGCTTTAAGTGCTTGGGTGGTCTAAAGAATGATGTTTTTATGAGTTTTAGAGGGGTATTATATAATATATTTAACATTTTTCTGTTTTAAAAAATCACAATTTGTTATATGTATATTTCTTTCCCAACAAATCTTATATATATACATATATATGTATATATATACTTTTTCAGCAACATTTTTAAAAATATATTTATTCTCACAAATTTATGCAAATATTTGGAGGAGGAGGTATGTTCTCTACCTTTTTTGAAGAAAAAAATGTTAGTTTTCAATATTTGTTGAAAAATTGTGTTATATATATATTTTGCGTTTAAACATTTTCCATACAATTATTTTGGAAAGACATTAACTAAGAAAATATACTTTTATTTTCCAGTTTATTGTTTTAATGGTGTGATTATTTTCTTTTAAATTATTAAAGTATATTTGATAGATAAATATCAAAATAGTTTGCCTTCTGAGATCTTTATGAATTTCTTATTTTAAAATATTTACAAAGATATTAAGTAACAAATTATAATCTTATTTGTATAGCGTTTTACTTTTTGTGTTTTGTATATTTGTTTATTTATAATTGTCGGGATGTTGTGGAGAGATATTTATTATTTGAAACTAAATATCACGGAAGGCCAATAATGGATATATATATATATATATATATATATATATATATATATATATATATATATATATATATATATATATATATATATATATATATATATCAAGAACTCCCATTTTGCAAACTGTGTGTGAAGAAACCCGTGTTTTTCGAGACGAAATCGAACGTGAAATTGTCAATACTCTCAAACAGGACAAATGGAACAAACTTTTAATGCATTTGAATTTTTCTTATCAATATAAGTGCTTAGCCATAGAGTAATACGTTTATGTTGTGAACCAAAACACGCTTGTGGACATGCATAGACAAGCTGCTTTATTCATTTGAATGCTTTATATCTCATGATTTTATGAAATTATAAAAATTAATTTCTAGGTAATTTTCAGTTTGTTTATATAGACAATATTGGAACATTTTTAATTGTAAATGTCTTTTAATCACGCATTTGTTTATTCCACTACAAACATTCTTTTCATCTTTGTCCGTTTTCAAAGAGTAGAGCTTTATACGAAGATCACAGAGCTCTTTAAGAAACCACGCCTCATCTAATTCTTAAAAGGCCAGGAGCCTTCTTATTCATTTATGGGATACCAAATATGTTAACCTTTGGATAGTCATTAGTGTTATGAATCTTGATGTTATCCATTATGTCACTTTTAAAGTCTTCTGTCTTAATATGAATGCATACATAATCTGTATCAGTCATAGTCTAATTCTGTCACCAAATTTGTTTTTCAAAATGTTGTAGTAAATTTCATACATTAGTGACTTGATTAAATCTAGCACTGCAAAACACCTATAACTGGTTTGTTTAATGTAAATTTCTTATAATTTAAATTGAATATCAAAATGTCATCGTCAATAACTATTCTCTTTGTAAATGTTAATCTTTCTACCGGCTAAAAACAAATATTTGCTTTTTTCTGAGATTTTCTGGTTATCAACCACATTGTTATTCATCAATTTGGAAAAAAGTCTTTCTAATAATCATTTGGTGCCTTTTGTCTCACACTTGAAGTAGGATTTTAAATCTAGTTATTGATCAGACAAGACAACTCTGCATATCTTTTCAGTTTTAGACTCAACTGTATATAAAACTCTAAGTTTTTGTAGTGAATTTCATATTTTAATTTGTTTTCATATAATAGTAAGTATATAATAGTTTTTCGGTACACTTGAATTTCTACATTTTTAATCATTTATCAACTTCTTTGGCAAGGGAAATAAATCATTTTCTCTGGAGGTCATTTATCTTGAGTTAATGAGTTAATTCAGATAGCGCCATGTAATTGTAATGGACTCTCCAAGTCAGCTTCAAAAATGCAGCCAGTATTGTAGTTATCTGAAATTTTGAACAATTTCTTCATTTGATCTTATAAAGACTTTAACCGGCATATATTAACTCAAGTCTTACCCCTAAGGTTCGTTGGCACAGAGGTACATAAAAAAGGACCGTCACCTTCATATCATGTATTCGCCAATTACAATTTGTTTGTCCATCTTTATCCATGGGCTATTCATTATTTGCTTTGGCGTATCTATGTAATACCATGCTAACTCCACCTCTTATTCCACTTTCAATCATCAGAAACATACCATAATCTGTCATCTGTTCCAATTCACCCTCCCCCATATCTTTAAACTTGCAGCATCTGACAATCCGAGAGCACTACAATACTAAACAGAGCCTTGTTTGTAATGTTTAATCCAGATAGTGTATGCTTCCTAAAAATGTCACATAGCATCAATATATCTTTCTTTACTTAATACTGAGTAAGATCTCCAAGTGCTATCATGTTAAAATGCTTTTTGTGATATAATGTACACACTGGTAATCATGATTTTCTATGCTTGAATCATTCAGACTTCTATATGACTTTTGGTGGTATAATTGTTTGATTATTTGTTTAAAATTGGTAAACGTTTTACCTGAAATATTTAGACTAAGTATTTATAAACTGCTTCAATGCTTTTGTGAACGTTTCATCGCTCAAAAAGTCTGTAACAGTTGTTCTATTGACTGCCTCATGAATCTAAATGTGTCTACAAGGCCGATTGTCCTTTCAACTGTTCTTTCTTTTCCTTCTTTTGTGACCCTATCAACTATGAAAGCCTTACTTAATGATATGTATTTGCCGTACACGTTTGGTATAATTTTTATCTCTTCATCCGGATAATTGTTAATCCATGTGTTAATGAACACACGACAGTAATAACCGGGCAAGTTATAGATGAATAATGATATGTATTTTGAATATTTAAAATTCAAATTGCATTCGTTATGTTATTGATTGCTATATTTATCTGTTAATTGATTGAGATCAGGCATTTTTCATTTATTAATGTACCTCTGATACGAACTGCCTTTGGCACGATTTCTCTCTAACAGATGTGGCATATATTTGTCGAGTTAACTGTTTTTCAACTTTTTTCAATCCTTTGCTGATACTTCCTTCTAAGTGTTCCACTAAATGCGTTGGCTTCTGCTATAAGTTTCTTCCTCTCTGAGTCGTATTTTACATCTAATCTAGTCTTGTTGTTAGTGAACAGAACAAATGCTTCATTTTTTGTTACACTAGCATTAAGTCTTCTTACGAGTCATTATTAAACCAAAGATTCTTTTTGGGTCCTTATTATCTTTTGGCTATGAAGAAGTCAATGCTCTCTCTCTCTCTCGTAGCTTCGCAAAATCTGCCACTTGCTAAGTTGTCCGATGCAGCTTTACGAAGATATTCAAGAAACTATATAGATAAATATATAGCTAATACAAGTGCAATTTCATCAGTGGTAACAGCTTCTTTCTTCAGGACATCAAAAATAGATCGCATTTATTTTGATTTTACTGAAAGGAAAATGACTCACTTCAAGCTTGAGAATTTTATTTCAAGGTAACATGGAATATTCCGATATGGGCGTTGGTATCAAGAATTTTTCCCACACTTTCTATCGCTCTATACAATGGAGCTGTCACAAGTTTGCCCACGAAACTCAGCGCTTTACAGAACGCAATGTATGTGTTTGCTTGAACATCAAGCACTACAGCTTCTAGAGACATAGTCTATGTAACACATAAGATAGGAAACTAACAATGATTTGTCTTGTAAATAAAACATCTCGACATTTGAAAATTGGATATTGAATCAATTGCCTTTGAATTGTTGTAATTGCCATTGCCTGTAGTTTTCTCTTGACTGTCTTTGAACTTTCTGTAAACTCCCCACTGTTCATCTCCACCTCTTGACAAGGCATCTGTTCTTATGAGTCTGCATGTTTTAGATTAGTTAGAATTACAAAATTGTTTGGTTGCTGACTCCCTGGCTACTCCACTTTTGGCATAATTTCTGGCCTTCTCAAAAGTCAGCGGTGTTTTATTCTGTATTTTCTGTAAGTCCAACAAGCAGATGTAATCCACAACATAAATTCAGCATTCAAGACACAAGACCCTGTGTTTCCACGTCCAAGTCATGTCCATAATTTTTCACCTTAGGCAGTAACTCTTCATGATATTACTGCAATAAATTGTTCAAAAAATATATAGTACTTGCTTTGTCATTCATGATATTGCCTATATTTGTCTGCAGCTGTTTGGCCTTCCTCTCCGCTTTAAATATTTCAACAGGGTCTTTTATTGATCTGATTTCTCTCTTTACTTTCACTACATATGATCTAAGTTTTCTTATTTCCTTTCTTTTACAATGTTCTTTGCCTTTTAACATCAGACTTCTTTTCCTTCTTCTTAAGTTCAGAGCGGAGATATATGACTGTTGACGGTAATTCAGTTATCTTCTTTCTTTGGAATTGCAATTTCTTCGACTTGTGGACTCTGCCTTGCTGGATTTGTTTCATCTTCCTTTTTCTTAAAGACACCCTTTCACTCTTCAGTGCAGAGCATTCTGAACTGCTCTTCCTCATTTCAACTTTATTGACATAATACATTTCATGAATATGACTGAACGTATTTGAACAAGCAATTTTGGATGTACTTTTCTTTGTGGTGGGTGCAACATAAACAGAATGCAGCAAAATATTTTACTGAGAAGAATATATTTAAGACATTTGACTTTTTCTTTAGTCTTTCTAATTTTTCATACACTGTTCTGTTGTCTCTGGATCAACTATATACTTTTCTATTAAGTCCTTTGCAAAAGCTTTATATGAGTCTGCTTTATTTGCTAAGAGTAAAAAAATCGGAATTGTTGATTTCCATTCCTTCATTCGTCTTTTAGGACTTCTTTCTAATTTCGTTAATTTCATCTTTTATGCCCTTGCAAGTTTTTTTCAGAGTTTCCATTTTGCTTTCTAGTTCTTCGTCTTTCTATAAATTTTCTTTAAAACACCAAGTTTTCTTTATCAAAGCTTTATTTCTTCTTTTCAAGTGTTCATCCTTCTTTTCAATTTTTTTTAAATCTGAGTTTTAATTATGTTCTCATTTTTGCGTCTTTCTATTGAAATTCATATGTTTTGGATTATTGGCTGTTACCTGTTCAGAGGGCTGCAACGATGTCAAGCGACTAGCAATTACATTTGCTAGAGGTGAGGACTACATTAGAAAGTTAGAAGAGCTATAAAAGAAACTATGTATCCGTACCCTCCTACTGTTCGACCACAATTTGATGCCAAGGATAAAGGTGACGTGAAGAGTTTATTTTCAAAATGTGTGTATATGTAGATTTACAAAAGTGTTTACTCAGAGACATATTTTGTGCACCTACACACAATAGCAAAGTGGAAACGAGTTAACTTACAGACTTTTTTAAGCAGCATGTTTTTTGAGTTAACGCTGGGAGGGAAAACTATAAGGAAACCTGAATGCGCATAGTAAACTCTACCACATCCTCGACATCCAATTTTACTCGAACAGTACTAAGTAGAATTAATGTTGGATAAAAGCTGCATAAGCAACAATCTTCTTAGGATCTCTCTCCATTGAAAATTACTTCGATAGCTTGTAGAATTTCCAATATTGGGAATTAACTACTGACAAAAATGTCCCCAATCTGATATATTCTCAATCTGCAATCACCAAAGGAAATTCCCTGCAAACATACTAATGTAATGAGAATAACCTGGAGATTTGAAATTTGGCAAAAATAGTATTGGTGCAATGTGTACAAAAAGGCAAAAATACCTGGGATATATATATATATATATATATATATATATATATATATATATATATATATATATATATATATAAACATTTATATCCAAGCATACAGGCATACACAAGAAGGCTAGCTACAATAAATAAGCATAACTGTGATACATAGAAAAGCTAAATCTAAAATATTAATGTGTTTCAATTGTGTATACAATGCAAAAGCTCTTTACCAACTACATGTGCTGTGAAACAAAACATCTAATGTACAAAGGAGAAATTTTAACATATATATATATATACACACACACACACACATATGACCCTTTCACGCTGTTTGGATGTGCCAATAAAAGTTTCTCTTCCAAGCGCAGTCACTTATCGATCGACAAAACGAGCACTTTATTGATGTGTAGGAGACTGTTACGTTGTGATGTGTTTCTCTTTATGCGTACCCGTGAAAAACGAGCAAATCTCAGCACAGCCAACCGCCGGTGATAAAGGAGTGTAGAGGATTATCGCCCGTGGTTTGCGACGATAAGCATCGTGATGCTCTTTGGACTTTATTAAAAAAGAGGAGAAGAAAAAAAAAAATAAAAAAAAATAAAAAAGCCAACAAAAAAAATAAATAAAAAAAAAATAAAAAAACACAGATAAGGCCTCTGAAATCTCAAGCGTATATATAATGCTTTGATCGAAAAACTGCACAAGATGGAACCAAGCAATTCTAGATAACTGACTTACTATAATGTACAGCAGATGTCGGCACCCTATGGCACGCGTACCAACGGTGGCACGCCAGACTCTTTGGAAAGTGTAAAGTCTTTGGAATATGACTTGCCTCATGGCACGCAGCACTCGACACAGCACTATACAACTGAGCGGACCTGACACAGCAGTTCTAAAAGGTTGCCGATGCCTGTGTACAAGATACTCGTGATCTTTTAGCAATATATAACAAATATTACATTGTTGAAATGGAAAAGAAACTCCTGAATTTTTGCAATTTAGTATATAGATACATAACTACTTCAGGTCTGCTGAGATATTATGACCCACGCTCACCAACAGAAACTAATCAATGTCAGGAGTAATGGGGGACTCATGTTGGTTCGTGTAAATATTTAAATTTTCAGTGAGTAAATATACATGTTTTCAGTATGCCAAATGGCCTGCACTTGCTATTTACTTCACTTAACCTGTTTAACTCTGCTGCAGAGAAAGCGGGTTATCTAACGGCTTTGAACCCCTATTGTCAGGTAGACTGATTAAAATATAAGTTCCACGATGTAACTCATTACCCTTGTCCATTGACAATGTTCCACCACTAAGGAGCATAACTATCTGTTTAAAAAAATTATGTTTTGTCTCCTTGGAAAAAGAAAGAAAAAGAAAACAACCACACCTTTATTTAAGTTGTGATCGTTTCATGCAAATTGAACAAGAGATATTGAAGTCATACACATTTTATTAGGAAAACATTCATACCTTGGTGGTTGATTAGACTGGCCAGTCGGGTCATTCAAATTTCTGTTACGCAATAGTTGAATGACAGCCGCACTAGATCGAGAGTGTTGCCAATCTGCCAGGTGTATAACAATTCTACCTAGTAGTAAGGAAACTCAAACTATGTTATATATACCCATCATTATACAACTCATGATAAAAGCTACCTTTTCCGAGGCTGGTCTGAAACCTTGTATCAGATGCGCATCTGATACAGATTTAGATACCTCTCTGTCAATCATGACGTCACCTAACAACAGGCACGTGAAGGGGATCGATCGAAATCCGAGTGAAAGAACAGCATCAACATAAAAAATTTCTATTTTTTTTAAATTATGCAATTATTGTTTATAGTATATAATAAACACACCATCAGTACAGTAACTGAAGGGTCGAGCGTGACCCCATGTCCGTCCGATGTCAAACGAGACACGATACAAGCACCCAGATCAAGTTACTGTACAGATAAGCTGTATTTATTTCATACCCATTTAATCTTATATGGTTGATCTGAACTTTCGATACAGATGTTCAATCTGTCTTTCTATATCGCACACCTAACATTTCCGTATCCTAAAATACCCAGTCTGCAACTACTTTTACCACTAGAAATATTCAATAATACATGTAGTCGACTTATAAAATATCGGGAACTATTTATTGCTATAAATTTTAAACTAATCTGTGTCATTTCAAAAATGTCTACACAGTTTTTAATTTTAATAAATTGAGTCATGGGAGGCGGGGGTAGAATTGTACAACGCATATGGTGAAAATGGCCCAATTTGCCGCTGCGGCATTATGGGGGAGTACCGTAAGTAGTGACGATGAGGTTATAGGCATTTCACTGTACCTACCGCAGAGAAATTAGAGGTAGCTGAGGTTGATAACAATATTTTGGACACTATGTTTGACGAGGAGTTCTCAGATGAAGCTGGTCTGCAAAGTGACACCAAACATGACAGAGAGGACGAGACCTAGTACTTTGCCGCTGAAATCTCATATAGAAAGTAAACGAAATCCAGACATAGTTAGAAAGACTCAGGGATTCGTGTCCAAAATTAAAGGCATGATTATAAATGGCCTCTTGTTCAGAGAAAATAGAAATTATCAACATCACCGCAGTGTAAAATATACACTTATATCGGCGAATACCTGGTCACTTTCATGAAACCGGACGGTTCTTGCTATGAACCAGACACTCTTAATAGTTACCACGCTACAAAAAGAAAAAAAGCTACCAATTGCGCCCCCTTTTCGCTTGTCGCCCGGGGCACTTGCCCCCCCCCCCCCCCTCCTTTCCCCTTGCGCCGCCACTAACATTAACTGACACTGAAACACTCAGGAAAAAGAAAAGGACCCTGGATTGTGAGGAGTGTAACCTATTTACTATTGTGTACAAAATACACAAAGCGATATGTAAGGAACAAGAAGTTTCAGGATTGTTGCTAGTGAGCCATCAATTACCATGAATACACACATTACAGTGTGCAACAAACATTGAGCACTGTCTTCAATCCTACTCTGTTGGGACTTGCACCCTAAGCCACAATATGTAAATAATTGAGATGACCACTTTCAGTCTATGTATACAGTTAGTGACCCTGATAATACCAAGTTAAACATGTGATTAACATTGGCCCTTGCAGTTTATCTGTATCCCAGCCCTTCCCTGTGACATTTGCAATGCCTTTCTTACTATCATATATGCATATACTAAGCATTAAAAAAAATGTTGAGACAGTAATAATACTGGCCGTTGTATCCAATGTAATTCTCTGGTACTTAGCCAAATTACATTCACTTATAAAAGACAAGAGCCTCTGATATTAATTTATATGTATATGACAATACTGTCAAGTCTGATTGGTATAGCGGTAACACACCGACTTTACATCATTGTGCTCATAGGTTCCATTTCAGGATCCAGAAAGAGGGAGAGTACAGTGGTGACTTATCCATGATCTATTAATTTCTGCTATTACCATAGTTTCTTTCCATTTACATGACCACACTATGACAACATAGTTACTGTTGAAGGTACTTGATATATGCAGGGGACGACGATTACCAAGCCCAACCAGCCCGGATCCGTATAAATCGTTGTTGGGCAGATGACATTTCATGTAATTATCATAAAGTGACATATAAACATAAATAACATGCTAATTTCCATATCATTTGTTACACATCACCTTTGCCATGATAGTAGGTCAATATTGAATTGGTGGCTCATGTCGACCACCAGCTACATTAAATCACCTCCTTGTATCCTGCTTTCTAAAGCACCCCTTGTCTATGCAAATGACTATACGACGATAAAAATTAACTTACCCAGTGTTCAAATGTTACACACAAAACAATATCAATAACTATTTATCACAACTGCCAAAAATGTCACTAAAGCAATACTAATACGTATATAACTAATTGTACAAATAAGTGGCAACTTTTTCCCTACACGTGATCTATTTGACACACGGTAGAATCCACTGTAGAAAAACACATGGATGTATACATGCGTACATGTCATATTCACCGTCACCGAGCATATTGCGTTATACTTAATTTAACATTCATGATTAGTGACATTCGTAATATCAAACAGAGCTGAATGGTCTACCTCCTTCTAAAGTGTGCAAATGCTCATATATCTCACCTGATCAATTCCTAATTTTCTTAATTTTTTTAAATTTTCTTCTGTTGAATTACAATCTTGCCAGCTGGAAGTGCCTTCTCACACATTAGTGGAAACATGTCCTATAACTATAATACTTCTCATACTTACAAGAAATATCAATATATTTCCCATTAGTGAATAAATATAAGGTATATTTAGGATATTTAGCTAATTTTAAGTACTTTTCGAAGGTATGATAATACCGGAAGATATAAATATCGGCGGATTAATATTTACATAACTACATGACGTGAAAGGAGAGAGGGCAAGAAGTAAAATGTAAGCAAAGAAATAAATAATTTGATAGTATGTATTTCACAAACGTATAGGATTTTCTTGGCTACTAACAGTACCGATCACAACTGTACTCTCTATTGCGAAAGTTTGATAGCCATCTGGTTACAGATATGCGTGTAATATAACTCGCAGTCATGGGACTGTATTGACTGGAAGAAGAACAATATGGCAGCCTCCATTGCATGGTATCGTGATGTTTACCACATGACGTGTAAGTAAGGCCCCATATATATGCAAAAGTAACGCTAGTTGCATTTTGTTTAGTGCTTATGCAACACGATAATTACAATGCAACAGCTCAATTTTATCTTAATGCCGTGCGTATAATGCAATATAAAATTGCCTGTTTTAGGTCTTATGAATAACGTTTCCGCAAAACAGATTGTAACTGCACATTTCATTTACATTTTTTATAGCGAATAATGTAACATTTTCGCACTTGTTACGTGCTATACATCATATTTGGCTATATCACACCCACCCACACTATGAAGCCTATTCGCATTACCAAGGGCCCTTAAATTTTTGGCAAATGTTACTGAATGTAGATCGCCTATGTTTGAAGCTGAGTGTGTTTTTAAAACTCCCTTTGTTGGTTGATTGGTTGGTTTATAATGGCACTTCAACACATTATTGGCTATATCATGACGAGGAAATGGGAGCTAAGTGCCCTTTACCAAGAACATCATGAGCCATCCGACCCAATCTAGCCTGGACTGGTATCAAACCCGAGAGCCTTGGATTACTAGTTTAATGCTCTACAAGATGACTTGTAATCCAAGGGACTCGGATTGATAACCGCCCAGGTCAGCCAGGGTCAGCTGTCTCGGTGTCCTTGGGAAAGGTATACGTAGTTTTTTAGATATGACACTTAATGATGTGTTTTATGTAGAGCGGTATTATTATATTCGTTAAATGATCTGATGATATTAAAGCAGAAACAATTCGGAAATCACAGTCGATACGTCTAGTAAACTGTTTTAATTTCAGAGACTGCCTGCTTCATAAAATTAGTTTATCCTCGAATTTGGAATAGCTCGATTGCTATGGCAATCTTTTTATATTTTGTTTATCGAGAATTTGATATTTATTTGCTGTTGTTATTTTGTTGTTTTTGGTTTCGTCTTTGTTTTATCATCGAAATCCCCTTTAATGCTCTCCAAAGTTGTTATACCAAATCACAATTTGTAATAACACAGTTATTGTAATATAAGACGGCTACTTTTATGAGAAAATATAACCAGACTTTGGTAAATGCGTCGAAAATTGAACACCAGAGCTGAAGAAAAAAAAAGAAAAAAAAATTTAAAGGCAGGTGCCAAAGATCGTACATACGGTACATATGATTCATGTTACTTCAGCTGTTTCATCTTAAGATTTGTCCAGATATTGACAATATATTTCAAGTTTATGACCTTTCCAAATTACTGACGTACAACAGACAAAAATTGATATATTTATCTAGGTGGGTATTACATGGCATTTTTAAAGTTGGCGACTTTGATGGCGTTATTGAGTTCCATTTTATAAGAATTCAGATCAATATTTTAAAAAATATCAAGCACAAGGGTTGGAGGTGTTGTTATGTTGTTTTTGCATAAATAGTATTGAATGTTACACAAACACTTTATGCATCAGTATTAGATGCATCAAAATTAGATCCATTGATTCCAACTGGCCTAACTCTAATGTATAGTCAGTCATGCCATGCACAAACAGTGTAAATATAGTCATAACGGCAATTTCATATAAATAAGAACAAGAGAATCAGAGATCAGAAGGAGAATTAGACAGAACCAAAGAGGGAGGAGAAGAATAGCTTGATAAGGGAGAGGGTGTGGAGTATTTCCCTATTTGAATAAATAAATAAATAAAATAAACGATGAATTTAAAATAAAATATAACAAAAAATGAATAATAAGAGCTACCTAGAAAAAAACATAACAACTACAGTCCAAATAATCTAAAGTATAAAAAAATTACAAATAGGTGACCATTTATCATGAAATTCATCCAGAATCATTTAATTTTGCAATATAATTTACAGCTTGAACCCCGCTCTTCAAAGTTGCTTGGAATGATTCAAAACTTAGATCTTGGCTACAAAATTTGTTTCTATACATGTAATATTTCACAAGAAATAAAATAAAATTAGCAATGTATATACTCTGGTTGATTTCCCCCAAGATAACATTTATAAATTGAGGTAAAAAGTGAAATAAAAAAGTATTTTTTAACCAGTTATTGACTTATTTCAAAAATCATTTACTTTATTACATTAAAAAAGTAATTGGTATATTGTATATTTATATCTGTTTACAATAGCTACATTTATTTTAATCATTCTTGGAGAGTTGCATGACATATTTCTATCTCCCAATTTGTAATTTCAGAAATCGTGTTTGCAGCAGATAAAACATCATAATACATTTTCCATCTTTTCCTCTTTTTAATTAAGTAACACACACACACACATAATATTTTCATAGGCCCTAACAAATTACATGGTTGAAACAAAGTGTTGGAAAAGGGGGAAAAAAGTAGATGTTTTGGACATACCTTGATTTACCCTGGGAAATAAATGTATTTCTGATATTTTGAATATAACCATTTTTTAAAAAATGTTTTAAGTGTTTGGTTATATTTTATGAAATCAGTTTTAAAAAAAGACAATCGAGCAGATTTTATTTTGTCTAATTTGGATGCAAAGTAAAGGTTTTGCATGCTTATGATATTTTATGTAACTCTTAATTAAGTCAGGATGAGGATTGTGGGAATGTGGAGAGAGAGAGAGAGAGAGAGAGAGAGAGAGAGAGAGAGAGAGAGAGAGAGAGAGAGAGAGAGAGAGAGAGAGAGTGAGATGGGGGGGGGGGGTCTGCTGCCTTTGGTGTGTCTTTGGGAAGAGCACTTAGCTCCCATTTCCTCAGCATGATAATATAGCCACAAATGTGTTAAAAGTGCCGTTTAAAAACAAAAACAAAATATAAATGCATTTTCAACAGATGGTCAAAGTGTTTTATAACATTTTATCATTGCGTTTAAAATTTAAATCCTTTATTTCATTTACTCTCAGTATTTTAAATGGTCCCTTTTCCCAGTCTAACTTAATATTTTCACATAATTTGACATTTGATGCAGATAACAATCATATTCATATGACTTTTATTTTCATATTTAATCCAGACATTTTATAAAATTGATTAAATGTTGGTCCGATCCATCCAAAAATATTTGAGTATCATTGTTCACATATTTTATAGTCTTTCCCGTTTATAAAATTTCCCTTTATATTATCGCTACTTATCATTTTCCCCAAAATGTTTGCACAAAGGAGAAATAAGTACGGTGAGATGGGACGTACTTGAGTACAACCTGTATATAGTCTGGAAATAAAATGTGAGATATAACCGTTCTGTAATATACACAATTCTAAACCATTATAGAGTTTAAGAATTAGGGTTTAACGGCACGTCAGCACATGGTGCCATTTTAAAGTTAAACTCCAAAAATTTTAAAATAAAAATTGCACACAAAAAATTGGAAGAAAAACCCTTCAAAATAAACGTAAACATGAAGTACTGTAAAATAAAATATAAAGGTAAAAGTTTTCTAACCCATCTGCATATAGATCGAGCAATGTTAAAGTAAATTAAAAATTTAATGTACAAATTTCCATAAATCAGTACTGAAGACTTTATCTAAGTCAATATATAATACTTAACCAGGAATTTATAATTGTTTAGTTTTAAATGAGATATCGTGAAAATTCTAATATTTTCGCCAATAAACCTGCCACGTATACATCCTTTCTGCTTGTCATGTATTACAGCACCTAACACCTTTTCCTGATCTATTATCTATACATTGAGATGCCATTTTATATGCAACACTTAAAAACGAAATTGTTCAGCAGTTGTCAAAAGAAGCCTATTTTATGTTTTGTTTTGGAATACATGTTATTACACCCCATTTCTGTGTTATTGTAAGTGATGCAGATATATGAATATAATTTATAGACCTTAAAAGTAACCAAGCAAAATATCTTGAAATTTTTAAAACAAATTCACTACAAAACAAAAAAAAAAAAAAAAAAAAAAAAAAAAAAAACCCGGGAGATTCATTATTACTTTATCCGTATATGTCACCTTAAATCCTTAAATACTTTGCATTTCGTTGTGTTCTACCTCCTAATTTTCACTATAGAACGTATATATATATATATATATATATATATATATATATATATATATATATATATATATATATATATATATATATATGTTAGTTTTCTCCATTAAAAGACTGGATTGTAATTTTTTAGACTCAGTAGTATAAATTTACTTTGTGTGTCACTTTTCATGTTCTGTAATTTAAAATAAAATCTATTGAACAGAATACAAAGTCTCCTAGCATAAGAAGTAAAGCACAATTTAAAGTATAATTTCTCATTCTACTTTAATATACGATTCTATCCTTTGTCTAATATGTATATATTGAAGACAAATAATGTCTTATTTCTTTTTTCTTAAAAAAATACAAAAGCATGCCTTCTTCTTTATATAATCACTATGGCCCTGACAAGTCTAATTATATATAGGTGTTACTTGAGCTATCTTCAAAGGAAAACTATACAAGAAAGCTTGCCATCCACTACATCCGTTTGAGAGTAAATAAATTAAAAACAGAAATGGAGCAATAAAAGTTATAGATGATTAAGGGTTTTATAAAAATAAAACATCAATTTAGTCCCATTGCTAGAAGACTACACTTCTTTATATTCATATTCAGTAATCAGGGATCATTAATTAAGCTGAAGTTGGACATTGTTTGCCAACAAGTTGAAATCTGCTGTATCACTATTGTAATATTTTAATGGAGCAAATAGATTTTTAAAAATAATAAAATAAACGCAAATCTTGTTTCTTTATTGACTATTTCTTTATTGACTATTTAGCAAATAGATTTTTTTTAAATAAATAAATAAATACAAATCTTGGTGGTTTTTTTAATTAAAAAAGATACCCAAGTAATAACTCTTGTATTCAGACTACTTCATGATTTACAAAGTGTAAATACCTCCAAAAATGTAACACTCCTAATATATAAACTAGTTATTGATCATTGTATAACTATGAAAAAAAAAGAAACATGTGTTAAATAAAAAATGCAGTCCGGGAAACAACTCTTGATCTCTAAAATATATGTCTTTATAAGAATTACTTCCCATTTCTATATAATATTTTAGTGGTGCGTACATTGTAAATACACATAGATACTGAAATAAATTCATACAACTATAAATTAAATTGCAGGGTCAAAATAAGGTCAAGATTTTGTATCATATTGTGATTCATATAAAATGTTCTCAGGATCTAAATTTTTAAATGGAAATAAATCTGTACCGTCCATTTCTTGCATTTCCGAGATAAAGTTCACGCTAGAATCAGATTTCATGTTAAGTCTACCAGATGATTTGTTTCACAGATGTGGTCCGCCGAATGCAGAAAATAAACGATGTACTTTAAGATCAAACTCTGAAGGATCACATTTGTGAAACTCCTCTGTTGCTTCTGTGCCCTTTTCGTAATCTAAATTCTGCAGAGTAAATTTCACGTTGAAAGTCAGGCTCATATAAGTGTAAAGTACCTTTCGTAAAGTGAAAAAGAAAATCAGTACAGCAATAATAAAATTATTAAATCACATGCGGCAGGAAGATTATTATTTCCTTTCCACATTTTCATATTTTAGGCGTCATGAATTAAAAACAAAACCAATGTGGAAGAAAGTGGACGATATGTCCAGCTCATATGTGTCATATAGATGCTGCCAAAGCAAAAGATATGCTGTTGAAACTTGTATATTGATTGTTGTTTGAAACTTACTGGCAACTACCTGCTATGTGCATTAGTCATATAGATTGTATCATTTAATCAGAGAAAATTGATAATGAAGATTTGTGGAGAAGAACACTAATAATTAATTTAAATAAGCGTTCCTGTGCATTAAGGCTAACATTGAGTTGTCTTGACTCAAGAGATTTATGGAACATTAAATGAAAAGGCATTGCAAATAGTCATGAGCTTTAATAGCACAGTCGCTAGGTTTAAGATTATAAAAGTTATAAATATCATTGTCATATTCAAACTCAGTCTTGAAATGAAAGTTATGACGTCTGATTGGTTGGTGATTTGATGTCAGCCAATTTGATATCGGAAGACGTTTACGTCGAATCTGGGAGCATGAGAATGTTTTTAAAAGTTTGGGGCCTGGTAAAGAAGAAGAATTTATATGGCTAATAATAAAACTACGCAAAGGTGTAGACCATACACACAGACAACAACATATCAGCAACAGCAACAACGTTTGCCTAAGGAACATAAAAGTTATAAATATCATTGTCATATTCAAACTCAGTCTTGAAATGAAAGTTATGACGTCTGATTGGTTGGTGATTTAATGTCAGCCAATTTGATATCGGAAGACGTTTACGTCGAATCTGGGAGCATGAGAATGTTTTTAAAAGTTTGGGGCCTGGTAAAGAAGAAGAATTTATATGGCTAATAATAAAACTACGCAAAGGTGTAGACCATACACACAGACAACAACATATCAACAACAGCAACAACGTTTGCCTAAGGAACATTATTGCCTAATACACAAAATTCCAGGAATTTGATTGGCCAATTATCAAGATAGAAAATCCAGTATTTCTGTTAAAATTTATTCTATACTAAAGTCACATGATGACTGTCAATAGACAATTGGGAGAAGCGAAATGATCGACAACCTCCGCTTCAAGCATTAAAATGAAATTATCTTTATGATCCAAATATATGAAATTATTTTATCATATATAGAAATAAGTTACTGTGTGGTTTATTATCAGTGAAAAATATTCCCCCAAAATAGGCTAGATTTTAATTAAACAATGCTGATTCGTCTGTCGTTCGCCATAATGTTTTGTTTTTCGGCCCACGAGAGGTAACTGCTTCAACCAGCGCGCTGTGAAAAGCCATCAATGCAGATAAGAGATTCTCATGTGTTATTATTTCAACAAATAAGCTTATCCCAGATATATGAGGTAATAAATGCATTACATGTCAGTTTTCTTGGTTGTACGGAGTGTTATGACCGTCTTGAACCCCATACACCCCGAGCCTTGGGGTTCGAAACTGTAAAAGCATTCCGTACACACCGGGAACCTAATATGAAACTAATAGTGCACTCGGACAAAACTAGAAAATTCAAAGGAGAGCACGACCTGAAATAAAAATTAAATGTGAAATCGAATAAATATTTGGAATTGTTGTTGTTTGTTTGCACTCAAAACTGAATAGTAAATATAATGTACTGCTACTGAAGAAAGCTTTGAAATCATTTTATTGACCTAAATGTATATACATACTTGGGCTGTAACTTTCACACGTCGATGTAAATCAAACAATACATAAAGAGCAGATTCTGCAGCCTTTAATTGGATTAAAGCTTTGAGTTTTTCATTTCAAAACAACCTATAATGCACATTTTATTCTAAAAGGTGATTATTATTCACAAATTAAAGTAAAATATTGAGTTCAGCTTCACTTGTAGAGTACATCTAGTAATTACTTTGAAAACGTCACAGCTTTTGAATTTTTTTTCTAGGAAACTTGAAATATGCATATGAAGTTAACTAATCTATTTTATTTCATGAAATTTCATGAACTCTGTAAAAGATGAAGCTGCCTTTTAAATACCGTGATTCGGGAAACTTTTTGCTGCAGATACATTTTAACGAATCTTACGGGTCTCTCAGGAACCCAACAAGTAGAAACACAAATATGTTACGGCAGTATGCACGGATCATTACGTGCCTTCAAGCACTTTCAGTAAAGTGCAAGGTGTAGAGTTTGCTGCAAACCAACTTAATACATGTATGTCTGGGAATGTCAAGTTTATTCCTCTTTTTGCTATGTAGTTTTAAACACCTTAACAAATAATTACAATACAACCTATAGGACACCGTCTTTTTAACAGAATTGTGTACAACGCGTATCATAGTACATGATTGTTTTAAAAACAAATAATCATTGACTCTGCCGTTATCTCTCTATAATTTAAAACTGTAGATAAAAACAGTGCGGCTGCGCATATTTAGACAACTGATTTTCAAAAGAGAAAGGAAAAAAAAAATTTTCTATACCTTATAATGCAAATGTAAATGTAAAGAACACAAACATACCTCGATTGAGACTCAAAATAGTCTCAGCTTTGTATTTGAAAGAAAGTAAATGGAACATAATCAATTAAATTGAACATAATCAATTACCAGATTTAATGGTGACGTTTATCTAATTGTATTAAGATTCATTTTTTAGATGATCAGCTCTTATCTATGGGCGTATTTGCTTTGTGTCTAGAATTCTTTTTATGGCTTTGCTAACGTTAGGCATTTTATCATCTTCAGGAACTCGTATTTCAGCTGCAGCAGGGTCTATTTATTTATTTTCTTCTGCATCAGAGTATTCTAACATTTTTTTTATTTTTTTGAGAGAGAGAGAGAGAGGTAAAATTTATATCTTTAAAAACGCATCAAGTAAACCGAAGCCAGTAAACGCCTGAACAGTGAGATATAATTATAATCTTTCATTGAAGGTATACAATGCAGTATTTCATATCGGATTATTCATGGTACAAAGTAAATTTATAAAAACGGTGCACCTTTTTTGTTATTAGATGAGTCGTATCAACAAGTGTTTCTCATTTTCCACCATTTAACAGAGAATTCCATGTGCCTGCAATTCGTTTTAAAACGGCAGATATATTTTAATTTTACACAAATGCATCTGAGAATATTACCAAAAGCCTATAAAAGAAAAAGATTTACATTTTTCACGCCTTCAGAATTGTTTTATCTGCAAAGCTTCCTTGTAACGATGTCAGAGCTGGGGAAAACAAGGTTTCACGACGTTTCGAGCGAACAACCTCTTCTTTAAGTGACATAAGAAAAATATTCCACAAAGACAACTAAAGGACAAAAACGCATCGAAAACAAAATTATGTGTCTGTTGTCACAGAATACCAAAACTGTGAAAGACCGATTAAAATGTTTAAAACGATGAAAGAGGAAAAATCAAGAGTGAACCAACTATATAAACAATTTAGTTCTCCGTACGATAAAGACATAATTACACCCCATCTTTGATTATTGCTGTAAAATTGTCCTAATCTGACATCAACACAAAATAGACAGGTAGTATCCTCATTTTAATATATATATATATATATATATATATATATATATATATATATATATATATATATATATATATATGGAGGATACAGCAGTATTTTATAGTCTGTTTCGTTTGATTCCACTTCAAACGCGTTATTAGCCGAGATTTGGGGTCCTATAATAATAAGATTTCTATTTCAATCTATATGTCCTTAAAGATTATCTATCAGTCATGCGGACAAGTATACTGGATTTTTTTGGCAGTGTCACGACCAAGACGTTAGTGTGAATTTTCTTTCTATGCCCATTTCAAATTACTATTTATAAACAACATGTTATTTCAGGATAGGGATAAAAGGAAATTAATTACACTTAACAATGTCAGTGGATTTCAGTGATTGAATTTGTACCGGTTTGGTACAAATTCAACAGAAAACAGTCCTCCTTTTGATTTCAGGTACGAAGAGATCTCTATGTCAATCCATTGTTTGGTAGGTAGATAGTTAAGGATGTTCGCTTCCGCAAACCTAATGCTCACTGTGAAGCTCAAAACAGCGTGTACACTACATTATGACGATAACGTCACTTGTTACCAGGTGTATCTTTGCGAGATGAACTCTGGGAGAGATTGAACATAAAATGAGGTGATCGCAACTTCTATTACTTGTTAAATCATGAAAGATAAAAATGACAATATAATTTAATAATTGCAATAACAGTCCTGTAAAAGGAAATGATAAAGTCGACGATAAGTATACCAGCTTTTGTAAAATCAATACCGTAAATCGTCTGTACAAAGCTTTCTGCTGCAGAAAACTGATGTGATTTCAGTAATTGTGTCATACTAGGAAAATAAACCTTTCTTTGTGTATTTAATAAGAAAAGCATAGGATCTTCAATCTGTGCAAATTTGATGATTTTTAAGTGCTCATTCAGCTATTATATATGGACAATTGGTGCAAAGGTACTTTTTCCCATACGTTTCTATGTAATGACCCTTATATGGGATTAAATATTAAACTAAGAGTAGCACTGGTAAATGCACATAAATCAATCTTTTAAATTGATTCTGGATCGCCTGGACCCTTAGTTATACAAAAAGATAACGTTTTCAAAAAGTTAATTTCTCTAACATTTTGTAAGCGATCATCCTTAAGAAAATGGATTGACCTGTTCATATAACGATATATACACATGTACCTTGATAAATCGTGAAATCGATCGGATAGAAAAGAAAAACAATGCGCTTTTAAGAGAAACACCCTATTTTTCAATTACTTTCCTCCAGATGATCGATTCTTACAAATTAAAAGGAATCTAAAAAATGTTCATCAAAGCCTTCAGCAAAGGATCATGTTTTTACACAATTTTTTCTTTTTTTTTTTCAAATGTGCGTATAGGTCACACTAGACAGTCATATTCATTGCCGCTAGAACTGGCCAAGGAGAACTGGTATTTACAAGTTTGAACCGGCATTGGCGTGTTTAATCTAACCTAATTTTATACAAAATGGGTTGGAAGAGCATATAATAGAGACAAATTAAAATCTGAAGTTTTGTTTTTGTTCAAACTACCAGCAGTTTAAGTTCGCTTAGAAACATTTTGCCTGATAGAACGAGGATAGACTAATCCTTATCCCAGTTATTACAAATCCTGATTTTAAGACAAGATATTGATTTTTCCTATATAATTTTTGAGTTTGAACTTGAACCTAAGTCTAACATCCAAGCACAAAACCGACAGGATGAAATTTAATTAGTCAAAAGTTTGGATTTGATTAACATAACTCAACTCTGGTCTAAGTCAAGAAGCCATCTGATTGGATGAGACTAATGGTTGACAATTTGCCAAACAAAACCCTTCAGTCTAGATTGAAATAATAAGTAATAAGGCATCAAAGCAAAAGGATGTCTAGATATGTACTTCATAGTATTGTAGGTACGCGAAAAAGACGTTATATATATATATATATATATATATATATATATATATATATATATATATATATATATATATATATATATATAACACAACTTCAGTGTAGACTTCTTGATTCAAGATTTCGACCGGCAACTAATTTCAAATATGTTCACGGGGAAATTGAAATCAAAAGGAAGTGTAGATTAAGGGATAAATTAAAAGAGCTCTAAATGTACATGAATGTGAATTTGAGAATATAATGATAATATTTTCATATGCTTTTAAGAACTTTACAAAGACGTGATGTCAGGAGCAAATGTCGATGTAGTATACCTAAGTTTGAATGTTGACAATCACAGAAAACTTTGCAAATGTTACTGGAAGGAGCAAAAATCAATTTTTTTTTCTGCCATATAGAGTGGCGGCGTTAGGGATGAAATGGTATCCCATGTTCTACGGTTTTAAATTTCTTGATATTAGGTCAGTTTTTTTCCAGTCCTACTTTTTCATTTTAAAACTATAACGTAAACTAGAACTTTCTTATAAACTAAGACATAAATTCATTCTTCAAACACTGGTGAGATAAGGAACATGAATCTCTCTGCTGGAATTCATTTTAAATCATATCCAGTACAAGAAGATACCATTTACTGATTTTTAAACAGACGATCTTAGTGTATGGTGTCTATTACATTTTTTTACATTAACAATACTTCTTTGTAATGGCGAATACAATTTTTCGCATCATCTCGGTTTTCTATAGTGCTTTCAGTGCCAGAATCTCCAGATGTAGGCATTTAATCTTATTTTAAATGCATATATCTTGAATTTGCTGATAGATTAATGCTGGCTTATGTTCTTGCTCTCTGAGCTGGTTTCTACAAGGGGGAAGAGGACATCTATGTAAAACCGAGGCGAGAATCCCTAAATGTCAGAAAAGATCCTCACTCTTATCATCATCCTAGGCTGAGTAATATATTTGTGTTTCAAGAAATCAGTCACAGAAAAGGCTTGGGCAATAATTCAAGTTAAGAGCATAATTGTTCTTTAGCTGAAACAGATGTGTTACTGAGACTGTTTATCCCAATTTTTATTTTCATTTGATCTTGAGTAGAGTCATCGTCTCCATAAGAAATCATCATCGAGATTATATTTTCACTGAAGCATTTGCACAACACATTGACTGTACATTTTATTGAAAATGGTGTATCCATTTTAACGTAGCTAGAACATGTCCTTAGGGGGTTCTTTAAAATGGCTACACCTCAGGACATAAAACATGACAAATTTAACAATAGATAACGAGCTATCTATCTATCTATGTATGTATTTATTTATCTATCTATCTATCTATGTATTTATCTATCCATCTATCTATCTATCTATCTATCTATGTATTTATCTATCTATCTATCAACGTATTTATCTATCTATCTATGTATTTATCTATCTATCTATGTATCTATCTATCTATGTATTTATCTATCTATCTATCTATGTATTTATCTATCTATCTATGTATTTATCTATCTAACTATGTATGTATGTATCTATCTATCTATCTATCTATCTCACATCAAGCTTTGTTTTCTCAAAGGTATTACTCTTGAGAAGTAGTTCCAAAACCTCAAAAATAAGTCGATGTTGTTTCTTATCAAAATCTATTTTTCAAATGTCAATTACAGAAAGAAGAAAAAAAACCTGATCGGTAAATAGGATACGACAAGTTCCCCAGTTAACTGTATTTCAAAGTCTATCACATGCCACCATGGGATTCTTGAGAATGATACCTGAGTATACTGAACAATCGGTACAAATGAATAAAGTGGAGTACATTTTAAAGCGTAACACATACATATGCATACGCCAACCTGTGGTTATGCTAGTAAGTGGGTCAACACGTTAAGATTACGTCGATTCGTATTAACATTTCTTCAAAAAGATATATTACTTCAATCGGGTCACTGGGTACGAGAGGTGAAATTACAAATATTATTGTAAATATACTATTTGTAGAAACAGAAAAGGAAGGGGACATTATTCTAAAGTTTACTTTAACTCGCATTGCACCTCTGTGGCCCCTGGTTCAATCTCCACCTCCGACTATTGCAAGGATACGTGGTAGACAATCCAAGATCGTTTTTTTCCACGCGTTTTTCAGTTTCCTCCGACTCCAGGACCACGTTCCGCAAATAGTGTGTTGCATAAGTTGGCACCGACGTGAAATAAATGAATTAACTGGTTGATCAGCAACAAATCCTTGTAGATTACTGGCATTTAATGCCCTCTTCATCCATGAATGAAATATAGTTGGGACGAGAACCGTTAAACTGGAGATATGTAAGTATTAATATGATGCAGAGCTAACAACAGATTTATTCAAGTAGAGAAAGAGGATGGGGAGCTAGGAAACTTATGCTTTTTGTTTATGAGTTGGTTCAAAATATGTTCATAACAATTTGTAATATTCACATGAATATTGTTACGAAGATAGAATACCCAAAATTTCCTCGTACGTCTTAATAAATTTCTGTTGCTAGAACTATAATTATAGTTAGATTGAAAGTCATCTGGTCAGAAATTACAAGGGACTTTGGGCACGAATTGTTGTACAACAATCCAATCAGTACTACAACTACTACTACTACTAATAATAAACCTTCAATTTCAAACTCTACGTCTAAAGGATCAGATGAGATATTACAATCGATTGTTTACTGATGTAGTTTCATAATCTGAGTTTCCTCTTCCCCTTTTCTCCCCGCGTCAGACATTTGGACAGTGAGGTTGGAGCTGGAGATCAGAACGCATTAAAACTGCGGAATTTACCGAAACCAAGCGGTAGTGGAACAAGGTGGTCGCTTTAAAGAGGAGCTAGCGTAGTTAAGCGACGTTATAATGAGTTATGCCAATCAGAACTCGACAAGTAGATAATTTAGCTTTTCAATAATAACTACGAAAACATATTTCGTCTCTTTAATAGCCGACACACGGTAAAATCAAATTATTTACAAACTTAACCTCGTTCTTGACCATTTCTCGCCCGACATTTTCCCTGTCGCCATTAGGTAAAAAAGTAATGTGATTCAAAAAACCTACTTAGCGAAAAGGCCATGACAATTCCATTGCGTTTAACGTCAATGAATATGTAGACCGCGAGATTTGGTGTTGCATCACAGAGTAGAACTTATTGGTAAAACTGGATATTCGGCTCATATTTCGGCTTATTAAATTTAAAGTTAATTTTAATTGTTATGTCTGAGAAGATATATATTCTTTTTAACGATTTCACACGGGTTGGATTGGATAAAAAGTCGCCGAATTATACTAGCCCCTGTATAAAGCGACTACCAAATGCCGCTAAAGTGTGGTTTCGGCGAATTCTATGTTTTCAGTGGAGGATACGCTCTGACCTCCCGCCCCAACATAACTGTCCAAATATCGAATACGGGGTTGAAAAGGGCAGATGAAATTCGGGCACGGTATATGGCCATTTTCTTATTTAATTCCTTGAATAAGAAAATGGGCATATACCTATAGTGTTACTCTCCTCTCCTGTATCTTGGTTGAGCAAAATGGCTTCTTGTAAGTGTACGCTAGCTTTACGAGATATAATATAACACTATATTAATATGGCATTCAAGTGTTATAGACTGAAACGACATAATCACAATCTAAAAAGTATTTCGTTTTTTGCTGAAAAAGGACTTCATCTCAAAGTCAACATCAGGAGTACACGTCATGAAATTTATCTAAAGCGAAAAGATCCCTTGGCCTGATTGACGGACATATGTAAACATGAATTTGACGTAATGAAGTAAACTTTTGATTTAGCGCACCAATGATGAGTGTTTCTGTCAGTATGAGAAAAGACGACAAATTTGTACTGGAAAGCAATTCTGATTTTTGTCGTCTCTAGTAGGCAGGACACCAAAGAAAGCCATCATCATATCGTGATGGACTAGATTTGGCACACGAGAATAAGAAAGGACATTTATACTAAAAACCTTCTATCTAGGTACTCATCACTTAAAAGGAGCGGATGAACCGCGAGAGCCGTGACATTAAAGTAGAAGCAAACAAAACAAAATAATGAAGACTGACATTTTTGGAGCGGACAATATCTTTCCTAAGGATCTTTCACGACCTGTACGCTTATAGTATCCTTCGAACGGGGTGGTAACACTGCTCACCCTAAGGTATTCAGTTCCCTTCGGTCAACGGCCTTAAAAATGCACCAAAAATAGGAAATTCTTGTTCAATAGAATGTTTAGGCATCCAAATTGACCACTTTCTCAAATAAGTACTAGAGATGTATTTCAGTTGTTTCACATGTGCTTCATACATAGACCAAAACTTGAAGATAATTTGTCTTTCCTTTAGGAACACATGATATCTCCTTAAGATAGAAATAGAAAATAAACTTTTTCACTAGAAGTTTGTAGGTTTGACCTATTTTAAGAATGTTCTAATATGATGTTATTGGTTGAATGACATGGTCATTATTTGTTCAGAAATCGGCATAAGAGAAACGAGGAGGTTTTCAACCCAATGTTCGAAAATCCCAACATATTATGGACATGCCTCTTTCATGTAAGCTGTTGATGGCTTCCAGTGTCTTAAAAAATGTACCTTCATTGCTCCTAAAATGCATGTCATAACTAACCTCCTCACCATGCTCTTTCAGAAACAAAACTATACGAACCAAACGACAGAAATAACACGTAGACAAAGATAACAAATTTACAAGCAACAGCCTATTTAGTCCGATAAATCAGCCCCCTAAACTGTATTAGTATGATGTTTATTTGGGATCTGCATCTTCTGTATTCTGGCCGCATTGGCGACTATTAAGTACGCGTTAGATGTGCTAATCCCGGCGTTTTTTTGTGGGTTTTTATTAGGTTTTTTTTCTTCTTTTTTTATCGAAAAACATAATAGCAGTTTGGAAACAAATCGTACAAGCCTTAAATCTGAGTATTTTCCTATACAATGACCGCTATGAGAAATCATATCCATAATTAGAATAAGTCCACTCTGCGAAATGATTAGGGTGAAGAGGATTTACCATGGATTCGGGCACAAAATAAATGGTGGTAAGTTCAGAGTGTTGCAGGGTTTGTCCCAGTATGTGGCGATACCATACCACGTCATAGCGCATGCAGTGCAATCTGAACACCCTTTGCATTCCAACATGATTCGGTCTGTCATCATTGCTTTCCTCGCAAACTAAAAAAAAAAAAAAAACGTAGTGTAGTCTAGCTTTTCCAAGTCAATTTTTGCGAATATATTGAAAAGCTGAGATAATTCAGGGATGTTGTACTTATTACGAATAAAAATAGCTCATAACACATAATTATCGCGGAAGAATACCGCTATTAGTTCATCGCAAGCGTACTATAAGATGATGTCTGCATACGTTGGCATTTAATTTTCTCGTAGCACCTGCGAACTTCCACTCCGCATTACATTCACGACAAATGACACTATTATCAATTAATTTGGCATCTTTTCTTAGTGTAATTTCTTTCAAAAATGCTGCAAGACGAGTCATTTTTGCCATTTATATTTGGCACCAGCTTATTCAAGACTTCTTGAGTAACGTCCGCCAGGCTGGATATAACATGCAGTTCAACCAGCTTCTCGACGTTCACATCTTTCAGAAATGGGGGGGGGGGGTTGAACAACAGACATTGAGAGAGAAAAATATCTTGAAACAAAACATATTAAGACTGAAGTAGAAATTTTAGTTGAATAGTATTTATAGAAATACCGCAAAAGCCGGTTTATTGGCAATGCAACGCGGGACACGTGTCAGCAGCATCCGTACCACAATATACCGGCACACGAGAAAAACCGCACCTACTACGTGCAATAATTATGCGGAATGCATCATTTAATCATAGAGAATTGACAATGAAGAACATAAGCACTAATAATTAATTTAAATCAACGTTCCCGTGCATTAAGGCTACAATTGAGTTATCTTGACTCAGGGAACATTTAATGAAAGGCATTGCAAATAGTCATGAGTCTTAATAACACAGTCGCTGGGTCTAAGGTTATAAAATTCATTATTATATTCAAACTCAAACTCAGTCTCGGTGATTTGATGTTAGCCAATAGATATGAGACATTTGCGACGAACCTGGGTGAGCATCAGAATTGTTTAAAATTGTGGGACCTGGTGGAGAAGAAGAATTTCATATGGCTAATCATAAAATTACTCAAAGGCCTACACCATATACACAAACAACAACAATATCAACAACAGCAAAGCAACATTATTGCCTAAGAAACAAATTCCTAGGAATTTGATTGGCCAATTATCAAGAAAGAAAATGCAGTATTTTTGTTAAAATTTGTTCTTGCGGTGTATAAGAACTCCAACAAGGTATATATAACTAGATCATGTGATTAAAGTCACATGATGACTGACAATAGACAATTGGGAAAAGAATAATGATAGACAACCTCCGCTTCAAGAGTTAAGATGCGACTATCTTCTTTATGAATATATGAAATTATTTTATTCCCTATAGGCACAAGCTAGTGTATGGTTTGTCATCAGTAGAAAGTATCCCCCAAACATGGCTAGATTTTAATTAAACAATGCTTATTCGTCTGACGCTCGGCAGGATTAGTTTTTTCGGCCCAAGGGAGGTTACTGCTACAACCAACGCGGTGTGAATAGCAAGCAAAGGCAGATAAGAGATTCTCATGTGTTATTATTTCAACAAATAAGTTTATGTCAGGTTTACGAGGTAATAAATTCATTACACGTTAGTTTTCCAGTGTGCATGGATTGTTATGACCGTCTTGAACTCCATACGTCCCGAGCCTTCGGGTTTAAAACGGTAATAGCATTCCGTACACACCATTGAACTAATAGTGCAGTCGGACAAAACTAGAAAATTTAAAGGAGATCACGACCTGAAATAAAACTTAACTTTGAAATCAGATAAATATTTGGAATTGTTGTTGTTTGTTTGCACTCAAAAATCACTAGCAAATATAATGTACTGCCACAGAAGAGAGCTTTTACATCATCTTATTGACTGAGATATATATACAGACTTGGGGTGTAACTTCCGCACGTAGATGTACATCAGAAAATAGATAAGTAAATAAACAAAAAGCAGTTTCTGTGGTCTTTAATTGGAGTAAAGCTTTGAGTTTTTCATTTCGAAGCTACACATTATGCACAATTTATTCTAAGAAGTGATTATTATTCACAAATTAAAGTCCAATTTTGAGTTCATCTTCATTTCTAGAATGTATTTTCTAGGAAACTTAAAATATGCATGAAATTCCATGAACTCTGTAAAAGCCGAAGTTGCTTTTTAAATACCGAAATTAACTTTTTGCTGCAGATCTATTTTTACGAATTTTGCGCATCTCTCAGGACGGCAAAAAGTAGATACGCAGATACGTTACGGCAGTATGCACGATCATAACGTGCCGTCAAGCAGTTTTTGTATAGTGCAAAGTGTTAAGTTTGCTGCAAACCAACCTAATACAAGTATGTCTGGGAATGGCCTGTTTATTCATTTTTTTAAAACACAGTTACCCACACCTTCACAGATAATTACGCTATCAACTGTAGTGCACCGTATGTATGCTATTACATGATTGTTTTAACAACAAATAATCACTGACTCTGCCGTTATCTCTCTGTAATTAAAAACTCTATGTACGAACAGTACGGCTGCACAGATTTAGACAAATATTTAGCAAAAGAAAAAGCAAGAAAGAATTTTTTCATACCTAAAAATGTAAATGTATAGATACATTCACATACCTCCATTGAGTTCTCAAAAAGGCCAATTATCCAATCAGAGTTTTATTTGAAAGAAAGTAGGCGGAACATAATCAGTTAAAAATAATACGTTACTCCAGTTTACCAGATTTAATGGTGACATTTATCTAATTGTATTAAGATTCATTTTTTAGATGATCAGCTCTTATCTATGGGTGTATTTCCTTTGTGTCTAGAATTCTTTCTTTTATGGCTTTGCTAACGTTAGGCTTTTCATCATCTTCAGGAACTCGTATTTCAGCTGCAGCAGGGTCTATTTATTTATTTGTTTCTGCATCAGAGTATTCTATCACTTTTTAACGTCATATTTCATCTCATAACTTTGCTATTTCTTCATATTGTTCGTTGGAATGCAGTCAAATTTTACAGCTAACAAAAGTCCTTGAATATCTGCAATTTCAGCAATTCGATACAGATTCAAAGCTGACTTTAGCAGACATATCCTGTAAGTGTCAGAAAAAAGAGAAGAAAAAAAAAAAAGATCGAGACAAAATACCCATTGCAACAGGTCAGATTGTTGAACAAAGGTTCGCATTTACTTTTAATTGTTTCTTGTTCCTCAAAGTTAATAAAGATAGCATTGATATAGAACGAGTAGGGAATGATAAAAAAATGTTCTATTTAATCTAGAACTCGATACAAGAAGTAATGGACATATGGACAAAAATCTTGCAGTGATATGGTCTCACTCTTAATATGCATGAAGCCATCCGTCTCCTCCCACCTCCAAAACGCTACTCATCCATCTATCCGTTAGACTATCCACTTGTCGTCATTTGACATTCTCTGAGAGGGGGGGGGGGGTAGACATGTAGATAGGTAAAATTTCTATCTTTTAAGAAACGAATCAAGCAAACATAAATCAGTAAACAAATGAACAGTGAGATATAATTATAACCCTTCATCGAAGTTATATGATGGAGTATTTGATATCGGATTATTCATGGTGTAAAGTAAATTTATTTTGTCTCTTTTGGTTTACTTTAATTTTGTTACTCGCAGGTGATGTTAAATTGAATCTAGTTTCGTCACACTCCGATACATCAGATACAAACAGTCTAAATACATTTTTCTCGTCAAGAACGAATGGCGCACTTTCCTTCTTCACTTAAACATTTGATCTGTTTGAAACAAGCTTGAATATCTTGCTTAGAATTCCGATGAATTTGATTTAATTGCCCTAATGGAGACTCATCTTGATAACTCTATTGACAGTGATGATATTAAATTAGATGGGTACCACAAGCTCATCAGATGTGATAGATGTAGTCATGGGAGTGGAGTTATGGTCTATATATCAGACCATCTAGTATTCAAACATGTTACAGAAATACCCGTGCAAACTATTGAAATACCTTGGATTCAAATTTATGTAAAGAATAGATGATGTTTACTAGCAGTTTTATATTGCTCTCAATCGGAATGAGATTCTTTCTGGATTTCTTCAACGTTTGCATAGAACGAGCCCTCAGTATTTCTGAAAACTTAATCATTCTTGGTGACCTAAATGAGGACTTGCTAAATTCCAACCTGAAAAACCTCAATGATATTATGGTAGTAAACGATTTAAAACATTTGATAAACGATCCGTAAAGAGTATCCACTCACTCAGCATCGTTGCTCGACCCTGTTATTTTATCACCTAATATAGAAATTCTTAATTCGGGAGTAATTTCTATTGACATGTCAATAGGTGACCACGGGACAACTTATTTAATAACCAGACTATATCACAACTCAAATTCATGTTTTGGACGGAAGGTGTGGCTTTATAAATATGCGTTTAGAAGCTTGATACTTTAGTAACACTTTTTGATTCGATACATAATTTTAGTCTCTGCTCCGATATCAGCGATGCAACAAATCTATTTACATACACCTTATTAGATATGGCGGACAGATGCATCCCTACGAGGCTAGAAACGTTTCGACCTTGCAATAAAGCTTGGTATGATAGTGTCCTAAGAACAAACTCAAGAAAAAGATATCGATTGAGAAAGAAAGCGATCAGAACAAATAACCATAGAGACTGAGCTAACTATAAACAATTTCGAAATAACGTAAACAATAAAAACAAATTGGGTCCTATAATAATAATAATAATAATAAAAAGTTTTCTATTTCAATCTAAATGTTTTTAAAGATTATCTGTCAGACATGCAGACAAGTATACTGGATTTTGGCAGTGTCACTACCAAGCCACTAGAGTAAATTTGCCTTCTATTGCTATTTCAAATTACTATTTATAAACAACATGTTATTTCAAGATAGGGATTAAAGAAATTAATTACACTTAACGATCTGAGTGGATTTCAGTTATTGAATGTGTACCTGTTTGATAGAAATAAAACAACTCATCATTTTAATTTCAGATACGAAGAGATCTATGTCAATCCATTGTTTCACAGGTAGATAGTTAAGGATTTTTGCTTCCGTAAACCCAACGCTCAATGCGATGCTGGAAACAGCGTGAACGTTACATTCTGACGATAACGTCACTTGTTACCAACTGTATCTTTGCGATATCAACTCTGGGGGAGATTTAACGTAAATTGAGGTGATCACAGCTTGTCACTTGTTAAATCATGAAAGATAAAAATGTTTATACAATTGAATAACTGCAATAACAGTCCTGCAAAAGAAAATTATGAAGTCGACGATAAGTATACCAAATGTTGGAAAATCATTACCATAAATTGGCCGTGCAGGCTTTCTATTGCGGAATACCTATGCGACTTCCATATTTGTGTCACACTGGCAAAATACAATCACTGACCAATACACCCCTTTCTTTGTGTTTTTAAAAAGAGGAGCATAGAATCTTCAATCAAATTTAATGAAATTTAAAGTAGTCACTCCCATACGTTTCTATGTAATGACCCTTATTATGTAAAAATATTAAACTAAGAGTAGCACTGGTAATGCACACCAACCTGTACTTTTATAGTGATTATGGACCCTTAACTATAAAAAAATACAAAATGTTCAAAAAGTTAAATTCTTGAACATTTTTTATGCGATCATCCTTAAAATGGATTGATCCTGTTGACACAGATACCTTGATAAATCGGGCAATCGATCTGAAAGAAAAGAAACATTTGCGTGTTTAATGGACATTAATATTTATACAAAAGGGGGTAGAAGAACTTAGAATAGAAACAAATTAAGATCTTAAGTTTTTTCTTTGTTCAAAGTACCAGCAGTTAAAGTTCGCTTAGCAGTTTTTTGCCTGATAGAGCGAAGATAGATTAATCCATATTCCAGTTATTACAAATTCTCATATGAAGACAAGATATTCATTTTCTCCATATAAAACCTAAGTCTAAAATCCAAAAACAAAACCAACTGGATGAAATTTAGTCAACGTTTTATTTGACTAACATAAATCGACTCTGGTCTTACGCGAAGAAGCCATCTGATTGGATGAGACTAATGGTTGACTTAAATTTGCCCATGCAAAACCCTTCAATCTTGATTGAAATAATAAGGCATCTAAGTGAAACGATATCCAGATATCTGTCTGTATCTCGTAGAAATGGTATGTAATTAGTAATTCGTAATAGTGTAGGTTCGTAAAGCTTTTCAGAAAAATTTTCCGTTTTGAAAAAACTGAAATATTTTAAAATCATCGGTATTTAGTACACCAATATAATCTAGCAGGTAAGACAGTTATAATTCGTTCTAAGCAGGAATCGAACCCATGCCGCGATTAACGGCCATTATTGCCTAGCTCTCATGCACCAGCGCCCAAACCCCCACGGCCATGCGCTAAACCCCATAAAAGAATGAAATAAGGTCGAAGGTAAGGACTTGAGGTACATGAGAAATCACTCGCTAGGCAAGCAGAATTTAACACTCAGCTATATGTACAAACCCACTGGATTTATATAGAGAAATGCAAGGTATATACATTAAATTATAATTATGAATTTACACCTATATACCAAACAAAGAGGAAATCGCCTATCCATGGAGCTCACGATATATATATATATATATATATATATATATATATATATATATATATATATATATATATATATATATATATAAGAACATTCCTGTAGACGTTTAGATTCAAGATTTAGATCGACAGCTAATTTCACCTATGTTCACGAGGAAATAGAAAGCAAAGAAAAGTGTAGATTAAAGGATACAATGAACGAGCTTTAAATGTACATCGATAAGAATTTGAGAATAAAATGACGATATTTTCATATGCTGTTAAGAACTTTACCAAGACATGATGTCAGGAGCAAATGTCGATGTAGTGTACCTAAATTTAAACGTTAAGAATCACAGAAAAATTTTCAGATTTTACTGGAGGGAGTATATATCAATTAATCTTTGTTTCTATCATATATAATAGCGGCGTTAGGGATGAAATGGTATTCCATGTTCCATGGTTGGAAATTTCTTGATATTAGGTAGGTTTGTTTTCAGCCCCACATTTTTATTTTAAAACCATAACGTAACGTAGAATTTTTTAAAAATTAAGACATAAATTCATTCTTCGAACACTGGTGAGATAAGGAACTTGAATTTCTCTCCTGGAATTCATTTTTAGTCAAATCCAGTACAAGATGATACCATTTACTGATTTTTAAACAAAAGATCCTAGTGTTATGGTGTCTATTACATTAATTTGCATTAACAACACTTCTATGTGACGCCGAAGACAAATTTACGCATTATCTCGGTTTTCTATAGTCCTTTTAGTGCCAGAATCTCCATTGCGTAAACTGCTCTTAACTACAAGGACGTTGTCAGATGTAGTCTGTTCATCTAAGTTTTGATACATACATCTTGAATTTGCTGAATTAGTTAATGGTAGTTAATGTTGTTTTTTTTTTTTTAAATTTCCTCTTTAATGTTTTTTTTTATATATTTCTTCTCTATCTCTCTCAAGTCTGAGCTGGTCTCGGCAAGGAGGAAGAGGACATCGATGCAAAACCGAGGTAAAAATCCCTAAATGTTATAAAAAGACCCTCACGCTGATCATTATCCTAGGATGAGTGATATATTTGAGTTTCAAGGAATCAGCCATAGAAAAGGCTTGGACAATAACTCAAGTTAAGAGCATAATTGTTCTCTAGCTGAAACAGATGTGTTACTGGGACTGTTTATCTCAATTTGTATTTTCATTTGGTCATGTAGGCTCATCGTTGCCATAAGATATCATCGTCGAGATTGCACTTTCATTGAAGTACTTGCACAACACATTGACTTACATTGTGTTGAAAAACGGTGTACCCATTTTAACGTAACTTGAATGTGTCCTTACAGGGTTCTATAAATTGGCTACACCTCATGACATAAAACATGACAAACTTAACAATAGATAACGAGTTATCTATCTATCTATGTATTTATCTATCTATCTATGTAATTATCTATCTATCTTACATCAAGCTTTGTTTTCTCAAAGATATCACTCTTGAGAAGTAGTTCCAAAACCTCAAAAATAAGTCGATGGGGTTTCTTATCAAAATCTCTTTTTCAAATGTCAATCACAGAAAGAAAACCTGATCGGTAAATAGGATACGACAAGTTCCCCAGTTAACTGTATTTCAAAGTCTATCACATGCCACCACGTGATTCTTGAGAATGATACCTGCGTATACCGAACAATCGGTACAAATTAAATAAAGTGAAATAGTTTTTATAGCGTAAGACGTATATAAGCATACTCCAACCTGTGGTTATTGCTAGTAAATGGATCGACAGGTTAAGATTACGTCGCTAAATATAAAATGTTCTTCTGAAGGATATATTCCTATAATCGGGTCACTAGATAAGTTGGCAACCAACGTGAAATAAATAAATTAATTTAAGGCCTTCTTCATCCATGAATGAAATATAGTTGGGAGGAGAACCGGCAAACTGGAAATCTTTAAGTATCAAAGGAGTGCAGAGCTAACGACAGATTTGTTCAAGCAGAGACAGACGTACATGCAATGAACCGTTTTGGGTTAGTTCTATATATGTTCTTATCAATTTGTAATATTCACAGGAATATTCATGAGAAGATAAAATACCTAATATTTTATTGCATGTCTCAGTAAATTTGTTTGCTTTAACTGTAATTATGGTTCGAATGAAAGTCATCTGGTCATTACAAGGAGCATTGGGCACAAATTCTTGTAAAAAAAAATCCAATAAGTACTACTACTAACAATAAACCTTCAATTTCAGACTCTATGTTTAAAGGTTCAAGTGAGATATTACAATCGATTGTTTCATGGTGCCATTTCATGATCCGAGTTTTCCTCCCTGTATCAGACATTTGGACAGTCGAGTTGGATATCAGGGTGCATACAAAATGTGCAATTCGTCAAAACTAAGCTGTAGTGGCACAGGATGGTCGCTTTAAAGATGGGCTAACCTAATTAAGCGACGTTATATTGAGTTACCCAGGCCAGAACTCGACAAGTAGATAATTTAGCTTTTCAAAAATAACAATGAAAACGTATTTCGTCTCTTTAATAGCCGAGACACGAGTAAAATCAATGTTTGCAAACCTGACATCGTTCTTGACCATTTCTCACATTACTTCACCACGTACTCCAAAATAGGCTACTTTTTCATTTGCAGCTTCTGAACTCTGGCCGCATTGTGCTTATAAGCGCGTTTTTTTTCTTTTTTTTCTTCTTCTTCTATTTTTATTGAAAACCATAACACCACTTTAGAAACAAATTGTGCAAACCTTAAATCGGAGCATTTTCCAATACAATGATTGCTATGTGAGATCGTATCCATAATTTGAATAAATCTACCCAACGAAATGATTAGGGTTTACGATGATTAACCTTGGATTCCGGCACAATATAAATGGCGATAATCTCAGAGTGTTGCAGGGTTTGTCCCAGTATGTGGTGAGACTATTAACACGTCATAGAGCGTGCTGTGCAATCGGAATACTACTTGCATTCCAAAATGGATGCGATCTGTCAGAATTGTTTTTCTCGCAAACTATTAAAAAAAAAAAAACGTTGTGTAGTCCGGCAAAGCCTAGCTATTCAAAGTGATTAATTTGAGAATAGAATGAAAAGCTGACGTTATTCAGGTATTTTGTGCTTATTAATAATAAAAAATAGATCATGACACATAATTATTGCGGAAAAATGCCGGTAATAGCTCATCGTGAGCGTCCATAGGATGAGATGATGTCGGCATACGTGGGCACTAAATTTCGTCGTCGCACCTGCGAACTTCAACTCAGCATTACATTCCCGACAAATGGCACGGTTATTGATTAATATTACATCTTTCTTGGTGGAATTTCTTTCAAAAATACTGCAATACGCGTAACTTTCGCCATTTTTATTTGGAACCAGCTTATTCCAGACTTCTTGGTCAACGTTTGCAAGGCTGGATATAACGTGCTGTTCAACCATTTTCTCGACGACGCAACCTTTTGAAATTAGTTTTCTTTTAAAACAACAGACATTGAGAGAGACAAAAACTTAAAACGAAACAAATTAAGACTGAACTAGAAATTTTAGTTGTATAGTATTTATAGAAATACTGCAATGTACCGTGGGACACGTACCTGCAGGAACCGTACCACAATATACCGGCACACGAGTAAAACCGCACCCATTATATATATATATATATATATATATATATATATATATATATATATATATATATATATATATATATATATATTGGAGTTACAATCATCCCTAAGCAGATTGGAATTCCGATGTATACCATAACGATTAGCATGACGGAGCAGACTGGAATTCTAATTTTTGTATCACGTGTTTGTTTTTCTTGAATAGCACACATCATGAAACTTGAATATTGGTTTTAAATAAATGTATGTCTTCGTTAGTCACCACACGAAATGAAGTTGAAGAACAGTATATAATGCTCTTTGACCAAATTGTCTCTACTTTGAAATTTCGGGTACACCAATATTTGAGCTTAGAACCAACATCATATTTTTGAGCCTTTTGTTACCTTAAATTAGATAAGCAGTCAAGAAATATATAAAGAATTTAGATCCACCAGCGTCACATGTTTAACGTTTTAGAAAAGGACATAATTTCACCGTTTGAGGGATGTAGTTTGAGAGAGTTTAAACACAAAATATAAAGTAATACACTGGTGTTAGTGACTTTATTCATCAAAGGTCATGAAACTTTTAGACGCATCATCAAGACCTCACTATAGCATATATGCTAAAAATCGCGAGGAAAATAAATGTTTAATCATGACAAAGTGTAATTTAACATTTTACCGAGTTTGAACTGCAGTAAAATGCTAAAAATGAAAACGTCCGCAAAAAATTACATCGGAAAAATGTGTATTAATGAAGTAATGTGAAATAATACTTTGCGTTATCTTCAGATATAATTATAATTATCTGATTTACTTAGAATATCCACCCACTAAAAATAAGAATATATACTCAGTGTTGGTGCTTTTTCTTGCGTAAGTCTTGAACTTTTAAGAAATTACAGGAATATATTCAGTGCCCTTGACAACTCTGTGTAGAGTCATGCTGGTTGATAGCTTTATATCTTTGCGATAGGAGAAAATTATATTTGTAGTATGATCTAATTAACGCTCAGTAAGCAGATCAGATAAAGTCAAAGATGTATTGAGAAAATCGCGTTGTTGACGACTAGATAGAAAGCAAGGGGAAGGGAACAGATTATACCTGGCTTGAAAATAACTTGAAGGAAACTTGAAAATAACTTGAAGATCACTTGATAATAACTTGAATAACTGTTTAGAAAAACTTTAATTTCGTTGCACAAGAAACGGAAGATGACGAAAGTTAAACTGAAAAGGTATCTCAACAACAGTTTAAAATTCATATAGAGTTGAACGTGGAAAAAATCCACATAGAGTTGAACGTGGAAATATCCATTGAGAGTTGAACGTGGAAAAAATCCACATAGAGTTGAACGTGGAAAAATTCACATAGAGTTGAACGTGGAAAAATTCACATAGAGTTGAACGTGAAAAAATTCACAAGAATTTAAGAAAGGCAAAGCAGAAATATTCAAAATTATTATGATATACGGAGAGAACTGAAAGCAAAGTGTCACGCAAGCATGATTGACATGCCGTTGCCTTGATAGGCAACAACATTTATTACTTTATAGCTGCCGTTGTTGCTGCTATAGGAGTAAAATCAGTGACGGTGAAGCCTACCAGAAATGCTGTAGTATAGTTATGCAAGCACGAGTAAATTTAATTAAACATATATTGATAAATCGCAAGCGAAAAGAGCAACATAATTAACACTGTTTACCATGCATCATTAAATTCAACTCTCACAGTAGGTTACTGTATGTTTTTGAAGAAGATACTTAATTTTAAAATAGATTCTCCAACTAACATGGGTATAGAAAAAGTACTAAAAATGGCATTTCCAGTTTCTATGAGTCGGTTTACAATTGATTATATAATCCACAAGGGATACTACAATAGAAGCCTACTTACATTACTGTGGAAGGACAGTCTAAGAAAGAAACATGTTTTTTTAAAAATAAAATTGAGAACAGAGAATATATATATATATATATATATATATATATATATATATATATATATATATATATATATATATATATATACCAGTAAGAATGAAACAAATACAATATCAATACCTGATGATTTCTATAATCTTTAAATGTACATGAAATAAGTCAAAGAAGTAATGACTACTAATAGTGACAATGAATAAAGCATAGATATTGAATGCCAGAAACATAACTCTGAGGCTTTATTAACTAAATTAAACGTAGATTTGGGAGTAAAAACTCCCGCAATTGTTGATATTAATAAAAGGTTGAATGAATGTGATAAAAAAAATTGATACATTCGATGAACAACTGCATAGAAATACATTGTTATTTGATTTAGTATTATATCAGAATTTCTTTTTCTTGTTGTAACAAGAAAAGAACCATATTGTTATTCTACCAGGGGTTCTGATAGTCGAGAATTATATGGCCTCTAAAATCTGTTCTCTCTTTTCACATCACTACAAGCAGTATCTACTACTTATGCATTTGACTATGATCCATCATATTTTGCTGCATACGTCAGAAAATATACAGATTGGAGTGATATAGAAAACTATGCTATTAGAATAAATAAGTCAGGTTTATATTCATTTTGTTAAAACTTAAAAACTGCGATATTTTATATAAGGGTTTGAATTTTATATTGCATTATTGATAAATATTAAAAGGCATTGTTACAAACTAAAACAAATAATGAAGTTTAAAATATAAAACAATATTATACAATGAAAGAATCGAAAACATATTTTTTCAAAGAAAACAATTTGGTATTGGAGAAAGTATAAATATTTTCTATCATTAAGTGGCAGGAGCTGCAGTAATAATCTGAGGAGCAATTGCTAATTTTTCATCATTTACAGGAAGTAATCAACGGTTCAAGTTATTCAGTTCTAATGGAGCTGATGAGAAAAGAATAACACATGATAGAATTTTAAATTAATCAAGAGGAAACAATACAATAATTATACTATAAAACCATTATAATTTGACTGGTCCAAGTTTATTTTCTTGTTCTTTTAACTAACTAATGCCATACCTTCATCTATGTTGGTGCCTCTTGCAAATGAAATATCTTATTGAAATTTAAATATTTCTGCTCATTAGAACAAACTTTTACATTGTTCTCTTTCTTAGGTTTTCCATCTGAGTTATTGATTAACTACTTCGATATCACTTGCTACTGATAGTGACAATTTTAGTTTTAGCGCATAAACTAATATGTGAAATGTTCAATTTATCAGCAGCTACAGTAGCGGCTGACATAATATATTCGTTTGCGTCATTTCTATCTAAAATTACGTAAAAGTATGACATCACGGAGTATTGTATTTATATCACGGCATACACCAAATGTACTGCTTAATGATAAAAATAATGACAGTTGTTTGTCACGAGTAGTAAGAAGCTGTCTATTTGTAAATCCTTTATTACGAACCATATCTAGTCTGTCATTTGCTGCCCTAAAATGGTTTTCTGGTACATTTTCATCATCAGCCAGAAGCATGGAACCAGCAACACCGGGATAAGAAGCGGGAAGCAATTCTTCACCTGCTTAAATCGTTTAATAACCTCAGTACCATCACCACTGTCTTTAAACTATCGCATATTGGTTGCACAACTATTTGCATAATCATTTTAATATGATACGAATCCTATTATGGTATTAGCTTCTAGCAGATATAAAGAAAAGTGCTTGATTACATTATAATCTATCTGATATAGGGCGCTATGAGAGAGACTATTAACTAATGATATTGCATCATTTGCTGTAGGAGTTGCATCTGTTTGTAATCTACCACGGATTTCAATGAATCCCTTGTGTGCTAGCGGATAGATATATCCATTCATTGTTTATATGATGCGCTGGTCATCCATATTCACATTATTACTGTATATGCAGATATTCAACAATTAAAATTTTCTAATTGATTCATCAACTGGATTGTCTTCAAACATATTCAGAATTGGAGATACGACCTGTGACATCGCATATATATAATATAATATAATATAATATAATATAATATAATATAATATAATATAATATAATATAATATAATATAATATAATATAATATAATATAATTATGTAATATTTATAATTGTTTCATTCCTCATCCATACATCAATATATTTAAAAGTGTTATAGATTGTGGGTTTATTTGTTCCTTCCCACTGTCATACATCAAAATTACTACAACGCATTAAACCAGAAAGTATTTCTTCTGATTGTTTGGATATTATTTTCTGTGAAGCATCATCCAACACATTTTTAACTCAGTATTACCATTTGATAATTCTTTTATTGTTTCTTTTATTTCTGGGGTTGATTATTTTTTTGTTGCTTTTTCAATTATTGTTTAACAGCTTTTTCACCAAGTTTGTATGTTTGAGTTTCAATGGCACCAGCTCTACTGTCTAATGCTTTTGAACTTATCTTAGATGCTAATGGTTTTATTGAATCTTTTCCCATTGTTGGTAATTTACTTGTTACAAGTTGAGTTCCCTTTGAGAAAAACACTTTTGAAGGTATCAAATACATTATTGAACCAACAATAATTTTTCTTTTTTGATAACGAGTATTTCTTACTAGTATGTGTATATATATATATATATATATATATATATATATATATATATATATATATATATATATATATATATATATATACATATATACATACAAACATATCATATTGTATTTCATTTATTGACAAGTAATATGAAACTCTCTCATTATTTAGATCTACCCAGTCCAATATTTTCATCAGATAACCCTGTATATAACTCTTCTTAATCCGAAATGCTTAAATTAAATAATTTTGTTAGTTTTGATAATGTGTTATTATCATAAACTTTAATATCATCTTCCATAACACTGGTCATAATGTTTATCTTGCATAATTTGTGGTATTATTGTTTGTAATTTACCATAACCTAGTTGTAAAAATTAGATGGCTTTGTTGTTTTTTCATCTAAATTTCTTATTAGTTTACTTTGTTTTTATCTATATTTTCCTCTAGTTTTCATATTTTTTCTTTAATTGGTTGTGCAAAAGGCTTTGCTACCATTTCCTGGAATTGCTGTTTACCTCATTTTCCATCGAATAGCCGCTGTTGTAAAATCCCTTTTTCTAACCATTTATCAATAATTTGCTTTCATTTTTTCATATTTTCAACGTTTTTAAATCTACCAATGTATACTATTAAGTTATATAATATTAGATTCTCTTGCACATTATTTTACTAATGCAAAATATTTATTTAATTATTTTTACATTATCTCATATGATTTCATATTATTTTTCGTCACAGCTAATTACAATCTTATTTTACAGTTTTCATTATTTTACATTTTCAAGATAATTTAAGATAATGCCTGATAATTAAACATTGTTTCCAGAATAAAAATAGTCAAAACCACATTGGTATTTTTCAGGTGGATAAGACGCTGATTTACCATATGCAGAGAAACTGAATGGCTTTTTGTTGCCTCAAAATATAATTTCATAAAACATTGTTTATCCACATCACCAGAGCAATGGTCATCACCAATTTATCTTATGTCTTTATTATCAAGTCCGTTCAATAAAAGAAAACATTTTGTATTTCGTCGAATGTATTTTGGTATGTCATAATATGACTGAAATATATATAGACAATTATAGTTTTTGCTTCTACTTCACGAAAAATACTCTTAAATTTTGTTCATGTCTTTATGGTCAATTTTAATATCATCAGAGACAATTATTTTGTGTGCATCTTCATCCATTTCCTCAATTTGGAAAAAAATCTTCTGGATCAAGTACAGATAGGATTACTTCTTCACCTGTTGTTTCTTTTATTTGATTAAATAGTTTTTCCAACATTTCATATATATATATATATATATATATATATATATATATATATATATATATATATATATATATATATATATATAAAAATTATACAGGTTTTTCTTCCTGGCATCCATTTAGTTTGCAACGTTTAATATATCTCTGTAATGATTCTATATAATCTATATCATTTATTTGTGGACTGATATTCTTAAATTTCATCAAAAATATGTTTCATTGTATATTTAACATCATAATTATAATTTGACTTTACATATGTAAGTAATTGTTTTATATACCTATGATTATATTTAAATTTTGACATCCAACCCTAAACTGCTATTAATTCCAGATGTTTAACGGGTGTGACCGATATTATATTTAAAATATAGGTACAGCCGGTATTACACTCAAACTATCACAACCTCGGATAAGTGATGATAATAAAAAAGAACTCCCTACTTTGTATCACCATATAACAAATTTTTATTTTCTGTAAAATGAACGTAATCTTGTTAAATAATCGTGTAATTCCTCCGTGGTATCTACTGTGTCAATCATTTATATTATTATGTTGTATTAAAATTGAAATCCATATTTGGGTTAAATTCATGTTAGCCAAATATGGATAAATTCATGTTAGAAAAATCAGCACCGTCGGTATCAAAATCGACACAAACCGCAATCATTTTGAGTTCATGAAAATGACCACACCGTATTTTAGTTGATCTTACAAAATAAAACATCCACATTATTAGAAAGATCATCACAAGACATAATGTCTGTTCCATTGTAATTCTATGATAATAACTTAATAGCATCGGGAATGTTTCCATCAGTGTTTACTACAATATTAATTATTAAGGGTGTTCCATCTGGACAGCCACTGAAATTTTGAGAACCAAGTTTAACTGTTTTTATATTTTTGCTGTATTTAGATTTCCTTAATGTTAGCAAAATTATAGGTTTTAAATTATACACATAGGGTATTCTCTGTGCATAAGGTACTCTCTGATGTGCTGGTTTTTGCAAATAAAAATATACCGAATTTGGATCATGATAATACTTGTTTTAACATCATCTAATTTACAACATTTTATTTTCACATTAACCATATGTTTACCTTCAATTTGTCTAAAGGAAGCATGAATCGCCAATAATTTATCTATTTCTTACTAACATGTATATATGTTATATTAAATTTACTGACATGTAATATGAAACATTATTTAGATCTATCTCTACATTGTCTTGTGATGTTATCCGAGATGCTATTTGGTACATTTTATTTACTGGCAACATTAATTCATTTGACCGTACATTTAATAAAGTACCAGGAGAGCTATTGGGTGTGAAACTAAATAAAACATCTGAGCTTGTACCATTAATATAACTCCCGGTCACCAAACTACAATGAATCAACAGTGATTTAATATCAGTTATATTTACAGTTCAATCTTAGGAGGTGACACGTGTTGCACATAAATCCAATCGAAAAAGATTGGACTTTTTTTGGCAGGAAGTTAAGCAGTACATAATTTTTTACTCGTGTCTATTAATGTGTGTGTGTGTGTGTGTATGAGAGCGACATACATACAGAGATACAGAGTCGGAGTAATGCTATATGAATGGCCCTAGCTAGAAAAAATTGGCGTTGACGGCCCTTCTGGAGCATATCTTAATCATTTTGCCAGTGTTCAGCTGCCACATTCTGAATGTCTTAAACTGAAAGTTTGTCCGTACCGGGCAACATAGTCAACCATAGTTGCTGTATTATTTCGAATCAAACTATAAATGAATAGACTGATTGCCAGTCTCAACTCTGGTACCAATTATGTTTGTTTCCGAGTATGCTGCTCCTTTAAGAAAAGACTAGATGTTCAAGGATTCTGTGTATGTATGTGTGTGTGTGCCCATGTGTACATGAATATATATAAATTCTTATCATGAATGGATTCCCAATTAATGCACAAGAAAAGTATTTTTTAACATTTTCAGACCTGAAAATTTGTTGGTTTCCTTGTTTCATAATTTAATCGAATATTATACAAGCGGTGTACTTGTATTCAAGGATTTGTTCTGTGCTCACATGCTTAAACGAGGACAAATGTTACCATGTCAATTTGAAATTCAACACAATTTGACAAAATTTTTCTTTTAAAGTGCAAGATTTTTGCAATATGGACTAGATACTACTAATAGAAAAACCGCTATATTGTATATACAGATATTCTCAATTGATCAAAATTAATTTCCTAATCATTTAATATAACAATAAATAAATTAATATAATGTTAAGAAAATAGGGGAAATAAATTTATAAATACGGAAAGAATTTGTCCCAAAGCGAAATCTAGCGTTATTTGATGATTATATTGACCACTGAATACATATAAACGTTAGGGATAAAGGCCTAGATGAACTTTAGGGATAAAAGGCCCTGTATTGGTTTGAAAATGAGATAATGATGACTTCTAATTGGTTAAGTCACAGTAATGACGTCGATACAATAACTGAGGAATGAGGGGGAGTATATACTAGAACAAATACAGTTGTAATCATCTGTCTACTGTTTTGTTTCTATTTTACATCCCTTCATTCTGGAGAAACATATGATATAAAAAAAGAAAATGGTGTCTGTCCACTTATCATTTTGGCAATGAATATATAAAATTTGATATCCTATGTTTGTGCAGTAACAAAAATCTGTTATATATCATGCACAAGTGCCTCGTGTGGCGCATGCTTTAGAGCTAAATATACTCTCTCTCTCTCTCTCTCTCTCTCTCTCTCTCTCTCTCTCTCTCTCTCTCATAAAACTGATATAAAAATGTCAATTTTGTGATCATTCATCAATATAAAGAATAATTTTATCAAAATATTAATAAAATACAGTATAATGTACGCTTCCCATAGCCGAGACAAACACAAAACCGCTTTGGTAGCTGATGTACTGAACATTTAGTTTTCATTCTTAATTATGCACTGAAGCAACATCTGGCTATTACTAATGTCCAAAAGGTATGCATGGCTTTTGTGTAATTATTTATGATTAAGAAATACATAAATTGTTATTTTGTGGCGATTCAGGCAGTATTTTGAAACGCAAGTCAGTGCTAAACAGAAACATAAGCAAAACTTTTTAAATGAAAACTAAAATAGGTGTTAGCGGTAATCAACCGTACTTAATGTACTTATACACATCAATTAAACAATGCTGCAAACAAAAAGTCAGATTTATACATAATATCGTCAACTATTAAACATATTGCGTGCAAATGAAGAGCTTTGGATGTATCTTTTTTGGCAGTCAGCTTCTTATGGGCTTATTAACCATAATGTCTATAATCCACGAAAATAGGTGCTACAACCGAGGAGAAAATTATTGCATTTTAATAGTCGCTTTTCCTTATGAACAACGTTCCTGGATAAGACTTAAATATATATTTAAGGAAGAGAGAGAGAGAGGTCCCTCTTTTATCAGTATGTGTTTTATCTGAATCTGGATGGAGGCCAAATCAGCCCTCATCGAACTTTTTCCTTTATTAAGCGATTGTTAAAGGTTCTATTTAAATGTTGTTTTGTTACAGTATCACTTATGTTGTCAGGTTCTGATAAACTTACAACATGCTGAATGTTGTATTGAGGTTCCAACTTTATTAAAACATCTGAAAATCAAAATAAAACAATTATAAAAGTTATAAAAGTTGTGGCTCAATTTCACTACATAAGAAGTCATACTTTATAGTCTGTTTGTGTGTGTGTGTGTGTGTGGGGGGGGGGGTTGGATGAGTATTAATGTTGATATTATAATAATTAAATTTATTGTGCAAATATAATCAAAGTTTATTGTTATTTTGTTAGGTTGCAAATAATAAAAAATGTGCCGCATATTTAACTGATTTATTAATTTTTGTTCTGTGATCTGGGTTTAAATTAATCTCTTTTTTAATTTCATAATCAAACAACTTGTTTTTATATGATATTTCTTGTCTGCTATCTGCTTATTTGTGTGGACATAACAAGCAAATTTGTTCAGAACACCTTCATGTAATAATTTATATCCATGATGATTACCACATTTCAAACAAATATACGCATCATCAGTATCTAATATGATATTTTTTCACGACTGTCGTGTTCTTTTATATTATCTTCTTCTATGTGCATATATCTATCTATTTTGAACAATTAATCATCATAATTTATACCCAGATTATATTAATAATTCTTTCTATATTATTATGAATTCGTTTAATATAATTTAATTTTCATTATATACGTTACTATTATATAACTAATATCAATCTGTTCTAAATTTATTAAATTAAAAATTTCATCTGGCAATCTCCTTATATTGTTTGATGCTAAAGAGAAAAAGTTTAAATTAACTAACTGTCCAATTTTTGTGGCATTTTGTTTATAAATTACAAGCAAAATATGAATATATTAACTGTTTTAAATTACAAATTGCATGAAATATTACTTTTATTTTATTACAATCTAATCTAATTCTATTAATTTTTCGAAAATTTATAATGGTGTTATTGTTCTTATCTTATTATTTGAAAAACTTAAGTTTGGTAATTTTCTCAGTAATTTAATTTCCCCTGGTATATTTTTAAATTCTTCTCCATAACAATCTAAATTGGTTGCATTATGCATTTTGTTTATATTTATTGTTATATTTAATTTTACTTTTAGCTTTGTCAATGTTATCTGGTTTTGTTTGTTCAATTACACTATTATACTTTTTTCTTCTTAAACACGTCAAAGTTTTCTATATATCATCATGATTATTCCATAAATAATGTATAATATTATTTTTAACTTTTACATTCAGATGACTACTTATAAGCACATGATATGTTGCTTTTAGGTTAATTAAATTTAATGTTGCCGTATGAACTTTTTTAACTGATGTAAATATTATGTTCAGACTATATAAATTAATGAAATTACCAATTCCATCAGGCAATTATTTTTATGCTAGTATTATGTGATAAATGTAACTTTTGAAGATTAGATAGGTTTCCAATTTGTTTTGGTATTTTTTATATATTCTTATATATTCTTATAATCGTTTCAAATTGCATCTTTCACCAGTTTTCAATCTTATTATGTGTTATACTTAATTCAATTAATTGTGCAGATATATTATTATTTGATATGTATTATTAAATTGTATGATAAAGATAATGTTCTTTAGATTTGTAATATTTTAATTTCATTCTGGATATTTTTAAGTATTTTTTGTACACATATCAGTTTAAATCAGTTATTGAGTTTATTTATATTTGGCTTGGGCCCTATCTTTATTTTAATTTTTTAGTATGAATTGGTTTTGTATGTTTATTATATATATATATATATATATATATATATATATATATATATATATATATATATATATTATATATATATATGAATATTTTCACATCATTTTTAAACGCACTTCATAAAAAAATACATTTATTTTTCAACGTTAATTTAAAATATTATATAATACTATTATGTAGAAATTAATAAAGTTTTGCATAGTTCCACTAAAGTTTAAGTTTCTTATCTAAAACGTTTAGTTGCATATTTATATGATCCTATATTGTAGTATCATATAGATGCTTTTCTTTAGGTGATATATATTGGTATATGGATACAAAACTTAAATAAAATATTTGGTTAATTTTTATTCATATATTCAAATGTGTATGATTTCCTATCCAGTTTTGATTTTCCACTTTTGTGATATTTAATACAGTCACAACATTTTTTAATAATACCAGCATTTAGTTTTAGTTTCATTTGCACAAAATGCATGGATGAGTTTATTTCAGTACAAATCGCTTTAGCAGGCTTCTTGATTTCATTAACATGTTTCATAAGTGCAATTCATTGCTGCTTTTTTTCTTTTCTGTTGAGATGTTAACAACTGCAATTTTTTAAAACTTTATTATTTAATTTATTATCATCAATAAGATCGACCTCAAGATTATTTGGAATTAGTCCATCAACACATTCGTATATAAATCTGTGGGATAAAACTATTTTTCTTTTCTTTATAATAATTGTCATCTAATCGTTATCCCATAATGCCCAAAATAATCTATATGTTGTTTAAGAATATATATTTTAAATTTATGTCTTACGACACAATCTCTATTTGCTTCATATAAATTATAAATGAGATGAGTTTCCCAATTTTCATTTTTTTTTTGTTGTTTCAATTTCTTGTTTAAAAATGTCTTGTTCGTAATATTTTTAAGTTATTTAAACGCACCTAAAAAATGTCATGTTTATAAACTGAAAAAAAAAGTTTTTATTATTCTTTAGCAAAAAAACAATTAGTAACAGCAAAAAAAGAAAGTAGTTTATTAAAAATGTTATGCACAATATTATTTTAAAAATCTTTATGTTTACAAGAGAATAAAACATTATTACGATTTTACCACAAAAACAATTGTTTTTATTATTATTAACCCCAATTAATTAAATTTATAGCAAATTAAAGCAATAACTTTTTTATTATCAATAGTTTCAAAAACTTTATATCTTAAATAACATCCTTCGTCACTTTTAGAATAATCTTTTGAAATATATAATATAATAACCATTTTTCTTACTTAATAAAGTAACCCATCTTTATTACTTTTTGTGAAATATAATATATAATAACCATCTTAATTACTTTTTGTAAAATATAATATAGAATAGCAATCTTTAACTTTTTTAAATATAATATAGAATACCCATCTTTATTACTTGTTGTGAAATATAATAAAGAATAACCATCTTTATTACTTTTGTAAAATATGATATAGAATAACAATCTTTCACACATTTTTGAAATATAATACAGCATAACGATCTTTATTACTTTTTTGAAATATAATATAGAATAGACGTCTTTATTACTTTTTAAGACATAATATAAAATACAATTTTTAACATGTAAAATAAGCAAAGCAAATTAATGTTTTGATTATTAGTTTGAAAAATATAAAAATATATTGTTTATGAAATATAAAAATGCAATATATATAATTTTACAAAAATATTTTTTTTCATTAAAATCAAAACGTTGCAACAGAATTCGTGTTTTGCCTACTACTGTTTAGGTTATGTGTTTGTATTATTTTGGCTGCATTTGGTCTAGCATAACAATTATCACCATGTAATTTATACTTCGAAGAGTATCCTCCAATCGTGCTGTTTACACTTTCGCAGCGCGATGTTTTTAATCGCAACACTATTTCCAGTAATTTCGCACTGATCTTTCGTAAATAACTTAACTAGCATTATATTGTCCCAAAAGAGTTGCATTATTGGAACTTATTTACAGGTGTCCAGACCAGCAGTATAGTCGACTTGGCTAATATCTGTAACTAAGTTGCTATAATAATGGAATGTAATTTTCAGCTATCTCCATTTAAAGGGAGACCTTTCCTTTTCAACAAAATTTTTGGACAAAAAAGATATCTAAAATCAAGGTGAAAATTGAAGAGGTATAGCGCATACAAAACAAGGCTGGTTGCTGAGCTCACTTCATGAAATCAATAAAATTGGGAGATATGCGCTGGTTTTTATCCTGTTTTTTTGTTTTGTTTTTTTTTTTAAATTTATTTTTTGGCCTAGAGTTGATGTGGGTGAGCCTATAGTTTTTCATAACATTTTGTATGTCAATGGAGGTTTTCATACAATTTTGTGACGATCACTGGCCCTGAGTTTTTCATAGAAATGTTTGAAGATAAGTGGCTCCGGTTTTTTTACAAAAATGTTGCCGACCAGCTGTATGTATTTTTTACATAAAACTTTGACAACCAGGTTTTTCTCAAAAACTTTTGACAATCAGAGGCGCAGGTGGCCCAGGAGTTTTTCAACAATTTTGAAGACCAGTGGCACAGGTCTTTCAAAAGAGGTTTGGAGGGTAGGAAGGGGGTTAACTAGGTTTCTGCCCCCCCCCCCAAAAAAAAAAAATAATAATAAAAAAAATGCCAGATGGATCACATGTTCGCCTTGTCTTCACAATCCAACCCATATATATTTATATATATATACCTCACATAAAATACAATTGAGCATCTATCTCATATTATCATAATAAATAACCAATAAAGTATTCACTGGTTTGCAGATCACATTAAAATATTTAGGAATATTATTTCGAATTTGTTTTGCAGTTCAGATGAAATATAAATGGATCTTATGAGAAGAGGATAATTTAAACATTGATCAGAACAAACGCTGAAAATCGCTAAATTTATTTATATTTTTCGCTAGTTCCAATGTATTATAAACGTGTTATTGGAATACATATACCATGTCCAGACATCGATTGTTCCTTTCTGTTTACAGAACAAAAGAAATCAGAACCTAATGCTCATCTCGTGCAAGCCTTTATATCATCCTGATTGAGCAGACCCATCACCTGTTAATCTCTGAAGATATCTTAATTGGATGCTTTTTTTGTCTTTCAAAGTTAATTCAGAAAATTCACTGCTTAACGTTTTTTTTTTTTGTTTGTTTGTTTGTTTGTTTGTTTGTTTGTTTTTAATAGACTGAGAACAAGTAATTGAAGACCAGCTCAATCACACTCGCATAATTAATAGAGTTTGAACTTTGAGAAAAGACCGTATGTATATCTACTTTATGTTAAAGAGATGAATCTTCTTTCCCTTCTTATTCTTTTAATGACAGTGTTATTATTGGTGGTATGGAAATTGGTCACGTGTATTTTTATGCCATAAATTAGGCTGAAAATTTCACGCTAGCCGCATAATGACGAAACGTTTACACACAATTCTCAAGGAGTCAATATTATACATAATATACTGACATACACATATTACCTTAAATTCGTTTATTCTTCTTCGTCCATACCATGGAAAATATGGTTGAAACGATGCTAATTCACATTATATTATCATTAACTACTTTCTGCATCGCATTATGAAAATCACATTTCCTTCAATTCAGTTTGTGCAGTTCTTCAGACAATTATTTTGACCCTGCTCTTCTTCACCATCTCATCACATGCTCAATCAATTTGTTATTTTTGTTGGGATAATGTGTTGTTTATTTTGTTCATCTTTTTATTTTTTTAAAAATGTGTATATTTTTCGTAGGAATCTGTTGTCGAGGCCTGCAAGTTTATCCATATCCACATTGGTAACACCTAAGAATTCACATTCACATAAAAAGTCCTCCTCTTATCCATAAAAAATATACGTTTCTACTTAAGACATCAATATTTAGACTTTCAGATTGGACGGAGTCTCTCAAGACATCATAAAGTTATGCTATCTTTAAATATATTTTCTTTTCTAACAATATCTATAACATATGCCCATATGCCAACTCTGATGTCTTGGGAACATTCTTGTCATTAATTTGAAGAGGTACTTGAATGGTGAATTGTTTATTCTTGTAATTTACTTCAAATATAGATGGTTTTGTATATTCATTTAATCAACATGCTGTGTGTGTGTTATGATAATGATGTCAGTAGGGCAAAATTACCCTTGCAAAGAAGGATAAATATAATTCCATATAGCTTCATCTTAGATTGCTACATTCCATGAATTCGTTCCACAGGCTTTTGAAAAAGGTAAAAAACAAACTATGTAGTCAAATCTGCATTTAACCGTTAGTGAAATGTTCACTTAATTAGTCCTTTTTTATATCCACATTCATTGATAACCGTGCTTTAAACGTACTTTTTGTATGTTCAGTTTGAATACGGATCTACAAACAAAAGCTCATACAATATTAATTTTAGAAGGTGCAAAGGACCGAATATATCAATCGGTTCTCACAATGTAATCAACGCTATCCGCCTATGTACTGCAGCATTTATGTACAATTTTCGAACACTCCCCTAAAATAACCTATTCTGGTTTTTTAAAAAAAAAGTATTTTTTTTTCTTCTTCTTATTCTTATGCTTTTATTTTTTTAAGTTACATAGATAAAATAAATTTTTGTGTCCTAAGAACTACATTTCTATTGCGTTTGTGAACATTCTCTAATAAAACTTTGAGGGCATTCAAGATCAGAGCAGATAGGTGAAGTTAAATTGTTATAGCGCAAGCGATTATTGTACAAATATTTCTTGGTCACATCAATTGACTTTAATTGACATGATTAGGACCCTTAAATTTTTAGAATGCCTTTGCAAATGAAATCGAAAATAAAAATAACGGTACAGGCGACTTCTTTTTGCCTTATATCATCACAATAGTAGTATAGGATGACGATATAGGCCCAAACCGGACGCCTATGTTAAACAGGGTCAAACGTTTATGGGCCCAAACGGGAATTTAACATGGGAATGGTACTCTGGTTCCAATGACGCCGTGTGTGGTGATCAATACTTAGTTATCTACTATCCAACACACCACATATACTATCCAACACACTTTTTGATTACTATCCAACACCTCATTTTGTATTACTATCCAACACACTATGTAGTGAATAAAAACCCCACACTTACTATCCAACGAAATGGTTAAGAGTGCTTTACAAACATTATACTTACATACGCACAAACATACTATTACATAATAACTGGTAGGATAAAGGTAGGTAGTATTTATAGACACACTATATACACACTTACGTACTGTAAAGTACACCCATACACACAAGAACTGTAAGGGGTTTTACGTTTTAGATGGGTTGTGAACATGGCCATAGACATACACAAGCGTACAAACACATATATTGGCAATGATTTTGGGTAGTATCTCTCTTTTCTACAGATCTGGTTGGCCGTGAAAAGGGCCGTGGGAGTTGTTAACCGAAAAAGAGAGTTAGCACATAGCACAACACTTCACAGTTCTTCTCCTCAAACTTCTCCTCACAGTCGGTCCATAGACTAAGACACGCTTCAGGGACTCTTGACTCTCCACATAGATTCGTCACTTCCATATACATGTATCTGTAATCCTAGTAATTACCCATGATGCCTTGATATATACCAAGAAGTCTGCATTAAATAGCATCATGGAAATGAGTGTCGATGGTCCTAGTTTAACCCACATGTTGATGAGTTGTCGTGAGAACAGATGACACAATGGACCAATGTATACCTATATACCTATATATATACATATATAAAATTTAGGACCGGATTGAAATGTTCCACCAATCAGAATGCGTGTAAGATAATTCAGTCGAGGCGTGTTGTCTCTCTTCCAATCAGAAAAGATATAATATTCAATGATTGCCAAATCAAATAAAACTTAAATCTCTCCATTATAAAATGTGTACGTTTTCTTTGGTATAATGTATTTGAATAAGAATCACAACGAAATTTCAAATCACTCTACACAAGTCCATTTTCTTCTTTTTCACAGTCTTTCTCTTTTTGAAATTCTTCTCTTTTGAGTTTCTTCACTGGCATGGGTTCTTCCACTTCAGTTTCTTCTGCTTATCTTGTCTTCTTAAAATTGGGTACTTCATTTTTTTTTTATGAAGAACGCTCCTCTACCTCCTTCTCAGTGAGTTCTGTTTTGACTTTTCCATCTTCACAGATTGAAAACTGAATGAATGTATTCTCTTAGGGTGAGGGGTGCTCTATATATAGACAGAGAGTGTCGAATCAAATTTTGAATCAAGATGAAGCGATCAAACCTGGCCGAGGATAAACCTGAAGAAGCCAAGAGACGACTTTTGGTGTCACCTCATACGGTAAGTGAAGTGTTAGTTCAAGTTCATGCTAGCGATTTTGAAGAGAACATGAATGATCCTGTGTCAATACCATCTAATTCTACAACAAGACCGAGAGCGTAAAGATCAGCCAAGAAAGAAAGTCGTTCGGTAGCTCCTGAAGCTTATTTTTACATTCCACCTACCCCAAAAGTGACTCACAGAAAATTTCGAACGACTGCATATACCTACACGGTGAAATTTAAAGATTTCAAGTTCCACGTGCCACCAGAGAAAGCAGTTGGTTTCATTAAAGATCTATGGGAATCGATATTAGAGACATTGCAACGACAGTGTCAAGCTAAAGATGAAAATTGTTTGAGACTATCCATTACTCACGACAGTTTCAAGTCTCCTGTCTGGATCAAATTTAGTACACCGAAGAATTAACTTCTTCAAAAATTACTGACACAATTCAACATATTCAACAATCGAATGACGAGTTTAACATATCCTATGGAAAAGCGACTCTTCAGATGACCCACGCTTTACCTCCAAGTGGCAGTGGAAAACGCAAACAAAGTTTTATTGTTGGATTAACTTTGCAGTATCAAACGAAGTATCGTCCAGATTAACAACCATCAAGACCAGATGTGCTTAGCTCGTGACATCGTAGTAGCTCGAACTTATGCTGAGAAGAATGGTACAGAGAAATGGAAATGATCATGCAATATCATTAGATGATCATACAAACCCCACAACGACGAGAAGCAGAAATTCCTTTGCAGCAAGTATGCATTTCTAACGAGACTGTGTGTAGAATTCCTGAAAGGCAGAAACTTCGAAACGTGCTGCACCTTGTTATACGTTGAAAGTATACCCTCAAGTCGTTCGTGGAGCCTCCTGTTTCGAGGACCGCATTTCCCAGACAGAAAACACATTCACGTTTATCATCATCAAGATCATTTCGATGCCATGACAACCACCACAGGATTTCTTGGATGCAGTTACTATTGGGAGCAATGTGACCATGGATTTAGCAATTGAAAGGAACATATTCATTGTGGAGAGAGATGTCGTGTGTGTTTGGGATCGAAGCCTTGCATTTCTGAAGGACAAGAAAGAATTATTTGCTCGACTTGCAAGCTAAGATTCTCTAGTTCCACGTGTTATGGGCGACATCGAACGAAATAATTACAACAATAGAAAAGTGCTCTTAAATTGTTGACAGTGTATTCTACTTCCGGACAGCATGTTCGAACGAATAACTAAAGGTTTCACGAATGTGCATGAAAGAAAAATTGTGTCGCTTTTGTGGCCAAGTCGTCAAGTTAGAGCATCAATATTACATTCAAAGATATGCAAATGAACTCGAGGATGTATTAAACGACGATCTGAACAAAAAAGTGAAACAAGACAATTGTGTGAATATTTTTTTTTTTTTTTTTTGGGGGGGGGGTTGTCGACATTTCGAATGTTCACAATTCCCTAATTTTGCGTAGCTCATCCTGCTTGTGGCAAATGCATTCAAGAACCTTTATTTTTTCATTGTCCAAATTGTAGTGTTATTTCAGGCGGATGAGAAAATATATTTCGTGGCTCGCGTACTCTTAGTGATTTTGCCGAATGGATTTTAGACCCCAACGACGACACTTGGAAACTCATAATAAGTGGATAAAACATGATAGAAACGGTGGAGAAAGAATTGGAACTCTTTCCATGGATGGTTGGGATTTAGAAAACTCAAAGATAATCTACGCATTTTAGAGATGTTTATTTTACAGATGTCCTACTTGTTATCCTCAACGAGACCTCAAAAGTCCTTTCTCAGAATCCACCATGTAACCGTTGTACGACTAAACATATCACCGGCGCCAGAGTTTAAAAAGTCAAGGATACCAAGTGATATAAATGTGGGAACACGAATACGATCGACGTTTCAAAACCGACAAAGAATTCCGACGCAACGTTGAAGGGTACTACGTGGTGGACATCGAACCTTTAATTCCACGCGACAGTTTGTTTGGAGGACGAACCAACGCTACAGGCTTGCTGTACGAGATAAACGAATCTCAAGGAGAGCGAATCAAATACATCCATGTGTACTTCTTGTATCCTTGGGTGTGTAAATATGCTCAATTCCCCATCGGTCATCCTGAAATGTTGAGAAAACACATCAACGTAGAACACATTTGTCAATACGAAAGTTCCATCAAATGCAAAGTTTTGCCACCGACGAACTTGATATTTTGAAAAATGTAATCAAGACCAACCATGTTGCCACGATGATCACGAACGAGCCTTGACAGGAACGTGGGTGAGTGCTGAATTTTTTCACGCCCTATATCGTGGAAACCGCTTGTTAAAACTGTACAAAATTTGGCACTTTCCTACAACACAACAATACCAAGAAGACGACGATGACTCCAGTGAACGGATTTGTGCAGGCTATGTTAACGAATTTCTGAAATTAAAGCATGAAACTAGTGGCTATCCTTGTTAGTGTCTGACTCCAGAAGATAAAGACCAATTCAAAGAACGGCACCTTACCATAGAAGGCGTCACTTTGGAACACGTGAAAAGAACGAAGGACGACGATCGTTTTCAAAGTCATGCTGAATTGTTTGTGGGGAAAACCAGCGCAACGTCCGATATTTTCAAAGACGAAATACTTGGCAGATCCAAGTCGATATTTTCAACTCATCGACGATAATGGAAACTCATTGAACACATGGAAATCATACGTGAAGAATTTGATTTTAGCGCATCACGAAGGAGTCCCTGAGTTTGCAAAACCTCACAAATGTGGAAATGTCATCATTGCAGCGTGCGTGACAGCCAGTGCCCAGTTAAAACTGTATTCTGTCTTGAAACCTTTAGGAGATCGAGTCCTTTACTTTGACACCGATAGTTGTATGTATATCGATAAACCTGGAAGCTAGCACACACACACATCAAAGACGAGCGTTAAGGAGCAGGGGCCAACGAACATCCAGAAGATACTATTTTGAGTTTTGCTAGTGGTGGACCCACAAATTACCGTTACCAATACAGAGACAAATAAGGAGAACTTCATACAAAATGTAAAGTAAAAGGACTGACATTGAACTATCGTTTCAGTCGAGAGATCAACTTTGACGTCTTCAAAGAAGCCTTAAAGTCACGACATGATCAAGGCCTTCACGTGGAAACGTTCGATCCTAATAGAATTGTACGTTTGCAAGATCACCAAATTGTCAGTCGACAGTTGAAAAAAGTATATCAGATCGTCTACCAGAAACGAGTGCGACTTCCAGATCACAACACATTACCTTACGGATTCGCCAATCTCCCGTATAAAAAGGAGAGAATTCCAAGACAGAAAGTTCATTGTGAGTATAAACGTTTATGTAGAAAGATGAATTCAACACAGCAACCGAGCGCAGGACCTACTGCAGACTCCAAGTCCAATGAACTCGAGTGCGATGCTGTGCGTTGCTACCAGAGTGATGCCCTACCCAGCAACATCAGCGATGCAGCACGGCCTTGCCGCTCTACTATTGAAAGCGATGCAGCACGACCTTTCTCGTTACTAGCAAAAGCGATGTTCTTCGTTTGCCTATCTATGGATGTCATCCATGTACTCGCAAACCACTATAGATACCATTAGCTCATCGAGATTTACACATCAAAGAAGAATACACGTTTCCTGTGGCTTTGTCTGGTTATTGTGACTTTCAAAGTCGATTTCAGACTTTCAAAACATGGCCTAAAGATCTGGATGGATTACCCACTATCAAACCTTTAGCCAGAGGTGGCTTTATCTACTTGGGACGAGGAGACCAAATACGGTGTTTCAGTTGTGGTGTGAGGATCCACAAATGGGAATATAAAGATTTAGCTTTCCTGGAACATGCCAGATGGTCTGCCTGCTGTCACTACCTTCCTTGGTGGGTCATGATTAATATCCTCATGAATATTTAGAAAAGAGAACTCGAAGTTTACCTCTGGAGCTGCGAGAACACACTTACAGACACTGTGTACATATTCAAGTGAAACGCAAAGAATAATTGCATCCTTTACGATATAGACGTTTCAACCATTGGTATCTGAATGCTATAAAAACCTGATTAGTTTAAAGATGTTCAAATGATCAGACATTGATCAACGACTACCTGCTTCCTGTAAGATTTTGGATATCATTGCTTCTACCTACAATGTTGCAGTGATACTCAGAATTCCATGGAACGAAGTCCAGGAAAAGGTTACAAACTTACAGGAGAACCAAAACATTTTTTTTAAAGAAGTGTCACCTCAAGACGAAACTCCTTCACGACGTGTATTGTACGGTGACATCATGACTAAATTTCTTCGATATGATTTACCATGAGATTCTATTTGTCAAACATGTGAATATTTCACCCAAAAGAAAGATATTCTTGTGAATTACTATTTAAGAAGAGAACATTCAGAATTATTACACTTTTACTGCTAGAACGCACTTACAGAGAGTTTGTCATGATTTAACTGAAACGCAAGCTCAAAATAATTTCTCGATTTTTAAACTGTTACTATTTCCACAGTTTAAGATAAGAGACCATTGGGAAATATTATGACAGATACAAAACTGTATATGGATATAAAGCTTTCGATGCCAATGACAGTGTTCAAGACTTAGTGGATTACCAAATACTGTTAACAAAAAATCTGATTCCACGAGACGACACGATTCCATTTAATTTGGGACGACGTGTGATGTGTGTTAGTGACTACTTTTCTTGGATTTCGTTTACCAGCTGATTCGTTATGGCAAATTTCTGAACAGTACATGCAGCAAAGACACGACCACCAAAACTTTATCTGTGCACGAAAAACTCATTGTGTTAAATTGTTGCGAATAGTGATGAACACGAGTTGTGTACCTCCGTGTGAAGAACAGATTAGTAGTACTTCAGCAACTCTTCATACTTATCAAGAAGTGTGTACAGCTATTTGGTTGCACTAACAGATTTATGACTGCAAAGATGTACGTGATTGGAAAAGTATTGGCTTCGATGCTTGGATACAAGAGGTGGCTAACAATGCCAGATACATTGTGTGTGACTGATCAAAGAAAAGAATTTGACTTAGATCCAGAGGGAGAAAAGCCAGAAGTAAAAGTGGAATCAGAGCCTCCTTTAGAAACAGAGAAAGAAATACTACGAGCCCACGAGAGTAGTAGTATTGTACAGATAGAAAAGAATGAGATGACATTTCCGGAGAAGTTAGTACAAATAAACTCAACAGAGAGTAGAACGATGGAGACAGAGTGTTTACATAGACTGAATATTACGCAGAGAGATAAAGAATTTTGTAATCTGACCTGTTTATATTCAGCTTTGGTGATTTCAATGTGTGCCTTTTTTATGTACGGAGTGTTTTATGCCTTATTTGTGTACGTGTTTTACTTTTGTAGACTGACTATGCCAAAGACATTGCGTGTCCCTGATCACAGAAAAGAAAGACATGAAATATGTGTGTTTTTGAAATGCAAATATGTTTTTGTTGTTCTTAAACTACCATGAAAGATGGAACCTCAGAATTCTAAACATAAGTGTAGTGGTTGCATCCTCCGTTCTAAAAGGGATTGACGAAAATCAGATTGTCAAAGCTGAGAGGCACTGTATCTTCACCACCCCCTTAACATGTTGATTGCTGGACCAAGTGGTTCAGGCAAAATAGAATTTGCAAACGTATGATTGAACAAAAATCAGAATTGTTCGATTGTCCTTAACAACGTATCGTGTGGTGTTACAAAGAGTGGCAATCGGCTTACACGTTACTCTAAGAAAGTCAAGGAGAATCCATTTCGTTTGTAGAAGAAATTCATCGCAGAGAATATGGGATCGTGTTTGACATTAGTCAAATCGTGCTTGACTTTAGTCAAACACATCTTGTCATCTTCGATGATATGTTAGGAGAAGACGCAGAAGACATTAAACTATGGTTTGCACGAAAAAGACATCATCGTAATGCCAGTATTATTTACATTACTCAAAATTTATTTCAACAGAGTAAAGCGCATCGCACAATCAGTCGCAATGCACACTATGTGATGTTGTTTAAAGATCACAGAGACAAATCTCAAATTCAGTGTTAGTCAAACAGTCACTCGATTACCACATGCGTATTTACTCATCAATTTAAAAAATACCGCTGCCGATTATTTGAGAGTTCGTACAAATCTGTTATACGATTTGTGTCAGGATGGAGGTCCAGTCATTTGCACATCACCTTCATTCTCTTTCTAAACAAAACAATAAAAAAACACCATTTACTTCTTTGTTTCTAACAGTATTCAACATGACATCCTTTCAATCTCATCCTCCTGCCAAATTAATTCGTGCACTGTATGATATCAGTCGCGAAAGAATGCACAAGTCCGTTTAAATTTGTTAGAATCTAGTTTCAAAGAAGTGTTACAATGGTTTACTTTGATAGCACGTCAATTACTACAAGGCAACATTCACATACTACATAAAACAAAACGTACTACTCAAACCAAACAACAAATTATTTTAAAACCAGGTGGAAGTGGATCTTTAGGAGGTGTATTATTTCTTTTAAAAGCCAAATCACCTGAAAGACAGACCAAAAAGGAGAGAGGTTGTGCAGCAAGTTCACATTCTAACAAAAAGAAGAAGAAAAGCCCCAAGAAAAGTCCCAAGAGCAAAAGTAATATGCAATAAAGAATGGTATTGTTGATAGAACGCGCACGTACTCAAGAAAACCTCGCTCGGTGACGGTTTCTCCTGCCACTTCTTATTCTTTTTCGTTCATGACAATGCCTGCCAAACCTGACTTAAGACCTAAAGACCAGTATTTCCCAATTTGATGACAATATGGAAACCCATTTCTAAAGAGAATTATACTTCTCCGTCGAAGACGTCTTCTTCTACTGCTCTAGCTACTGCTGCTGCAGCCAAAAAATTTGCTTCTCCTAAGATAAAAGTATAAAACAGAACAGGTATGATATACTGTTTACTGGATTTATCCAAATAAGAACTGGCACGATTCAGTCCGTTAAAAACACCTTATCGTCGAGTGGTGCCCACAGTTAAGTTGGTACTACGTCCCGACATTCGGTAGAAACGAATTCCACCATAGAAAAGGAAGAAGTGTTGTATAACATTCGCTTCAGTTTTTCCTTCTGAAACAAAGATGTTACCAAGTTCACACCATCATCATCGACAACGTCCAAAGAAATCTTCATCTAATAAAAGGAAAAAAAAGGCCTCCCTCCTTGTTTAACCGTAGACTGGGATGTTTTGTCAGCACTGACCAAATCCAATGTTTCGATGCGATAACAAATCATTCAAAAAGCACCAAAAGAAATTATCGATACCGTGTGTGAATGTTGTTTGAGCGTTTTGAAAGGAGCGCTGCCTTTTGTCCAAGATACAGAAACAACGATTAGGACGACATCGTCACCTTCTTCGGCAAATGTTGAAAAAGACAATGACCATTAGTCGAAAGAACAGAAATGCTCGCTTAACACGAAGGATTTCTACCCATGCTGATAAGACCGTTGTTAAAAGTGTCTGCTCCATTGTAAGGATTGATAGAGCCACCCCTTTAGGAGGAGTGATGAGATGACGAAGAAGATAAAAAGGACACACTTTTCTGGAAAGACATCACACTTGTACCCTTGGATCTTAAGGAAGGACGAAAATTAACTTAAGTTCCTCACAAAGGATGGATAGAACTCCATCGTTGGTATGAACAATCGGCACCCCATTTACCTCCGAATCCTAATCTCACTGAAATATCACACTTACATCAACAAATTACAATCATTGATGGATCAAAAAAAATTGTCAGAATCAGAAACATACGGTATGGATAATTATTGCAACAGGTTCAACTGTTTCAGCGTAAAGCTTTAGGCGAAACAGCTAAATCTACTCAGAGAGATTTCAAGAATGTCATGAAAAGCGAAGAAAACAAAAATCAACAAGACGATGACAGACACAGTCACAGGGATGAAAGAAGACAAAAAACCAAAAGAAGTGTTTCAAACTGCGTCTCCTCAAACACCTAATATGACAGCCTCCTTGTTGACACCTTCCCCTACTCCCAGACGGGAACATCTGAAAGTTTGTGTCAAAAAGATGATGTCAACACCATCTTCAGCAGAAGAAACGAAACGAAAGAAGGGAACACGTCAAGGATTGCAATCCAAAAAATACCACACGAACAACCTAAGAGCAGTATCGAATAGTTGATGACTTGTTGAGGAGCAACAACAATAGCAAGCCACATGGACACACTTTTATCTAGAATTTACTACAATCCTGGTCATGCTGCTGGCTACGGAGGAATGCAAAACTTGTATCGTGCCGCTAAAACCAAAAGTTTACGTCTGAAAATTGTACGACAATAGTTACAAGGACAATCGACGTACACGTTACACAATTGGATGATATAATTGTTTCGTGTCACAGACAAGTAAGTGAATGTGATCTTCCTATTTATAAATTGGAAGATATGAACGAAGAAGTGTTAAAAAGAACTATTAATTGCCTGATTTACAAAGAGTGACTAAGAAAGAAGACGACGTGTACGATATCGAAAGCATTCTCGATCAAAGAACACGTAAACTGGGAAAACATCGAATTCAAGAAGTGAAAGTTCGTTTGAAAGGATCTCTATTCAGTTTCGATTCATGGATTGCTGCTTCACAGGTCATCAACTATTATAAGAAGGTTACCAACATGCCGTTAGACACAGCCACATCTCCTTCTCAGAGTTCCTCTCTCCAAGAACAACAAAAACAACCCCTGTGGGTGTGGTGTGGAGAACGTGTCCCTAAAAATCAAATAGTCTTTTTATGCAAACTTTTTGGGGTGTATTGTGTCATCGGAGCAGCCATTGGAAATTTGAGTTTGCAACAAGGAGATAATATGTGTGGGCTATTTTACTCAGCAGTTGTTCATTCTCATTATCTTCCTGTCAGTAAATCATATTTTAACAGTGTCAATATTAGTATAAAAGGAGATTTTGGACAAAATATTGTATTCTCCAAAGGACAAGTCACCGTGAGACTACATTTTCGAAAACGATCATCTAGCGAATTGTAACAGATGTATTCTGTGTACAAGGAGTCGCTCGACAACGAGGACATGGTTTAGGAGATATGTCAAAATCAGCTTTTCGCACGGTAGCACCCATCTTAAAATCGATGGTGACTCGAGGATTGCATGCTTTAAAAGATGCAACTTTGACGCAACGGAAAGAATTTATCCAACACGTACTCATCGACAAACAAAGTCCTAGAGAAGCCTTGATAAAAGCAGGAAACAAATGTGTTGCTTCAAATTGGAAAAGATCTACTAGAGCGCCGAGAGCCACCTATAAATTCTCTTCACACCTCTGGCCAAGGCATTAATTTTTCCTCTACGCCACAACAAGGACAAGGCAGAAAGATTCAAAAAAGATTCAGACCTTATAGACACGTTCAAAAAAAGAATACGAAGAACAGCTGTTAGACGTTTTTTATTACTAACTAAAAAAGAACAAAAGAAAAAGAAAAATGATGCACCGAGATATTTGCGAATGTTTCAAGTCAAAACTTGATCTGTTTGCCATGCCACCGACGATGATGATGATGCAAGAATTCCAATGGGTAGAATTTCACCATCTGTCGTCTTTGACCACATCAGCACCTATCGAATGTGAAATCAAAGGACAAACCGAAGATAATATCGATCTGAATAACAGTTACATGTAGTTGAAAGTGAAAGTTCTCAAAATGGATAACAGCAATCCAGGGGAAGATCCCGGAGTGGTTCCGTCCAAAAATTGTATGCATTAATTGTTCAGTGATGTTGATTTGTACTTGAATAACAAACAGTCAGCAGCAGCATGGATACTTACCCTTACCAAGCGTACATGGAAAATCTCTTGACGTACGAAAAAGAAGCCAAAGACACACATCTGGATGCTTCAGTAGTATGGAAACCTCACACATTGGATGAATGCAGCGACACAGATTTGACAAAAGGTGACGATCCTCACAAAATTAAATTTAACGACCGTCCAAAGAAAATCAAACAAGGACGCAGTTTAGAAACGATGGATTGTTTGCATTTGGACATGTGGTTGCAAGACAATTATTTGTTCAATGGTGTGGATGTGCTTCTGAGTCTGAGACTGAATCGAAGTAGTACCGTGTTCGAAGAAGCCAGAGTTTACGTGCGCCGTGAGGAGGTCTTACCTAAAGTGGGAAACAACATTAGTCAAACTTTGAGCAGGACAGCCAAGTATCCTCTACGACGAGTGGAAGTCAAAACCTTCGCCATTGCCTGTGGACTCCAATCCAAGATCGAATAGCATATTTTACAAGGTCAACAAACGAACGTTTGCTCATCCGCATCGTAAGCCATGGAGCCTTAACGGATCTATCGATCAAAATCCTTTCGAGTTCCAACACTTCGACGTATCCAAGATAGAAGTCATCCGAGATGCCCATACGTTGTGTACCAGACCCTTTGAAAATAACTTTGCCCAGACAAATTACTTGAGATCTTACTCGACACGGTTTGAAGCCACAGGACAGTTCGGTACCAATAGCCTGCACGGCATTTCGTACCACGATTATGCAGAAGGAAATGATTTAAAGTCACTCCAGACCAAGGCAGCGACAAGGGACATTTCCACCCTATAAAATCGGGCCAACTTCCTATTGAACGTATTTGCACTAGCTCTGACGAACACAGTGAAGGTCATCTTGTTTACAGAATTTCACAATACTCTGGAAATCAACAGTTTGGAGAAGTGATCATAAACTATTAGAAAAAAAGATGGCATATGAACGTGTGGAGATAAACGAGGAGGATGTTTTTCTTATCCAGAACAACAAAAGTCACAGACCACAAATAAAGAAGACAAAAATACAGCCATGATGGCCAGAAAAGAACAACACTTGTCATTGTAACGGATGTCAAATCAATCATTCTAGTCAGAAACAACACGACAAATGTTTGATGATGAGTTCAAAAGACAAGTTAGAAGAGTATCTGGAAGATCCATTCACTCTCATCCCAGAAGAAAAAAGTGGTATAAAGACTTCCGTGACCATTCCTTACCTCCATTGACTTCTCTGGAGACGAAACTTATGGAAGTTCTCTTGCAACAGAGTACTGAGACTGCCTGTTCATCGACTTACTTGACAGATATTTTCAAGGAAAAAGTCAAGTGTGAACTGATAACATATCATTATTTGTGAAAAGAGTGAATACCTGGAAACTTGATTACCTTCTGACTCACAGCTCGTACACAGCTTCTTTTAATCCAGTGGTGAGTGCTAACCATGAACTTCGAAAATCTAAAGACGTTTAAGCCTATGTCATCAACACAGACGACAGTCATCAACCAGGAACCCATTGAGTATCAGTCTACTTTCCCAACGACCACAGTGTGGAATATTTTTATTCTTATGGATTACACAATATTTTCCACACAGAATGGAATCTAATCCTTGTAATCTCACAATATTGAATTGAGTATTCTCGATGTTATGAGAAAAAATGCTGTATCTACTCAATTTAATATTGTGAGATTACAAGGATTAGATTCCGTTATGTGTGGAAAATATTGTGTGTATTTTCTTTACCAATGCAGTCTTGGATTTCCCTTTGAACATTTAAAGGGAAATCCATACTCACAGCCAGAAGTCAGAGTTCTTATTCAACATACTAAAACAATTAGATAAGGTGCAAGATGATTACTTTTTCTTATATTTAGCGAAAAAAAAATTCAGACCTGGACTAATTGGAGCCCTCCGGAGACGTCGAGGCGCCTTCCACGGCCGTTTTCCGCCTTTTCCGCTTCCAGACATGAATAACTAATATGTGTGCAGTGCACACAAAAAAGTGGCAAATGGATGCAAAGCACCCATTTGACGAAGAATTAAAAATTGCACGGTGTGCAAATTAACTCAACGTACATAGCCGAATGGCCGCACACGTTGTAAATCCAAAGTAAGTAAGTAAGTAACAGTCTTGCCACCCATCGTTGACTCGTCAGCAACCAAATTTTCTGACATTGCTAAACCAAGCCAATCCGTGGTGCGTGTGCACAAGGTAAGACACCATCTTATCGAGAGTTATAACAGAGAAAATAATCACCATTTTCCTCAAGATGGTGCAAAATCAAGCAGAGGATATCCTGCGAGAGGGTATTCAAAGAGAAAGAAAAGAATGGGAAGAGAAGCACCAGCAGAAGCAAAAGCAGCAACAGCAGAGAGAAGAGGTGGAGGAATGGAAGATGGAGATAGATGAGGTCACTGTCTCCTACAGAAAGAGAAGACCCTGTGCTGTAGTGAAGCCCATAGTGACCCCTAGCCGTCCTGGATATCGTCGTCGTTAACATTTCAACGGTCCAGGAAGACAACCCAACGGTCCTTTTCGGGGCCACCGACATCTCTTAGAAAAGATATACTACTCAAATCGTTGTCAAATTTTGTTTATGTTTGTGCATGTCTCTGTCTTTCACACACAAATATTAAGAATGTAAACCTTTTCTACCCCAGTGTAATAGGGTGTTTGTGGGTATAGTGTCTTGTATAATGTTAAACCCATGTAAAATAAAAAGAAAGGAAGGAAGGATAGTTTATTTTTGGTCGGGGCAATTTCTCTTTACTCGTATTGTGTACTACACCTACGGATGTTTTCCTTTATGTCCGCATCTCTGCTTTGAGGGATGTTTTCCTTCACGTCCGTGCATAAAGCACGTAAAGTTGCGCGTTTTAAGTTTTGCCATAGTCTTCAGCGAACAGAGCAACGAGTAACACGTTATAAGAAATAGTGCTAGAGATGGAAGTATTGATACCAGCCCAGGCTCTGAATGCAATCAAAGCCTCAGTCTAGGAGAACAACTCTTCTACTGAATTGGGAGTAACAATAACGACAATCGGAGAATTAGAAGTAGCCCCCCAAGAAGGCCGGGGCAGCAAGGAAGAACGCAGGATCAACAGCAGCATCGTACGACGTAGACTTAACCGATCAACCGATACCTAGCGCCCCCCCCCCACCAGTTGAATCTAGGTCAGAACTGCCTCCACCTCCAAGAACAACGCTTCTGCCAGCTTCGAAAATGCCTGAAGCTGGGAATCAAACTTCAACGCCACCACAACATTACCGCAGGGGGCAAGGCAGGGAAGGGAGGAGGAGAGAAAGGAAGAAAAAATAACTCAAGAGGCTCATGAGGTAACCAGGAGACAAGAGGCCGAGAGGAGAAAACCCCACCCACCAGCAGCGCTGCAGCCGGCAATAAAGCAGCAAGGTACACCAGCAACGCAGCCGGAGACGAGAGCGATTGCAAAGAAAACTCAGTAGAAGCAGCCACATATGTCATTGCTCACGCCTAAACAACAAGTGTCGATGTCCCTTCACGACCAGGCAATGGACATGGGACTGGGTGAGATCTTGGAAGATAGAGAAGCAACAAAGCAGCATATATAAGTCTTCAGGACGGTCTCTGCATGCTCCAAGAGAATAAAGTGTGACAGGATTTTAAATAAGACGCAGAAATCCTGCTTCGCAAAGGCAGCTGAAAACATACGATCCCTTGGGGAGGCGTATAGCGGATGTCCAATCCAGATAGCTGTGTTAATTCCAAATGAATTAATGCAGTCATGGAAGATGTCGTTCCAGCCCGTCACAGTATGGCCGCCGATGAAAGACCGAGTGGTTGCCGACCTTACCGACCCGGACAGCTCTAAGGGGTGCTATAGACACAAGTTCGAGCCGCCCGATTTCCTGAGGCTTTACATGAATCCGTCAGCAGATGTTACATCTCAGCCCTTAGAAAACCCAATTCGATAATAACTTTTTTAATACGCAAGTACGATCCATTCGCTCACAGTTCCAAAATGATCATTTGATATTACCTAATTAAGATCACAAAGCAAAATTAATGGATTACATTAACGCGGTATTGATCTAGTGTTTGGAAAATGTAATGTACACCATGTGCACCAAATTCTAAAAGTGATAGAAATTAGGGAAATTTTAAAAAACTGTTTAGATTGATATTTATTACAATATGTGGCTAACACATAATTGGTTGTTAGGAACAGCCCGGTTAGCTTATTGGGAAAAATTTGATTTTCATTTTGTACGTTCGTGGCGTTTCATCTTACTCCTGTTCTGCTTCGCTCCTCCCTTGCCGAGTCCGTGCAGCCTGCTTCCCCAGACATACAATCAATCAGCGTGCGGTGCACGCAGTAATGCGCCAGATAGGTTCGCAACCCGGCAACTCATCTGATGAATAACTTACACACCCTCCCATATTGCCCCTTAAATGAACCCTCAAAGTAGGGAAACCATGCTGCGAGGGAGTGGTGTGTAATGATTAAGGGCACTGTGCGACCATTAACCACTCGCACATGGCCGAATGACCGTACGCGAGTATAATCCAACTTAAGTAAGTAAGTTTTACCATCATTCTGAGTTAAACAGAGCAGCAAGCAACACGCAGTATTACTAGAACTAGAAATGGAAGTCATGATACCACCCCAGGCCCTGAATGCAATCAATGGTTTTGACCTTAGTATTGCATCAGGATGGAGCCTAAGGGCACAGGCTAGAAGAATCACTCTACTTGTATGGGAGGAGGATTGATACAACTACAGAAGAAATAGCAGTAGCCCCCTAAGTAGACCGGGACAGGGAGGAAAATCGCTGGATCAACAGAAGCAACGTACTACGCAGGCTCAGTCGGTGCCGCCCGTCTCCCCGTCCCCAAATGGAACCCACGCAAATCTCTCCACCTCCAAGAACAACGCTACACCCAGCTTCGATTGCTCGCGAAGCTGGGAAGCAAACTTCTATGCCACTAGCTGTGATAACAGTAGAACAGGGGGCCAGGCAGGGAATAGACGAGGAGAAGGAAAAAGAAGACCGAGGAGAGAAAAAGAGATCTCAACCCCCACACCCAGTAGTGCACAAAGAGGAAGAAAAGGAAAAGAAGGAAGATGGTGGGGACACCACATCGCAGGGGACAGGGAAGGGAAAGCAGCCGCCACCCCCAGCGTCAACAATAACCCACTCCCCTACAACAAAAACAGCAGGCAGCAGCAACAGCAGTAGTAGCTGGCGTGTCTCCAAGAAGCTTGAACCACAGCAGAAAAAGAGGGAAGTGTCCGGGAGCAGGCAAGAGCAATGGGGATAGACGACTTTTGGAGTGATGGCGAGTCGGCTCAGCTTATTATCTACGACATAAAGCGAGTCATCTACTCAAGTAGAAGCTAACTGCCCACGGTCTCCAAGAATATGAAAAATAAATTAATGCAGGCCATTGAAAATATCCAATGGCATGGAGTTGATTTCAAAGATTGCTCTTTGCTCCTGGCTGCACAAATATGAAACGAGCTGATAAATCACCACAGACTCGACCGGCGATCAAAAATAGCTATACCCCCCCCCACACACACACCACCACCACCAACAACAACAACAAGGCGAACCAAACGATGGAGCAACAAATAGTATTAGTGGAGCCCCGACCAATCAACAGCAACATGCAATGGTGCGAGCCGCAGACCCAGAAGTAAATGACACCTCGGAAGCTGCTCCCGCAGAGGAAATACCCCAGCCCGTTTTCGGGTTATAAGATATTGCCTATGGAGTTTTCACTTTGGTTTCAACTCTCTTAAAAAGATCAAATTTGATCCATTCGAACACCGGTCAAATGTATTTGCTAAAATGTACACCAAATTACGATCCAAAAAATATGTAAGAGTTACTTTAACTCGCCATTGAGTTTTGACGTAGTTTCGAAAAATTGAAAGTACACTATGTACACAAAATTATAAAAATGGTAATGAGTAGGAACATTTTTGTAACTGGTATACATGATCATAATTACAATATGTGGCTAACACACAATTGGTTACTAGGGACAGCCCGATTTAGTTAACAGGGCAGAATTGTATCATGTATGTCTATGGCGTTTCAGTACTTCTGTTCTGCATCGCTCCTCCATTGCCGAGTCCGTGCAGTCTTGTCCACTCCAGACATTAACTAATTAGTGCGCCGTGCACACACCATCAATACTGTAAATAGTGGCTCCATTCCTATGTACAGGTGTAATCCCTGAATAAGCGTGCTGTGCACGCATTCGGTGTAGCGAAGTGAATGGCCAAATGGCCGATATACGTCGATATCTCAAACAAACAAACAAATAAACAGTTTTGCCATTCGTCGTTGATCCTGTAGAGAGGAAGAAGAATGACTGACAAACATTGCAGAGTTGAGAGAGGCCATCAGTTTAATGAAGAGAGTAGAGCACCTTCTTGGTCGGGTTAAAGAACTTGAGCGTTACGCCAACTTGTGCCATCTAAAGAGGGTGATAACCTCATTGAGAATAGCGAAAGAGTTCGTAAGAGAAGTGATGAAAGAAGAAGTGGAGAAGATCAAACCAGCCTGGGCGGAGGAGAAGAGGGAAATGAGCGAGAGAGAGAGAGAGAGAGAGAGAGAGAGAGAGAGAGAGAGAGAGAGAGAGAGAGAGAGAGAGAGAGTATAGAAGGGTAATTCAAACACCTCAACTACAATTGGATGAGGATAAAAAAAAAACAATTAGGAAAACGGGCAATAAAGACTGGATTCCGGATGAGAAGGAGAAAGACAATTGGGAGAAGGAAGTCAATGAACTTCCTTTTAGGCTGAATCTCTCCATCAGAAGATCCACATAATACTTGGACCAGATTTGTTCTTGTTGTCGATCCGGACCCGGGACGTGCAGTTGTCCTGGATATAGATAAACACCCATGATAAAGGACAACACCAAACGGCCATTTTCCGGGTTACATAAATCTCTAGAAAAGAGAGATACTACTCAAACCATTGCCAATTTTTCTTTTGCATGTTTGTGTATGCATGTCTATATCTATGTTCACAACACAACTAAAACTTAACAAACTCCCCTCTTTTGTGCGAGTGGTTGTATTTTTGTGTGGGTATAGTGTGTCTATAAACACTACCTACCTTTATCCTACCCCTTCTTATGTGATAGTATGTTTGTGTGTATGTAAGTATAGTGTGTGTATAAACACTTTTACCCTTTTCGTTGGATAGTCAGTGTAGGGTTTTTAGTCATTGCATAATACGTGTTGGATAGTATAGTTGGATACTTATCAAAAAGTAGATGTTGGATAGTATATCAAAACATGAGTGTTGGATATTAACCAAAACTTAAGTGCTGGATAGTATATCGAAAAGTGTGTGTTGTTTGTATATCAAAAAGTGTGTGTTGGATAGTAATCAAAGTGTAGGTGCTGGATTGTACATCAAAAAGTGTGTGTTGAATAGCATATCAAAAAGTGTGTTGGATAGTATATCAAAAAGCGTGTCTTGGATAGTATATTACATAATGTGTGTTCGATAGTAATCAAAATGTAGGTGTTGGATAGTATATCAAAACGTAGCTGTGTGTTGGATAGTATATCAAAACGTGTCTGTTGGATAGTATATAAAAAAGTGTGTGTTGGATATTAATCAAAAAGTGTGTGTTGGATAGTATATCAAAAAGTGTGTGTTGGATAGTATGTCAAACAGTGTGTGTTGGATAGTATATCAAAAAGTTTGTGTTGAATAGTATATCAAAAAGTGCGTGTTGGATAGTATATCAAAAAGTGTGTGGATAGTATATCAAGAAGTGTGTTGGACAGTATATCAAGAAGTGTGTGTTGGAGAGTATATTAAAAAGTGTGTTGGATAGTATATCAAAGAGTGTGAGTTGAATAGTATATCAAAATCTGTGGGTTCAATAGTATATCAAAAAGTGTGTGTTGGATAGTATATCAAAAGTGTGTTGGATAGTCTATCAAATAGTGTGTTTTGGATTGTAATCAAAAAGTGTGTGGATAGTAGATCAAGAAGTGTGTCGGACAGTATATCAACAAGTGTGTGTTGGATAGTATATTAAAAAGTGTGTGGATAGTATATCAAGAAGTGTGTTGGACAGTAAATCAAAAAGTGTGTGTTGGATAGTATATCAAAAATTGTGTGTTGGATAGTATATCAAAAAGTGTGTTGGACAGTATGTCAAAAAGTGTGTTGTGGATAGTATATCAAAAAGTGTATTGGATAGCATATCAAAGAGAGTGTGTTGCATATTAATCAAAAAGTGTGTGTTGGGTAGTATATCAAACAGTGTGTGTTGGAGAGTATATCAAACAGTGTGTGTTGGATAGTATATCAAAAAGTTTGTGTTGAATAGTATATCAAAAAGTGTGTTTTGAATAGTATATCAAACAGTGTGTGGATAGTATATAAAGAAGTGTGTTGGACAGTATAGCAAAAAGTGTGTGTTGGATAGTATATCAAAAAGTGCGTGTTGGATAGTATGTCAAAAAGTGTGTGGGTAGTATATAAAGAAGTGTGTTGGACAGTATATCAAAAAGTGTGTGTTAAAGAGTATATTAAAAAGTGTGTTGAATAGTATATCAAAGAGTGTGAGTTGAATAGTATATCAAAATGTGTGGGTTCAATAGTATATCAAAAAGTGTGTGTTGGATAGTATATCAAAAGTGTGTTGGATAGTCTATCAAATAGTGTGTTTTGGATTGTAATCTAAAAGTGTGTGGATAGTAGATCAAGAAGTGTGTCGGACAGTATATCAACAAGTGTGTGTTGGATAGTATATTAAAAACTGTGTTGGAGAGTATATCAAAAAGTGTGTGTTGGATAGTAATCAAAATGTAGATGCTGGATAGTATATCAAAAAGTGTGTGTTGGATAGTAATCAAAATGTAGATGCTGGATAGTATATCAAAAAGTGTGTGTTGGATAGTATAGCAAAAGGTAAGTGATGGATAGTATATCAAAAAGTAAGTGTGTGTTGGATTGTAGATAACTGAGTACTGATCACTACACACGACGTCGTTTGTGTCCAGAGTACCATTCCCATGTTGAATTCTGCTAGAGACCCAGATTGCCATTCCCATGTTAAATTCTCGTTTGGGCCTATAGTGCCATTCTGATGTCAAATTCTCATTTGGGCCTATAGTGCCATTCCCATGTTAAATTCTCGTTTGGGCCCATAGTGCCATTCCCACGTTAAATTCTCGTTTGGGCCTATAGAGCCATTCCCATGTTAAATTCTCGTTTGGGCCTATAGTGCCATTCCCACGTTAAATTCTCGTTTGGGCCTATAGAGCCATTCCCATGTTAAATTCTCGTTTGGGCCTATAGAGCCATTCCCATGTTAAATTCTCGTTTGGGCCTATAGTGCCATTCCTATGTTAAATTCTCGTTTGGGCCTATAGTGCCATTCCCATGTTAAATTCTCGTTTGGGCCTATAGTGCCATTCCCATGTCAAATTCTCTTTTGGGCCTATAGTGCCATTCCCATGTTAAATTCTCGTTTGGGCCTATAGTGCCATTCCCATGTTAAATTCTCGTTTGGGCCTATAGTGCCATTCCCATGTTAAATTCTCGTTTGGGCCTATAGTGCCATTCCCATGTTAAATTCTCGTTTGGGCCTATAGTGCCATTCCCATGTTAAATTCTCGTTTGGGCCTATAGTGCCATTCCCATGTTAAATTCTCTTTTGGGCCTATAGTTCCATTCCCATGTTAAATTCTCGTTTGGGCCTATAGTGCCATTCCCATGTTAAATTCTCGTTTTGGCCTATAAACGTTTGACCCTATCTAGCATAGGATTCTCGTATGTGGTTATATCGCCATCCTATAATACTCACAACACTAATTTTCCTCATGACCAACATACTAGGCATAGCCTGTATTTCCACAGAAACAAATTAATCTGAAAAACACAACAGGAAATAACTGAAGTAAATAGTGTTTCCCTGTTCAAATGAATTTTCTCGAGGTTCCTTGTTAAGGCTGCCAATATTTGATAAACCATATTATCATTTAGTCTTCTTAAGGAGCGGCACTGATAGAAAAAATTGCTTTTAATATTCTCATGACAATGACTGAACATATGCAGGAAGTAAAACGTCAAAAAAGTAAAAAGAGTTTTTCTTTAACGTGGCTGTAAACTATAAATCAAACGATGACTAGGTGTAAGTGGTTCACATTTCGGTTAGGTAATATCAAGATTACCTAATATATTCTTATATTCTTTCGAGTAAAGACACTAATGGCAAAACGTTATCTGTAATTGTACAATCGACTGATTGTAGAGCATTTTACTGTGATCACATTACCCATATGGTATCACGGTACCAATTGCGCAAGCCCAGGGGGGCGGAGCTTAAGGTATAGGGAACATTGTATTCAGAAATAAGCAACAAAACTAGCTGTGATTGGTGTATTATGTAAGAGTTGTAGTTTCTGTCTGGCTTAAAAAAAAATTTGAGTCTCATAGCAACATGTGAGATTATGTTAATTCATATCTAGATCATGTTTTGTATTTTTTATGATTTTTTACAAATGTGATAACATATCACTGAAAATGTCTGTTGTGACTGGATAACTCTTACCCCTGTCTAGTTCCAGCAGAGTTATCTCTCTTAAATGCAATGGAGTACCTGGTTCTGTCACTGTCAAATTGACAATCTAATATTGCTCTCTAAAACAGTGTGTGACACGCATGCTAAAGTAAAAGAGAAGTTATATTTATTTCACCAAACATTAACATTAAGGTCTATGGAAAAACAATTGGTACCGTGATGCCATATATGTTTACTGCTTGCACTTGACACAAATCAAACTTTAAAACACATGACAGCCTTAAAACAAAACCCACAAATTTTACTGGGTTTCTTTTCTTTGTTTTGTTTTAAGGAAATTTAAGATAAAATAGCTTTCTTATTTAATTTTTTTAAAAGTTATTTCTGTTCGGAAAGACAAATTGTACAGTCTGCTATACTGAGAATATGAGAATATTGAGACACTCCATGTTAAACTATATACTCTCTCTCTCTCTCATACCAAAATAAACCTTTTTTTTTTCTTTTTCTTTTTAACGTTTTTAATTTGTAAATAACCTCGTATAAAGACTTCTCTGATTATTTTCCCAATTTCAACAATCCCTCTCATTGGCATTTATCTGGAAGATTTTTCACCGTAATTCCACAATTAACATGGACCGCACAAGCGCATATCTGTCCCATATTTGCTGCTATAGTAGTGTTTTAAAAATGGATTTCACATATCTGCGTCAAGTGTTTGCCCCTGCTACGTAAGTAATTATATTGAAACTGAAAGTGAAGGAACATAAGGAAGTATTCAGATTAAGGAAATATAATGTTCTAAGTTACAAGTTATCAAACAAGGTTCGCTTGTATAGCAGTAAGAAAAGATCATGTTGTCGTTAGAACACGACGAATCCATAGATACAGTGTGATAACCTAAAGGTTATAACACTTTTGACGATTAATTCCGTCGTAAAGTTATTTCTCATCTGTAAACATTTTCCATACCATATACAGTAGTGTTCACTAATTACACTGAACAATTTGTTTTTGTCGGAAAATATGCGATAAATGAACCACAGGAAGAAATAAAACCATTTTGCACTTATACACCAATCACTCACTACAATTTGTATATCCTAACTGCGGAAATTAAGCAGAAGTTTACCCTCGTAAGGAAATCAGTTTCGAAATATAGCCGCCTAATTTCTCACATTCCTACATGTGTTTGACTCTATTTACCACTGTAGAAAACCGGTGGAGAATATCTCTTTCACACGTTCAAATTGAAGCGAGAACTATGTCATTATTTTTTTTTTTTTTTTTAATTTTTGGCAGTCTTGTTACTCGTAGTATCAAGAGTGGACTTTTTTTTTACCTGTTCACAAGCTATCTTGAGTGCACAAGTCGGACGCTGTTTATTTCCATAACCTCGACGGCCTCGACCATCGTTATTTCAACGCTGATGTCATTCGGAACATCCTCGTCTCATTCCGAAGCGAGTCTAATAACTTGGACTCTGAAAAAGACTCGGAGGTAATCGTAGTGATACTTCCCAAATTAATAAGTTTTTGATGGACGAACATCCTGCCAGATGATCGAAAAACAGTTTTATAGCATGATAGGCCATGTCAATAACACTCGATAACGTTTCAACAAGCAATGAAATACATGCACATTTAAGTTTTAATGCTATTACAGCAACTTTGTAATGAAAAAACTAAAAAAAATTGATTCGGTTTAAATTGTCCACAACTTTTGCTTATGTTGCTGTCTGTGATGATACGTCATCTATTCATTGTGACGTTATGAAGTTATTATGACGTAGTAACAACCACAATCTTGAGGGCAGTTCTAAAAGTCCATTATTCACATCCGAGGTTTTCCTAGTAGGGAAAAAGCCGAGGATATTCTAATTGCGCTGATATGTGTTTAAACGTCGCTTAAAGTTTACACTGAAACTTTCAGTGTAAACCTACTTTTGTACGCTCTATCTTAATGTGAGTAAATTGTCAAAGGGTGTTTTGCCGTTTAAAAGTTACATCAGTATTCACACAACGCTATGTTGACTTCTATCCTAATTTTTCATTTAGAAATGTGAGAAAAATTACCTTTCATTATGCATCGGTGTTGTATTGAAAAATTCCGCCCGATAATCAGGACCTCATGTCAGACACGAGGCTTTGGACAGAAAAATCCTACCCTCTGGATCAGAATTTTGCGTCCGACACTCGGCAAAAGCCTCGTGTCTGACGCAAAATTCTGTCCCTCGGGTGGAATTTTCCTATCCTGCACCGCTGCATATGAAGAATTCTTAATCTTTCATCATATGCCAGTTGTCTTATATCAAATGACGTCAAAATAGCGTCAAGGATGGCGCATAACTTGTTTGTATGACGTCATCACGCACAAGACGTCACGATTTCTGCCTATTATTGTATCGCTTTATTTTTAGTAGTGATCTAATATATCTGCATCTTAACCTCATTTTCAAGTTTGCACCGCATGTTTCGGTGTAAGCCAAACATTATAACATTTCTCTAAATATGGAAACAACATTTCTAATGTATATTCTGTCCTTTTTATGCTTTATCTGTACCGACTTGCGACCGTTTTGTTTTGTAGCTTACGCTTTGTAGCCAGGAATGTGAGAACAATTATCCTTGATTATGCATCAGTGTTGGAAGGAAAATTCCACCCTCTGGATCAAAATTTTTTGTCAGACACGAAATTATGACCCTCAGGTGCAATTGTCCTGTCCTACACCGATACAAATAAACCAGTTTTACCAACAATGCCTTGCAGAAACTTACCAAAAATGACATGAAAAAAGAATCAATTTGTACAGGAATTTCCGCGACTACCGACTTCTGCTATAAATTATTCGTCTAATGTAAATTGACACTCACGTACCTGCTCAAATTAAGTGAACGTTATTTAATTTGTTGAATTATTTGTTTCGGAAGATTGAAAAAGGTATGCCCATTAGACTGAGCTGAGATGGACTTTAATCTACGGAATAATATTACATGTAGGCCTTGAGTATAAATTATGCATGCGCCGCTAACAAAAGACTAGGTCACCCGGCCGGCTTCGGCTTTTATCGCTATGATATGGAAAGTAAATTAGGCCTGGGGAAAATAACGAAGCGAATGAAATCATTACTCCCAAATTCTGGGGCGCTAGACGGCGCTGTAAACTTTGACTAAGGTAAATTAAACAAATAATGAAAACAAAACATGCCAATTCACACCTTTAAAGTAAATAAAGTAAACATTATTTTTGCGAGGAAGAATGTTGTAAGATCAATTTAGTTGTAATTTGACCTGACGTCATTTATAACGTCGTGAACATTACGATGTCGTAATTTTAATGATGTAAACACTTACTCAAGGGATGGGATGGGAATAAAGTTTATCAGCATTTTGTAAATAATTCGCAAGGGGGCAAAAGGTTTTGCAGCGTTTCGCCCTGACTGAAGTCCGTACATGTCAGGCAGATGGGTTAGCATGTAAATAAACCTAAGTGTCTTCCAATAAGTTCTTCTTCAAGTGCCCGTATCACCATGTAAACCAACTTATAAAATGTCAGCGTGGTATTTGCAACTATTAATAGCGCACCCAAATTGAACTCGAGGGTTGTCAAATAAAAGTCTAGCGCAGGTGCTTTCATCGTTCCCATGCCACGATTAGCATCATTATTCTTTTCAGCATCAAACCTGTGCTACCTAATCTTTTCTAATGAACCCAACCGAAAACAAAAAGTTTAATATGTATGGAACGCTGTTGTGGACAACAATCGGTATTTTCTAATATTGGAAATCAGTTTCTAATATTAGAAATGATGATATAATATTTAGAAAATGTTTTTTAATATTATAAAATACAGATATTTTGTCCACAACGGCTCGCCATACATATGAACGCAATGCATGTTTACAATCTGTGACTTATGAAAGTATAAGAAGACTTGAAGTAATGTAAGTTTAAAACTGAATTATCATCAAATATGTTGTCAAAATATTTCCGTTTTGTAAAAACATATATACTGCGGTACCTAGCTTCTGCTGAAACTAAGTAAGACAAGTAAGTGAAGCTAAAATACTGTTTTTTTCGTATCTCGCTCACGCCTCTATACCATTTTTATTGTATCAGGCAAAAAAGCATGATGTATAATAAAAAAATGAAAAATACAATGGCAAGAAAAGAAATGCGGCGGAAAGATTTTCTCTTTGATATTAAAAAGAACAGCGAATGCATTGACTTTATATCCGAACATTTTCATCCTCGAAAATGTTGTTGGATACCTTACACTGTCTGTCTTGCTAGTGTAGAAACGTGTTGCTCATCCAACAGTCGATATTTTCTATTGCACAACAATGCAAGTAATAATGATATTTTACCCATTATTTATGTTCAAGGCCTACATGTGATACTGACTCCAGAGACTAACCACCTACGCAGTTTCTCCCGGATCAATACCAGAGCGAAACTCGATTGAAAACGCACTAGGTGATTCTCTGCGGATCGCATTCTCATAGATCTCAGTTGATATGTCTAGCTTTTGAACTGCCGATGGATATTTGTAACTTCCGCTTCAGTTTCCATTTGATGAACTCGATATAATCAGATATTTTAAATGGTTTATGCATTTGGAATTTATTCTATGAGCCAGTTCGATACTGTCTCTTTAACAAAACATTTTTCGTATGATAAAAATGTTGGGAACAACCAAAGACTGATAATTGTCTGTTTAACATCTTGAGTAATATTTTCCCGTGTCCAACTTAGATTCTTTGACTCCCATGTTACAATATGGTAAAGCTGTTGCCAGAGAGTTATCTTGTTGCTACATAAATACAAGAATCGCAGAAACATAAGTTGTGGAAAAATTATTAAGTTATCACATCACAAATGAAGTCATGACGTAATATTATTCATAGTCATACTATTTAAGGCATCCAATGTCTCTGATAGTTATTGAACTTTATTAATTTGCATTTCTATTGAATAATCATTAATTTTGGTCATATGATTAATGCAATCTTAAATTTGTTCATGTTCCAAAAAAAACTTCATTTAGAATAAGTTTTCGGCGAGATCATCTATACTTAGCTTTAGGGTCACGATAATTAACAACAATACGTGATTTTGGCCTCTGATTTCCATACAGATGATGACATTTTTCTATTTGTTCTAAATACTGTAATCTGTGAATCTCTACTTTCAATATAGTGTTACAATGCCTATTTTGGTCAAAACAAATAACCTTGGTCATCTCACTAATATTTTAATTATTTCACACGATTGCGTCTGATGAAGCTATATCCAGATTGCTGATTTATTCTGGGTATGAAGATGTATTAATAACATTTTGTTTGCCTAATTTTGCTATTTAATATTTGCCTTTCATCGTGCTTAATGCACGAGAAAATGATTGAGAATCAAACAGGAGTTCGAACATTTAACTTAGTCTGAAACTTGTAGGATCCAGATATAAAAGTGTTAAAATGTTTAAGTCGCATGTGCAAATATTTTGTAATGATAAAAGGGATCACAACTTCTGTCTATTAATTAAATTTGTGTGTGAAGCACACATTTAAAGTAAATAAAACCATGGATTTAATGTTCTTCGATATCAGTGTCTCACTCACGAATGACATAAACCTTCAGGTAACTTTTCTAATGAGTTAAATTTAAATAATTACACAAAATAATGTACTGGACATTTTCTGATGGAGAGAAGGGGATCAACCCAATTATGTGAAATATCCTGAGAATAATATCTGAGTTGCTAAAATTAACCATATATTTCCTATATTTTGTTTCAGACTGTCGGATCAGTCGCCGCATGCCAATCCCCTTAATGTAACACTGTATAACCGCATGGCAATCCCCTTAATGTAACACTGTATAACCGCATGGCAATCCTCTTAATATAACACTGTATAACCGCATGGAAATCCCCTCAATGTAACACTGTATAACTACGCACATAAGTCTTCGGTTGATAGCCCTTCTATTGCCTGTAAGTTTTGATGTCAGGAGATTATACGTCCTACTTTTCGGAAAGATTTATAAGTCTTGAAACCTTCTGTGAGACATACATCTGCCGCTGCTGATCGGTTGTCATAGAAAGAAAAGACGGTTAATAACAAAATAAAGGTTAGAAAACTGAACTATATGTAACTACAGTAAAACCCCTTATATAAAATCACTTACAGAACTGGCTAAAAGTTGTCTTATTTTGGGAAGTATTTCGATTTCAAATTATAAGTTTGCTTATTTAAAAATAAACGGGACGAACCACGCGTGATTGCTATTTGGGGAGTGGCCTCATTTCGGATGTGGTCGCAAAGGGAAGGGGTGGGTGGAGGCTGACTGCATAAGATTTACTTATTTATTTAATATTTTTACATTGAGGTCTGGATCAGGTGACAGGCAATGCATCTAAAACCCTTTCCCACGAATATGACACAGAAAACTGTATTTTATTCTTATTCTAAATTTACATCATAATAATTGTACATAGCATTGTAATATTGGCAAGTTGCAAATCATAACACAAAATTTCTAGAAGCGTGGTTTTGCTTAAATGTAACAATGAAAGAGAGAAAAAAAGAATAAATGAACAATGTATAAACAGAATATACCATCAGACCCAACGGAGTATTTATAAAGTCTATAATACGTATATTTTAGGGTTATATAGCCATGTTGCAAAATCGCGCAGTTACCGTAATTAGTTCCCTGTCCGGTAATTACTTAAGGCACGGTCCCTTTGTTGGTACAGTTTTTTACATGTACCTTATCCCGTCATGTGACAGACACGAGCAGTGTGTGATGGATACTCAAACTCACAGTTGCTATAAGACTCACTGTACCAATTATATCGAAAAATGTGAACCAGTCTAGAAATGGGAAAACAGAAAATAGAGTATATGTGGATTTCGAGGGTCATGATTGGCTGATAATTAACAGTAAGATTTTAGTAACAAGAATCTTTTGAGAGCTTATCCTATTTTGTAACTGAAAACAAATAGAGACAATGTTATATTGGTGCAATTTCAATCTTTTTACAGACTTGACTTTGGAACAATCATTAACATTAGCATATGATTCTTTAAATGCGGAATTGAAAACACGTGTTTCAAACACATATAGATTTTTTTAAAAATCAAAAAATATGCCGCGGCTCATATGGTTTTCTTCACGCGTAAATTTGCATCAAGGATGGGTCTATACTGAGAAATATTGGTTTGATCATGAGTATTTAGAAATGTAAAGTTATTGAAGTTTTAATATGATGGTGTTTCCATAGATTTACTGTGAGAGTTGAATTAGTTACGTGAATCCTATAAGGTAAGGAATTACATTTTACATAAGTAGGAGCACATTTCCAGGTAAAGCATTACATTTTACATAAGTAGGAGCACATTTCCAGGTAAGGCATTACATTTTACATAAGTAGGAGCACATTTCCAGGTAAGGCATTACATTTTACATAAGTAGGAGCACATTTCCAGGTAAGGCATTACATTTTACATAAGTAGGAGCACATTTCCAGGTAAGGCATTACATTTTACATAAGTAGGAGCACATTTCAGGGTAAGGCATTACATTTCACATAAGAAGGAGCACATTTCCAGGTAAGGCATTACATTTTACATAAGTAAGAGCATATTTCCAGAAATAAAGACAAATAATAATCGTGGTCAGTAATAAAAATGATTATTATCTTACGTAACAGTCATGTTTTAAGTGGTATTTGTAGATCCGTACAGTTGCGCGATATGGGACGTGCGTGGGTAGGTGTATGAGTGGGTATGGCTGCATCTTTGCCTGACTGTGCATGCAGATCTAAGCAAGAGTTGAGTATTGGGTTGATAAATATTTACGTAACAAGATGTGAAGAAGATAACGGTGACTTTTAATAGACAACAAAACTATAGATATTTGATCTAAACTTTCAATAGTAATGCCAATAAATTGTACATCAGGATGACAGTATTGATTTAGATTTTAGAGTATATACACATATAGTTTCTACTAGACTTGTTTTCACAAACCAACTTCTAGTACAGCTATATGTTGTGCAGATTTCTATTTAGATTATCTGCATATAGTTGAGGATAAAATAAAATTCAAAAGATAAAATGTCATCTGCAAACAAAATTCCTCTTTCAAGAAACGTTTAAGTTGTGTCAGTTATATATTATAGGAATAAACATGGGACAAAGACTGATCCCTGTGTTACACCAGCCTGTACGGTTTTCCTATTAGAGGCATACCCTTCACTCAATAAAGGGATCCACTAATACTATATTTCATAAGTTTGTAGCACAGGCCAGGATGCAAGACTTTATCAAATGCCTTGGATACGTTGCAGAATACAAATCGTACATCCATACCATTATCTAAACGTTCAACTAGAGTTTGCTACGTTGTAAAAAGTTGATTCACCGTGAGTCACTGAGTCTAACTCCTGATTTAATTTTGGCTATAAATTTTTAAAACTTTAAACAGTTGTATATAAGTATTTAGAGGCTGTTTTTTTTAATCAACTAATTATTGACACTGACATGTAGTTATTTGGATATTGCGGAGAGCCTTGACCTTTATATTTTTTTTTATCTTATATTAGCCGTTCTCCGATTACCAAGGACAAGTTCACATAAGATTGATTGATTAAGCAGAAGTTTTAAGGGCAAAACAAGTATACTCTCAAGTAAATTTGATATATTTAGAATAAATTACATCCGCACCTGCGGGTTTGTTGCTGTTAATCAGTGTAATTTAATCCAAAGTATATTGATATAATAATTGAATGGAAGACAAAGACTTTGGTAGGGTTGCAGGTGGTGGAGGTAACCCAGGTTAATTATCAACAGCAGATATGCTGACAAAATGATTATTTAATACGTCAGTCTTATGTCACGGATGAAAATAGGATGGACCGTTTTGTACAATTGGAGGTGGGAGTTGATCTTTGTTTTTGAATTTGGTAACACTCTTAGTCAGTCATACGCCACCATTTACCTGACGGTATTTATTTATCAGATAGGAAAAGTATGCCACCATTTACCTGACTGTAATTATTTATCAGATAGGAAAAGATGGTTTTACTGAGTAAGTGGTAACTAGGGATAAGTTGTAGATTGAGACAAGTCGTCGTGTATCGAGTCATCCTTGTAGATTGAGACAAGTCGTCGTGTATCGAGTCATCCTTTGTAGATTGAGACAAGTCGTCGTGTATCGAGTCATCCTTGTAGATTTTGTCATAAGCTTAGTAAGACCAAATCCGAATAGGATACAGCATGTCCTGGTTGAAGGATATAGTTTAGTTGGATAGATTCTGATACAGTAAGCATGTCCTGGTTGAAGGACAGTTTAGTTGGCTTGATTCTGGTACAGTAAGCATGTCATGGTAGAAGGATACAGTTTAGTTGGCTAGATTCTGGTACATTAAGCAAGTCATGGTAGAAGGATACAGTTTAGTTGGCTAGATTCTGGTACATTAAGCATGTCATGGTTGAAGGATACAGTTTAGATGGCTTGATTCTGGTACAGTAAGCATGTCATGGTTGAAGGATACAGTTTAGATGGCTTGATTCTGGTACAGTAAGCATGTCAATGTTGAAGGATACAGTTTAGTTGGCTAGATTCTGGTACAATGAGCAATTCATGGTTGAAAGATACAGTTTAGTTGGCTTGATTCTGGTACAATAAGCAATTCATGGTCGAAGGATACAGTTTAGATGCCTTGATTCTGGTACAGTAAGCATGTCAATGTTGAAGGATACAGTTTAGTTGGCTTGATTCTGGTACAGTAAGCATGTCCTGGTTGAAGGATACAGTTTAGATGGATTGATTCTGGTACAGTAAGCATGTCAATGATGAAGGATACAGTTTAGTTGGTTTGATTTTGGTACAGTAAGCATGTCCTGGTTTTAGGATACAGTTTAGATGCCTTGATTCTGGTACAGTAAGCATGTCAATGTTGAAGGATACAGTTTAGTTGGCTTGATTCTGGTACAGTAAGCATGTCCTGGTTGAAGGATACAGTTTAGATGGATTGATTCTGGTACAGTAAGCATGTCAATGATGAAGGATACAGTTTAGTTGGTTTGATTTTGGTACAGTAAGCATGTCCTGGTTTTAGGATACAGTTTAGATGGCTTGATTCTGGTACAGTAAGCATGTCCTGGTTGAAGGATACAGCTTAGTTGGCTAGATTCTGGTACAGTAAGCTTGTCATGGTTGAAAGCACTAGTTATTATAAAATCTGTGTGGGAGTCTTTTACTATTCAATATGTTCAACAACCAAATGCTCCTAGTAATTAGTATGTGAACGTAGACTTCTATGAAATATGCAAATTAAGAATCTGCGCTTTAATGCAGTAATTTTTGTCCAAATATTTTCCATTTCATAATGTTCAAGATCAGTTCTACTGAAACAAATATAGTTTTGAAAATATATTAGTAATCCAGCACCAAGACAGTTTCATTCTCTATGCTTAGGTTGTTGAAAGCTCGGTAGAAAAAATGTTATTATCACAGACTCATAAATCAAGTTTTCATTCCGATCGATTGTGTCGTTAAGTCAAGGTCAGTTTAAATACCATTAAGTTTGTCTTACTTCATATATGTTTATGTTAAAACTTTAATATTTAATTGAACACACGCGTTTTTATTAGTGGGGTTTGTTGCTTTCCTTAAAACAATACTGACACTATTATGGACTTCATCTTCGGACTTCATCTGGGATTATAACCATTTTCATACGTTTTGAACTAGAGAATATAAAAGGACCAGGACTGTAATAGACTTTACCAGTAGACGTAGTTGGATTCAATGATTAGCATTTTTTTAAATAATTTTCTTTCTAAAACCATTTTATTTACCCAGTTTCCCGTTGTTAAGGTGTCAATTATAAGAGCAGTTTTCGATAGACGAAAAAGTGACATAAAATGGCATGAGAGCATAAACATGACAAAAAAAGTTTTTGATAGACGAAAAAGTGACATAAAATGGCATGAGAGCATAAACATGAAAAGAACAGTTTTCAATAGACGAAAAAGTGACATAAAATGGCATGAGAGCATAAACATGAAAAGAACAGAAAAAACGTGTACAAACATTTTCGTACATGCATGTGCTTTTGAGCATGAACTGGATTGTGTCCATTCATTGGAAAAAACCTTTTCTGTACTATCATCAATTAATATTGAATACTAACCAGTACAAGGAAATAAAATTATGAACATATGTACAATGGACAAAAATTATTGATTGTGAGTAATCTCAACATTTTATATGAAAAAATAAAATTGTGAGGGGAAGAAAGAAAAACAAAATGATAGTATATTTGTATATGTATAAATAAAATTAAGCTAAATTTGGATGAAAATTTTGGTACAAGTAGACTAGTTGTTGCAAGCAGTAATGAAAGCTTGGTGATACACAAGGTACAAGTTGTTATTAATGCTGTTTTGTTCGTGTAACATGGTGGGAGATGATTGAATAAAAACAAAATATTTAATTTATTACTAGTGTATGACTCAATCACAAAGAAAGATTGACAAATCAAACACTATATTAAACTACTGAAGAAAACTAATTCTAATAGTAATAACAACCTACGTAATGCTGTACAGAGAATACATTTACCATACTGTAAATGTATCCTTTATGTACACACACTTTACAATTACCAATGGATTACAAGATAAAACACCTAATCAGTTAACAGAATCAATCAAAAAGGTCATCGCCTTGAAACCGTAAGGTAAAATGTGGAATCCACTGGTGAGTTTAAATGATTTAATTGACCCGCTTTACTATTAATTTTTGAAACATAAATTCTTAAGTCGGTCCAAATTTGTACCACAGAATCGATGGAAACATAAAATGTCATTTTACCAAACGAATCATTCGATCTCGTTGAAATGTTATGAAAAAGTTTGGATTATTTAAAATATTAGGATAAATATAAGATATAGCCAGCCTCACACAGTTTTTGGCTCAGTAGTGAGATGCTGTTAGCCCCCCTCCCCCCTTCGCCTCCACTCACCGCCCTCCCACCCCCACCCCATTGTGAATTACAATGTTAAGACGCACTTTTCTGTATGCCATTAAATATGTCATCCAAAGGTCTTTTGCAGTAAGATATTGATTAGGTGTGTTACACTGTTGTCTTCAGTCGCTAAAATTATACAGAAAAGCAAGCAATGTGATTAATGTAACTACAGCTAAACCGAGAATACTAACCGTTGTTAAAGGTCAATTTTATACATACGGTAACCAGTACGCCTGAGTGAAACAAATTGTATCCCCACACTGCACTTAATTCTCCAATTAAGCGGCCTTGACCTACAGTTCTAGCTATATTCTAACGTGCGCACCCCACTGTGAAAAATAGTGCGATAAAACGAAGACGTTCTTATCCTTCGCGAGTCTTTAATAATGCTACAACAAATTCATACTAAAATATCTTCAACTGAATATTCAGTTCAATTTTATGTTATTTACTTATGAATGAACATCGTTTTCATGAGCGAACGTAATTACAATCACGACCAATACATCATTACAAAAACTGTGACACAATAGATTGCAAAGTTTAGATATTGTGCAAATATGCATAATAAGTTAAAAACATTAAGAATATATTTTCATCTTTTACCATGTGTACCAAAGATATTTTCATCTTAAATAAATATATATTGACCTTTGTTTTAAAATATCTTATCACTGAGGTTTAAATATTAGATTGGATGACATAGTTGGACATTGACGCAAAATGTCGTTCGAGCCTTAATTAGAAAATATCATTGCATTGCCAGTTTTTCTTTTTTTTATAAAACGAAAAAACAAAACAAAACAAAACAAAAAAACCCACTTGTATAAATTTCATTTTATTGTGTAAAATACATAGCAAACAAGTGTTGTAGATGGGTGAAAATATAGCGTTTATGAATGCGTAAAAAAAGCTACTGAAAAAGAATCTGAGTTACTGAAAATAATGAGGTATTTAAATTAATATTAGTTTTTGAGAGATTGGAAGTCAAAGCATATTTGTATGGCATATTCTTAAAGCAAATGCCCTTACTTAAAAATGTTCACAGGAGAATTTTCAATACCATCAATTACAATTATATATAGAACTAACATTGTCATGTCGGCATGTTCATGAGATGGCATATACAGCCCCAAACTAACATTGTCATGTCGACATGTCCATGAGATGGCATATACAACCCGAAACTAACATTGTCATGTCGACATGTCCATGAGATGGCATATACAGCCCCAAACTAACATTGTCATGTCAACATGTCCATGAGATGGCATATACAGCCCCAAACTAACATTGTCATGTCGACATGTCCATGAGATGGCATATACAGCCCCAAACTAACATTGTCATGTCGACATGTCCATGAGATGGCATATACAACCCGAAACTAACATTGTCATGTCGACATGTCCATGAGATGGCATATACAACCCCAAACTAACATTGTCATGTCGACATGTCCATGAGATGGCATATACAACCCGAAACAAACATTGTCATGTCGGCATGCCCATGAGATGATATATAAAGTCAGAAAGAAATTTTGACAAGAAAATATTTTAGAAGTAATACTATTTTGCTCTACATAATCGATATATTGTGAATAAATTCATAGAATTCTACGGCCATAAAACTTAAAATATATCGACCGAAACAAACAGTGCATACACTGACATTTAATTTAGAGATAAACTACGTGTCTTTTAGAATATTATTTCTAGGGTAAATATTATTCAAACGATCAATATTTTCAAACACATTTAGGTTCATTTTTAACGTCAAAACAATTTTTTAGAGATATTTTACAAATATTTTACAAATTGTTTGCACTATCTACTTCATAAATCGATGGCTTTGCTTAAATTATGTCATAAAATTGTTCCGTCAATTAAACTTAAAATGAACAATTAAAGAAAGCGGATAATAAAACTACAATCACAGGCTATAATTTTAAAGAATTTTATCATCACGTATTAGAGTTCTTGTCATATTCTTTTTATTTATGAGCAGATATTTATCAATTTGATTATTGAAATCAAAATCTCTTGTAGAACTATGCATGGAAAATTGGTGATGTATTTAACACCACAATAGATATTTGTTCAGCAAGAAATATAATTTTTGTAGTATATCACCATTTAGGATTATAGTGCAATGCACACTCGCACCTTACTGGACGTGTCTCACGAAAGAGGCACATCTGTTGTCACAGGTTTGGTCTCCAGTATCGACATATGTAATGATACGTGGTCATCCATCCAAAGTTCGTAGTTTTCATCGGGTCCTCCGGTGTCCTCCACATCCAAGACAACATAACTCCTAGAATAGAGCCATAGAAAGCACACTGTATAAGTTGATAGAATTTGTTGTGGAATATGTACAATTATTTGATTACACGGAAAATTAGTGTCTCGTCCATTCCACACACCTCGAACTCCACACAAATGCCCACATGAAGTGTATAACTGCTGCGGATATCTCAGAAGCATGATTTTGATGGAAGAAATACATGACAGAAACCAACATGAGAAAGTCGTTGATATCTTACGGAGCTTCGAAAAATGTTCAGCATTGCTGTCCAATGCAAATGCTAAAGTTGAAAAAATGAGATACCGTAGGTGCACGTGTGCCACGTGCTCTCCACTGAAAACAGCGTTGACCCAGCTCTGAGGTCGGACAATTCACGAGAAGATCAGGGTTTACACTATTTGTTCTACTTTGCAACTACGCTAAAAAGGTTAACCCTAATCGGCCGGCTCATTATGTGATAGCAGATCAGTGTCAAATCTGCTCGTAGTTAGGTTAGCGCTATACACGGCTACATACAGTAAGATAAAAGTGGATAGCTCTTGGATGTTCTTCAGAGCCAAAGTCCTAACCAAATGCAAAGGTACGAAAAATGATGATACACCGATAACCAGAGTGTATGGTTTTATTTTCCCTGCATTCTAAAGTGCTTGGAAGTTATCCGTGCAAAACGTCATAAGCGACATGGTTATTTAAAAATGGCACATGTAAATAAAATAAGATAAAGAGAGGATATTTTCTTGAAACTCGTTTAAATACTGAAAAAACAAAGCTCTCACAGCGACGTTAGTTAAGAAACCTTACGTTATATGTAAAATGTCTCAAAGGTCCAAACCATCTTGTTGTCACTGCAAAAAAAAAAAAAAAACAACATTTATTCCTTTATTTTGTAGTAGTAAATATAGCCAAGAACTTCGTCTGAAACAAGATCACATTCGGAAATCGCGTATCAAAACATTTACTGTACAGTACAACCCATTTACGGAAGTTCATAATTGGTAACATTTAGTGAGTTTCCCGTATAATGGATGAATTTAAAATTATAAATGAGTAACATTTTCTGCAACAAATCAGCACCATCAAGTTCCAACAATCTGTCCAATCCTGCTGTAAATAACTGTGAAAATAATGTTGTCATTCCCATGTCAAGACCCATCGTAACCTCATACAATGTCCCGACAGAAACAGTTCAACCGCTATCAATCTAGCCGCAGAAAGAAACGTCCACAGTCATTCAGCTGGTGAAATCTTCCGTGGTGCAAAATTTCAGAACTGCACAATAACTGTACATTACACATATGAGTCTGCTGCCCCCAAGCGGTGAAGAATTCGTGTTATTGACAGTGATGGTAGTCAAACTGAGTGACCGTTGTTTCACAAGCTTAATTCATAAAACTAATATTCATGCGCATCTCAGCTTTTCGAAATGTAATTCGGTTTGTTTTAAGATGAAGTTCGTATTAAATAGGTTGAAATATTTAGCAATTTCTTGTGTTCTTCAGCTACATATAGTGATTTTATTAAACTATCTCAAGATTGATAGGTATATAACCAAAATATAATTATCACAGTAATGCGATTTTTATTGCCAGATCACGTCTCGTTGTCAGCATAGAAATCCTGATCATGACTTGACCCTTCGCTTCTCGTAATGATCCGGATTTTCTGATGCTGACAACTCGACGTGATCAATCAACGCTCGTTACTGTGATAATAATATATATGTTCTGCTGTGTTTTGTGTATATTCGCATAGAAAATATCAGTAATAACATAATTTCTCCTTCCTAATTCAAGGTTAAAACAGTCCATAAAAAATGAAGAAAAAAAAGGCATATGCATATTGTGAGATTTGAAGTTCATTCGGCGGCATGCGAGACGGTCATACTCAGCACTAAACCAAGCGGGCGTCTATAATTAGGTCAAATTTCTTAGGCATAATGTATACATGTCTATTGATGGAGCACTGAAAAAATATTTATGGTATTCCACTACAGTGAATTATCAAAATTATTTCTCTTGGAAAATCCAGTAATTCATGGCTTAGCATAAAATATGAATTATTTTAGGAGATTCACGAAAACTTAACAGTTTAAATCCTAAGAAAACACAAAATGTATGAAAAATTATATACAGGTATATATTTTGTATGGATTCCACCACCCTCCACCCCCATCCACTCCCTACATTCTAATGTGATTGTACGTTATCCGTGCAAAACACACACACCATTACAATTAAAAATTGGCACGGGTAAATACAGTAAAAGAAAAAGTGGATAACGCTAGGAGGTTAACGAAATCCTCAGAGCTGAAACTGAAATGGTAAGAAAAATGAAAAATGAAGATATACAAGAATATGGTTTTATGTTTTCTTTCCCGTGCATTCTAATGTGACCGGAAGTTATACGTGCAAAACGTCACACACGGCATTACAGCTTAAAATTGGCACGAATAAATACAGTAAAATAAAAGTGGATAATGCTAGGAAGTTCACGAAATCTTCTGAGCTTAAATCCTAAGCAAATGCAAAGGCAAGAAAAATGATGATAACAGATACCTGGTTTTTTCTTTCCCTACATTCTAATGTGATCAGAATTTATTTGTGCAAAACGTCACAAGCGACATGATAATTTACAAATGACTTGGATAAATACAGTCAGATTAAACTGGATGACTCTAGGAAGTTGCAAAATCTTCACAGCTGAAGTCCAAAACAGAGGCAAAGCTAAGAAATAATATTATGATATACAGGTAGGTGGTTTATCTTGGGGTGGGGGTGGGGTGAGCGCGGGGAGGGGGGCCCTGCATTCTAATGTGCTCGGAAGGAAGTTATCAGTGCAAAACCTGACACGCGACATGATAATTTAAAAATGACAGTAAGATAAAAGTAGATAAATCGAGGAGGCTGATGAACATAGCTTAAATCCTAAGAAAATGCAATGCTAGGAACAATGCTGATATACAGGCATTCTAATGTGATCTGAAGCTTTTACTGCAAAACGTCACACGCGATATGATAATTTAAAAAGGGCACAGATAAATACAGTAATATAAATGTAAACAACTCAAGGACGTTCGCAACATCTTCAGAGATGAAGTCCTGGGCAAGAAACTTAATGATATACAGTCAAACGTGTATAAAAAGCACTCATATGAAAGTGTATACAAGACACTCATAGGGACCATATGAATGTGTATACAAACCACTCATAGGGACCATATGAATGTGTATACAAACCACTCATAGGGACCATATGAATGTGTATACAAACCACTCATAGGGACCATATGAAAGTGTATACAAACTACTCATCGGGACCATATGAAAGTAAATAAAAACCGCTCATAGGGACCATACGAAAGTGTATACAAACCACTCATAGGGACCATATGAATGTGTATACAAACCACTCATAGGGACCATATGAAAGTGTATACAAACCACTCATAGGGACCATATGAATGTGTATACAAACAACTCATAGGGACCATATGAAAGTGTATAAAAACCACTCATAGGGACCATATGAATGTGTAACAAACCACTCATAGGGACCATATGAAAGTGTATACAAACCACTCATAGGGACCATATGAATGTGTATACAAACCACTCATAGGGACAATATGAAAGTGTATACAAACCACTCATAGGGACCATATGAATGTCTATACAAACCACTCATAGGGACCATATGAAAGTGTATACAAACCACACATAGGGACCATATGAAAGTGTATACAAACCACTCATAGGGACCATATGAATGTGTATTCAAACCACTCATAGGGACCATATGAAAGTGTATACAAACCACTCATAGGGACCATATGAATGTGTAACAAACCACTCATAGGGACCATATGAATGTGTAACAAACCACTCATAGGGACCATATGAATGTGTATACAAACCACTCATAGGGACCATATGAATGTGTATACAAACCACTCATAGGGACAATATGAAAGTGTATACAAACTACTCATAGGGACCATATGAATGCGTAACAAACCACTCATAGGGACCATATGAATGACTATACAAACCACTCGTAGGGACCATATGAATGTGTATACAAATCACACATAGGGATCATATGAAAGTGTATACAAACCACTCATAGGGACCATATGAATGTGTATACAAACCACTCATAGGGACCATCTGAATGTGTAACAAACTACTCATAGGGACCATATGAATGTGTAACAAACCACTCATAGGGACCATATGAAAGTGTATACAAACCACTCATAGGGACCATATGAAAGTGTATACAAACCACTCATAGGGACCATATGAAAGTATATAAAAACCACTCTTAGGGACCATATGAAAGTGTATACAAACCACTCATAGGGACCATATGAAAGTATATAAAAACCACTCATAGGGACCATATGAAAGTGTATACAAACCACTCATAGGGACCATATGAAAGTGTATACAAACCACTCATAGGGACCATATGAAAGTGTATACAAACCACTCATAGGGACCATATGAATGTGTAACAAACCACTCATAGGGACCATATGAATGTGTAACAAACCACTCATAGGGACCATATGAATGTGTAACAAACCACTCATAGGGACCATATGAATGTGTAACAAACCACTCATAGGGACCATATGAATGTGTAACAAACCACTCATAGGGACCATATGAATGTGTAACAAACCACTCATAGGGACCATATGAATGTGTAACAAACCACTCATAGGGACCATATGAATGTGTAACAAACCACTCATAGGGATCATATGAATGACTATACAAACCACTCGTAGGGACCATATGAATGTGTAACAAACCACTCATAGGGACCATATGAATGTGTAACAAACCACTCATAGGGACCATATGAATGTGTAACAAACCACTCATAGGGATCATATGAATGACTATACAAACCACTCATAGGGACCATATGAATGTGTAACAAACCACTCATAGGGACCATATGAAAGTGTATACAAACCACTCATAGGGACCATATGAATGTGTATTCAAACCACTCATAGGGACCATATGAAAGTGTATACAAACCACTCATAGGGACCATATGAATGTGTAACAAACCACTCATAGGGACCATATGAATGTGTAACAAACCACTCATAGGGACCATATGAATGTGTATACAAACCACTCATAGGGACCATATGAATGTGTATACAAACCACTCATAGGGACAATATGAAAGTGTATACAAACTACTCATAGGGACCATATGAATGCGTAACAAACCACTCATAGGGACCATATGAATGACTATACAAACCACTCGTAGGGACCATATGAATGTGTATACAAACCACACATAGGGATCATATGAAAGTGTATACAAACCACTCATAGGGACCATATGAATGTGTATACAAACCACTCATTGGGACCATATGAATGTGTAACAAACTACTCATAGGGACCATATGAATGTGTAACAAACCACTCATAGGGACCATATGAAAGTGTATACAAACCACTCATAGGGACCATATGAAAGTGTATACAAACCACTCATAGGGACCATATGAAAGTATATAAAAACCACTCTTAGGGACCATATGAAAGTGTATACAAACCACTCATAGGGACCATATGAAAGTATATAAAAACCACTCATAGGGACCATATGAAAGTGTATACAAACCACTCATAGGGACCATATGAAAGTGTATACAAACCACTCATAGGGACCATATGAAAGTGTATACAAACCACTCATAGGGACCATATGAATGTGTAACAAACCACTCATAGGGACCATATGAATGTGTAACAAACCACTCATAGGGACCATATGAATGTGTAACAAACCACTCATAGGGACCATATGAATGTGTAACAAACCACTCATAGGGACCATATGAATGTGTAACAAACCACTCATAGGGACCATATGAATGTGTAACAAACCACTCATAGGGACCATATGAATGTGTAACAAACCACTCATAGGGACCATATGAATGTGTAACAAACCACTCATAGGGACCATATGAATGTGTAACAAACCACTCATAGGGACCATATGAATGTGTAACAAACCACTCATAGGGACCATATGAATGTGTAACAAACCACTCATAGGAACCATATGAATGTGTAACAAACCACTCATAGGGATCATATGAATGACTATACAAACCACTCATAGGGACCATATGAATGTGTAAAAAACCACTCATAGGGACCATATGAATGTGTAAAAAACCACTCATAGGGACCATATGAAAGTGTATACAAACCACTCATAGGGACAATATGAAAGTGGAATTTATGAATATAAGATCTTTATATACAGATATAAATGGATATAGGTCTTTATAAACAGGTACTCCTTATATGCAGGTAGTCACTACAAAATGTAGGACTGTACATGCTTGATGTATTTATTTATTATTTTTTGTTGTTGCTTTTGTCCGTGTATTCGAATATGACCTGAAGTTATCCGTGATAAATCTCACACAAAACATGATAACTGAAAAATGCCCATGTTTGCACAAACTATTAGTGAGCGAATTTGCTATGCCCATATTTAGTTTCCATCATGATAAAAGCGACCATTTAATAACTGAATTTCCTTAAATAATTTGTTTTTTGATGTAATGATAGACTGAACGTAAACAAAATTTGAAACCTCTTTTTTATTTTTTTCACAATTTCAATCAAGGAATATGCCCTCACTTCTCTGATATTTTCGCCATAAAAGTGTAAAAACTGTAAACATGGTATTCAAAAAACTCGATCGAAAACGTTTAGGTCAAAATTGACCAATACCTGATGTAAAAATTACTGTATCGGAAAAAATGTTCAGCTTGAGATACAGATATCACACACACACACACACACACACACACACACACACACACACACACACACAATTATGTAAGGTACATTTATCATACAGACAACCACATCTATCATTTTTGCTAAGAAGGACTAATGCCTTATATTTGCTTCAGTAGTATCAACGTTCGCAGTGTTGCCAGCAGCTTTGCTATGCCGGTATCAGCCAGTAGTTAATCCAGCCACGGCCGACATTCCTCCACTGCGCCGTCTGCAAATAATTATAATCGCAGGCGGCAGTTTATGATTCATACTCAACGCCTACATGTCATACTGACTCCGGAGGATGATCGCCCACGCAGCTTTCTCCTGGATCGATACCGCGAGAAACTCGAGACAGCACACAAAGTTATGTTTTCAAATTACCCTCTCACATATAGCCTGATCAATAGTTTCATCTTGCCCTGTCGGCAAATTTTTCAGCATGTGAGAATATCACGAGAGTAGTTGCCCCTATGTTATGTGAGGCATGTTATCTACAGTATTGTATTGTTTTGTAAATCTCAAGCTGAAATTTAAATATCTCAACACAATTAGCCATGGATTTATTTTTTTAACAATAACATCGTGTCAATAAGTACATAGGATCAATTCATGACAGCTATTTTTAAATTTAATTGTACTCAATACATACAGTTTTAAGTACATGCAGTATGTTACACTAGTAGCATTTAGTTTTGCATTAGTTGTTCATAAAAGGTATGACAGTGAATGTTATATATGCCTTAGAGATATACAATTTGACTAAAACGATAACAATTGTGTGAATTCGTTGCCAGCGATTAATTATTTACGCAAAACGTTTATGCTCCAATCGACTGCGCTAACAAATTTGTATTCAAAGTCCCGTTTTAACTAACTGTATCCTATTGTCAGACTTGCAAATTAATAGAATATTATCCATTAAGTGTACATTGTCAGACTTACAAATTAATAGAATATTTTCATTAAATGTACATTGTCAGACTTGCAAATTAATAGAATATTTTCATTAAGTGCACATTGTCAGACTTACAAATTAATAGAATATTTTCATTAAGTGTACATTGTCAGACTTACAAATTAATAGAATATTTTCATTAAATGTACATTGTCAGACTTACAAATTAATAGAATATTATCCATTAAGTGTACATTGTCAGACTTACGAATTAATAGAATATTATCCATTAAGTGTACATTGCCAGACTTACGAATTAATAGAATACTATCCATTAAGTGTACATTGTCAGACTTACGAATTAATAGAATATAATCCATTAAGTGTACATTGTCAGACTTACGAATTAATAGAATATTATCCATTAAGTGTACATTGTCAGACTTACGAAGTAATATAATATTTTCATTAAGTGTACATTGTCACACTTACAAATTAATAGAATATTTCCATTAAGTGTACATTTTTCCAGCAATCTTACATTTTCCCCATTTAGAAAATAAATAAATAAATAACAGCAAGGATAAAACAATATATATGGACAAGAACGAAAACAATGTATCACAGCAAAAACGCAACAACAACAGCAGTAGGTATTGTATGAGAACTCACGACCTCTAGCTAAATTTGAAATGCTAAGACTAACACATAAAATAGAATTATTCACTGAATAATTCAAATTCCAGCTCTCTGATATATTACCTACTCAATGCTGAACCACTTACCTTACTACTGAATGAAACAAACAAACAAAACCCATCATTACTGGACTACTTTCCTCACAAAACACCCCCATATTCCTAGACGCCATATTACTGGACCTCTTCCTCTACTACTGCGTAAAAATACAAAATAAAACAACAACAACTAAAAAAAAACATCATTTTGTCATGATCTCACTTCCTCAACCAATGCTTTTTCAGAGATATCTTACAGGATTCTCCTATACTAACGTGATATTAAAATCTTACTAATAAATTAAATGGAATTAATAAAAATCACCAGTCGAAATGGAACAGAGGAATACTCGATGCCATACACATGCGGAGACTGCTCATTTAGGATACAACTTTATTGGGGTAGATCAGGGGTGTCAAACTCACTTGCTATGGCGGGCCGGATTTGATATAAATAATAATAAATAATAATAATAAATAATGAGTATGTTTGTCACCCCTGGGGTAGATCAAAAGCGTAATTTTACATTCTTGCAGAGTTTGATGATTACACATTTATATGTATGTGATTGGATCATACAATACATATATTTCCACCAGCAAATGAAAGAATAATAAAAGAAGACACACACACAAACACACACACACAATTGGAACAGACAAATGAAGTATACTTTCAAAACAGGATAGAAAGAATGATAGACACAATCAGAGAGAAATGAAATGCTTTTGTCGTTCAACCAAAACAAACGACTGAACCGAGTACTGACAGCATATGTTCCATGATCTGATTGACCTAACTGAACGAACACACGATTAATTCAGATTCAATTTATTCCCATTGACTTACATGCTATGTACACTTGTTGCTCTATGTACTTGGCGTTGTCACTCTGTGGCAAGGCTAGTCATTTCGGGACAACAACGCTGTAGCACTGTCTTACCCATGCCCGCCGACAGAAATTCCGGGTCCCTGGGCAGAGCAATCACGGGCCCCAAAACTAGTTTAATATTATGTATATAAAAATTTGTGTACAGTTTTGCATATAAAACCTGTAGTAATCTACCAAAACTTAGACTCTTGCAAGGAACAAATTATAATATTTACTGCAAAGATTAATTTATTTTTTATAACCGAGTTGACGGCAAAATCGCTGGGCCCCTGGGCAATGCCACCCCCCCCCCCGCCCCTCTCGGCGGGCCTGGTGCAAGGTCATTGCCCAGCAGAAAATCAAAAACGTATTTGTCTGTGGGTCGGAATAACATATATTACAGTAGTTTCTGTTCTAGAACGTATCAGTAATACATATTCCAGATAAAGTATTATACAACTGTGGCTAGCAAATTTAAAATACGACACTGTTTTCTGCTGAAATACAAAGAGACAGACAGACAAAACATTGAAATACAGCACAGCTGTATACTCAAACACAAACAGACAAATAAGTAATAGTTGAGAAACTAAATACAGCAATGTTCACTAAAACCCAAACAGACAGTCAATATTCGTAACAGAACAATCATAGATATCCGATAATACTAATTCAGATACATAAAGATATTGCAACATAGACAGACAGACAGTTTTTGAAATAGAGCAAACATGGATATCTGATAAAATTAAGTAATTCATTTGCAGAAACATATTGCAACACATTCAACCAGTGAAAACCAAAGATTCATCCCTCGAGACTCCCGTTCGCCAAACTTGAGCCCACTTCAGTACCTACCTGCTTGTCACGTAAAAAGCAGACCAAAAACACAACGCGATAGGTTTAAAACCAAGTTGCTATGTAAGCGCCTAATGAAGCAGCCAAGGTCAGCCAGAAAGGCGCTGCAAAGGTGCTGGTCTTGTGCAAACTACATGCATTGGGAGCTTCGTTGCACAATAGCAAACAAACAAACAAATGGCCATATAAACCATTATGTGTACGAACGAAGAAGCCCAGGTTATCCAAAAAGGCCCTGTAAAAAGGAGCTGGTCTTGTTTAGTGAAACTAATGACACAAAAACTCCTATATGAGAGGACAAAATACTCTCGACGAAGGAAAAAGATCTGCAGTACAAAAATGTGACGTCCTCCTGTGGGTGGTTAGTGGTTTCTTTTCAGTACACTGCCCACATGGGGCAAAGGCTTTAGGGACTGAGGTGGGTATTTTGCTCAAACATATGGCAAGTATATGACAAATATATCTTTTTCACACATTTTAAGTTTTTTAGCAGTAGTAAAATAAATCAAAATTTTGCAAGATAAAAAATTTAAATATGAAGATTTCTGTATTTGATCAACCTATTCCAAAAACGTGTTAGAAAACTATTAAAGGAAAATTTAATACAAATACCAAGTCATAAATAAGTCAGACGTATGAACAAGCAAAATCCAAACAGACCCATGACATAAAAGCTTATAGATTCTTTCAAGGGAAATGTAAACGAGTACAGATCTTACGGTGGTAACAATCAAGACTTGTATGAATTATTCAAAAACATTGAACCCTACTTGATCAAAGTAATAATTTGTAAAATTGTTCAATTTGGTTCTGTAACAGTTCATCTTGACCTGTCTATCAGGCTTATAAAGAGAACAATACAGGATGGAGCGAAGGTTGAATACAGGGAATTTTACCACAGAATAAGACCTATCAACATCATGAAGAGGGGTGAAATGGATGATGCAATTGAACGTTTGGGTCAAATTTTACCAAATTTGGACAGGACGTAAGCGTGAGTAAAAGGTGTATCTTTGAGAGGATTCAATTTTTGACATTGCACGTAGACAGGTTTCAATCGATAAAAGGAAGCTCCTATGTTGATTTACATGAATGGGTGAAAAATAAATAGGCTTGCATAAAGGTAAAAAATAAAAAGAATGACATGTTTGTTTCTTCTATGCAGTTGAATCTGAGCTAATAACACCGAGTAATCCCGCATTTTAAGCTAATAACACCGAGTAATCCCGCATATTAAGCTAATATCACCGAGTAATCCCGCATATTAAGCTAATAACACCAAGTAATCCCGCATATTAAGATAATAACACCGAGTAATCCCGCATATTAAGCTAATAACACTGAGTAATCCCGCATATTAGGCATCAAAATAAAACGTGGTTAGATACAGTCATTGGTTTGACAGACGCTCTGTATTATTACACTGCATTAAAAAAAAATCGAACTCGAATATGACATATTCGTAAATGTATTTGAACTAGTTGAAGGAAAATATATTAGATGTTAGAGTGACAGAAAAAGAAACATATAGGCATATTTACTTGTTGATTCTCTTTCATGAAATGGAAAAAAATACCATTATATTGGAATACAAGATTTATCAAAATTGGCATCATCACGAATTAGAAAACATCATGGGAAAAAGTCTGTAAAAACTGCTTGAATTCTTTCAATTCACAATTTTTTTTATCAGATTGCAAGAGGTTACGTTACAGTATAGACAACTCGATATATATCATGCCTTAAAAGAAGGGATCAGGGGATCATTTGCCAAATTTAAAACCTATCGATATATATATATATATATATATATATATATATATATATATATATATATATATATATATATATATATATATATATAATACCACAGAAGAAATCAGTTGTCAAATTATGTATAATACCTCATAATGGATCAGTTGTCAAATTTAAAAACTATCATCATCAATTTAAAGTTCCATATGTCGTTTATTGCGACTTTGAAAGCATCATCATACCGTACACTTTGTCCTGTACGAACTACTCACCACAAGATTGTAATGATGCTACAAATCTAAGCTGTACATCATGGACAGCGCAAACAGCTAAGCACATACCATCAAGTTTCTCTATCTAAGTCTATTTAATTCGCAAATATTACAGAGCAATAGTTTACAGATGTACTGATTGGATACGGTGATTTATAACTGGCTGGATAGGACTAGTCACCAAGGAAAAATGTAAAACTATGATATTCACATATGAAGATAAATGATTTTTAACTCAACGAGTACTTGTCGTGTATGTGACAACAAAATATTAAAATACAAAGTTAGAGACCAAAATCACAGAACAGTCAATTACAGCGATCCTGCTCACGGAGACTGTAATGTCAATTTCACATACCCACAATACACCCCACTATTCATTCATAATTTGTCAGGTTATGACAGTCATCTGTTCATCAAAACGCTTAAAATATTATCCAGATGATGCGAGAAACCATACTGATTAACGATGAAAAATGCACTTAATTCAGTAAAGACTTCAAAGCAGATAGCATACGATGAGTATATAGCTTTGGCTTTACGTTCATTGGCCAGTCTCTACAGCAGCTGCCTACAAATTTAAATGATGATAAATTTACAGAAATACTGAAATATTGTGAAAACATAAAATCTAAAGTTTTGAGGAAAGACATTTGTCCAAATGAATACGTAGATAGCTTTAACAGATTTAACGAAATATCTATACCACAAAAAAACGATGAAAATGGAACTCATCATCGCTTAGTACCAGAGATCGCTTTGCTTATCAAGTGATCGAAACTGTTCAATATATTGATGGCTGATGTTACTATTTCATCGAGTTTCGAATGATCTTTTCATTCAAAGCCTTCGAAACAATTCCTATGACTGCTGTGCTAAAATACGATGGAGATTAATAGAACAAGCTAAAATCCAATGAAGATTAATGGAACAAGCTAAAATCCAATGAAGATTAATGGAACAACTATCGCAGTAGCTATTCTAGATAAAAATAATGCAGCTGCTAAAGAACCTACATCAGCTGAAACTCTTTTTATACTGGTCTGTAACTATTCAAAACTTTGCATAGCATTTTGTAAATTTTCTCATGCATTTATAGTGTTCGATCCCCTTGATCAAATTATTTCTGATTTATGTAACTTCTCAAATACGTTGTGTTGTCGTTTGACTTATCTCATTCGCTATATACCGAACAACAACATCTATTGTATAACACCGTGTATAGCACTTTTTTAAGACTTACTGTCTTTTCTATTCCATCTGTACCTGTCTTTTCTACTCCATTTGTACCTCCGACACTAACTCCCTCTACTCTCCAACTCCACCTACTCCAGGTGAATCATTGTTTGAAATGATCAAACAAACAAAAAAGGCTTGACAATTTAGCCGATTATTTGTTTGGTTTACCCAAACGAACATCAGCATTACCTAGAATTATTTATATTATTGATACTTTTATAGGCTCGTTACTCGAAAAGTGCTTAACAAATTGTTTCGTTCCTTTCTGAACACGTTATGCTACTTATATTGGCATTAGTGTGTTTTGTACTCGCATGTTTGGTCAAAAGTGTAAACTTAGCATCTGCCAGAGTTAGATGATGGGAACCTTTGCCAAAAAATAAACCATACCAGCTCCTACAACCAAGAGTATTAAAATAAATGATTGCTTGTTTTTTTCATGGTCGATGTTGTTTTCTGTCGTTTCTAAAATGCCATGTGTCTTTTGAACGTCAGAGAAGCTCATAGTATTATCAAATGAAGCAAATGTGCTATGCACAACATTGTCCTTCTTCTGTACATCATTGTTACTAACTTTGTATTCCTGTTGCCCTCTGCAGTTTTTTGTCGTACTGTTACTGGTTGTTTATTGGCCTTCGGAATACCTCTCTTGGTTACCTTTGAATCAAGGGTAGGGTTTAATCTCAGTTTAATCAGTCATTGGATTTCTGCAGATTGTTGTTGTATCTAACTATACTACCCATTTTCATAACCATCTCACTAAGTAACAAAAGTATACCGCTGCCTTCAATTTCCCTTTCAAATCTGTTACGTATTGTTTTAATTTTACCATGCTGTTTCCATATGTGACGTACCTTGCTGTCCCAAAACTATTTGCTACATCAAATTTTTAACACTGCCTGATGCCGTCGCAACCGACTGAGTAAGAGATGTTCTGTTATTTTAAACCGAGCACACAATATACAAGTTACCTATGATCTGATACTTTGATTCAATCTAGATATTCCCACATCTATCAGGTCGTTACTATCTTATATAAAGACGTATGTCCTAGCTGTTGGCTCTTCTTTGTCTATCTCAGAATTCATTTTAATTGGCTGGTCATGTTCTCCAATAATCAACAGTACCTGGCCCATGGTTGTATTTACGTTTTGTTGCGGCTAACATAACAGAGGATGTAGGTTCCCCAAAACCTTGGTGTACTCTTGTATGTTCTTCTGGCCTATTAGCGATCATATACTTGTTTTGCGCTTGATGTATCTCCAATTTTGCCGAGATAACTTGATTACCATTGTTTTCACCTCTCAACTATGTTTTATAGTTTGATATGCTGATGACACGTTTGGATGTTAAAAAATTAATCATATTCTTAGAAAAGAATGTAAAGAACGTGATAGAGTATTTTTTACACCATGAAGTCTCATACATTTTCAGTGGGGTAATTCTGAGCCCCTCCCCCCTGCCCCCCCCCCCCCATGTGCACGGCTGAGTAGGGATTCTCCAATTTACTATGAGTTTTTTTTATACACTAAAGTATGGTGTCGTTTCTTTTATAAGTGTTCAAAATTTTTAGAAATCGGTAATCAGTCTAAAAATTCGGTAATATTTTTCGCAGCACTGCCAGCCAGGTGTGTAGCGATAATCAAATAAGGTAATTTGTGGGTTTCAATACCTGTGGATCTTCTGCTCATAATAACAGTAAGCTGCAATACACATATACCATTACTATCACCATTATGAAAATATATGTATGTTTTTGCAGTTTAAATGTATTGCAGATGATGAACTTGAGAAAAGTTCACCTAGAGTTCGATAAGTGTTGCGGGCATGCACAGACCAGGAAAATGTGAGTCTTTAATGTTTGAAGAGCAGAAAGGCATACTTGTAATAAATAGGACATGTTGTACTTGACTTTAACATTAGATGTTTTGATATTATATATATCATTAAGAATATCTAGGATAAATATTATACATATTTAATGTTCACTTGGAATGACTTTGTGGAGGTTAAAAATGCACTCAGTGATGAAGCTGCGAAAATATGGAAACCTCTGAGCTAATAAGTTTATTTTATTGAGGGGCATGTTTCTTTGTGTGTGCTTACATTCTCTTGTTTCTTGGTAATGTACATAGCAAATTAGTGATGCAGGTTGTTATGCTTCAGGCAATTAGATATTTATATTTTAGTTCATGGATGATCAGATTAAGATCTTTCCACAACTTGTCAGATGTGTGTGTGTGTGTGTGTGTGTGTGTGTGTTGACATTCATTTATTTCTTGATTTTGGTATGGGTCCTTTTGACAATAAGATAGAAACATGTATTCAAGTCGATCGTTTGTCTGTGATACAGGCTTAAAGTTTCATATTGATTTTATCTCAAGATTTTATTATCTATGGATGATCATATAATAATATTTTCACAAAACTGTAGGGGTTTAGCCTAGATAAAGAATAAGAGGGATGTATTTTACTATGCAAGGAGAACAAATACAGCGTGAACAAGATATTCATATAACTAAAGAACAAGAGTTAGAAACTGATTAGATGCTATTTTCAGTTCATACAAAAATAATAGAAAGGTGGTGGCAATTTTATTCACCAATAATTTTGATTTTAAAATAAATTGATACAAAGAAGATACAATGGTAAATTATTTGATAGCTGACATGAGAGTTCAAGGAAAGAGTATTACACGAATTAATATATATAGGACAAATAATGATGAGCCTCAATTTTATGACAATTTGAAGAAAAATATAAGAGATTTTCAGAATGAATTATTATTTGGTGTGCTGATTGGAACTTGATATTGGACACGGAAATGGATTTAGAAACTTATCAAGACATAACAAATCCAACTGCTCGGAAAAAAATTATAGCTATGATGGAAAGTTGAGAGTTTTTAGATATTTTGAGGATCTTAAATGAAAGCGAAAAAGGTTTACATGGCATAGGAAAAATCCTAGACAACAAGCTCTTTTTTTTTTTACTTGATTTCTACTGATGTATATGGCTATGTTCTAAGTAGTTGTAATGTGTCATGCTATACATCAAATCATTGAGGAATACGTTTAGAAATGAAAGACATATTAAAATAATAAATGATACAATATATGAAGTAACGAAAACAAATTCCGTTGAAACATGTGACATCAATGTCAAAAGACATTACACCTGAGAATCTGAAGTGCAGTATATCTGATCAATTATTTTTAGAGATTTGATACTTATAATTAGAGGAAACACTATAAAGTATGCTTCATATAAGTAAAAAAAGGAAAGTTCTGAAGAAAACAAACTTGAAAAAGACCTTGAATATTTGGAAAATGAAATATATTAAGATTACAATAGCATAAGTAGCAAAAACAATGCACGACCTAGAAAATAAAAAAGAATATTGCAATCAACGAGAAATACGAAAATGCAAGGCGTGATGCTAAGATCAAAAGCAAGATACTTGGATATGTGGGAAAACCAACAGGAATTATACTAATAAAATCATGTCAAGGTTGATAGACGAAATTGGAAATGAATATACAAATAATAAATATATTTTAAAACAACAAAAATTATTATAATAAGCTAAATGATGAAAATAGTGTTTCGGAGGAGAGTGAACTTGAAGCTGAGTTAGGTCTTCATGAATGTGGTTATTGGTTTTATGAGTTTAACGCCATTTTTCAGCACAAGATAGGCTATATATATAGAGAGAGAGAGATCAGGTTCGTTATTAATTACTCAAAGACAAAGAATCATAAGATGCATATCAAAAGAAAAAAAAATCGCTGCTTTTTAATGACTTGGTGACCAATATTATTACTGAATGTAATTTACAAATTTGGCTTCATGTTGAATAGCAAATGGAATAATAAAAAGTGTTTTGGATGATTTAATGCATAAAGACCAAAAGGGATGTATTTCTGGTAGATTTATTGGGGGAAATATTATAATTATATATGATATTTTATTTGAAACAAGAAAGGAAGACATCCTGGTCTAATTTTGTCTATGTATTTTGAAAAGGCAATTGATACAATTTCCTGGAAATTTATTGATAAAAGTTTTAAATGATTTAATTTTAGGGATTCAATGCTAAAGTGGATTACTCTATTTTAAAAAGGAGCTAATACATGTATGTTGCAAAATTGATATATGATAGTCTTTTTAATGTAAAACTAGATTGTAGACAAGGAGATCCAATTTCTCCATACATATGTATTTTGTGTGTTGCAATTCTTGGGAAAGTTATAAGAAACAATAAAACAATTAATGCAATCACTATGAATAATACTGAAAATATATGAAGTCAACATGCTGATGATACTTAAATATTTGTAGATGGAAGTGAAATATCTCTTAGAGCTCCATTATAGGTATTACAAAAATGTATAGAATGTAAGGACTAAAAATCAATGTACAAAAGACTTTGACAGTTTGGATTTGGGTATTATCGAAATAAAATGGAAGATTGAGCCATAAGTTTAATTCCGATTGGGATCAAAGGCCTTTTAAACTTTTAGGCATACCATTTCAAGTCTAATATATGATATGTGAGATTTAAATTCACCTGAAATAATGAAAGAGATAGAAACAACTCTTGATAGCTGGCAAAGGGGAAAAATTATTCTGTATGCAAAAATTGCTATAATTAAAATCTAGCTTTAGCTAAATTTATACACCTATTTAGATCTTTGCCTAATCCACCACAATTTCTCGCAGAAAATCTTGAAGAATTGTTTTTTGAAATTTTGTGGAATTCAGAACCAGTTCGTGTTAAAAAAAAACGTTTGATTTCTCAAGATTATAAACATTGGGGGTCTGAAGATGTTTAAAATTGAAGATTTTATTGAAGCATTGAATAAATCTTGGTTGAAAAAAATCCATTAAACACTAAAATAAATGGTTAGCTTTATTATGCATTGATTAGAAGAAAATATTTACTTTTGGATCACATATTAATCACTTATTGCTTCAGAATTTTACCAAAAAGTTGTGGAAAAAATGTACTTGAAGCATGGCAAGAGTTTACTAAGAAGTTGAAAATTGATACAATTGAAAAGGCTTTATTTTCACCATTATGGTATAATTCAAATATGTTACGGTCACAAAGTTATATATAAAAGATTGGCATGAAAAGGGTATCCTTAGCATTATTGATATAGTTGCACTTGATGGTTCTTTCTACTACCTTATGATGAATTATAAAATATGTGTGTATTAAAAACAACATTTGTAGGCTATAATGTTAGTGATAAGAACAATTCCGCAAAATTGGAAAGATTTGGAAATGAAAAGGTGACAATTCAAGAATATAAGAACCATTTTGTAATAAGTTATAATGTCTAATTATTGTATAGTCTGATGAATAAGACAGGATACATCAATTATTATTTATAATGTCATTACTGAAAAAAACAAGCATGTCTACACAAGAAATGGAAAAGAGAGTTTGATATTATACAGTCAGATACAATAATTCCTTATTTTTTCTGTTTGCTCATATTGATGATATGAAATTTAAGGATTTTCAATTTAAAATAGTGCATACAATTTTGTGCACAAATTAATTTTTAGACAAAGCCAGAATACGTGATAATGATAAATGTTGCTTTTTTGGTTTAGAGAAGAATTCACTTGTACATTTATTATTTGAATGTAGTAAAGTAAACAATTTATGGACTAAGTTAGAACAGTGATTGAAAGATAATTTTAATATTATTAAGAAATTTGACAAAACTATACTATTCGGAACTAATATTCTAAACGTTGTTTAACTTCTTGCTGTTATAACAAGACATTTTCTCTATGCATCAAAATTCTCTAAATCACCTTTAAATTTTGAAGTTTTGATTCAGACTTTTAGTAGATATTTTAAAGTTGAGAAATATATCTCAAAGGTAAAGCAGTCGAGTAAACAAATTCTTGTTCAAATGGTCAGACACGTATACATATTTTGATATGTAGTGTACAAGACCCTTTTTCTTCAAAGCTTCGCATATTGTATCTCTTTCTGCTTGGAAAACAAAGTGCCGAAAAGACTTCGATTTCGTGAAGGTACTTGATATGGTACAAGTGCTGTTTGTATTGTAATTTACACACACATTGATATACAGGGTTGCCTGAATCTAATAATTTTACACATAATTAATGTATCGACTCTTTTTATGTATTTTATGTGTCAGTTTGTAAGTCTCTTTTGCAGGTAAAATGTTTCTGACTCCTTATTCTAAAGTAAAAAATGTATAATTAAAAAAAAATTCTTTTTATAAAAGTTGTTTTAAATATATGTTGTTGTTGTTACTCTATTTGAACGCATCGTCATCGGGCAGAGTTATCTTAATCTCAGACAGAAGCTTTCGCATCTGGAAATAAAGGTGATTTTGCAAACTCTTGTATGGTTTTGTCTATCAAATGCCAGCATGAAATACCGCAAACAGATGTTGATATACCACTTTTCAAAACTATCATGCTACACTGTGATCTGTATTGTTTCATTGATTAATCATTGTTAACATTTAGAGTGTAGTTTTAAAACTGTTCAGCGGTCTTTAATGTGAAAAGCTGAGTTTCAATGTTGTAAATTTGTATCTCGTTAAATTCATTTGCTATGTTAACTTGGCTAAGGTGAGTTAACCCATTCAATGTATTAAAGTGAGTTACGGTATAAGGATAAGGCGCTGTACTGGTAATTTTTTAAAAATCTGAAGTCCATTATTTAATATGAAATAATGAGTGTGGAATTGGCTTATCTTGTGGCAATATATCGATCTTCTATTTACTGTTTTACCGCACTCACATATAATTCTCTGTTTTTATTTTTTCGATTTCTAATCTTTTCATTTCCTCCACGCTAATACCATATTAATCTCGTTTGTTTTACTCAACCTCTGCATCTCTGGTGAACTGTATTTCGTTTTTCCATTTCCTCCACCAGTTTTTCTCTGTGACATTTGTAGAATTTTACAACTGTTTGTTCCATTTATTTGTAGCTAAATTTCAATTACTGCTGGATGTCTGTTAAACTCTATCGTCAAAATTAATGCAGACCATGAAAATTATACTGCTTTTGACTTCAGATCTCTTAATATAAGACATTACTGGGGTATTCTCACGTATAAGTGTTTAGTAATTTGAGATAAGAATAATTATCTATAGCGTGTGTTTGGGTCCTGTTTCCTATTACGTGTCATAAAATACTGATCTACGGTTTAGAATTGCGTACAGTTAAATCAAACCAATCCAATGTGAAGCATGAAAAACATGTGTGAAATTAGAGTGTCGTGACTGAATAATTTGATTATAGGAAAGGTATTTGTGATATTAGATCTTATAAGAACCCTTCAATTGAAAACGACTCTTGTCTTGAGGTCTTTTGACGACCTCAAGCCAAACTCACGCAGTATGTTCGAAATATTGTTTTTTTCTGCTTGATCTTGAACTGAATCTATATTAAATGCGTTTAGAGCCATGGCGTGTTACATTATTACTGTTATTGTGTTCTTGTTAAAGATGCAAGAAAACAAACAAGTCACCGATAATTTGAATTTGAATAGCATTTTATTCTTGTCAATTATATTATCTGTAAAAAAAAATTGTGTACTGATAATTGCACTTTTACTGACTATTACGACTGACTAGTAACATCCTGAAATGAAAGTATTTGCAAAGACTATTGCTTCCTTACAGACATCGATATTTTACCGAAGTTTCTGTTACAGACCCTCACCCAAAAGATATTTTAGTCAACTAATATCCTCACACAGTTTATCCATGTTAATTAACTTAACAATATTTTCAAAAGAAATCCATTTTTACAGTCCTAATTTGTCATGTCTGGTAAGCTCACATTTTTTGACGACATTTATTTAACAATATAGAAATTTAAAAAAGCATTAATACAAACGTATGGTTTTATGCGGGGAACACAATTAAAAAACAGAAATAACTGAAGACAAAAAAAAGATTAATTAATTACAAAAAACAAAGTTAGGGATACATCAAAGGCTTTGCTTGTCAATCGAATGTAGCGCTGGTGTATGGTTATCACGCAGCTATCATAATGCGGTTCCACGTGGCCCTAAACACGTGATTGACACAAATTAGCACCTTTTTTTTATGGTATGCTACAAAGCCTTTGGTGATCCTTTCTCATTTCGACGTTTTATTGATAGGTCTCTTTTCTTTTAACAATATGAGGTTTGAAAAAGCACTTCTCATACCATGCCTGTATGCAATTTCGACGGTGGATTGTTTCACGGGCCGTGACGTTTCACTTAGTGCACACCATATGTTTCTCATCGCCGTTGTATGTGTCTAGGAAAATGTTTGCAAATTAAGATAAAGTAAGCTAGTGATTTATCAAAACTGCACGCCATGTCCATCATTTATATAGCAGTTATATGGTGTTGTGAGGGGCATTGATGGGACGCAATTGTATATATTAACGTATGTGCACACACACACACACAGAAATTTACTGCACTGATACAAATAATACAGCTCAGGATTTAAATGTCAATATCTCCAATAGTGTGAATATGTTGTCAGCATTAGGAAAATGAAATCTAAGAAATGAACTTTTTGATTGTAATTAATATATGTATAGCTATTATCTTGCAAAATATATTATGCATAATAATCAATATACTACATCTTTTACTACAAATAATTGCATAGATGTAAAGCTTATGTGACAGGTTATAAGTCTAGTTTCCAAAAAGGTAGATATGATGGTATATTTATATTGATTAAAAAACCGGATCAGGATGGGGATGGAACTGCATGACTCCCTGTTAGACTATTTTTTCTCCCTTTTTTATATACACTACAAAAGATAATTAAACATAAAATAGGTCTATACATGTATCTATTATTTAACCAATTTTGTTATATTATCAAATTATTATTTTAAATTATAATTTGAGAGTAGTTTTGAGATAGAGTTTGCTACTAATCTCTCTCCGTTGTCTTTTCTTCTACCTGCCACGAACACTTGGCGTTGGGGAAGCGGCTTCCCTCTTTTGTTCTGAGTGAATTTGGAGCGGAATATCAGTCGTATCATCCTACTTCAACTTCAGCGCTCTTGCTTTGAGATATCCAAGCCGTGCTAAATCCTCTGGATGCCGCACATTATGATCTGTGTACAAATGGAGCGAGCAAAGGAAGCTCTAGCCGCGAGCTTAAAGTCACTTCGTTTAGAGTATTTAGTCCAAACATTTGTTCTAGTTTCTTTACATGGGAACTCAAAAATGTGTGTCCCTAGGCCTTTCGTGTAATTACTATTGCACCCAAAGGCAACACAATATAACATTATATTAGCACGGTTGTTAAATCCTCAACGGCGATCATTATAATTCTCGGGTAGCGGGTATGACGTCATCAGTAGAAATTGCCTATTAATCGCGAATTGTTTTTGCATATTTTTGCAGAGGCTTGTAAAAATCGACAAAACATCATCATTTTCTGCACGTCATACATTGGACTTATATTCAAAATGTGACTAGCAACGTATCATTGCCTTGTGTAAAAACACTTTAAAATATTTTCAAAGTATTTGTATTTTTCTTTATTTTATTACCCCAGACACATTACAGTACCAATGTTGGACTCACTGTTAACAGTTTATTATTTAATATAAATGTAAAGTATTCAAAACTAGTTTAACAATTAAAGAAAAATGAGCAATTTTCCTCTCAATAAATGTGTCAAGGTCTTTAGGGGACATACATACATAGATACTCATTTGCACACATACATATACATATAATTATAGACATTTTAGTACATAAGCATATACATATGAAAGCATGGAAGGGACATGGGTACAGATTAAAATGAACATTATCACGTGGCCACGAGATGCTATGTCGTGGGAAAGTGATAATTATTTGGCCACCAGATAGTATCTTCAGCCACGAATTAATATCTCGTTATATAATGTTATGTATGATGTTTATATAATATTATAAATATTTTAGGAAATTATAAATGTTTCTTCACTTTAATATTTGCTTAAATCTTTATGTTTGTTAGGAAAAACATGTATAACTAGTGTCCTTGAATTAGGTTGTTTTGATCAATATGTTTTCTCAATTTGAAGGTCAAGGTTGATTTTGTTTACAGTTAGAATTCCATTAAGATGACTCACATTCTAGAACATTCTGTCATGTGACCAATCTTGAACATTCTGTCATGTGACCAATCTTTATATATACCATGTTTGGTAGACATTTTGTTCAGTTCGACATTACCATCAGTCTTGTAAAGAGCTATTACAGTTGTGAAAATTCATTCCAAATTCTAAGAGAGGAATTATTTTAATTATTCATTGGATTATTAACAGTGCTCATAAACTTTTGGATTTTGGATTTTGATTGACAATTTTGGAATTTATGTGAACTTATTCAGAGATTTTGGATTACTTCATTTTGACTTCAGCACATCAAGATTTCTAGTACATCAGGACTTTGGAGACCATTGGCACATAATAACATTCAAGGACACATTCTATATTTAGGACTTGTGATTAGAACAATCATTCTTATTGGATTATTAGGATACATAAACACATTACTGTAAGTGACTTTTTGATTTTTCATTTTAATTATCTAGTAATAAATTGCTTGTTGATTTTTACTTGATTTGTTGGTTTCACTTTCTTTCTGTTACATTTTTCTTAGACCATAGAGTCGTAACAGAAATTGGGGGCCGTTCCGGGATCTGAATTTCTTTAAAGCATATTAGAGATATTAAATTTATCTTTGAAATTCATATTGATTTTGTCTCTGAATTTTTTTTGTCTTTGGCAAAGATTTTTAAATAGAAAAATTGTTTGTGTGTGAAACCAACAAGCATTTACAATGGCATCTAATGTTCAGAATTTCATTTCAAAACCTACCCAGGAGGGGTTAGAGTGCATGAGAAAGGATGAGTTGCTCGAGCTTGCCAGAAAATACAGTCTATCTGAGGCAAAAGTATCATTGACAAAACAGGAGATAAAGATTATTTTGATTCAGTATTTAGTAGGAAAGGGAATTTTTGATAGCAGTGCTTTAAGTTTGAAGAGAAAGCCTGTATCTGGTTCTGACAGGAAATTAAGGGAATTAGAGTTAAAGAAACAGATTGATTTAGAATTGGCAAAGCTTCAGATTCAGAGAGAGAGAGAGAAAGAAGAGAGGCAGATCCAAATGCAGAAAGAAGAGAGGCAGATCCAAATGCAGAAAGAAGAGAGGCAGATCCAAATGCAGAAAGAAGAGAGGCAGAGGGAGAGAGAAAAAGAAGAGAGGCAGTTGGAGAGAGAGAAAGAAGAGAGACAAATGCAGATACAGATGGAGAGAGAGAAAGAAGAGAGGCAAATGCAGATGCAAAGAGAAGAAAGGGAAATGCAATTTAAATTAAGAGAATTAGAACTGGCAAACAGAGCACACTCCACTCCTTTAAACACAAGTTCAGGTTTTGATGTTACTAGATATATTAGGTTAGTACCCCCTTTTCAGGAAAAAGAAGTAGATAAATACTTTCTTCATTTCGAGAAAATAGCTGAAAACTTGAAATGGCCCAGAGAGCATTGGACTTTGTTATTACAAAGTGTACTTATTGGCAAAGCTCGTGAAGTCTACACTTCACTGTCAGTACAACAAAGCACTGATTATGATTTGGTTAAGGAGTACATCTTGAAAGCTTATGAGTTGGTACCAGAGGCATATCGACAAAGGTTTAGGAATTGTAGAAAAGAAACTGGACAAACTCATGTCGAATTTGCAAGGGATAAAGAACAACTATTTGATAGGTGGTGCTCAGCCAAGAAAGTTGATCAAGCTTATGATAACCTCAGACAGCTCGTATTAATTGAAGAGTTCAAGAGGTGCATCCATAGTGATGTTAAAACCTATCTTGACGAGCAGAAAGTGGAAACTTTGGAAAATGCTGCTCGTATGGCTGATGATTATTCCTTGACTCACAAAATTTCATTTGGCAATAAGTCGTCCTCTCAGCAGTTTTCTGGTAAAAAACCATTTCAATCTCATTCGAGTACTTCCAAATTTCACAACAGCACAACTGTTAGGAATCAAACATCTGATAAGACTGATCAGAAATCCTTATCTCTTCCTACGTGCACTTATTGTAAAACGAAAGGGCACGTTATTTCTGATTGCTTCAAGTTGAAAAATAAGCAACAGAGAAAAGACAGAGCTTTTCCAAATGCTCTTATTTCTACGAGGTCAAGGTCACGGTCTTGTATTGAAAGCAATACATTTGTTGGGTCAAACAAACCCCAGTCTGATTCTATTTTAGAGGCTTATGAACCATTCATGTCAGAAGGTTCTATATCACTTATTGGTGATTCTGCCAAACCTATCCCAATTAAAATATTAAGGGACACTGGAGCTTCTCAGAGTCTTTTATTATCAGGTACTTTGCCTTTGTCTGAGGAGTCTTCTTCAAGTGAAAGTGTTCTTGTTCAGGGAGTTGAGTGCGGCTTTGTAAATGTTCCTCTTCATTGTGTAAATTTGGCATCAGACTTAGTTTCTGGACCTGTGACTGTTGGGGCAGTGACTTCTTTACCCATAGAGGGTATTCATTTATTACTAGGCAATGACCTAGCTGGAGATAAGGTTGTGGTTAATCCACTTGTAACTGACAAGCCTTGTTTGGATCAGAAAGTTGATCCTGTCGAAACTGAAATCCCTGATTTATACCCTGCTTGTGCAGTTACTAGAGCTATGGAAAAAAGAGCTCTTGAGATTGATGTTGATCAGGATATTATTCCTTTAGCTGACACATGTATTGGTCAGTTTTTTGATGAGGTCACCTTTTCCTCAGGTATTGATCAATCAAATGGTATTGATCACAGTGATCCTCTTTTGGCAACTCATTCTCTTTGTCCTACTCAGGATGACAAACGACAATCTCTTGTCGTTGAACAGGAGCAAGATACCGAGATATCTTGTTTGTTTCAGAGGGCTATTAGTGAAACTGAAGCCACATAAGTTCCAGTGTGTTACTTTGTGAAAAATGGGGTCCTTATGAGGAAATGGAGACCACCTGATGTACCCGCTGGTGACGAGTGGTCAGTGAGCTATCAAATTGTTGTTCCTAAGTCATATCGACAGGAAATTCTTAATTTAGCCCATGAAACTCCTTTGGCTGGTCATTTAGGAGTCCGTAAGACTTATCACAAGATCTTGAATCATTTTTATTGGCCGAAACTCAAAAGTGATGTTTCTAAATATTGCAGATCTTGTCACACTTGTCAAATGGTAGGAAAACCCAATCAGAAGATACCTAAGGCTCATCTGCAACCTATTCCTGCATTTGATGAACCATTTAGTAGAATAATGGTAGACTGTGTTGGTCCTTTACCTAAAACCAAGTTAGGCAACCAATACTTGTTGACCATCATGTGTGCATCTACAAGATTTCCAGAGGCAATTCCTCTGAGAAATATAAAAACTAAAACTATTGTGAAAGCTTTGGTGAAGTTTTTTACACTTGTTGGCCTTCCCAAATCTGTCCAGTCAGATCAAGGGTCAAATTTTATGTCTGGAATTTTCCAACAAGTTATGCATGAATTAGGCATCCAACAGTTTAAATCTTCTGCCTATCACCCTGAAAGTCAAGGTGCTTTGGAAAGATTTCATCAAACTTTGAAGAATATGATTCGATCATATTGCTTTGATACAGAAAAGGATTGGGATGAGGGTGTTCATTTGTTGTTGTTTGCTGTTAGGGAATCAGTTCAAGAGTCGTTGGGTTTTAGTCCCTTTGAACTAGTTTTTGGTCATACTGTCCGTGGACCATTGAAATTATTGAAAGAGAGACTTCTTTCAAATGAAGACGCAAAGATTAATCTTCTTGATTATGTTTCTGATTTCAAATACAAGTTGTCAAAGGCCTGTGAAGTAGCAAGAACTAATCTTCACACTACTCAGTCAAATATGAAATTAAGGTATGACAGAAATTCACAGGAAAGGAGTTTTAAACCTGGTGACAAAGTTCTGGCTCTCTTTCCCATACCTCAGAATCCTCTTCAGGCTAAATTTTTTGGTCCTTATACCATTGAAAAGAAAGTAAATGACTTAAATTATATCATTAACACTCCTGGGAGACGGAAACAGAAACAACTTTGTCATATAAATATGTTAAAGGAATATTTTGACAGAGATAGCTCAGCTAATTATTCAGTTAATTTAGTTGTACCTGTCCCACACAGTGAAGATATCAACGATGGAATACGATCAGACTATAGTGACTCTGGTATAACCAATCTTCGGAATTCAGAAATATTGAAGAACCTAGACCAGAAACTTTCACATCTACAACAACAGGAAGGAAATGAACTAAAACAGCTATTACATGACTATGAGCACTTGTTTCCTGATGTTCCAACACGAACAAGAAAAATTTATCATGACGTTGACATTGTAGATTCTGCGCCTGTGAAACAGCATCCTTATAGGATGAATCCTCTCAAACAGAACTATTTGAAGAAAGAAATTCAGTATCTACTGGAGAATGATTTCATAGAACCAAGTAAAAGTAACTGGAGTTCACCATGTATTCTTGTTCCCAAGCCAGATAATACATTCCGTATGTGTACTGACTATAGAAAAGTCAACAGTGTCACCAAAACTGATTCATTTCCAATCCCAAGAATGGACGATTGCATTGATAAAATTGGAAATGCGGAATATGTCACCAAGTTTGACCTTTTAAAAGGATTCTGGCAAATTCCACTGACGGAAAGGGCAAAAGAAATTTCAACATTTGCAACTCCAGATGGACTTTATCAATATAAAGTCATGCCGTTTGGAATGAAAAATTCGCCTGCAACGTTTCAACGTCTGATGAACATGATAACATTTGGTCTTGATAATTGTGACGCTTATATCGATGACGTCATTATCTACAACAACACCTGGGAAGATCATTTGGAAACCATTCGAAAATTCTTCGATCGACTCAGTGATGCGAATCTGACAATTAATTTGAGCAAAAGTGAGTTTTGCCATGCTTGTGTCACATTTTTAGGACATATTGTGGGACAAGGTCAAGTTAAACCTATAGAAGTTAAGGTCAAAGCTATCTCTAAATTTCAAGTTCCAATTTGTAAAAAGCAACTGATGCGATTTCTAGGTATGGCTGGATATTATCGGAAATTTTGTTCCAATTTTTCCAAAATTGCTGAACCTTTGACAAGTTTATTGAGTAAGAAAACCAAATTTTGTTGGTCTGACAAGTGTCAGGAATCTTTTGACAAGTTAAAGGCCATGCTTAAGAATGCACCAGTTCTTTCTGCACCAAATTTTAGCCAATCATTTAAATTATCTGTTGATGCAAGTGATGTAGGAGTTGGTGGAGTATTGATTCAGGAAGACAAAAGTGGTGTGGATCACCCTGTGTGTTATTTTTCTAAAAAACTAAACAAGCACCAGAAAAATTATTCCACAATTGAGAAGGAATGTTTGGCTTTGATATTGGCTTTACAGCATTTTGAAGTGTATGTTACCTCAGCTCTTTCTCCAATTATTGTGTACAGTGATCACAATCCCCTTACTTTCATCAACAAAATGAAAGACAAAAATCGGAGATTGTTGAGATGGAGTTTGATATTGCAGGAATATAACATTGACATTAGACACATCAGGGGAAAAGACAATGTGATTGCAGATGCACTCTCACGTGCCTAGAAATGTAATATTGCTTGATGTAATTAAGTCCAGTATCGTAAAACATGTTCTTATGTAATTTTGGTTATTATAGTATTAGATGTATATTCAAAAGAAAGCTTTATTACATAAATCTTTCTTTTTCTTTATGAGGGGAGGTGTTATGTATGATGTTTATATAATATTATAAATATTTTAGGAAATTATAAATGTTTCTTCACTTTAATATTTGCTTAAATCTTTATGTTTGTTAGGAAAAACATGTATAACTAGTGTCCTTGAATTAGGTTGTTTTGATCAATATGTTTTCTCAATTTGAAGGTCAAGGTTGATTTTGTTTACAGTTAGAATTCCATTAAGATGACTCACATTCTAGAACATTCTGTCATGTGACCAATCTTGAACATTCTGTCATGTGACCAATCTTTATATATACCATGTTTGGTAGACATTTTGTTCAGTTCGACATTACCATCAGTCTTGTAAAGAGCTATTACAGTTGTGAAAATTCATTCCAAATTCTAAGAGAGGAATTATTTTAATTATTCATTGGATTATTAACAGTGCTCATAAACTTTTGAATTTTGGATTTTGATTGACAATTTTGGAATTTATGTGAACTTATTCAGAGATTTTGGATTACTTCATTTTGACTTCAGCACATCAAGATTTCTAGTACATCAGGACTTTGGAGACCATTGGCACATAATAACATTCAAGGACACATTCTATATTTAGGACTTGTGATTAGAACAATCATTCTTATTGGATTATTAGGATACATAAACACATTACTGTAAGTGACTTTTTGATTTTTCATTTTAATTATCTAGTAATAAATTGCTTGTTGATTTTTACTTGATTTGTTGGTTTCACTTTCTTTCTGTTACATTTTTCTTAGACCATAGAGTCGTAACAATAATCAAAACAGGTTAGAGAGATATAATGCGTTCCAAGCAGTGGTTCTTCTCGGGGTTTTCCCGGGTTGTTCCTCCACCAAATATACTGGCCGCCATGTATAGCCTATCATGTGCTGAAAAATGGCGTTTAACACAAACACAAAAGAACAAAATTTCGTAATCCTAAGAATAATTGTACACTCACAATACTTGTTCGACATTTACGTATTTAAAAAAGAATCTGAACCTGTATGTACGGACACATTCGGATACAAAGATCTAGGTCTCATTGTTTTACAGTTGATCTTTCAGCAAGGAAAATACTCCAGTTCCTGTTTTTGCGGTGTGCATCCATGTTACTTCACATCTGCAGTTCTAGGACCAGAAGATCAAGCTCTCTACCAGTGTATGCATCGTTTGTTTCATGTTAATTCAGGAATATGACTGATCTAATTGCGTTCCTGAGGAAGAGAGGGGTAGATGAAGAGTATTGAGAAATTTGTTGATGACAAGGTAATAATATACAGGGTGTCAGAACCTGAATGATTAAAAAATATCTATTTCCGTTGTCTCAGATGACACAACGCACGGTCCCAAGTGATGCAAAGGTGGCTTCGTAAACACTTGACGTGCCTCCACTTCGTAATTCTCTTGCAACGTAACGATGTAATTAACGATGTTGATCCCCATTCCTGTCTTTGCCAGAAAGGATCATGTGAATCACAGGGAAAGATGCTGTTTCAATTTTTTGCTGTGTAATTGACTTAGTGGCTTCTTCAGCTCTTTGTGACGTGTAGGCTATATCTGAATACAGCGTGGACCTAATGGCTATTTATATCTTCTATTGGCTAAATTTGTTGATATTTCCTTAACTATTTTCGAATTATCTGAGCTGAGTTACTTGGCTTAAGCTCCGATCACTTACATATGCGAAAGAATATAGAAACAAATCTTTGGACTTCACTTGTGTATAAGTTGGATGATTTGTCGATTTATGACTGTATTTGATATATCACTGTAATTTTCTGTTAGTGTGTACATTATAAAATATGCTTTATTATGGTTTTTTGCTGTTATCTAAAACGAATTTCTTCGCTTTTGCAGATTGACCGCAACATCCTCTCCCTTAAAGATGTTGATAAATTGGAAATATTTTTTCAAACATATGGTGATAGACTGGCAGCAATAGTATTTTGTAAATCTGATAAAGTATCCATGGAAGATATAAAAGATAGAAAATCTTTTACAGAAGGAAGACCAAAAATTGGAGAGACTTCGAAGAAAAGTTGCACAACGAAAACTAAACGACCGCTTGGAATTGGACGATGAAGAATACAACAAAGGAGGTTTAAACGTGGTAAACAGAAATTAAAAAAAAGCAAACACATGGCATTGTGTTGGAGGGGATGAATTTTTATTAGAATCACAATGATTATTTAAGAGTGGGGAGGAACAAGGCATCTAGCTCTCTAGAATCACATGGCAGTCAAGGAGATTTTGGAGGAGGAGGGGATTCCAGACTGAGTTTCCAAGAAAGGTAAATTGCAGAATTATTCTTTTGAAGTCAGAGACTTTCAAGGAACATATAGAGGACAAACAAACTGTGGGAGATTTGTATATGACAAAACAAATTTCGAATATTAATCATTGGCATGAATACAAAGAAGAAAGACGTCAAATCGGCTACAACCTTAACACCAGTGAAAGAATGAAGTGTTCAGAAACTTAATTGTCTGATGATGAATGTGAGAATCAGTATATATATATAGGGAGGATTCAAGCCACACTAAAGAACGAGGTTCGGGCAGACAGGGTTCAAGCCACAGTAAACACCAATCTGTAAAAGGATATACAGACAGGGACGATTCATATCACTTTGAAGAGCAAGGTTCAAGCAGAAATGGTTCAAGCCACAGTGAGCAGCAATCTGGTGAACGGAAGAATCGATCTATATGCAGAAAGGATTCAAGTCACATTGAAGAGCGTTGTTCAGGAAGAGAGAAGGGTGTAATGAAACATAAACAGAGAACTTCAATTTAAGACAGAGTGAGTCGTCAAAAGGAACGGACCCATGGTAGAGAGTATGTAACCCATGTTTGACGCAGTTTGCCAGAGTGACGAACGCTCTCATCATCGGTCGGTAGAGCTAATAATAGAAGTAGTAGACACTGGAACCACAACGGTACTTGCGCGATTTGGACTTTCATTTAATCTATTTTGATTAACATTTATTATACCACTCAGTATTGGGAAATAATCATTGTTCTTAGGGTTTAATTTTCTTTTTTCTTTTTCCTTTTTTCACGTATTTACTTCGACACACGTAATTACGTCCTCGATGAGTATTAGTGATAGAGAGAAATATGTATAGTAGGAGAGCGTTACAGAAATTAGAAATCATTCTCCTTCAATTGTCCTACAATTGTGCTTTAATATGTGTACGAAGTAAAGCACCGAAATACAAAACAAGTTTATTTATACACATCAAAACAAATAAACTGAAAAATAAAGCACCAATGGATGTAAATATAACCACACGATAATTTAACATGACATTAATAACCCTTATATCGTATATAATTAGTTTTTGCAATGATGTCGCTGCAATACATAATTAGGCTTTATGCAAATATGTATGGATGCATAGACATACAGACAAAAGACAAATGAATAGAAAAGGAATTCCTCCATGTAACACGCATAGCCTCAATGACGGAAACCAACTTCTATTGAGCAGGGGTATTAGGAGAAGAATACATTTTTTGTCCTATAACATATTATTAGGAATTCAGAGTAAGTGGTTTAGTATGCTTGCTTCAACACCACGCTATTTATGCTACTTTTATATAGTAATGCCAAACACAATACTAATGGAAGGCGCAGAATGTCACAATGGACATTAAAAATCGGGACAAAGCCACCAGAACATAAACAGGTCTATAGACCAATTCTTACGGCATCTGCAAGAAAAGCGATTTGGTTTTCTTTATAGTACGCTCGAGAGTAAGTAACAGGGTCGTTCATATGGCAATGTTTGAGTAATAAACAAAATCTACAGCAATCAAATAGATTACGAATTTCTATTCGATAAGTAAAAACGTGTACATGCTAAGCATAGCGCTATCAGCACAGCGTTTGTCAGTCTCTGAGAAGTTTACATTGACAATCGGCCGCCAGTTCTGCTGTGTTACAGACTGGTTGCTCAATTCTGACTTACCTGATAATAAAGTTCAAAACTTGTTGCGAGCCTAAAAATATGTATAGAACCAGTCTAAGAAGAATGACACTGCAAAAATAGTAGTATATAGAACCTATGACATAGGCCACCGACGGGCCTATCATTTTATTTTTATAAAAACCCCAGGTCACTCACCTGCTTACCTCCATTATTTTTTAAAACAACCTAGGCAATTACCATTCACAAATTATTTTGATAAAACACCATTACGGCATATCCTCCATTTAAAAAAAAAAGTCCATAAGGGATTCACCCCCTTATCCATCAATTAAAACACAAACTACCCTACACCACATTTTAAAAAAAAAGTCCATAAAGCATTCACCCCCTTATCCATCAATTAAAACACAAACTACCCTACACCAAACACCTTCATATCCACCAATTTATTTTTAAAAAACCTATCCGACCAACCCTCCCATCCAACAATTTATTTTTTAAAAGCCCTAAGCCACCCACCATCCAATCCACCAATTTTTTACCTAAAGTCCTAAGCTACTCATCCGCCTATCCTTTTATTTCCCTAATACCAATAACTCCACGCGATAAAAATCTTTTTTGAGGAAAAACCTTAGGATGCCCACCCTCATCCTCCAAATTTATTTCTTATAAACCCACCACCCTAATTTGTTATCCAAAACCAAAACTTTTTCTGTGGTAATTTGAGAATATTTCTTCCATCTTAAAAACTTATTTTCTAGAGTATAACCGATGTCATCCATGTTTCCTTGTAAATATACACAGACAGAGTAAGTCATAACAAATGAAAACATCCGAATTTCAGAATGGTAACGTTTTTCCTCCAGAAATTAAACGACAGTTGTAAAAAAATTACGAATTAAATGAAAATGTAACAAAACGTTTTACCCTAACCGCAGTTCGAGCGAACATTTCCGCCATTCACTTTTCACGTTATATTTTTACAATTTCATAAAGATTTGATGTAGCCAATAGCATTATTAGTCAGTGCATATAACTGTAATAAAATATTAAATACATAAATAATGGATTTCAGATTTTTAAAACAACTGATGAGATAACAATATACTACACACAAGGCGATGTTTTGATACAAACCACTAAACATTTTAGATAATTACACTTTAAAATTGTATTATGATGATTCATTTAATAGATACAGAGCACAGTGTGGTATGATATTTTGACAAGAGTATTTAAACTGGGCATTATGTGGAATACCTCATTGGCATTTATCAGACACAAGTATACCCGAGTTAGCAATATTAATGTATACGTTTCACGTTTACTTTCAAATACTTTAACTGTTGCGTGCAATCTTAATACCATTACATGGTGACAAGATTTCTAATCCAACAAACAACAATATAGATCTAAAACAATTTAACATAATATGTAATAACATTAATATTCCTCCTCATCAAGATTGAATATAATAATATATAAATGGAAAAAAAAAAAAAAAAAAAAAAATAATGGACACGAAGAACATACATAAGGAATTTGTAGAACCTACAAAATCTAATGTGGTAAGTGCATGCAAAAAATATTATAATTATGGAGCTGGAATAGTTGAATACTAGAGAAAATTGCTTGCTGAAGAAATGAATAAAATCTTTATGAATGATGAAAACATAGGATGGGATTATTTATTTTCTACAAGATAGCAACGGATATAGAAAAGAAGGAATCTATAGGCTAAATCAAAGTATCAGGTCTTATGTGACATTTATTTGGCTCAAGTTCAAAATAGAAAATCTATTACACAGAGTGTTTCTACTGTTCATGACACTGCAGAAAAAAAGAGTTGCTTAAAAAATTAATGTTAGGCAAACAAGGTTATGACTTAGATGAAAACATTATAATATGATTTCAACAATATATTTCAGATTTAAAGTTCGACTAAAATATGCAATAGGAGGTGATGGTTTTTTGTTATTATTCAGTGATATGGTGCTGAAAACGGGTAGCATTATTAGGTACAACAACAAAATAAAAAATGTCATCAGATAAATTTAATCTAGGAATAAACACAGCTATACATACTGACGTAGTAAAGAATATAACATCAGCAGCGGATAAACGGTCTGAAAACATTCGCCAAAAGATAAACTATAGAGTAACCGAAATAAAACAAAAAAACGTGATTAAAAATTATACAGACAAGGACGCAAATGGTGAGTTTTATACGCAGGACGGAGGGACCAACAACCATAACTAAAACAGCAAATAGTTTTAAAGACATACATCAAGAAACAACTAAACAAGTGTTTATAATTATATTCATTCATGCAGGCAGCTGTCGTAATTTTACTTTTTGAAATATATTAACTGAATAGATATCAGATTAATAGTTAATAATTATTTTACTTTTTCGGAGCCTATATTCTTTTTTTTTCTTAAAAATGTTTTCCGTTATATGTATGATTTTAACCATGTCTCTTCTTGGAACAAAACTGCTCCATGTATTTTATTTTTTTACTTTGAATCCTAACTTAAGATACAACTTTTAATTACGAAAGTGGATAAAATATTTCTCTTTGTTTCTAACGTGCACAATAGTATATATACTGAAAGTTTTGTGCCATTTTTATCCTCCATCAGTTTCTTCTGTAATGAATATAAATCAGAGTCCTTAGGAATTAGTTTTGTGTGTGTTTGTGTGTGAAAGGGTAGTCTTTAAAATAATTATGTAAATGTGTTGGTACTTCTAAATCTACTGATAAACCGCCACCAAATCTTTAATCATCTTGTTATGATTTTAAATCTTCTTCGATGTGTTTTATTTGCATTTTGTTTGCCCATTTAAAGTTTTAATCAAGCGTCGGTTGGCACATGGCCCAGCCATACACATTGTTGGGATATTTACATAATGAATTACCTTAACTTTGATGTATCATATTCTCCGTCATTTTATGCTTGCTCGTTGGCTTTGCTATAATACTCATGACTTGCTTCAGAATATTTATTTTTGTCATATTTATACCTTCTCTAATTCCAGATTTGATCATTAGGAACATATCATAATCTGTGAGCAATTCTAATTTAACTTTACTTATTTTCAAACTAGCATCATGAGCTATTCCATGTGCGCTACAATAATCTGCTGGGTCTGGTTTGTAACTATTCATGTGAGCATTTCTAAATTCTTCAAAAAGGTCATATAATATTAAAGTATCTTTCTTTAAGCAAACGTCGTGTAAATAACCAGCAGAATAAATTTTAAATGTTTCATGGCATCTTTATCACAGTGGTAATCCTCTTCGCTAATTTCTCACCCTCTGAGGCTTAAATAAAAAATGTATATTCCTTGTAATTTACTTTCATTAAATCTTTCAATAGCATCCATGTGTTCGTACATATAAATATTTGTTCTCAAATATTTTGGTTCCATTATTCCTCAAAATTTGTTATTCTTCAACTTTTTAGCTACTTCCTCTAGTGATTGATTCATAAATCGATAACTATCTATAAATCTTATTGCTTTTTTTAAAAAAATTCTTTACAGTCTTTGTCAAATCTATCAATTATAGCATCCTTTCTAAACGAAATCTATTTTCATCATTTTTTGGAATTATTGCTACTTCTTGATTTGGATTTTTTTAATAAAATTTTTATTTTTACCAAGGCTGTTATAATTATACGAAATTTGTATTCATGACTAAAAGTTGAATATAATTTGGATATTTATAATTTAAATTATAGTCATTACGTGCATGACCTCTGATTTTTTTGTTTGTTTTGTTTTGTTTTGGTTTTTTGCTTTTTTCAGTTAAGCGAGGATAATTAACATCTTTGCTAACTTCGCTTCTATTTTCTGGTTTCAGTTAAAGGCAAAATCCTGATAGTATGTGTTTTGCTGTATTCATTGTCCATAATGTATTTGAGTATTGGTTAAAATTGCTTATTGGCTCAATAATATTTTCAAAATCACAATATAGAACAAAAGGAACATTTGGTTGGTGTTGGTAGGCTTTAAATTTAACGACAGAACCATTTTTCGGCATTAAGTCAATTGTGTTATCTATTAAGTTGTATAATCTTTTGTGTTAAAATAAGTTAATTTGAGAATAAATGTAATTTAAGCACTTTTTGCAAAATAGTTTGTTCTTGTATATTGTTCACTTGAGACGATACAACTTTTGATACAAACTTTGGACCAAATATGATTAGTATATCTACCTGACCGTCTTTTTCTCCTTGTGGGATTCTAACTAGTCTGATACGTTTTTCTACAATTGCGTAGCCATTGCTGGATATATTAAATTCAATTTCAAATATTGTTATATCTTGTATATTTGTTGGACATTTATTAAACAATATCCATATTTATGATCTTTTAGTGGGTTCATGACTGATTGTATTATATAAAAGCAATAAGAATTATTGTCCCTAATTTGTACATTTAGACATGCCTTTTTATTTTTATTCCAATCTGATAAAATTTGTATGAATTTCCTTTTATTGGTCTAAATCTATCAATGTACAGAGTTAATAAGTTTATTTTAATAAAAGCATCATTGAGCGTCATACCTTGCTTCCTAGCCAAATTCTGTGTTTCAAAATCAAACATTTCTTGAATCCTAACTTGCATCTGATTTTTATTCATTATATTGCTTGGTAAAGTTATGTGATACCAATTAGACAAATGGCATTCACCAGATTCTTTAATTCCAAGTAAAATTGATAAATCTAGCTGTATTTTTAATGTTTAAATTTTCTGCTAACTATTTTAAACAAAAATAGGTCAAATGCTTCTAAAAATTAAACCAAATCTCTATTAGTACTTGATTCTTTTATCAAGTTCAATTTTATATTCGTTCAAACGTCTATGAAATGTATTCTGTATCCTTCTTGTGATTTTTAAAAATATTAATATTATGTTTAATTCTTTTATCGTTATAAGACGAATTAGAGGAGGTATGTTGTAATCCTCTTCTTTCAGATTTTGCTATTTTTGTGCCAGGCAAATCTTTTTCCATTTATTATAGTATTATTTTTTTCAATTCAAAATTCAGTGTAATATTGTTCTCATTTATTATATTACTATTTTCCAATTAAAAATGTAGTCTGTAATTTGCTTTTTATGGGTCGATATTGAGCCACTTTTCACAGTGTTTCCACATTCACAAGTAATTATATTTTGGTTGTATTCTCTGACGTTGTCAGTTTCTCTCCTATAATACCAGTTCGATTTCATTATATTTGTACAATTTTCACATCTTTTGTAGTGTGCATTTCGATATTCCATTAAATCAATGGGTTTATTTGCACCACATACAAAACATGTAATATTCTCTTTCATTCATAATATATACTTTTTACATACGAATCTGACGTTATTTCAGTGACAAAATATTTTCTTCTACCTCGAAACTATTTACAAAATGATCATATACTTTCCTTTGTACTATCACATGTTTTACCATTCAGTTTTGTTTTGTTTTTTGCCTTTTTTTTGGGCGGGGGGGGGGGGCAAAATTTGCTCAACCTTGAACACGTTATGTTGTTTGTCGTATAGAGATGACTTCTCCTCGTAAAATGTATAGCAGTATTCTCTCAATTTAAGTCTTCTAATTTACATACAACAAGGTCTCAAGAAAATACTTAACTGATTGAAAATAAAATATCTTCTGTGAAATTAATAAGATAGGCTTTTTCAAAGCTACATTTATATTTCGAGATCCTAACTTTCTCACTTATTTTATATTTTACATTTCCATAGGTATCGGTTCTTGGATAACCAAATAAGCTAATCCATACTTTGGACCTGATTTAATGGTCATTGGCATTAATTGGTGACAGACCTATTGCATCTTTTGATCTGTGATATAAATTAATATATCCATCAAGTAGGTTAGGTATTTTCTGGTTTCTTGTTCCGCGAAATATTTCCACATTCTAATCTTAAGGGTTCTATTAAATCTTTCTAGAAGAGAAGCTCTTTTGTCTGAGTAAGTAGTAAAGCATTTGATATTTTCTTTCTCCAGTAATTCCTCAACCTTTCGGTTTAAAATTATTTCCCTTCATCGAACAGCATCTTTTCTGGTTTTTGCTCACTTAAGATTTTTCTAAAAGCGTCTTGTTTGTTGTCTCCCTTTCGTGTTTTCACTTTCTTAGGCTAGACGAATTTTGATAATACATCTATCACTGTCAAAATGTATTTGTATCCCCTGTTGTATGATTGATATGGCTGAATATCAACAATGTCTGCCTGGAAGTGATCATTCATGTGATTAACATGGACCCTTCTGTATAGAAATCGTTTGAGTTTACTTGTGTAAAGTGTATGTAGATTGTTCGGTTAACCATTTTGTTAAATCAGAATTTTTTATTTGACGTTGCTTTTGATCCAGTTTTAACTGATCCCACTATTGATTTATCTTTGTGTAAGTGACTGAACTTTAAAGATTATGATATAGATGTCTTAAATAAACTTCTTGATAATTGATTTATTAAAACAATTTATCATTATTTATATTTCAATTCATACCTTTAGTCAGCTATTTCTTACGACTCTTGTTGTGAGTACACATATGTAAGATTTAAATGCTAATGGCATGTAATTCTTTTTTTAAATTCCATTTTCCATTAATTAAAAAATAATTTTGTACGTCTATGATTGGATCCGGACGCATACTGATATTGACCTTATGTCCAGAAATGGTACTTTCTACCTGTACCCCATCAAGACACGTAAAAGCCTTCATAAACAAATAAGTTATTATTCGACTTTTATGAACAAAGTAATTAAATATAAGTTAATTTTCATTAATAATACATAATATCATAATAAATATTATGTAATTCGGTTAGTTCAGTTCCAGATTTAAATAGAACAAGAATTCTGTACATGTCTACTATAACTTGTAAAATGGAGGACTAATAACACGTTACAGAAGAAAAAACTCTTCGGATAGACAAAATATCCTCAAATTACTACAGAACAAAATGTTGATTAGGATAATTGGAGGATAGTGCGGAGGGTGGCCAAGGGTTTTAAAAAACGTTTAGGTGGGTGGCCTAGGTTGTTTGCTGTTGTTTTTTTTTAATATTGGAAGATAGACGAGTTTGTCGCCTACGGTTTCTTGAAAAAAAGATTGGAGAATAGGCGGGTGGGTTGTCTACAGCATATGTTTTATATACTACTAAAAATGGTCGCCGATTGCCTATGTAAAACCTCGTTGAGACTTTCAAACTCTATTTTATTAGCACTAACTTTAGATAAGACATATTTTTAATTCGAGAATATAAAATGGTAACGTATTTGATAGATATATGTCTTGTTTATAGCTCAAACATTACCATTTGAAAAAAGAAAATGATCGCGGAAAAGCGCCAGTATTAACTAATTTTGAGCGTATTTATAGTACAATCATTGTCGAGATCTCTTGTGCATAAACCCAATGTGATGGACGACAGCAAGAACAATACTAATATGTCTCCCGCTGCATATGAGAATGATATGAGGTGAAAAATTATAAATTCTCATACTGAGGTGGTCATTATATTCTGATAACCTTATCTGCTACAAGAATAGAATTAATATAAAAGTATCTAGTTTGATACTCATCAATTTAGAAGTGGTCCACATTGACCACATTAGTATGCTGATATTCTCTGCTCTACAAGAGAGAGTAAATGCCAGTAAATGTTGACGACAACATCTGTACTATCCAATAATTCTGGATATGCATAAACTTTCATTTTAAAACTATCTTGGAAGAATAAAGTACATTTTTAGATAGTTCAGTATGTAAAAAATCTTTGTGCTTATCGTGTTATTTTAAAGGTATCCTTCAACTTTCGAGCAGTGAACGGATCAGCTGGTGCATCGAACTGCTAAGCTTTGAACAATACCAAGTAAACTGTATAGCTTAATAGCTGTAATTTAAGTTTAATCTCCTCTACTCACTCAAGTCTAAACTCAAAGAATGATCTTGATTTTACGTGTTGGTATATTGCAGCTGCATAAAGTGTCATCTAGGAATATTACCATGTGTGGACGATTTTTCTGGCTGATGATCAATTGGTTTGCTTTTTTCAGAAGCCGAATAGAGAACGGGTAAAATACCCACCCTTTTTCACGTAACTTACTTCCTAATATACAACTATACTTTCAAATGCCTGACACCATTTAACCACTTTGATATTACGATGTTTCCTTGCTATGTAATATTTAACGTAATCAGGGCAGCTACATATTATTGAACCTAGGTTTTGGACTTGCTTGAAACCCTTTAAGTATAATCCCCGTCCTTCTTTATGTCATATCCCCGTCCTTCTTTATGTCAAATCCCCGCCATTCTTTGTGTCATATCCCCGCTCTTCTTTATATAAAATCCCCGCCCTTCTTTATGTCGAATCCCCGCCATTCTTCATGTCCAATTCCCGTCCTTCTTTCCAGTTCTGCAGAGTTCTTTAATTCATTATTTTATATACTGACATCTCATATTGACTGCACTGCCTTACTATACAGAAGTGTATCCAGACAGAAGACACACTATTGAAAGAAAAATTTTTTAATAAATGTATGGGAGTCAGCAGGAATGTTTTCGTGAGGGGTGGGGTGGGGGACAAAGCCAAAATAAAAGGGACGAGCATTCAAAGTGATGCTAATAGGGTCAAAGGGGGAGGCAAGCTCCCGTAGTCGGATTTGAGTGGTTTAATATTTTTAGGGTTTACATATATATATATATATATATATATATATATATCTATATATATATATATATATATATATATATATATATATATATACACTGCACAATGGATTTCTTAAAAATCCGGGGGGGGGGCAACTGCCACCACCCACCACCCCTGCCATCCCCCACGCCTTGCGGACACCCATGAATAAAAGTGTATATTAAATGATCATCAAGGCGCTAAAATCATAGGGCATGAAATAGCTGAGAGAATATCTTTTCCGTTTGAATTGGTTTTGTGCCAGTTAATCAATTTTTGTGAAATTACACAATAATGTGAATTATTTGTCACAAATGCTCAGCCCCAGCTCTTGCTGTTGCTCATACAACCGTTTACACGCATTGCTGGACTTCCAAGTACGTCCCCTGCTATTGATAATGCCTGGGTACGTGTCGATGGCCACGTTGTGAACAGCAAAAGCAGAGACTGTTGTTTGCAAAGAAATTCGTGAATCATTACATTTTTTCCTTATGACCCTGTTAAATATCAAAGAAATAAAAAGCAACATTAGAAAATCGGAACAGTAAATTCAAACCAAAAAAAAAATCCTCTTAAGGTGAGTTTACGCCATTAACTAGTTGTAATTCTTAGAATATTTTGTGAAATGTTTGAAACAATAATTGCAGCGAAAATAATACTTAGTTTTTACATATAGATAAGACTTATTTCCATACTGTGAGCATATATTGTTATGTATATTGAATTTATAATATGTGTACATGATTGTAAGTTCCACTTTAGTCGGATTATGGTCATTTTGTAAACATGTTTACAAAGCATTTGAGTTCAAGACCGGTTTTGTTAGCAGCTGGACTTTTATTTCCAAATCTCGCTGTGACAAAGGTCATGTACACAAAGTAATTTTCCATAATAATTACTCATAGTCTGATGTGAGAATTGTCAGGTACACCGTTGTGAAAACCAGATATAATTCAGAGAGAGGAATTATTTATTAAAAATATGAATTGGAAATTCTAAATTACTCAGATTTTAGGACTTTTGGGGATTTATGTGAATTCATTCAAAATATTCCAGATTACATTCAAGACTTGTGGTACATCAGGACATTCAAGACTTGTGGTACATCAGGACATTCAAGGCTATCGGAATTCATTCGGAATATTATATATTTTTAAACTTGTGATTAGGACACGTAGGATTATTTGGACTTTAATTCAGGTTATTGTAAGTGTCTTTGAATTTTCACTTTAATTGTGTACAAATAAATTGCTTGTTGATTTTACTTGATTTTGTTGGTTTCACTTTATTTTTGTTACATATCTTCAGGCCATAACGTCGTAACAATATACTAGAGAAACGATATTTTTGGAGAAAACAAAAATAAATGTGCGACAGGTATCATGTATGTCAAACTGCATTACCTTAGAAGCATTATAGAGTCTGAATGTTCGTCCCGAATAAAACTCGTCTTGAATTGACAATTATGTTTTTCACGTTTTAGACCCCATTTTGAATAATATACATTAGGTTGAGTGTTACTCCATTATAGGCAGCGAATAAAACGTACTCTTTATGGAAATTTCTCCAATTTTCACCAATTTATCCATAACGCATAATTCCAAAGCACAAGAATATCTTCAGCAGTAATATATTACAAACATTTTGTAATATTTTTGTATTAAATATCCAATCAATTTGGAAAATTATAATGAGACAGCTCTGGTGCGTGTACACACTGCGTAATGATATTACACATTATTAAGAATAGAAACAAACGCGTGTGCCTTATCCAGAAATAAAGAATATGAGATTGCCTGCAGCATACAAGTAATTATACTGCTATAAGGAAGAAGATATAAATCTAACATATTATGTTACAGTTGCAGTTAGATTACATACGCATCTTGTAGATGGTTGTCATAAAGTGTGAAAAGTTTTATAAATATAATAAAAGTTGACAAAGGAAGGCTACTTGTGCATACAAAATTACATGTTTTAATTAATTCTGTTATGATGCTGGTAGGCTAACTCGCTGGAACATATGATTGGAGCGTGTCTACTAAACAATATTAACATCTTCAGGTGGTGTCATAACTTGTAACACGTTGTAAAATAATTGGCGGTAAAATGTGAAGCATGTTTCACACACACACTCACACTCACACCACACACACATATGCGTAATTATGTTACATGGGTGCGAACTTACGTTAGTTCATTTATCTGTATGAAATAAATGAAATCCGATCTATGCCCCATATCATATGCATTGCAGTTTTTATAAAAGTTGCCATTTTTGGATTGTTGGAAAACTGCTTTGCGTGCAAAGTGAACAGGCTGCATTTAATATAACCAGTTTATTCTTAATATGACTTAAGCTTTGACACAATTATTTCTATATTAAAAGTCTACTTTTCATAAACGCAATACCTATTTATCGTAGAATCTACTTGCACAGATTTGTATTTTCAAAAATAATTGGACCGCTAATACCATTTGTATGTAATATAATTCTATTTACAAAAAAGTTATCAAATATTAATAGTTCACAACAAAGCCATACATAATTTCAAATCTAAGATGAAGATACAGGTCAATTACTTCGCATCCCGTGCAGGGCTGGCCCTAGGGGTGGGCGACGTGTGCCCCCGTACAGGGCACCGCTATGGGGGGGAGGGGAGAGAGGAGCAATGTAGAATTTCGCACAGGACGCCATTTCCCCTGAGACCTGCCCTGAACCCGTGCCGCACGCAAGCTGTCCTTCCTCATAATATCTACACATCTGTCATATACATCTGAATCGTACGGTGTTGTTGAGAGAAATTGAGCTTCATCCATATTATTGGCAATGTCTTCCTCAGATACCGGAGAGAGCTGGTCTTCCGTGTCTCAGATATTAGGAGCATAATACATCAGATTCAGACTACATCTGGGAACATTGTGGTTTCTGGAAGGGCAGATGTTGTGTGCATTCCACATTACAGCAGTATTATCAAGCTCACCCTGAAGCAAATTATTGGTAAAGAGTATTTTTCATTTTTTTTTTAAAGAAAGTGATAACTGCGTTATATCGTAAAAGGTAGAATTAATTACTTAATTCCATTTCAAAGACTGTCTCTTATAATATAGCAGTTTCCCGCAGAACTATTTTTTTTAAAAAAAACCCTGGAAATTGCCTATAAGACAATTAACTGACTACGTAATAGTTTCAACCCCAACCCCCCGTTACATTTATTAGACCCTGAACCATAGCCATATTAGCCCCAATAATATTGTACGCACTGTTACCCCTAAGGCCGCTCGGCTCAAGGTTAGACCATGATCAATTGATCGTCGTTCATATATCCCTCTGGTATCTGTTTATCCATCTGTCCAAAAGTTAGCCGATAGCTTATGAACGCGGATTTCAACTTAACTTGCAGAGTTTAAGCTGCTGGGTAAAATTTGACCCTGAATTCAAGGTCAGACCTATTGACAGATTTTATCCTTAATATTGCTTCGTAAACACAGAATATCTGAGTATACTTCAACAAAATATGGTCCATATTCCATTCCAAGTTTCCGTTACTTTGAGTACACTTGGATTAAGGTCACGCTAACTCAATAAAAACGTTGTAATTTGGTTCAGCTGTATATGTGGTGTATCCGAGCTGTGCAGCAGAATCTTAGAAGAAGTTCGATGAAATGTTGTTATAACCCTGATAAGGAACAGAATGCTAACAATCTGAGAATGTAAAACTCAACGTCATCATAGAGATATCGGAATAACAAATAGACTACTGAATATTTTGATTCCCATTATTAATTTTATAAACTTCAGTCTGTGTACTATAGTTGACAACAAAATACATTTTTCATCCCAATATTTTCACATGTGCAGATTATATCCTTATATTTTCAAGTGTGAAAATACAAGATTTCCCATCATGCCATGCGACGCTCGATAGTGTGTGCTATAGATGTTATGCTTGCAGCAAGAAATACAGGCATTTTGTGAGCTTCAGCAATAAATGGACATTGCATTACCTTCCAGGCACTTAAAATTATTTTTTCATAAAGATATTTGACTCGAGACAGTTCGTTTCTCTAGGAAGTTATGTCCCCTGTACAACCTTGACCAAAACTTGACAAAGTCCAAAAGATCCAGATTTTGGTTTCAATTAACCCCCATAACATGTAGTTGTAAAGTTGCAGTTACTCATCAGTAACATCAGTGACCATAGATGAACACTATCGTGTGAAGACACCTGTTGATGTGCTTTCATGTACATTTATAAGGGTTGTGTCAAAACTGTTTTGAAATGTTTTCGACTTTGTCATTTTCTGGAGAAGTTTTAGAAACTACAAAAATTAAATTGCTTGTTTAAGTGGCAATTGATTAAATATTTCTTACCTGTTTGTAATTACAACACTGTAATCTAGCTACCTCTATCAGTTAAAATTAATTACAATGGATAGTTTCTGTTGTGCTCATCGGAGGTCCAGTGGCCAAAATACGTGGTGTAATGACCAAGAAGGGCACATTAACCTTAAAAGCCCGGTGTTCTGCATCGCTCAGTCGGACTTGGTTTTGTGATCAGATAGGGTAAAATGTTTACAAAGTGCAAATATGTAATGTATTGCGACAGATTAGGTCATCCCAAACCAACCACTCTTTAAAATCGCTGAAAAAAAATTAGGATCAGCCAATGAATTTGATTAAAATTTATGTTAACTTACGAAAAGTGTGTGTGTGTGTGTGTGCGTGCGTGTGTGTGTGTGCGTGCGTGTGTGTGTGTGTGTGTGTGTGTGTGTGTGCTGAAAGTGAGTTTAATCTTGTAAGCTTCGATTTAGAAGTAGGTTTGGTACATGATACAAAGAAAATTGTCCTTTCCTGCGTAAATACCAGATACATTTCATCTTGTGGTACAAACAACGTGAAGGGCTATTGGTAATGCACAATTCAGCAGAGTTGGCCGGGGGATGGTACTCTGGTTGTGAAGATATGGCTATAAATGTGTGTAATAATGATATCTTATTCCCTTTAGTGCAGTATCTTGTAGCACTTAGTAGTGAACTGGTCAAAATGTGATTTCAAATAAAAAGATCCATACCTTTTTTCCTTTGACTTTGATTCAGTGTTGAGCAATATGGAGTTTCCCTGCTCTGAAAAGAAAAGGTGAAGGACACTTTTCAATCATCCATTTGGTGCCAAGGAGCAACAGAAATTAAAAAAAAAAAAAATTATTAAACTTTAATTAATTGAACATAATGTGTTTTTCCACATACACTCTATCTATATAAAAGACATATTATTCAGTCATAAAAGCCTGGAATATTGTTCCTAATAAAAGTTATGGATGACACAACTCTACGTTTATTTTTGGAATAATAATAATGAGAATAATGTAAGTGCCAAATATTCTGATGATCCTAATGCTTAATAATTTGGAATATTGTGATGTCTGTACGTCTTTCTATACATGCAATAAGTATATCTTTCTAGCTATCTGCTTGCCTGGCTGTATATAATTTGTCTCTTAATGTGAGGTGAAAACTTCTTGATCACAATTGGTAACGTAATTGTCCATACTAGAAAAATTAATGAGTGGTGGGGATATTTCTCTAACAACTTGCTTGATGACCTTATCATGGGTTTAAGGCAAAAGTTATACAATGAACGAGTGTAGCCTGATCTTTTCTCTTTATGTTTCTCTTGGTGAAACAAAGTATGTATAAACCCATCCCCAAAACAAAACACACAATATCTATGCTGAATTTTATACTATTGATCCTCAAGTTATTACGAAAGGCTTAGGGAAAATAAACGAGTCTGGATTGGGAGGAAAAGTTCAAAAATATTTTACTTCTGTTTTTAGTCAAGACATATGTAAGGACGAGAAGTTTGAGGATTTTGTTTTGGTGAGTTATCAATAACTCTCTTTACACGTTAGCCCATTTGTATCCATGCCAAGATACTGTTTCACAGTCCGTTTATATGTATATAGATGTGTGTTACATTGTTTAAATCTCTTTAGACCGCTTAAGCTATACAAATTAAACTTGGAGCAACGATAGTCCTGTGACTATAGAAATGTGCCAACACTTTTAGAATTTAGTGGGCTAGTGGTGGCAGGGCCGGATTAAGACCTTTAGAGGCCCTAAGCACTGAAAAGATTATGGTGAAACCCCCCCCCCCATTTAATTTAAAAAAACCTCACGTAATTTCTCACTTTTTTGATTGTTTATTGTTGTTGTGTGTTGTCGCACTGAGTGCTGGCATTACATAAATTTCCTGTAACTCCTGAGTGATGTGTCTCACATGATTGAGAACTGGTACATGTAATTGATCACTGGAGTGTCGAGAAATTACTCCCATGGAGTTGGTATCTGGGTCCTAACTTAGAAACGTATAGGATTCCCACCACATAATCGTATATTCACTTACTGAGCGTGAAGCGACAAATTTACACGCACGGCTAACATTGACCCTTGATATATATATATATATATATATATATATATATATATATATATATATATATATATATATATATATATATATATATATATATATATACACACTTATCATGAAAGACAAATTTCTATACACAACTAATATTGACCCTTGGGTCAAGCCTTACCTTCTGGTACTTAGCCAGATTATATGTATTTTGAAAGGACAGGAGGCTATGATATTCATTAACATGAACACATTTTAGGGTGTGGACAGTATAATGGTAACACACTCGCTTCACAACTTTTTTTAATAGCGAACGAAGGCTTTCCAAGACGAAAAAGGTCAACCATGGTTTTTTTTTTGGGGGGGGGGGGGAGGCAGTGAAAGGGGTATTTTGGCCCACCCATGTTTACCTTCCCAAGACGAAAAAGTTTTGAATACATGTGGTATCCCGTTTTGATCAGGAAAAAAGGCTGTTCAGGACGAGTATTTTATGAGGATTTTGGCCCCACCCATGGTTAGTTTGCCACGACGAAAAAGTTTTTTGCATTTGCGCACTCTCTGGGACAAATTTTTTTATTGCATTGCTCGTCGCTGTGAGCGTGCGAAGACGAAAAGTTTTGAATACATGTGGTATATCGTTTGACAAGTGCACGAAGGTCTCGAGGCACTAAATGTTTAGAACTTCGCAGTGGAGAGTGCGCGAGAACGAATATTGTGAAGGAAGCCCCCCCCCCCCCGAAAAGTTTTGCTGCTTAAGGGGCGTTTGGGCTCACCCATGGTTAGTTTTCAGGACGAGTTTAAATACTAGTCGCAGCGAACTCACGGAGACATGTTTTATTTCAACTCGCATAAAGCTATTTAGGACCAGTATTATTACTCGTGTTCGTGTGCTCGCGGCGACGAGTTTTACAAATTATTTCTTTTAAAAGCATATGCGGGTTTGCAATAACACTTTGACCGGACATGGTGCAACGGGGCGCATGGGCATATATTGCGTTGCGCATACCGCGAAGAACAGGGGCGGAAGTGTGATCTTGCTGTGCTGGAAATGCGGAGTCTGTGGCGGCAACCATAAAGCAGAAGCTAAGGCAAGGAGGCGGTCTGCCATGGTTCTTCACGAACTGCGGGAGGTTAAAAAATGTAATTAGAGACTTGCGGTCTTACGCAAATAGAGGATTGCGGCCTTTTGTATACAGACTTAGGATGTCGAATATTACGAGCTTGAACGAGCTGTTCCGGACAGGGCTGGTTACTCGAAGTGAATATGATGATGAGTTAGACGCGTTACTGGTGGGCGAGGCTCTATAGCCGGTCCCACAACCAGCCCAGCAGCTAGTTTCGGCTCCTAGGCGGAGGGTTGCTCCTCAACGGCAAGCTCCGGCCGTAGGCGCAAGGGTGAGCCATCTGCCTTGCCCGTTTTTGTGAATCAAAGGAGCAGAGCCGATGCGGTTGTGAAAGATAACCGTTCCCTAATTACAAGAAGGCACAGGCTCAGAGCCAACTCTTTTGACTTTTCTTGATGCCATGGCCCCTGACGTGCAGGACGTCCTCTGTTGAGAGCTCGGGAAACTCGGGCGACGTGAAGTTTATCCTCTTGCTGACGGCCCAGTTGGAGAAAGATGCGCCGGGTCAGCAGGAAGCTGAACCAGACGCCATTCAGGTTACAGCTTATTTCCGGAGCGCTGCGTGCAGACAGGGCCAGGGCAGCGGTGACACGGTAGCCGCCCCACCTGCGGCCATGCAGCGCGAGGACGGAGGGCGAAGTTTGCTGTCCAAGCCAAGAATCTTCAAGCCGGGCGGACATCAAAGCCCGGGTCGACTTCGATCTTTCGGCAGCCCTGAAGGACATGCAGAAAGAAGGCAGCATCTTCCCCCTGCTCATCCTTGCTATCCCTGCCATGACCGCTATAAGCAAGGTGGTGGCGCTTGGCGCGGTTGGCACAGCTGGCGGTATGGCATTCAAGGAGGTCGTTGACGCCACCACAAACCAAGGCAGTGGCTTAAACAAAACGGGGTGAGGTCTCCGCCTGGGGCCGCGGTGAAAAGCATGAGTTGGGACAAAGCTTTGGGTTGGACGCAGTCAAGCGCCCACAAACTTTGACCTGCTGTGAATGGCCCGCCCCTGAAGCACTTCTCTGGTGTCTACATGCGCGACGAGGTGGCTCACCTACCAGGGCGCCGCGGACACGTAGCCGATATCGTCAACCAGGACACCTCGCAAACCGCAAAACGCACTGGGTGGCGTTCCGGGAGACGCCCTTCCACCTTCTCTACTTCGACTCGTATAGTCTCGCAACGCTGTCCGAGTTGGTCTCGTAACCCAGCGGCTCTCTGACCCTACCGCTGGCCAAAGTCTGATAGGCCGGTTTGCGGCTACCTGTTCATCGAGGTGCTGAAGGCACTTGAGCGCAACCTGACGCCCAGCGCGTTACTGAGCGAGGCCTTCTCTTTCGAAATAGTTAATAGGCCCTCTCTATCATGGCCGCCATACCTGTAAACATCTTCGGGCGCTCTGACAAGCAAAGGGTCCGCCTCTCCCTATACGGGACAAAGGCCGACCTCGCGGGCTTCAGCAACCGCGTAGCCCACGCAGACACAGACGACCTGGTCGTGTTCGCCGACGCCGCCAGGATTTGCCGGGATCCAAGAAAGCTCCGGCGTTGGCGTCTCCACTCTCCTCGTCAGATTAGGCAAGGTGACTACCGGCAACCTAATAGTTTTCAAACGTTGACAGCTTTCTGGGCTGCAGCCCGTATCCACCATACGAAGCGGCCTAGTAGGCCTCTAGCTCAGTGTCGAGGCGTGCTAATGCGTCTTTCCTGGCGCGAGCTTGCGGTTTTCTGACCGACTTGACCTCTTTCCGGTCAAGCGCCCTAGCCAGTTTGTAATGCTTGGGTTACGGATTTTGGTGGAGACTCCGCCCACACCAAGGGCGTCCTAGTCAGCCGAGCTTCGGACGCCCAGGTGGGCTTCCAGGATGGCTCATTTTCGTTTGCTTGGTTGCCCTGCGGCGCGCCAAATGTGCCGCTCTCCCAGCCGCGCCAGATCCCATACGCCTAGCGCATAGAAATACTGAACTCTTTTCCGCGACTCGGGCCGCGTCTTTGACCTGTCTGTACCGAACGATCTGTGCTATCTACGATTGGCCCACCCATGTTGCATCAGACTTGCGCTTGCCGGTGGACACGGATACTTACTGGCGCGCTTACCGGTAATGTTACCAGTGACGATGCCCTGCTTACAGGTGACATTTGCCTTGTCCACATAGAATGCCATGGAAGCGCTACTCGCGGTAGCCAGCCAGCTGCGAGCTAGAGCAAGGAGGTCGGGGCCTTTCGGGAAAGGCTTTCAGCCGTGCAGGAGGCCAAGAAAAGGCACGCCGACGTCATGGAAGCTTGCAAGCTAACGCGGCCACAAAAAAGACACTTGCGGAAACGGCGGTCCTGAGGTTGAAATGCTGCGGGCCGCGGCTGCCCTGGAGCGTGTGCAGGGCGGCGGTCCCTTAGACGATCCTTCAAAAATGCTAAGCGCGCATGAGGCCCCCAGGGGGCACAAACGCCCACAGGAAAGCGCCTGCGCTCGAACCAGCCCTACCCAAAGTGGGCGTTGCCGCTCTTCTAATATTCCCGCTTGAGGGCGAGGTGCGTCTGAAGACCCGTTTGATCACCGTGGCGGTTGTCGTTATCGTAGTTTACCTTTGGCGCAGGCAAAGGACGCCAAATGCGCGCGGCCTGTCCAAGCCTTCGTACATAATAATCGTCGCGGAAAGTTCATGACTACTAGTAATGTTACAAAATTAATTGTCGCGGAGAGCTCGCAGCAATGAGTAGTGCAACAAAACCCATCCTTGAATGGGGCTTTGGCGCCACCCAAGCCTTCGTTCGCAATATTTATCCTCGCGCTCTTCGCGGCGAGCAACAAAAAGTTTTGTCCAGCGAGGCCTTCGTTTGCTAGCAAAACGGGCATACCACATGTATTCAAAACTTTTTCGTCTTTGCGCACTCATTGCGAAGAGCAATGGAATGAAAACCTTTCTTCCTGGAGAGCGCGCGTAGACGAAAAACTTTATCGTCTTGGGAAACTAACTTTGTGTGGGCCAATACCCTCATAAATTATTCGTCCTGAAAAGCCTTCGTTCGCTATCAAAACGGGACACCACATGTATTAAACACGTTTTCGTCTAAAACAGCTAACCATAGGTGATCCCAAGCCAAACACCGCTTTCACTGATGAGCCCAAAACTCTTTCACATATACTGAGGTTACAATGATCACCTATCCAGGGTCTGTTGTTTTCTGCTAGTTCTCTGATTTTGTTCCACTGAAATGAATATTGTGTCTTTAACAAGAGAAATATAATCATAATCTCGGAATAATAAATTGCAGAATTTCAAAATGTTTTGTGTTTTCAATTTTTCTAAAGGCCAGAGTCATATTTTCAAGGGTAGTTGGTTCTAGAGCCGAGTCCAATGACGGTTTTTTCCACCATTATAAAACGATTTTCCGAAATAAGGAAGAAAACGTCTAATCTGTCATTCTCCAGATATATTCAATTCAATAGTTTATTATCATAAGCATTTACATGCTTATAGACTACATATTACAAAATATCTGTTTGCACCAATATTTCTCTCACGCCAGATCTCAATCAAATTATGTTCTATGCATATATCGAGAGCTACCTCTTTTGCCCTTGGATTGTTTAATATATTATCGATTAGATTCTTTATTCGGGTAATTCAGGACACAGGCCCATCATACAATAGCATATACAAACATGCTAGCAACATTGCGCCAATTATACCGTACAATATAAATCACATTACAGTGTTATTCTAGAATTAATCAATCCTTTGAAAAATGTGCTGAACCAATTTCGAGACACTGTGAATGACATATGGACCATTGCTTTACATAATTTGATAGAATTTCTCTTTATTTGCCTGATTATACCAGGAATACTGTAAATATTTCTCCCTCACATCAGAATACCTTAAAAAGATCATTGAACGTGAAATTCATCTTCAATCAACAAAATATCCATTCTCAAAACAATTTTCACAATATCGCAAATCTCATGGTATATCTACATGTCTTCCAGTCTCAATCTTCAACCCGTGACTGGAACACCGAAATCTAGTTAAAGTTGTATGTAGGTAATAAGGCATTCCTATCAATAGATATTTTTAAACATTTAACAGTCACTTATTTTGACTATATACATCATATTTTCTGCTAGACTCCCATACCATGATTGCAACATGCAGTTCATCGGTCATTGGAAAAATTGTTCACAAAAATGGTTCATATCACCAACATCTTGATATATCCACACATAACCAAAACCATATTCAAACAAAATGTTTTTGACTTTAGCAGCCCATGTTATTCTACCACAGTCATCTACTTTCTTTAACAGCATGTATCAATTAGCTGGATATATATATGATCCTCCATTTGCAAACGTTTACACCAGTATTAAATACATCGTAAACAGTAAGTAATGTCAAATGATAAAATCAATCATCAACATCCACCCAATGCTACTGAGTCGCTAATAGATTGAGATACATTCAAGAAGCATTTACAGAATCTCATATCTACCTTTTCTATCGCATTCGAGTATTCATATCCCCAAATTTCAGAGCCAAAACAAAGAATTGGTTTTATCATAGCATCAAACATTTTTAAAATTTCAGGGTGATTAAAATATCCAAATTTAGTTTAATAACTCATTACTGACATTACCGACTTAATTACCTGTGACACTTATGTTTTCCTTTGCTTTAGACCATATTAACTTTGGGGTAAACAAAGCCACATATACCTATAAAATGATACTTCAACTGGATTATTTTTGTACGATCATTTTTCATAATTCTTAAATGGGTTACCGTTTATAAATACAATAATTTTTGTTTTATCGCGGTTGACATTTATTCCATTGTATCACAAAAAGTTTCCACAATATTTATTTGTTCTTTTATACGTACTGCTGTTTCTGCGCAATTTGCCATGTCATCGGCATATACAATAGCATACAGATATAATAATACATCGTTTGATATAAATATTCAACTTTTGCATCTTGATCTAAGTAAATCGCTCAAATCATTTATAAAAAGTGAATATAACAGACGGCTCAAAACACAGCCCTGACGGGTACCCATTGAACTTCTAAAGTATTCTGTTAGACCACTCTTAGTCCTTCCACAAGATTTAAAGTTACTGTACATATTGTCAAGATATTTAACAACTTGTCTTGTATTTCCTTCTTAGAGAGAAATCCATAATTTATCATGAGGTATAGTATCAAATGCTTTGGAGAAGCTGATAAATGAACAATAAAATCTACCTCTAGTTTTTGAAATATGTTTTTGTACTAATGATTCCAAAATTAAAAAAATTAGTAAGAATAGAGTATTTTGAACGAAATCCCGTTTGCGATTCATCGATTAGTTTCTTTTCGTCCACAAAGAATTTTAAGCGTTTATTCACTATTGATGTAAAGATCTTACACATTACATTAATTAAAGATAATACTTTCTGTCCATAATGCCGGAAAGTGACAGTGCTAAAAACTTTATTAAATAATACAGTAAAGGCACTATATGCAGTGAGGTATGTTTGACAAAATATATTCCGATGACATCAGACCCACACTCTTTACCAGCTTTTAGTTCGCAAATTACTACTTCAACTTCACTTTCAGTTATGTCGCTGTTATGTATGTCCCGTGACATGTCAGCATTTGTAATTACATCGATACTGAACAAATTTTCAGAAGGATCTTGCACATTATAAATATCATCATAGCTAGCAAAGACACTAAATAGGTGTTTAAAATACTGGAACCATGCGAAAGCTGGTATATTCGAACCAGTTTTTCTACAATGCTCCGACCGTTTTAAAGTACGCCAAACATTCGAAGGGTTATTTCCAGCTTGGACTAGCATTTGTCATTGACGTTTTTGTATAACTCCTTTTTCTTTTGAAATGATCGGTTTCTTGCAGATATGTATAATTTTAAGTCCTCCTAATTGTTAGTGACTCTAAATTTTCTCAAAGTCTATAATTCAACCGTTTACTTTTGTCATATTCTACAACCCACCAGGGGTGCTGCCTACTCTTCTCGTAGAACGTAGGCTTCACTAATAAAAACTCACCAACTTTTCAATGATATCAAGTTTTGATTCAGCCCCTTCATTTATATTTCTCTATCTTTTCAATATTGTTATACAGTTCAGAGTAAAATATATCACAAAACTTCGACTTAAATGTTCATTCCAACAATATTTCACAATATCTGTTAAAATACAGTGACGATCATTTTCATTTATGATTTTGTTGGAGTATAACGTCTCAAGAGGCTATTTTGTCGCACATGCTAAAGGAAATTGAGCAGATTCGTCGCGCTCTTCCACGGACGCAACCATATGATCAACAACATTAGCGCCATTATTAGCAACACAGGCGTAATTACCATCAGTATCTTGAAAATGTCTACCATTGAGTACGTGTACGTCATACGGGCAGCATAATCCAACAAAGGCTTTTACACATTAGTTTTTTTAAAGTCACAGTCCATTTACACTTTCTGGGGATAAAAAAGAGTCCCCACTGTATGAAACATCATCAAAGATATACTCGAGATTATCTTCTGGAATGAAATCTAGAAATTGTTTAATTTTGAGCATTAAAATCACTGCCAAAAATATGTAACAATCAGGATACATTGATCTGATTATTTCCAGGTAATTTTCAATTAATCTTATACCATTTGTATCTGAATAACCATCCTATATCATTGATCCTTCAGGTGAGACGTACACAAAACAACGGATAATATCACTGACGAATTTAAACGTTGTACTCTTTAACAGTAAAACAACCCCATTTTCAGAATTGCTATAGATTCGTTTGATAATTCCTTCATGTGTGTATGTATCACATTAAAACACCACTATTTCGACCTCTCGTAGAGCGTTTCGTTCTAACAAAATCAAAAGTTTCAAAATCATTCAGAAAATCTTTAAATTCCCATTCTTTCCCACTCTCCCCCCCCCCCCGCCCTATGTTTTACAAAAACAAATAATATCATAATTACTGCAATACTCTTTTATTTCTTTGCAACTAAGTTATTTCTTTAAGCCTTCAACATTCCATGACATTCATCTGATAAATCTATGTCTAAAGTCATTATGTTCATCGTCAATGTGTATATGGTTTCGGTCATCTTCCTGCCTTGTGTTCTTCTTTCCACTTTCATTCTCTTCATCTGCCAGGAGCCTATGTCTTGCTATATATCTTGAGGAACTAATGGCTCGCTTGTTTAGCATATTATAATTATAGGTATGCAAATGTTTTATCCATGACTAAGTTAAAATCACCCCCAATAATTGTATAATCATTCCTGAAGTGTGTTATATCATTCCTGACTAATGTACATATTTGGATTATCATAATTTGGACCGTATATGTTAATTAGAGTAAATCTATAATGTTGTGATGATATATCAAAAATTATTATATTAACATTACTATATTCTTAGGTTTTATGTATAGTGAATTGAAAATTGTATTTATTGAAATATCCACATCTCTGGAGCTAGAAGAAATGGACCTAAAACGCGTTAATAACCGCAATTTAATGTTGGTAGTTATTTTATTTCTGATTAGAGTGGGTATCTTGTGGATCAATCGAATATTTCTTTTGCTTTTAAAGAAAAGTTTTAATGATCCTTTTCCTAGCCACAATGTTTAAGGCGTCATCCATGTAACATTAGAACTAAATCTTTTTGTATAAATTGAACAATCAGACCTTCTATGTGCAGAAGATACCCATGTGGCAGATGTGATATAATTTGGCAATATTTTAACATACCAAAAATCAGTACATGCTGCATATACAACATTTCTTATTATGAAACATATAAAGTACGGGAACTGATTCTAATCAGTAGAATAGAACAAAGATAGGAGTGAGAGATAGCAGGCACAAACTAATGAAAGATTGAAAACAAGAAGAAAAAAATTACAAAATCGTCAAAGGTAAAAAAAAATTGAGAATTAATGGAGAAGTCGTAACGCAAAAGACGCAAAACATGCAAAAGGTAGCTTGTGCTTACAAATCATAAAACAAAATATATGCACAATATCGCGAAACTAGGTTATACAAAGGTGCAAGTTTATTTCACTCTCTTGAGCCAAATGGGTTTACAACGAAAAGAACATCCAATATTATGTGACCCCAACTGAGTAACCTACTAGTCAGCTGCTTCACTATTACGTGTGTGTTTGATCTGGCTATACACCAAACGTATGGTTTTTAATAACAAAACATACTTTTCTTACTCAAATTGTGTAGTATATCTCGATCACACAGATACTTAGGTTTCACAGCTGATTAGAAGTCTAGTATTTAGAGAACTACATCCCGAGCAAGGTTTATGTAGCACTAAATAATATATGACAAGGTCCGCGTCCCAGCATGCACCAGGTCCAATGAAAATCCACCTACTGCAATACATTAATATATAGTCATCAACATGTGTACATTTGTATGTTCGTAGGAGGATGGTAAAACTGGGCAAAGAAAATATTTGTATGAGAAACATTTCGTCAGGTTATTTCGCCCATTTATTTTTACTCACACCCACTCTCCAATAGTGATGAACTCTACATTTTCAACACAATTGCAGATGAATAAGAAATAAAATTGTGGAAATGACAGTAGCAAACGTTATAAAGCGAGATCTATATATGTAAATATTCAATAGAGTGGACGGTGAACGAGCCATTTTTTCTACAAAAGTTATTTACGTTGAAAAATGCCAAGCAGGTGCCCATGCAGGGTTACTTTTTATTAGACAGCCACCCATTTCTGTGACCTTGAACTTAATAATTTCAAAACCAACTGGCACAAAGTTTTTCAGCACAAAACTGATGTCCCACAAGGCCTAACATAGGAGGACATACATTTATGGCACCTTTGCTAATAGTCATGCAGGTACTGTATGGTAACTTATCAGTACCTCTAGTAAGCCCATGGCCAATCATACGAAACTGTTTAGTGCTACCTTTGTTCTCAATTATGAGTTGTTTTCTTTAAAGGGTTGTGAGTTAATTATCTTGAAAAGATACGTATCTTAAAATATATTTA